>JBBDGP010000386.1:1502500-2102500 GCA_037952835.1 Lithobates septentrionalis
ATCTGGTGTACGAGGCTTTCATTTTGAGATCATCAGTACATCAGGATTGATCCATCATCAGATATATATATACCATAGTTTGTGGACTCTATAAAACTTTCCTACAGACTAAATAATATACACTGATTTGGGTTAATTTCATCAAAGAAATCCTAGACCTAAATTTATGAAGAAAGATTATTTATTTTATAACAGAAACAAAGAAAAACACATTTTTTTTTTTCAAAATTTTCAATGATTTTTCATTTATTTCGCAAAAACAAACAAACCCAGAGGTGATTAAATACCACCAAAAGAAAGCTCTATTTGTGTAAAAAAAAAAATGCTAAAAATGTCATATGGGTACAGTGTTGCATGACCGCGCAATTGTCATTCAAAATGGGCAGGAAGGGGGGTGAAAGTGCCCGGTATTGAAGTTGTCAATAAAGTCTTTTCCTATATACTGTGCTTAGTCGGCGTTCTCTGCTGTTTCCTTTTTTTAGGAGGTAAGGGGAAGCCCTTCCCTCAGCTCAGCCTCTACCAGGTACGTAATTAAGCAAAACCTTGGTTTGAGAGTAACTTGGTTTGAGAGGGTTTTGCAAGACAAGTTTTTTTTATAAATTTTGACTTAATATACAAGCGATGTCTTGATATACGAGTAGTGTCATATCACAACTGAGTATAAAGGAGAAGAGAGGAGCCTCTAAGTGTTGCAATACACTTACATTTATTGAAGGTACAACATTTAACAACATATTGCTACACTTAGAGGCGCCTCTCTTCTCTTTTTATACTCTGGAGCTCCTGCTGGATTTTGCTTCTAATCCCCTTGTGGAGGCTGCCAATTGTGGATGGACATTTTATGGTTACACAACCTTGTAACACATTGCTATAATCTTTTTATATGGGCTATAAACTGAAGGACTTATGAATAAATGGTTGTGGCACGAATCATTGGAGTTTCCATTATTTCTTATGGGGAAATTCGCTTTGATATACAAGTGCTTTGGATTACAAGCACGTTTCCGGAACGAATTATGCTCACAATCCAAGGTTTTACTGTACATACATTTTAACCGCTTGCCGACCAGCGCACGTTGATTTACATCAGCAGAATGGCACTGGCAGGCAAAAGTGCGTACAGGTACGTCCCCTTTAAGTAGCGGTGTCGCGAGCGCGTGACAGGACAGTGATCACTGTTCTCTGTGTTGAAGCCCAGCCCCCCTCACAGTTAGAATCACTCCCTAGGACACACTTAACCCCTTCACTGCCCCCTAGTGGTTAACCCCTTCACTGCCAGTGTCATTTACACAGTAAGCAATGGATTTTAATAGCATCGATCGCTGTATAAATGACAATGGTCCCAAAACAGTGTCAAAAATGTCCGATGTGTCCGCCATAATGTCGCAGTCCCCAAAAAAAATAATCGCAGATCGCTGCCATTACTAATAAAAAAAAAATGAATAATAAAAATGCTATAAAACTATCCCCTATTTTGTAGACGCTATAACTTTTGTGCAAACCAATCAATAAACGCTTATTGCAATATTTTTTTTACCAAAAATATGTAGAAGAACACATATCGGCCTAAACTGAGGGAATTTTTTGTTTTTTTAATATTTTTGGGGGATATTTATTATAGCAAAAAGTAAAAAAAAGAATGCGTTTTTTTTTTTTTTTAATTGTTGCTATTCTTTTGTTTATAGCGCAAAAGGAGAGGAGATCAAATACCACCAAAAGAAAGCTCTATTTGTGGGAAAAAAGGACGTCAATTTTGTGCGGGTACAACGTCGCACGACCGCGCAATCGTCCGTTAAAGCGACGCAGTGCCGAATCGCGGAAAAAGTGCTCTGGTCAGGAAGGGGGTCAAATCTTCCGGGGCTGAAGTGGTTAACATTCCATTCTGTAAGTGGAAAGCGCTTTATTTATTTCCTGCAGAATTCATGGAAATAAATGGAGAGAGTTTTTTGCCATCAGGTTTGTGTTGTGCATCTGTCTGTAGTTTGGGTGAGTTGTGTATTACAGTTGTCCTGTTTATAACAGTATGAAAACATTTCACATCTCTATCCTGTGAAAACTGGGCGATGGTGGACCGATGGGAGCGCTGAGGTTGAGAACGTGGTCCAGTCCAGCCGTCTGGGAAGGATACAGGCACAGCTTAGTCATGGGTGAGTCATGCAGCCGTCCCGTATTGTATATTAGTACGGCTTCCAGGTGTCCACATCAGCTCTATAGAGGAACATTTACTAAGCCTGGGAACTGCCAGATCTCCAGATCCCTGGCTGTCATACTGATCCTATGGCTTCAGTGCCTTCCAGGTCACTGACTTGACTATTTAGATGAGGAACCCCCGACTTGATGTTTGTGATTTGCATGATTGTTCCAGGTCTGTGTCTCATAAATCACGAACCTCGAAGCCAGAGATAGACAGTCAACTAGAAGGAGGTCAGCAATGCCAACCTCAATAGTCCTATCAGGACTTGTATGCCTTATTAAAATGGGCATACTATAGTGTGTTATTATTATAATACAGGATTTATATAGCGCCAACAGTTTACGCAGCGCTTTACAATATAAAAAAGAAGACAATACAGTTATAATACAATAAAATACAAGAGGATTAAGAGGGCCCTGCTCAGAGGAGCTTACAATATAATAGGGTGGGGCGGGTGGTACAAAAATCTGTAACTGTGGGGAATGAGCTGGTGGAAGTGGTGGAAGATTAGTTGGAGACGTGATAGGCTTTCCCGAAAAGATGAGGTTTCAGGGATCGCCTGAAGGTAGCAAGAGTAGGGGATAGCCGGACAGGTGGAGGTAGTGAGTTCCAGAGGATGGGAGAGGCTCTGGAGAAATCCTGGAGACGAGCATGGGAGGAGGAGAGAGCTTGAAGTTGCGTACACACGGGCGGACTTTTTGACGGACTAGGACTGGCGAACTTTTCAACTGACTTTCCGACGGACTTTCCGAATGAACGGACTTTCCTACACACGATCAACCAAAGTCCGACGGACTCGTACGTGATAACATACGAACGGACTAAAACAAGGAAGTTGCCAGTAGCCAATAGCTGCCCTAGGGTCGGTTTTAGTTCGTTGGACTAGCATACAGACGAGCGGACTTTTCGATCGGACTCGAAATCGGATCGGATTTGAAATGTTTCATTTCTAGGTCCGTTGAACTTTTGGGAAAAAAAAGGAGCCCACACACGATCAAATTATCCAACGGACTCCGGTCCTCGGACCAAGTCTGCCGTAAAGTCCGATCGTGTGTACGCGGCATAAGAGTAGGAGGTCTTGAGAAGAGCGGAGAGGACGAATTGGATGATATTTGGAGACAAGATTAGTGATGTAGCTCGGGGCAGAGTTGTGAATGGCTTTGTATGTGGTATGTTGTGGTTAGTATTTTGAATTTAATTCGCTGGGTGATTGGGAGCCAGTGTAGGGATTTAATTGTTAACAATTTATATACAGTCTGTGCAACACTATACAATCACACCTGTGTGTATACAGTGCCTTGAAAAAGGATTCAGACCCCTTGAAATTTTCCACATTTTGTCATGTTGCAACCAAAAAATGTAAATTTATTTTATTGGGATTTTATGTGATAGACCAACACAAAGTGGCACATAATTGTGAAGTTGAAGGAAAACGATAAATGGTTTTCAATTATTTTTTTTTACAAATAAATATGTGAAAAGTGTGGGGTACATTTGTATTCAGCCCCCTTTACTCTGACACCCCTAACTAAAATCTAGTGGAACCAATTGCCTTCAGAAGTCACCTAATTAGTAGATAGAGTCCACTTGTGTGTAATTTAATCTCAGTATAAATACAGCTGTCCTGTGAAGCCCTCAGAGTTTTGTTAGAGAACCTTAGTGAAAAAACAGCATCATGAAGGCCAAGGAACACACCAGACAGGTCAGGGATAAAGTTGTGGAGAAGTTTAAAGCAGGGTTAGGTTATAAAAAAATATCCCAAGCTTTGAACATCTCATGGAGCTCTGTTCAATCCGAAAATGGAAAGAGTATGGCACAACTGCAAACCTACCAAGACATGTCCGTCCACCTAAACTGCCCAGCCGGGCAAGGAGAGCATTCATCAGAGAAGAGCCAAGAGGCCCATGGTAACTCTGGAGGAGCTGCAGAGATCCACAGCTCAGGTGGGAGAATCTATCCACAGGACAACTATTATGGGGCGTACACACGGTCGGACTTTTCAGCTACAAAAGTCCGACAGCCTGTCCGACAGACTTTCGACGGACTTTTGGCGGACTTTCGACGGACTTGCGGCGGACTTTCTAACGAACAGACTTGCCTACATACGATCACACAAAAGTCCGTCGAATTCTTACGTGATGACGTACACCGGACTAAAATAAGGAAGTTCATAGCCAGTAGCCAATAGCTGCCCTAGCGTGGGTTTTTGTCCGTCGGACTAGCATACAGACGAGCGGATTTTTCGACCGGACTCGAGTCCGTCGGAAAGATTTGAAGCATGTTTCAAATCTAAAGTCCGTCGGATTTGAGGCTGAAAAAGTCAGTTGAAAGTCCGGAGAAGCCCACACACGATCGGATTTCCAGCCAGCTTTAGTCCGTCAGCGTCCGTTGGACTTTTGTAGCTGAAAAGTCCGACCGTGTGTACGCCCCATTAGTCGTGTTCTCCACAAATCTGACCTTTATGGAAGAGTGGCAAGAAGAAAGCCATAAGAAGTCCTGTTTGCAGTTTGTGAGAAGCCATGTGGAGGACACAGCAAACATGTGGAAGAAGGTGCTCTGGTCAGATGAGACCAATATTTAACTTTTTTGGCATAAAAGCAAAATGCCATGTGTGGCGGAAAACCAACACTGTACATCATCCTGAACACACCATCCCCACCGTGAAACATGGTGGTGGCAGCATTATATTGTGGAGACACTTTTCTTCAGCAGGGACAGGGAAGCTGGTCAGAGTTGATGGGAAGATGGATGGAGACAAATACAGGGCAATCTTAGAAGAAAACCTGTTAGAGTCTGTAAAAGGCTTGAGACTGGGGCGGAGGTTCACCTTCCAGCAGGACAACGACCCCAAACATACAGCCAGAGCTACAATGGAATGGTTTAGATCAAAGCATATTCAAGTTTTGGAATGGCCCAGACCTAAATCCAATTGAGAATCTGTGGCAAGACTTGAAAATTGCTGTTCACAGACGCTCTCCATCCAATCTGACAGAACTTGAGCTATTTTGTAAAGAAGAATGGGCAAAAATGTCCCTCTCTAGATGTGCAAAGCTGGTAGAGACATCCCCAAAAAGACTTGCGGCTGTAATTGTAGTGAAAGGAGGTTCTACAAAGTATTGACTCAGGGGGGGCTGAATACAAATGTACCCCACACTTTTCACATATTTATTTGTAAAAAATGTTGAAAGCCATTTATCATTTTCCTTCCACTTTACAATTATGTGTCACTTTTGGGGGTTATTTACTGTACTAAAGGAAAATCCACTGTGCACTTGGAAGTACAGTCGCTGTAGATCCGAGGGGGACATGCAAGGAAAATAAAAAACAGCATTTTAGCTTGCACATGATTGGATGATAAAATCAGCAGAGCTTCCCCTCATTTCAAATCTGCCCCTTAGATTTAGATCGACTGCACTTCCAAGTGCACTTGCAGTGCAAAGTGGTTTTGCCTTTCGTAAATAACCCCCAGAGTCTTGGTCTATCACATAAAATCCCAATAAAATACATCTACGTTTTTGGTTGTGACATGAAAAAATGTGGAAAATTTCAAGGGGTATGAATACTTTTTCAAGGCACTGTAGCTGCAACTTTTATAATGCACTAACATAGGGATGCCCTGATACCGACACTGGCATTGGTGCCGATACCAAGCATTTGCGCAAGTATCGGTAATCGCCCAAATGCTCCCAATACCGAAACCGATACTTTGCGGTGAGATTTGCATCGATACAGAATGAAAGGCACAAATTCCTGTCCGAATCGCATGCGACTTCCTGCCACTGATCCTGTGTGTATAGAAAGGAAAAAGCGCCATCTAGTGGGCAGTTTAAAAAAAAAATCTTAGAACTCACAGTACATATCTGGCCACATGCAAAATAATCTACATAGGTGACCCGGTCTACCAATGATAGCAAATCACGGCCGCTGGACATGCTCACAGGCCTGGAGGAGATGTAGAGATGCCACCTAGCAGTGCTGCCTATCAGTGTCACCTTCCAGTGCCAACCAGTGCCCATCACTGCCACCCATCAGTGCCACCTATTAGTGCCCTTCAGTGCCACCTATCAATGCCCTTCAGTGCTGCCCTTCAGCACCGCCCATCAGTGCCACCCCTCAGTGCCCACCAATGCCACTTATCAGTGCCGCCTATTAGTGCCCGTCAGTGCCGCTTTATCAGTGCCCATCAGTGAAACCTATCAGTGCCCATCAGTGTAGCCTCATCAGCATACATCAATGAAGAAGAAAAATGACCTGTTTGCAAAATTTATTAACAAAATGTAAAACAGTTTTGTATTTTTTTTAAAAATTCGGTCTTTTTAAAAATTTTTAACAAAAAATAAAAAAACACGGAGGTGATCAAATACCACCAAAAGAAAGCTCTATTTGTGGGAAAAAATGATAAAAATTTAATTTGGGTCCAGTGTTTCCATAGCATCCTATGGGATCCTCCAGTGTGTACTAGAGCTATCTGATATAAGAAAGCAAAGACTTCAATCTTCCAGTGATTAGGCCTTCTCCCAGATAGATAGAAACTTTTTAAATAACCGCAATTGATATAATAAATGATTTTGGAGAGGTCTATAAAAAATGCAATGCAGTGTGGGCTAATAGTAAATCCTCAAACTGAGTCCAAAGTCCTTACAACAGAGTCCATAGCGCAAAACTTTGTTTTATATGTATTTACAGTGAGGGAAATTATATTTTTTTGAAAAATAGTTGTACCTCAAAAATCCCATCCTTTACATTGGAGGATAAAAATAAAAAAATATGTGAAAAAAGTTTTTTTTCCCTTCACTTCCGTCCGCATCCTACCTCTCTGATGCGGATGCGGGTAAATACCATCGTACCACAAAGGTCCCGTTTGGAGAGCCTGCTGGAATTGACTGTCTGATGCCTGTTTGACCCACCGCGAAAATTAGTTTTCGTGCTATAAACAAAAAGATACTGACAGCTTTGAAAAAAACAATATATATAATTTTATTTACTTTCTGCTATAGAAAATATCAAATCAAAAATTTTAAAAAATCTAAATTAAAAAAAAAAATCAAAGATGATCTGATTTAAAAAAAATAAATAAAATAAAATCAAATTTCTTCATAAATTTAGGCAAAAATATTTTCTGCTACATATTTTTGGTAAAAAAAAAATCCCAATAAGCGTATTGATTGGTTTATAACATCTACAAACTATGGTATATATACTGTATTTTTTATGTTTTTACTAGTAATGGCGGCAATCAGTGACTGCGATTTTGCAATGGACGATTGGACACTTTTGACACTTTGTGGGAACCAGTGACACTAATACAGTCATCAGTGCTAAAAATATGCACTGTCACTGTACTAATTCATAGCCCCCAACTGTCCCTGATTTCAAGGGACTGTCCCTGATTTGGAGCAATGTCCCTCTGTCCCTCTTTCCCCCTCATTTGTCCCTCATTTTGGTCTGATCTATAGAGTTGTATATAAAATGCACTTTTTATCTTTCAAAAAGTATTTCCCAGCGCTAAACCTTTCATCCAAATAAAAATTTCTGCATTTGTAAATTTTAAAAACCAATATAAAGTAATAGTAGTGGTAAAAAGTCCCTTTAACTAACCTTTTTTTTTTTTTTTGGTTAATTCTCCTTTAAGGGGGTGTGGCGGGCGTGTGCCCTATGCCCACATACATTTGCTAGTAAGTGTTCCTCATTCCTATCTCAAAATGTTGGGAGGTATGCTAATGGCTGGGAAGGGGGTTAAACCTCTAGGGCGATCAAAGGTTTAAATGTGTGCCTAACCAGTGTTTTTGTGTGTACTTTTACGAAGAGGTGTGCTGGATTTTATTCCCTCCTTTGCAATTCCATCACTTTCCCGCTGACAGGACAGAGCTCTGCTTTGTTTACATAGGCAGAGCTCTGTTCTGTGTCTCTCCTCACTGATTAACAGGTGCCGGCAGACATCCATTGAACTCCGACCTAAAAATATTCACTAAACTCCTCTCGATCTGTTTGAATGCGGTTCTACCTACCCTGATCCATAAGGACCAAGTGGGCTTGGTCCCCCTTTGTCAAGCGGGAGATAACACGAGAAAGGTCATAGACTTAATCGATGTAGCTAACAGAGACAATTCAGAGTACCTGATCCTGAGTCTAGACGCAGAGAAGGCCTTTGACCGTCTTGGTTGGGTTTTCTGTTCGGCACACTACGTCACATGGGTTTCAGGGGACCTTTCCTGCGGGGCGGTACAACATCTTTACACCAACCCCACGTCACAAGTAAAGACCCCTTTTGCCCTTTCATCCTCCTTCCCAGTTGCTAATGGTACCCGCCAGGGCTGTCCGCTCTCCCCTTTGCTAATTGCTTTATGTGTAGAGCCCCAGGCGGCGACCATTCGCGGGCATCCGGACATTCGGGGTATACCGGTTAGGGGAAAGGAATTCAAAATCTCGCTTTTCACGGACGACATTATCCTCACCTTGACCCAGCCCAGAATCTCCCTACCTAACTTACATGCTGAACTTGACAAATATGGGGCGATTTCGGGTTACAAAACAAATGCATCTAAGTCCCCAGACCTCCCAATTAACCCCCCAGAGGATGAAATCCACCACCTACGGTCCTGTTTTCCCTATACCTGGGAACGTACGTCTCTAAAATACTTGGGGGTTAATCTCACTCTGTGCTTCGCCACATTATACCAAGCCAATCCCCCCCCCCCCCCCCCCCATATATAGGTCAATTAGGGATTTTTTTTGGTACATCAAAAGTGTAATAATATACAACAACCACAATTGTATTCTCTAGGCCAGTGATGGCGAACCTTGGCCCCCCAGATGTTTTGGAACTACATTTCCCATGATGCTCATGCACTCTACAGTGTAGTTGAGCATCATGGGAAATGTAATTCCAAAACATCTGGGGTGCCAAAGTTCGCTATCACTGCTCTAGGGCCTCTGATTATATATGTATATATATATATATATATATATATATATATATATATATATATATATATATATATATATATATATATATATATATGTATTGTAGCAGAGCGTCCCAGAGAGAGCCAGGAAAAGTCCTGTTCGGGGTTTATACATCTCCCAGGCTCCTCTCATACAGGTTCAGGGATCTCTGATCCATGGTCCAGTTCAGTTCTTGGTCCTCTCCCCCAGGCTAATTTAAGCTCACCTGAGCAAGACAGCCCTTGCTCTTGGCCTGGGATACTCAGAGAACTTCTGTGTAAGAGTGCAAAAAGGTATGTGGAAACTGACAAGCTGTAGGCTTGCTCAGCTTAGTAGTTAGGATCTGTAAATATTGTTTAGTTAGTGCCGAGACACGGCTAGGTTTTGTTTTGGCTATTTTGTTCCTATTTGTTTCTTTTGGAACACTGTACAGCACCTGTATATAGACTTGTAAATATCACAAATAAACACCGCACTGTTTGTCACTATTCCACTGGATTTGGTATCTGTGCCTGAGAGACTGCTCATCCCAGGGAGCCTGGTGCCTGCTACCTGTCCCCCAGGTTACATATGGTGGAGAATGCGGGCAGCTGTAGTAAGTTACTACTTAAAAGGCCAGTACCTAGAGTGACTAAACATGGAGGAAATCCTAAAACAATTGGTGATATCCAATGCTGCACAGCAACAATCCAATGCTGCACAGCAACAAGCAAACGCTGCACTGCAGCAAACAAACGCTAATACACAGGAGCAAACCAAGGCGCTGTGCCAACAGATTGGTGCTGTACAGGAGCTATCGCAGAGGCTGTTTGAACAGCTAGCCACTGATGCAAAAGAGGATAGGAAAACCTTGGCTGCGGTTGTGGAGACGCTAGCACAGTGGTCACCTGCTAAAGTTAATGTTGTTGGAGACAAGCCCTCAGCTATCCATGTGGGTCGCTTTCTTTCCAAGATGACTGCAGATGATGATCCAGAGGCCTTTCTCTTAACCTTTGAACGGACCGCTGAGAGGGAAGGTTGGCCCAAAACCCAGTGGGCAGGACTGGTCGCCCCCTTGCTGTCTGGAGAATCGCAGAAGGCCTACTATGATTTGGAGTCAGCAGAAGCAGGAGACTATGAAAAGGTCAAGCGGGAAATCCTGGCGCGACTTGGTGTCACCCTGGCAGTTCGAGCACAGCGGGTCCACAGCTGGTTCTTCCAAGACGAGAGGCCCCCAAGATCGCAGATGTTCGACCTAATTCACTTGGTGAGAAAATGGCTACAGCCGGAGTCCCTGTCTGGGCCACAAATAGTGGAGCGTGTGGTCATGGACCAGTTCCTGAGGTCACTACCAGTTCCCCTGCAGAAGTGGGTGAGTCAAGGAGACCCCAACTCGGCGGATAACCTCGTGGAACTTGTTGAAAGGTACTTTGCTGCAGAGAACCTGGTCACCACCCCTACAGCCGCACGGACTTTCCGCCCAAAGCCACGGTCTCCCCAGGCAACCGGTAAGACTGTTCCAGGGGAAGTGGGTGGTAAGCATGGCAAGGAAATAGGGGGGAGGATTTTTGGTGCCAGGACTGAAGTTTGGCGTCCCAAACAAGGGAAGCTACTGCCGGTCAGCAAACCAAACTGGGGAAACATCAGGTGTTTTCGTTGCCAAGAACTGGGACATGTTGCAGCAAATTGTCCATTGACAGATGAACCAATGCAGTGTGATCTATCTGTTAGAAGGCAGTCTATGTTTGCTGCTGTTTCATGCGCTGCAGCACCAAGTATGGGAAAACACATGTGCCAAATGACTGTTAATAATAAGCCTATTATGGCCTTGCTGGACTCTGGAAGTCTAGTGACTTTGGTTACAGCTGAGATGGTTGAAACTGTGAATTTGCATGCTAAAAAAGTTGCTGTGATCTGTGTACATGGGGATACCCGCGAGTATCCTATAGCCACTGTTCAGTTTAAAACTGGCTTAGGTACGGTGACCCATCCGGTCGGACTTGTGCCCCACTTGGTGCACGAGGCCATCATTGGTAGGGACTTCCCTAAGTTTTGGAAACTGTGGGATCGTCCCGACCCGGTCGCAGTAGCTGACTCAGTGACAGAGCCAGAACTCCTGGCCGCTACTGACAATATGGGTTCAGGGGACTCTTCTCAGGGCTCCCCAGGTTTTCCTTTCTCAGTTATGGCAGGAGAGCTGGAGGAGCCTGAGGAGGTCCCCACAACCAGTGGAGCTGGACAGCCATCTGCTGAATCTGAGCCTACGTTGGAGTTTGCTGACCTTAATGTACACAAGGAAAATTTTGGTACCGAGCAGAGAAAAGACCCAACCCTTGCCAGGGCTTGGGAAAATGTAATGGTGATTAATGATGTACCTGTCGAATCAGGGGACAGGCTCTGTTTTCCTTATTTTAGCAGCAATGAGGATTTATTGTATCGTGTATGTAAAAAAAATGATGAAGTGGTTGAACAGTTGGTGGTCCCTAAGCCATACAGACGGGTGGTGTTGGAACTTGCCCATGGGCACTTGCTAGGAGGTCATTTAGGGGTTGAGAAAACTACTGAAAGGGTGTTGCGCAGGTTTTATTGGCCCGGAATACAGAAGGATATTGAGAATTATTGTCAATCCTGTCCTGTGTGTCAGATGGCAGCCCCACTACAACACTTCCGAAGTCCTTTAGTGCCCTTGCCCATTATTGAAGTGCCCTTTGAGAGGATTGCCATGGACCTTGTGGGTCCACTCCCCAAGTCTGCCCGAGGTCATCAGCATATCCTCGTAATCATGGATTATGCTACCCGTTACCCAGAGGCAATTCCCTTACGCACCGCGTCTGCTAAAAACATTGCCAAAGAGCTGTTTATGGTGTTCAGTCGTGTTGGAATCCCTAAAGAAGTCCTTACAGACCAGGGCACCCCATTTATGTCACGAATAACTAGAGAGCTGTGCAAGTTATTTAAGGTGACGCAATTGCGAACCTCGGTGTACCATCCTCAAACGGATGGCTTGGTGGAACGCTTCAATAAAACATTAAAAAGCATGTTAAAAAAGGTTGTTGACAAGGATGGGAAAAACTGGGACTTCCTGATACTATACTTGATGTTTGCCATCAGGGAGGTTCCCCAGTCCTCCACGGGGTACTCTCCCTTTGAGTTGCTTTATGGGAGACACCCTCGGGGACTCTTGGACATAGCCAAAGAAACTTGGGAGGGGGAGCAGACACCCCATAAAAGTGTCATTGAGCATATCGCTCAAATGCAGGACAGGATTGCAGCAATCATGCCGTTGGTAAAAGAACACTTACTGCAGGCCCAAACAGCTCAACAGAGGATATACAACAGGGGGGCCCAACTCCGTGTTTTCTCACCTGGTGATAGGGTCCTGGTGTTAGTTCCCACTGTTGAGAGCAAGTTCCTGGCTAAGTGGCAGGGTCCCTTTGAAGTAATTGAAAGAGTTGGGGAGGTCAATTACAAAGTATATCAACCAGGAAAAAGGAAGCCCGAACAGATTTACCACATAAACCTGTTAAAGCCCTGGAAGGATAGGCTGGCGTTAACTGCGAGGTCCCTCCCGGTAACGCCTAAGGGTACTGAGTCTCCTCTGATCCCTGAGGTCACGATTCCAGACACCCTGTCATATTCTCAAAAGCAGGAAACTAGAGAATTCCTGATAAGAAATAGAGAGAAATTTTCAGAGTTACCTGGCACGACTTCAGCAGTTCAGCATGATATTGTTACTGAACCTGGGGTCCGTGTCAAGCTAAAACCATACCGAATTCCTGAAGCAAGGAGAAAGGACATCAGCGAGGAAGTTAAAAGAATGTTGGAGCTAGATGTCATTGAGGAATCCAATAGTGACTGGTCTAGCCCCATCGTGTTAGTCCCAAAACCGGATGGCACTTGGAGGTTCTGTAATGACTTCAGGAAGCTTAATGCAGTGACAAAGTTTGACACGTACCCAATGCCCAGAGTGGACGAACTTATAGACCGACTTGGCAAGGCTCGCTATCTGACCACTTTGGACTTGACAAAAGGTTATTGGCAAATACCCCTGACTGGTAGCGCCAAAGAGAAGACTGCATTTGTGACCCCAGAGGGTTCCTTTCAATATAAAAAAATGCCTTTTGGGTTGCAAAATGCCCCCGCCACATTTCAGAGGGCCATGGACAGGACTCTAAGACCCCACCGACAATATGCAGCAGCATATCTAGATGACATAGTGGTACATAGCACTGACTGGGAGTCTCACTTGCCCCGGGTCCAGGCTGTCCTCGATTCCCTCTTCAAAGAAGGTTTTACAGCAAATCCAAAAAAATGTGCCATTGGTCTAGAGGAAGCCAAGTATTTGGGCTACACTATTGGGCGTGGTGTCATAAAACCTCAAGTGAATAAAATAGAAGCCATCCAGGAATGGCCACGTCCTGCAAACAAGAAGCAGGTCAGGGCCTTTCTTGGCATTGCGGGGTATTATAGAAGATTTATCCCAAATTTTGCAACTATAGCTGCCCCACTGACAGACCTTACGAAAGGGAGAGACTCTGTAATGGTGAAATGGTCCTCAGTAGCAGAGGAATCTTTCCAAGTCCTGAAGAAGGCTCTTTGTGCACAACCAGTACTGTACTCCCCCGATTTCTCCAAAGATTTTTTGGTTCAGACGGATGCGTCTGATGTTGGTATCGGGGCAGTACTATCACAGGTACACAATGGGGAAGAACACCCTGTGGTGTACCTAAGCAGAAAACTCAATGACCATGAGCAAAGGTATGCAGTCATTGAAAAGGAGTGTTTAGCCATAAAGTGGGCCGTGGACGCACTCAGGTACTATTTGTTAGGACGCCAGTTTGAGTTAATAACTGACCATGCTCCTCTGAAATGGATGGCCCAAAAGAAGGAGACTAATAGACGGGTGAACCGGTGGTTTTTGGCTCTACAGGATTACTCCTTCACTGTAAAACACAGGCCAGGTGTTGAGATGGGGAATGTAGATGCCCTGTCCCGTGTTCACTCCTGTTGGGCTACAGGTGTTCCAACCCTGGGGTTGAAACAAGGGGGGAGGATATGTAGCAGAGCGTCCCAGAGAGAGCCAGGAAAAGTCCTGTTCGGGGTTTATACATCTCCCAGGCTCCTCTCATACAGGTTCAGGGATCTCTGATCCATGGTCCGGTTCAGGTCTTGGTCCTCTCCCCCAGGCTAATTTAAGCTCACCTGAGCAAGACAGCCCTTGCTCTTGGCCTGGGATACTCAGAGAACTTCTGTGTAAGAGTGCAAAAAGGGTTGTGGAAGCTGACAAGCTGTAGGCTTGCTCAGCTTAATAGTTAGGATCTGTAAATATTGTTTAGTTAGTGCCGAGACACGGCTAGGTTTTGTTTTGGCTATTTTGTTCCTATTTGTTTCTTTTGGAACACTGTACAGCACCTGTATATAGACTTGTAAATATCACAAATAAACACCGCACTGTTTGTCACTATTCCACTGGATTTGGTATCTGTGCCTGAGAGACTGCTCATCCCAGGGAGCTTTGTGGCTGCTACCTGTCCCCCAGGTTACAGTATATATATATATATATATATATATATATATATACATATACTGTTTGGGGGTTCTAAGTAGTTTTCTAGCAAAAAAAAAAAACGCTGATTTTTCCATGTAGGAGAGGAATGTCAGAATTGACCCGGACTGGAATGTGGTTAAACATTCTATAATCGGCATCTATATCTATAACTGACTTTCCAATCCCAATGTTCTCCACAAAGAAAAAAAATTGTAAATATATACAATATTTGTAGTTTGGCCACACTGCGCTGCGGATTAGCAGGTAATTGTGTCGGCCATTGTTACTCTTCATTCCTTTCCTTCCAGTGTGATGCATTTTGAAGAATTAACCCTTTGTCTTGATAAAGGAAAGTAACAAAAATGCCCTCGAGCTGAAAATACTGTGTAAAAATTCAAAGAATTTATTACAAAGAAACTGACAATCCCTCCTCTCCTTTGCCTCCTTGGAAAAATAATTGCAATTTTTTTTTATGGAGCCATTGTTACAGATACACTTCAGGGTTCAATAAAAACAAATCTGCTAATCTCAGCCTTAATTAATTATTTAGGGCCTGTATATACCTGCCAATTTTTAGTTCTGTAAAACGCATTAATTTTACTGCATGAACACACATTTCTACTTCAATCATTTTTTATTTAAGTTTTTGTTTTATATTGGAAGCAAAAAAACATCCTGGGTCATTATATCAATGGGGACGGCTAGATTAGTTGATTTGAGAGAAGGGTATGGCGCTGTTCCTCTAAAGAACTTTTTTGTATCCTATGTGTGTGCTATGTACAATTCATGAAAACAGTAAAAAAAATCAAAAACCATACATGGTGCTCCTATTTAGATCATATGTGTCATGTATCTTTTTATGTATGGAATATTATTGCCAGTGCAGAAAAAAATGCAGAAAACATGAAGGAAAAAAGGGGGGGGGAGGGGTTGTGGGGTGGGGGAGGGGGAGGGGGAGGGGGAAGGGGAGGGGGGGTGAGGTGGTTGGAATGCAAAATAAATAATACACTATATATGCAAATTCAACCTAATAAAGTGCACATGTGCAATCAAATATATATAAAAGTCCTTTTTTCCGAACAACTTAGTTCACGTGATGTTTGTGCTTTTGGTAAAATCCCGTGCTCTAAATGTGCAGCAACTCACCAACTCACTTCACCTCTGCTGGGGTATCAGGCAATCACAGTCTATGCCACTGTACGGCAATCTCTGGTAGTCTCAGGATCACGGTGTGTCATATAAAAAGATAGAAGGGGTGCCCATAGTGTAAGATCGTTTAAAAAAGTTTATTTAAAACAAGCAGAGAGGTACTCACAATTTAAAAGCATGTAGTAAGCAAAAAAAGACAAAATTCTCCGTTAACCATCAGCTTTTCAATGTTGTTTGGGAAGCACAGATTAGGCCACGCCCTACGCGTTTCGTCATTGGACGTCTTACGGGAGCCCTGTATTCTAACCCCTCTGCGAAAGTCGCGGCTAACCCGGAACTTTTGGAGGCTTTTCAGGATCAGGAATGGTACCGGGCAGGGATGCCCGCTGTTACCATTGCTGTTCGCAATAACAATTAAACATCTGGCTCAGGCGATCCGCCATAATGATTCTATCCACGGAATTCCCACCCCCTCGGCGCATTTCAAGTTATCATTTAATGCTGATGATTTATTACTTTATATGACACAACCTCATATTGGCATTATGCTTATTCGGGAACAGAGTATTTTCGGGTGTTTCTGAGTATTTCCGAATGATTCCAAGTATTTCCGAACGGCTCCGAACCGTTCCGAGTGTCACCGGCGCCCCCGCACCTCTGGCCAAATGCGGTACTGCACACCCCATTAGCTTGAATTCTGCTCGTGTTGCAAGTCAACACTCGCAAACCGAGTCAGGATTTTTTTTTTTGTAAAAGTTTCTAGTCTTTCAAAACGCTCGTTAACCGCGCTACTCATTAACCAAGGTTCCACTGTAAGTATTTATTGCCTAATTGCCTATGAGGATCAGCTCCATCTAGTGGCCATACTGTGATGTTTTCCTGATTCACGCTATTCTTATGAAAACCATGCAACCTGGAGCGAAAATAGCCTAGTAACGTTCGATCTTGCCAGCGTTTGCACAGAAAAAAAACGGACATGTAGTTTTCCAGGATGAATAGTTCTGCAAATATTTTATTAAAACACCCCATTGGTTTATGTGCGTTGTGGTGCATTGCCATTCATTCCTGATGGCTCTGCAATGCACATATGCATTAAAAACAAATTTAACAGGTTCTATAACACGTCACAATTCGTGGGCTCACAGTGCATGACCTTCATCGTGGGGGGGAGGATTTCAGCAGAGGGTGGATTTGTACAATGGCATCCCTAGGGGGGGCCAGGGGGGGCCCTGCCCCCCCCCCCCCAACATTATGCTGTACCCCACCATGTGCCCGCCAATTAAAAAAAATATTTTTTTTTCTTTTTACAAAAAGGCAATGTCTTTTTGTTTGCATTCATAGCGGATGCACCACATCTTACTCGGGCCGCCGCTGGAGTAACACAGCCTCTATTGAGAGCGAGAGCGTCCCCAGTCAGCTCCTGCAGGTGATTCCTCCCCCCTCCCTCTGCTCGCTGACACTGCATAATGCGAGTGCTCACACAACCACGGCCGCCTGATCTGCTCCTTCCCCTACATCCTCATCGGAACGGAGAAGAGCGAGTTGCAGGAAGGACTCCACCAGGACTCTCAGTTACTGAAAAAACAGACTGATTTCTCCCGTCCTTAGGACAGGAGAACCAGCCTGTAAATTCCAAGAGATGCCAGACCAGCGCTGTCAATAGCAGGGGCAGGACAGCAAGAGGAGGCTGGGGAACCCCACAGTGGCAGAACACCAGGGCCCGGTGGCAAGACAACCTTTGCAACTCTGATAGTTCTCCCAATGCTTTGGACCCTTATATTTTCTTGGTATGCTGGTGACATATATCTCTTGTTTTCTGCCACCCTGGGGGGCCCAAATACAGTAGGAAGGGAGCTCACTGCAGAACACGTGAAAGGGCCCGTTGTGCCGTTGTGGGATCGTAGTAAAGGGCCCCAGGATATATATATAAAATTGCATTTTATAGTTGCCCCCCTACTTTTGTCCCTGTCCCCCCCATGTGCCCCCCCTAAATATGAAAGCTGGAGACGCCACTGGATTTGTACTGGGAGGAGGGGGGTTTATCCTTAGGGGGTAATAGTGCAGATTAGTGCTCAGTTTTTTTTTGGGGGGGGGGGGATTTTTGCTGACATATAATGCTCATTCTTCTTGGGGTGGGGGCGCAGTTTGGCATGTCCGCCCTAGGCTCTAGAGGACCTTGTCCTGGCACTGCACTTACATAGTAGGTGAGGTTGAAAAAAGACGCAAGTCCATCAAGTCCAACCTATGTGTGTGATTATGTGTCGATTATGTGTTAGTGCTCTTAATTTGAAACAAGCACACGCTATAGAGGGATGTGCTTTGTTCAGATTTCATGTCTGAGGTTTACAACCACTTTAAATGTCAGCGAGGGAGTGGGGAGAAGACAGGGGGGGAATTAAGGAAATTATTTTTGTGAAGGGGGAAGGTCCACTTTAATGAACACATTAGTTGCATGAAGCTATGTCTTTTATCCCTTCCTGGAGTTCAACGTTAAATTCCCTTTAAATTATTTTTTTCCTGCTTGAAGTTGCGTTTTTATCCACCGCAGACAAATTTCGTAATTAGAGGGAATCAGTCTTTCCAGCGATTCTGAAGTCTTCTTGGTACGGTCTATCGCTGGTCTTTCTTCTTCTTTACTTTAATTGTTTTTTTTTTGGTTAAGAGGAAACTTTGCAGAATGTAAAAAAGCTATTTCTCCATAGAATAAACAAGAGACTTTATTAACTCCGTCTGTGTCGTAGCCACGCTCCTAGAAGTTGTACTGGTGTTGTAGCAGGGAGAATGTACTAAATACTTCTTGCTGTGTGTCAGTCAGTGTGGTATTGTCTATGCATTTATCACTTCCAGAGGGGGGGGGGGGGGGGGGCTGGAACTGCTACAGATACAGATTTGTCCTAGGACTATTCCTTTAATGATTCTTCATACACAGCCAAACCTTGCAGAGCATGTAGGAGGTGGGGAGAAGAGAATGGAAAGGCAGGAGGGAAAAGAAATACAGGGCTTGTCTTCGCTCCTGACGTCACCCCTGTCCTTTTTTTTAAAAAGACCGAGACAAAAGGCCATCAATGCTTTTATGTATGGATCAGCTGGGTCGGTGTGCAACCTCATCCCTCCCTACCACTGATTCTGCACCGCACTGAACTCCAACTGTCTCCAATCAATGCATTTAACACCGCTACCCAGGGATGAGGTGCCTCTTATATTGGATTCTAACAGCTGTCTCCATCTGTCAGGTAAGTTCTAAAAGATGATGAGTTGGCTGGAGGAAAGTTTTGGAAAGTTCTGAAGGTGTAACGTGATGGGGAGACTTGGAGAGCACCACCTGTGATAAAGAATGACCTGCTCCATTTAGAGGAAGCTTTAAAGTAAGTTTGGTGCTCACATCTGTATGAAACATGTGGGGTTCCAAAATAATTCAGCTTTATTTTGGGAAGGCCACCTTGTGGGAAGCCTCCTTGGACTGGTGAAAAAAAAAAAAAAAAATTAGATTGGATTGGATGCTAGGGTACAATGTTGGAGATCATAATGACTCTTTTTATGGCTTCACCTAATAAACATAAGTAGATTAGCAGGTCGATCTTCATCTACTTATTTATCCATCTGAAAGCCTGGTTGGCGAGGACCTACAAGATTTAAGATGCCAACTGCAAAAGTTTGCTGAGACTTGTAGTTTCTCAGCAGTTGATATGCTTTGTAACAAGGATTAAACCAATTGGTAGATCCTCAGCTTTTACCCATCTGAAAGTCAAGTTGATGAGGACCTACCAGCTTTGAGATGCCAGCTGCATAAGCATGCTGAGACTTGTAGTTTCTCAACAGGTGACTTGCTTTGCAATAGCATTAAACCAATTAGCAGGTAGATCTTCAGCTTTTACCCATCTGAAGGTCCAGTTGATGGGGACCTACCAGCTTTGAGATGGCAACTTCAAAAGCATGCTGAGACTTGTAGTTTTTCAACAGTTGATTTGCTTTTTTTATAGGATTAAAGCAATGTATAGGTAGATCTTCAGCTTTTACCCATCTGAAAGCCAAGTTGATGAGAGCCTACCGGCTTTGAGATGCTTACTTCTAAAGCATGCTGAGACTTGTAGTTTTTCAACAGTTGACTTGCTTTATATATAATTTAAGCAGTTAGCAGGTAGATCTTCAGCTTTTACCCAGTTGATTAGGGCACTTTGAGTTGAGAGAGCTTTGAGAAAAGGGAGTTTTAAGATGCCAACTGCAAAAGCATGCTGAGACTTGTGGTTTCTCAACAGTTGACTTGCTTTTTAAGAGGACTAAACCAATTGGCAGATCTACAGCTTTTACCCATCTGAAAGTCTAGTTGATGGGGACCAACCAGCTTTGCCATGTCAACTTCAAAAGCATGCTGAGACTTGTAGTTTTTCAACAGTTGATTTGCTTTTTCATATGATTAAACCAATGTGCAGGTAGATCTTCAGCTTTTACTCATTTGAAAGTCCAGTTGACGAGGACCTACAAGCTTTGAGATGCCAATTGCAAAGCATGCTGGGACTTGTAGTTTCTCAACAGTTGACACATTTTCTCATGACTGCTACAAACATGTAACCTAAATGTTATTTAAAAGAAAATGTTTTTGAAGTATGCTATAGAGGTGAATTTGCTAAGAATTTTATAACGATAGTAACTTGATCTGGTTAACCTGATGATACCTTGGCCAGGCAATGCTGAGACTTGCTGTTCCTTGATACCTGATGAACTTTCAGTTGACTTGCTTTTTAATAGAATTAAAGCAATGTACAAATAGGTCTTCAGCTTTTACCCATCTGAAAGCCAAGTTGATGGAGGACCTACCAGCTTTGAGATGCCAACTGCAAATGCATGCTGAGACCTGTAGTTTCTCAACAGGTGACTTCATGTGTAGGTAGAGCTTTTACCCATCCGAAAACTCAGTTGATGAGGAAACTTTGAGTCCAGGAAGCTTTGGAATAAGGAAGTTTTAAGATGCCAACTGTAAAAGCATGCTGACACTTGTGGTTTCTCAGTTGACTTGCTTTTTAAGAGAATTAAACTAATTGGTAGATCTTTAGTTTTTACCCATCTGAAAGTCTAGTTGATGAGGACCTACCAGCTTCAAGATGTCAACTTCAAAAGCATGCTGAGACCTACAGTATAGTTTCTCAACATGTGACTTCCTTTTTAATAGAATCAAAACAATGTCTAGGTAGATCTTCAGCTTTTACCCATCCGAAAGCCCAGTTGATGAGGGTACTTTGATTTGAGGGAGGTTTAAGATGTCAACTGCAAAAGCATGCTGAGACTTGTGGTTTCTCAACAGTTGACTTGCTTTTTGACAGGATTAAACCAATTGGTAGATCTTAAGCTTTTGCCCATCTAATAGCCCATTTGATGAGGACCTACCAGCTTTGAGATGCCAACTGCAAAGCATGCTCAGACTAGTTTCTCAGCATGTGACTTGCTTTTTATTGGGTTTGAACCAATGTGTAGGTAGAACTTCAGCTTTTATCCATCTGAAAGCCCAGTTGACAAGGACACTTTGAAACAAGGGAGCTTGAGATGTCAACTGCAAAAGCATGCTGAGACTTGTAGTTTATCAACAGTTGTCCTGCTTTGTAAAATAATTAAACCAATTAGCAGTTAGATATTCAGCTTTTATCCATCTGATATCCCAGTTGAAGAACCTACCAGCATTGAGACGCCAATCGCAAAGCATGCTGAGACTTGTAGTTTCTCAACAGGTGACTTGGTTTTTATTAGGAATAAAGCAGTGTGCAGGTAGATCTTCAGCTTTTACCCATCTGAAAGCCAAGTTGATAAGAAAGCTTTGGGTTGAGGAAGCTTTGCGATGTCAACTGCAAAAGCTGCATGCTGAGACTTGCAGTTTCTCACCAGTTGATTTGCTTTTTAGTAGGATTAAACCAGTTGTTAGATAGCTCTTCAGCTTTTAACCATCTAAAAATCTAGATGATATGGACTTACAAGATTTAAGGTGCAACCATAAAACTATGCTGTGACTTGTAGTTTCTCAACAGTTGACTTGCTTTTTGAAGGGATTAAACCAATTAGCAGGTATATCTTCATTGTTTACTCATCTGAAAATCCAGTTGATGAGGACCTACTAGCTTTGGGATGCCAGCTTCAAAAGTATGCTGAGACTTGTAGTTTCTCAACAGTTGACACGTTTTCTCACGACAGCTCCAAACATGCAACCTAAATGTTATCTAAAAGAAAATGTTTTTGAAGTATATAGGTGAATTTTCTAAAATTTTATAATAATAGTAGCTGGATCTGGCTAACCTGATGATACCTTGGCCAGGCAATGCTGAGACTTGCTGTTCATTGATATCTGATGAACTTTCAGTTTACTAGAATTGCATAAGCGAGTTACCAGTGAGCTACAGAGAAGTTTCTCTAGGTGTTTGAAAAAGTTTTGCAGAAACATTGAGCAGGGAACTTTAGTTCCTTCAACACGTGGAAGCTCCTAGTGATTGCCCGAGGAGGCTGCTCTAAAATCACTATGACTAGCATCCATTTAAAGAAAAGTTTTTGAAGTTTGATTGAAAGAGTTCAAAATGTTCACACCTGATGAGTTTGACAAAGCCTCTTGAGCGCTGTAGTTCTACAACCCGTGGTGGCAAGTTGCATTAGGTATAAACTGGGTTGGGATACGTTGACCACTTCCAAAGTGGTGTTAAAGTTTTCAGAAATGTCAATGGCTTTAAAAAACAGTTTCTGACACTTTTGACAATGACAGATATCTTGTGCAAGGGAAGGCAGCTTGAGGCTCTCAGCTCTGCAGTTGAAAGATTTTGGTTCTGACTCAACACACGTGGCAGAGGCTGCAAGCTGAGGAGAGAGGGAATGGAAGGAGGAGGCGATGTAAGGAAACAAGTTATGTGTCTGGAAGCAGAACCTTAATTCACTGTATAATAAACAGTCTCAGCGTTCTGTAAAATTTTCTCTTGTTTGATTTGGACGAAGTCATTCATTGCATAAACCAGCTACAAGGAAACAGATCTCTATCTGGGTTCTGTCCCTGGGGCAGTGTGTCCTTAGCTGAAACTTTGTCCCTTGCCCTTCTGGTCTACTCGGCGGTTACTTGTCTTATCTTTCAAGCCCTAGTTCGGGCAACAAACAAAAAATACGTTTGAAGTGGGACCTCCACTAGGGTTCTAGGGGTATGCGAAATGAAGGCAGCCACCACATCTAAGGATTGCCCTGACGAAGGAGGGTGTGTTTGGCACCGAAATGCATTGGATTTATTCTGTTTTGAATCAGTTTCATCAATAAATTACCTTGGACTGCCCCCCCCCCCCCCCATTTGCTGTGCCCTTTGTGTTGATTAGGCTTTGATTTATGGCATGTTTTCTTATTGTTTAAAATCAATTTTATTGAAAGTTGTATATATGTTTATTTTTAGCAACTATTTCAACTTTAATTCTTAAGAGTAGGTGCGTAAATTGGGGCAGGCTGGTAGGGGCCCCTAGAGTATTACTTTAGCCAGGGGCCAACAATGCTATTAAGATGGCCCTCAATCACATAAAGCTTGATAGGACTTTCTTTGTAATAAGGTCCTATTTTCAGGTAAGGAGACACGCTGCGTGGTGGTAAGAGTATTG
Organism: Lithobates septentrionalis; assembly: GCA_037952835.1. Lineage (NCBI taxonomy): Eukaryota > Metazoa > Chordata > Amphibia > Anura > Ranidae > Lithobates > Lithobates septentrionalis. Next base: position 1,525,917 of record JBBDGP010000386.1, read on the forward strand.
GTTGCGGTAAAAAGGTTTCAAGATTTATTTCACAGTGGACTGTTTTGCATGAATACTTTGGATTTTATTTCTGCCTCTAAACGCCTATGTACGCATGGACACACAAGCTAATATACAGTGGGGCTTAGAGGGAGAAAAAGAAAACACCCTAACAGCAGCGTTGAAAACGCCCAGTATGCAGGAGGCCTAAGTGTAAAAGAGAAAGTGATATCTCCCTGAAATTAATTATAATTTTGGCAAGAAAAATAGATCATACATTTGTATTCAATTGTGTATTAGGATGTTTGGCAGGAGTTTCAATCATCATTTGTTATCAGATTTGGAAGAGGTAGGATATAGATATATCTTTGTTCCAGGAATTTTTTTTTTCTGTATTTGCATCTTGCCGGATGTTTTTGCATCTTCGTGTGGGAAAAAAGCGAGGACACGGATGTGGATCACCTGGTTGGTTCCAGATGTAGTTGGATTCTGGATACAAATTGTTTTGTATATTCTGGGCCGGTAACAGGTTCCTATTCATTTCTTGGAGGATTTTTTGCATGAATGAGTAGCCCAGAGCCAGCAGAGGTGGTTAATCTGTGCTGGAGGAAGATGGACGGGAGCGGGCATGAAGCCGAGCTCAGCGGTAACCGCTGCCAGTTGTGCCATCTGTTTGAGATGAAACTCAACAAACATCAGTTATGTGCAGGTGAAAAATATAAATAGAGTTAAGGAAGGATGTGCTATAATTACCCACTGGAGGCAGCCACCCTATAGTTCTCAATGCCGGTAATGGTGAAGTACATTTGGGAAAACTACTTATTTCTTTCTTACATTTTTTTCATGGAACAGCATCGATAAACCATCCTTAGGCATCAGTTACGCTTGCAGCTGGGGGGGGGGGGGGGGGGGTTCGGGTCAGTGAAAATGAACTTATTGCTTTGCCCTGCATGGACTTAGTACTTGCTTTAATGAGATTCTGTGTCCTTGCCCATGCAGGGCCTGATGATAGTGTCTTTGTAAAGCCCCCCTCCACCCCAGTTATACTTATCTTACCAGTGCTCTCTTGCAGCTCCTGCTTCTTCCTCTTTAAGGATGCCAGAAACCTTTAAAAATGAGTCAGCAATGTCAGCTCCCATATTGCCCTATGCCCACATTCTTCATAATCCAGCCATTCTCAAATAGGGTTCCTCCAGAAATTGTTAGGTGATCCTTGAGCTGTGGTTAATTGGCCCCTCATCTGATGGTTCCTCCATAGTTCCAGGGTCAAAACCAGCCAGTGACATTACACCAATCATAATTTTAGCTGTCTGGAGGGTTGCAGTCTGACCACAACTGTAAGGGTGGCATTCTTTCATCTGGCCACCAATGTAAGGGGCATTCTTACATCTGGCCACCAATGTAAGGGGCATTCTTCCATCTGGCCACCAATGTAAGGGGCATTCTTGCATCTGGCCACCAATGTAAGGGGCATTCTTCCATCTGGCCACCAATGTAAGGGGCATTCTTCCATCTGGCCACCAATGTAAGGGGCATTCTTCCATCTGGCCACCAATGTAAGGGGCATTCTTCCATCTGGCCACCAATGTAAGGGGCATTCTTCCATCTGGCCACCAATGTAAGGGGCATTCTTCCATCTGGACAAAAATGTAAGGAGCATTCTTCCATCTGGACACCAATGTAAGGAGCATTCTTCCATCTGGCCACCAAGGTAAGGGGCATTCTTCCATCTGGCCACCAACGTAAGGGGCATTCTTCCATCTGGACAAAAATGTAAGGAGCATTCTTCCATCTGGCCACCAATGTAAGGGGCATTCTTCCATCTGGCCACCAATGTAAGGAGCATTCTTCCATCTGGCCACCAATGTAAGGGACATTCTTCCATCTGGACAAAAATGTAAGGAGCATTCTTCCATCTGGCCACCAATGTAAGGAGTATTCTTCATCTGGCCACCAATGTAAGTAGCATTCTTCCATCTAGCCACCAACGTAAGGGGCATTCTTGATACTGAATTGGTTTTAGTAAGGGTTCCCGAAGGCCTGAAAATAAATTCAAGGGTTCCTCCAGGTTGAAAAGGTTGATAAAGGCTGCTTTAATCTAATACTGGGAATCTTGTTTGAAAACAGGTGAAAACCACTGTGATAAATATAGTGATTGGTAAAAAATGGACTCTTGGCTGAAAAATGGGCATATTATGACTGGAAGTTGTGCAGATCTTGGACAAAAACAATAATAAATGTACCTCCTAGAATGGTGACTTCCTCCAGGAGACATATGAATATTGGCTCTGAGCTGTGAGACACCCACTGCCCTCTTTTACCATGAAGTCATAATGCCTGAAGCTAAAACATTACCAGGGTCAGAATAGACATTTTTACTTAACCTCGAGTAAATAAAGATACCCTTGTCTTACTTTCAGCTTTTTTTTTTCCAGGTTAGAATGAGCGAGAGAAAGCATGCTGCCTATAAAGGCGGGCATGCAGATTGCAGGTAATAAGCAGCTTGCAAAGAATTTTTGACCTCAGGCAAATGATGTTATCTTCTACTACAAGTACATATACTTCCAGTGTGAACATTTGCAGACAATGTTTCAGACATTCAAATTATACATATTGCATTCATCTTCCAAAAACTTGTAATCGCTAAGTAAAGTATAAATACCCTGGTATATTAAGTTTTAAATAAAGTAAGGACACATGTTGAGTTTTTAGTGCTCCAAAAATACATATCTATATCTAAGAGCATTTCAAAACTTGTTTAATCAATAAAATGGAGAAAACATACGAGGGCTGGACCAAAAGTAATACAAAAGTGGGCATAACTTTTTTAATAACATAAAGAGGTTGTTCAAATTTCACATGTTGGTAGAGTAGCTCTTCCTCTATAGTAACTCTTCTCCTCTTTCATTGCAGGTAAATAATGGATTCCAAGCAGAAGTAACGTTCATGATGAAGGAGGGGTGCAGGCTGAGGTCCACAGAAGGTTACAGAATGTTTACAGAGATGACATCCATCTATCTGTGCACATTAATCTTGTCAATGGTGTTATCTCAATAAACATTCTGCAGCCTTCTGTGGATGTCAGACAATCTACACCCCTCTTTCATCGTGAACGCAATGACGGCAAATTGCTTCTGCTTGGATTCCATTATTATTATTATTATTATTATAATAATACATTATTTACTTGCAATTAAAAGGAAGAAGAGTTACTATAGAGGAAGAGTTACTCTACCAACATGTGAAATTTGAATGACCTATATCAGGGCTTGACAAATTTACTTCCAATCTAGGAGCCAGCTGAAAAAGTTAGGAGCCAATTTTTTTAACCAACAAAGCTTACGGGTAGAACATGTAACATGTCCCCGAAGGTGAACATAAAACCCCCAAAACATTATTTATTTCCTGAAAGCGACACCCTGGAGAACAAAATAGTGGTAGTTCCAATTTTTCATGTCGCACAATATTGCTGCATCAGTCTAGGAAACAGAAAATGTCAGTAAAAAACATATTAAAGTGGTTCTAAAGGCAGAAGGTTTTTTATTTTTATCCCAATACGTATTTTATGCATTAAAGGAGTTGTAAAGGCAGAAGGTTTTTTTTTATCTAAATGCATTCTATGCCTCAGTTTTTATTTTTTATTTTTGGGGGGGGGGGGGATTTTATGTGCTTGAGTGTAATTTCAATTTTTTTACAATTAAAAAAAACACCTTTCTTTTACTTTTTTTTCATCACATAGGGGGCAAAAAGTCCCCTATGAATATTTTTGAAGATTTTTTTTTGGTGACAGGTTCTCTTTAGTGAAACATCCAGGGCCTGAAAGACTCTGGATGTTTCCCCTGTGCCCCACTGAATGTAATGCATCAGACAGTGCACAGTCCACATGGGCTTTGCCTGCTTAACTGCAGACAGGAAACCAGGACTTTATTACAGAGAAAAGACATAGCATTTACCATAGAATGCAGCTAAAAACTTGTTACACTGCCATCTATCTGGTTGAAGAATATATCTCTACTAAATACTGATGTACAGTATTTGCAGTACTAAATACAATTCTGTATTCCAACATGGGGGGCTGGCATTTGGAAGAGTGGCACTATGGAAATCAATAGTGGTGTCAGGCTGGCAACTTGTATGGTTGCCTCAGAAGATTGACCCAGCACTGCAAGAGGACAGACTTAAGCTGGCCATACACCTATAGATTATCTGCAGATTTTCTATGGTTAGATGGAAAAAGTGCAACAGATTTCTCCATGTTCGCTAAACTGGGTGGGTGGAGGAATCTCCCACTTTTTCCATCTAACCATAGAAAATCTGCAGATAATCTATAGGTGTATGGCCAGCTTTAGGCTACTGTTCAGTGGGTGATGAGGCATGGTTGTGCAACAAAGATACAATGTGATAAGCAACAACTGTGTAAATGAAGATGTAAATGTCCTTCAAGGATGCCAAGGAAGGTGTAGTTCTGTAGGTGGATAGAAACTTGGTCTGTCAATCTGTAGGTCTGTTCTACAGCATGTAGGGTTCAGCCCAGTGTATGTATTTTCAAAAGAGTAAGCTCCATGTCATAAATCCTGTCACTGGTGGCAATATACCATCAACGGAAAAGCAAAGACACCCCTCACCTGCTTCCAAAGCATTGCTGGCAAGCAAGATTCTACAGTGTTGCCCAGAGGGAATGATGCTATAGAAGCTGGTGAGTGTTTCCATTAGGGATCTTGTTTGCTGGGGAGTTGCTGCCAGTTTCAAGATCACTAGTCTGTCATGGGCACTCAGACAGTAAAAAGACATAAATCAGCTGTTAGTGCTGTTGTCCCATCATAGGTTCACAAGAGAACTTGTCAGCATCCATAGAATATCCCCCTGATGAAGTCACTTCACCCTGTGATGAAACGCGTAGGGGCAGGGTAATGGTGGATGGCATCATCACGCACGGAGTGCCGAGGAGGAATGGTATATTGACATTTTCAAACCAGAGGGAATAACTGGCAATTTCTGTATACATTTATGCTTGTGATTGATGGTGCATTTTTGCACATGCTAATGTGAGTTGTATTCTTGAAGCGTGTGAATAAATTTTATTAAACAGTGAAGCACTATGAGGTGTTTTCTTTTGCATGTGGCTGAGTGGAGGAGCTGAGCTGCAGAGCTGGAAGCATTGGAAGTTATCTTAAAAGGGAAATTGGTGCTGAAACCTTCCGAAAGTTTGTAGCCATTAACCATTGCATGAGTAGGATTCCATTTTGAATGCTTGCTAATAGCGGTGTGAAGTATTTAAAGATCCCATGTAAAGGACACATGCCTTATTTGACCTTACATTTTTTATATCAGGTGAGAGCACATCTGGTGGAAGTGGAGCAATTTTTGTGGAGGAGTGGTGGAATGCACACGTTTTGGTGGAAATAATGCAAACGTTTAAAGTGATATACAAATTACATGAGAGACTGTTTGCGTGTGGGACATTATTTATCCTAAGTTGTATATGCACATGGTGGAAAATGTATTTTAATATTCTTTATATGTTTAATATTTGTTATACAATTGCTACACCATTATTTATTTGAATTTTTGTACTGTTTGTTTACTTGTCTTACTTTGGCTTAAAATATTATAACAATATGTAAATAATTTTATATGAGGTTGCAGTATTTGTACTAATGAGGGTAATAAAACAAGATTAATAATAGGGAAAAGTTGCCTCTTTGTCCTTGCAGCCTCAAAGCATGGACCTTCTGGGCCTGATATCCAGCTCTGCTAAGGTGCCTTTTGGTGGCCATGAACACCCCGTTGGCAGCAAGCGACGTTGCTTATTTAGGACTTCGATTGTCTCTTTTCTGTTTCTGGAAAACAGCTAATACCCTCAGCGGTCAAAGACCTTCATTTTCATTCTAAGCTCTCTCACCTTGTTGGAAATCTTCCCTGAGCAGGCATGACCCTTCACATTTTTCTATAGAGTGAGAAAATAAAGTACCATGCATGTGCCACCACCACCACAGTGAGATTATATTGACCTGATCTCTGAAAACTGGTTAGAGGAAGGACAAATGTCTCCTTCTCCATCGCCTTTGGGAGGGAAGGATCTGCCTGTCTATAGCCACCCCATAATCTGCTTCTCACCTTCTCTCTTGTTAGCAATCACTTTACAACGACAGACTGTTTTATGTTGGAGAGTTTCCAGCCCTGTAGATTTATATGACAGTTGTTGGGCTGAAGGAAACATAGCGCGGTTGGAAACATTGTTATTAACATGTTGGCAAACCAGATGTCTCCTGCATTACTGATGACTAGGGATGAGCTGAACACCCCCCGGTGTGGTTCGCAGCAGAACATGCGAACAGGCAAAAAAATTGCTCGAACACGTGAACACCGTTAAAGTCTATGGGACACGAACTTGAAAATTCAAAAGTGCTAATTTTAAAGGCTTATATGAAGTTATTGCCATAAAAAGTGTTTGGGGACCCGGGTCCTGCTCCAGGGGACATGTATCAATGCAAAAAAAAGTTTTTAATAATGCTTAAAGTGAAACAATACAAAAGAAATATTCCTTTAAATATCGTGCCTGGGGGTGTCCTTAGTATGCCTGTAAAGTAGTGCATCTTTCCCATGTTTATAACAGTGCCACAGCAAAATTACATTTCTATAGGAAAAAATGTTATTTTAAACTGCTCGCGGATGTAATGTATTGTCGGATCCCAGCAATATAGATAAAAATACAAAAAAAAAAAAAAAAAAAAATGGATGTCACCCCCAAAACCTATACCAGGCCCTTCAAGTCTGGTATGAATATTAAAGGGAACCCTGCACCCAAATGTTTTACAAAATGGCATGCGGGTCCCCTAGGACCCCAGGCACTATATACTCTGAACAGCAGTATATATACTATATGGCCTGCCCTATATACTCTGCAGAAAATTTGGCCTTAGGTGTTGATGGTACCAGAACACTGTAAGCCCTCACAGTTATTCTTGTTGGACGCAGGAACGGGCCCTGCTGTGAAATATTATATCAAGAATTGTAATTACAAGCCCCTGGTAAACAGGGGCAGAAAAATTGGGCCTTGGGTGGTTGTGGTGCTGCCACAACGCTGTGAGCCCTCACAGATACTCTTGTTGGGCACAGGAACGGGCCCTTCTGTAAAATCTTTCAAAAATTTTAATTACATGCCCCTGTTAAACAGGGGCAGAAAAATTGGGCATTGGGTGGTGGTGGTGGTGCCCTAAACCAAAAATATTGTTGGAAGCTAGCATCATCAAGATTGAGGAGGAATAAGATAGTCAGCATAGGCAGTCTTCAAGGGATCCCACATCTATAGCAAATTCAATCAGTTACATCAGCATCAGGTGCTTGATAGCTGCTGATCCAAGACTGATTAATTTTTATAAATGTGAGCCTATCAATGGAGTCTGGACAGGCGCACTCTTTGACCCATTACAAACCCTTCAGCAGCATTGAATGTGCGTTCAGAAAGCATGCTGGATGCAGGACAGGCCAGTAGTTCAATTGCATATTGAGCAAGTTCTGGCCAGTGGTCCATCCTCAAGTCCCAGTAACCCAGTGGATGCTCTGTTGGAAAGGTCTCCATGTCTGCTCTTGCCCCCAGATATTTCTGCAACATGTAATGGAGACGCTGGCGATGGTTGCTTGAACCGATCAGACCTTGGCCTTGAGGACTGAAAGATTGTTAAAAGGCATCAGACAGCCGGCCACCTTCTCCACCGTTCTTCCTCTGACTGAACGAAGCCTCAGCAATACGTTGTCCAGCACCAGGAAATTGTATTCTCCCAGGGTCTTGAAATGCGTTGCACAAACCTTTCTTCAAGGCCTCCTGAAGATTTTTCATCCTCTGCTCCCTCTGCAAAGGCAGGATGATTTCTTCAACCTTACCCTTGTTATGTGGATCAAGAAGGGTTGTCAGCCAGTAATGATCTCTCTCCTTGATACCATGAATCATAGGGTCCTTTTGCAGGCTTTGAAGAATTAGGGAGGCCATGCAGCATAAGTTTGCAGAGGCATTTGATTCTGAGTCCTCTGGGTCACCAAGGATCACATGATCCGTAACTATCTTCTCCCAGCCACATACAACTCCTTGGGTTTCTGGGGACTGAAAACCAGCCACCAACCAGGTTGTGCAAGACAACCAGGAGTGTGCCATTCAGAGACAGTGCTTAGTACAGCCAGGAGCAGTGCAAGACAGCTAGGATTTGTACTACTAGTAACCAGGATAAAGTACATTGTAATACAGCTTGCAACTTGTACAGGGCAGCCAGAAATGTAAAGTTCTACAATTTCTACAGTTCGGGGTATCCCATGCTCTATATCCCTATCCAAGTTCCTTGTTCCCCAATAAAAAAACAAAACCCGAAGACTGAATATTGAGCCTGTGGAAGAGTACAGAAAATGCTGCGTGCCTGGCTGTGCATGCTGTGAGTGAGGGAAATAGGCCCAAATACCAGCAGCTCCTGCAGGGATACAGATACACCTTGTTAAGGGCTCTCGTTGAGGAGGCAGGATCCTCCACTCTTCTTTGTAGAGCGAAGAAAGAAAGTATCATGCATGGGCCACGATCATTGTGAGGTTATATTGGCCGGTACTCTGCAAACTGGTTAGAGGAAGCTTGGAAACAACCAACTCTAAACTTCATTGAGGTCTAGCAGAGAGAATGGGCACTGTGATACATGAGAAGTGCACACCTACTTATTCTAAATTTCTCAAAATATGGTCTCCTTGGTTGGATTACAACCACCATATGAACCTAGACTGCTCTTTACTCTCACTCTGAATAAACCATATAATGGGGCCATACTACTGCATATACTGGCTGGGCTCTATGTTTTCCCTTTCCTCCTCCCTACCATTCCTCACCCAATTGCCTGACATTCAACCACTTGTTAATATCACCAGTCCACACCCCCTCCCCCTTCTTTCTCTATCATGTCCTCTCTAATGCTTACCTTTCTCTCTCCTCCACTCTTGACCAATCTTTACTTTTTCAACCGTTCTTCCCTAACTTTCCACTACTTGTACCAAACTGAGAACTGACCCACCCTTAAATAATTGCACACCTGCCTGCACAACTTTGGTACCATCAATGGAGTTTAGGCACCCAACCAGACTGTTTAAAAAATCTTGCTAAGTGATGCTTTACACTTTATATGCCGACCCCTGTTGCCATCCTTTCTACCTCACCTTACCTTCACAGTATTTACTGTATGTGCTTCTTTACCTTGAATCTATTTGGGCACTTATTTTTATGTAAAACGTTGCATTCCTCTAAAACTTCTACAAAACTCAAAAAAAATAGTGAAAGAAAAATCTGGAACAAAGACAATGTCTCTCAGTCCATTACTCATGGGGTAAGGTGACTAGATTCTCAAAATGAGACACCCAACTGACCATGCCCATTTTTATTGGGGGTGGGGATATTAAGTGGCATGTGAAGTGCACCACATCGAATGTTGGATGTGACCAAATTGTGCTGACAGTGGGAGGGGCTTAAAGGAGCATGGTTTAATAACACCTGAGCCTACTTCGCTCTGGATCAAGAGTGAGGCCCAGGTGTGCCCTGCAGGTCACTATCACAAGCAAGGGCAAGGTGGCAAATTATCTACATCTTTACCTCCCACAACGAAGTCTGCATGAGCCTAGAGGGTAGTGACTGAAAAGGCAACGTAATATCAGCATGTGACATCGTAGTCAATAACCCTGACACAGACACACCCCTCCCCTTCCCCCTCCTGCTCATGGCCAAAGAAATATTGCTAAGGGGGATTACCCTACAGATGCTCGGGCCAGGGACACCAATATTAAAGCTGGGAAGAAATCAGGGACACATACTTTTAACAGGGGACAATTTTTTTTACGGGGACAGCCCCCTTATATTGGGGGCTGTCCCCAGAAACCTGAGACATCTGCTCACATTATCATGGAAAGTTCTGCCTGTCTACAGCCACCCCAAGATGTGTTTTCTCACCCTCTCACTTCTTAGCAATCTCTTTACAATGACAGAACTTTCTAAAACCATTTTCTCAGCCGCTCTTGGAGAGTTTCCAGCTCAATAGATTTATGTGACAGTTGTTGGGCTGAAGGTAACATAGTGGGTCAGACAGTTATTAACATGTTGGTAAAGCAGATGTCTCCTGCACACTCCTAATCCTAACGATAATTAAACAATTCCTGTAGACATCCACATTCTTGCACCAAATATTGTAGGGGGGGGGGGGGGGGGGGGGCAGAAGAGAAAGTGCATCATACAGGACAGGTGGGGATATTGAAGAAGTAGAAAATCTGGAAATGGGACAATAGGATTTTATGTGAAATGAAGCATAACACCAAAGGAGTCATAAGAGAACTTAAGCTGCGATTGTACAAGAAGTAGAAAAATGAGAGCTGCCATTGTTGACTTGTCTTAAAGGAGCAGGTCCCAGAGCGGTCATCTCAATCCTTGAATCTTTACCTGGTGGGTTGGGGCCCACAAAAAATGGCAACACGCCCATGGTTGCATGCTTTTTAAAGGTAACAGACTGAATAGAGGCAAAATATTAAAGAATATGACAACCCCAGACTGTTACCTTTTATCTTTCATTACAAGTTCCCTTTAAAACGAAATGCATCTTTTGCTGACGAATAAAAGCAACCCTATCCAAGCCAATTATATACATTCCAGGTTCTCGCCTTCTTCTGATCTCTAAATACAGAAACAGGCCACTGCAAAAACTTCCTGAAACCGACTGACAACTGGGAGGATCTGCCTCCATCATCCTATGCTCAGTCGCAGTGTTGTAAAACAAGATGTGTATAACCGAACACCATATGCCGGTATATAACCAAAGATAAAAAGCTTACTATAGTAAGGTTAAGGGCAATGCAGGGAATGCCTACCATTTCACTTTAAGCTCTGTGCAGACTTCTGGGAAAAGCAGTGATCCAATCACATGCAGAGGAAATCATGTTTCCAGGGTGTGTTATGTGCATAGGGTCGAGAATGGCCTATTACAGTTGTTGTCAACTTATGAGCTAAAGGAGGCCTCAAATGCAGCCCCTGACATCACCAGAGAGCCGCACATAATGTTCAGTATATGTGGTTTTCTTGGTCATTGCCATGCATTTTTATGTGTGTTTACAATGCATTTTTTTTATTTAGATTGAATTGGGTTAAAGGAGATGTACAGCCAAAGCTCATTTGGCTGTACTTCTTCTGTGAATCACAGGAGTGCAGTTCGTTCTGCACTCCTGCGACCAGTTTTTAGCAGACAGCGGGCTGAAGCCCAATGTCGGATTACGTCACACCGAGCCGGTCCAGGCTCTGTGACCCGGCTAAGCCTTTTAGAGATCCACTGAGAGCCTGAGCCGGCCGCTCCCGCTACCCGCCACAGCCCAGCGCTCCAGTGATCGAGGAGGGGGCAAATCAGACAGTGGTGACTTAAGGTCAGTAGCTCTCTGCTCAGGAAGTCCATACTTTTCTTTTAAGAGTTGTTTACCAAGGCTTGGTAATACCTGTTGCCAACACATGGTATACGGGTTTCAATGCACTACTATTGACTTCTATGGACCTCCTAATGGACTAAAATGCTGAAAAAATTACATTTTGTGTTTTTCAAAAATCTCTGCCGAGATTGGAACATACATTTGTAGCGTAATGACCAGTCTAGGGGTTTTGTTTTGTTGTTTTAGTTGTTTTATTGGAGAACTTGGATAGGGAAGGGATATAGTAGGATACTCCAAATTGAACTATTCATACAGAGGACTCTAACTTCCTTTCCTAATAAGACTTGGCTGAAGTCCTTGAAGAAGGCAGATAAAGACTTCTACACAGCAGCACACTGGTTGCAGTACTGAGCAATGTACTTTAGTAAAGTAGTGGACAGTCCTGGACAAAGCTCTAAGAACACTAGCCAGTGTTCTCCTTGTGTGGACTCTCAGCTGATTTACAGCAGAAGAGGATATAACTGTCTACGGATCCTTAGGGTGTCTGTACTCACAAGGCTTCTGCAGCTCCACCGGCAGCCTTCTCTCTCCGTGATACCCGACCAGATGCACTGTAGGCTCTACCTCTGTCAGCTATGGCAGGACTAGGGTCAGCCACACAGACTTCAGGCCCTCAGGTCGCCCACCTGAGGCCACAGGCACCTCTCCCCCAGCCTTGTACAATCCTCTGCTAGGGAAAGACACAGAGCCCATGTGCTCCTAGAACAGGGTTTCTCAACCAGGGTTGCATGGAACCCTGGGGTTCCTCGAGGGGTTCCTTGAGCAATTAACAATTTCTGCCTCTCAGATAAGTTAGCACTGACACCATTGATCTTTTTTGCTATCTGTAAAGAGGGTAATTCCTCCCAACAACCACCAGTGTAAGGAGCATTCTTCCCACTGACCATCACACTAATGTATTATTAAGCTGTAGATATAGTAATTTTTACCAGGGTTCCCTGAGACCAGAAAGTTATTTTAAGGGTTCCTCTGTGTTGAAAAGGTTGGGAAAGGCTGTCCTAGAATATAAATACAGGCACCCAGCATGCCTAGGGGCACCTCCCCTTCTAACTGGCCAGGGCTGTATGAATATTCATGCTCCCATCTGCATGGTTTCTACCATCCAACACTTTCCATAGCTGCTAGGACAGTGTGAAACTTCAAGACAGCATGAGCAGCTACAGAGCACAAAGCAGGCAACACTAGCCAATCACAGCTCTATGTTGAGCAGACAGCCAATACATTTACCTAGCTATCTCTCAGTTAATAAGCGAAACTAAAAATTATAATACACTAATCCTAGCACCTACCTAGGAGGGTTTTGACCACATGCACTTTAGCATGTTTTAGCACATTTTTGTCGTGCCACATGCGTTAAAATGCAACAGTGTAAATGGGCCTTGAATTTTCCTTCTAGTAAGTCGCTAATATGCAGATAACGTTTTTGCCTGGTTTGGCGGATGTGTCTGGCAGTGCTGGAGAAATACTTTGAAATGAAGTGAGCGCAGTTAAAGAACTGGATCAGCTTCCTGGAAAGTAATAAGACAATTGCCTTACGATATGAGAGCCAAGAAGTTTTGGAACAAGAGGAAAACTCTGGTAATAAGAAGGGGAAAAGGAAAGGGAGAGAAAGAGAACCAGTCCTATATGGACTAATTCAAGAATCTGAGGGTAATAGTGGATGGCAAGGCACCACAATAAAGATAGAACTCAATAGAATAGAACCCAATTGATGCATAAGGGCTCATTTACTCTTGTGGTTAGGAAGGGGGGGTAAAAATAGGCGGTTGAGCTACAAAGGCAAATGGACACTTTTGTACATACAAACAATATCCCCTGTACTGCCTGTCAAACGCCTCTGAAAAGCAATCCACTACTTTTTTGAGGGGCAGCAAGGTCTGTCGCAAGTGTAAACTTAGCCTTAAATACCTTTATTCTGGGGTGTTTTTTGAACGTGGTGGGCCTGTGTGCAGTTGGGCCCCCTTCCTTGCTTTTGTGGTCCATGAGTCTCACAGATCTGGACGTGGCACAACTCTGGGCTATGGGCACATACTCAATAGAAGCTGTGCAGCATGCAGAGTATATGCACCCAGGTTTAGTTACCCTGGACTCAAACCACCTGTGCCCAGGCTCGGTCAGAGGCTTTGCTTGTATGTAACCACTCATTTGAATTAATTTAATGAATAAGCTTCAAGAGGCAAAGCTAAATGCGTTAGTAACGTGGCCTGGCTGGAATTTGGGCTGAGGCTGCCATTCATCTCACTTCATGCACATGGGTCTGCTTCATGATGTGCGGCTTAAGTTATCTTTTCCCTTGACATCACCGATTTGAATGGTTACATGCCATTGGCACCACGGCCAACCATTGGCTTGCGCCCAGTAAACACCTGTGCCCCTCAGATCTTTGGACTAAAAGGGCTCATTCACAGCAGCCGACATACAGTACAATCTGAGCGTGCCGGTTGGTGTCCATTCTATACTGGAGGGGGGTGGTTGCATTTTTACAAAGCAACCCACTGTTTTTTTTTTTTTTACTTTATTGAAATATCATTTTTTTTCTATGCTCTGGTCTGTGTTGCAGTGACCAATGGGGTCCAATGGGGTCTTCGGGGGAACTCGTGTGGTGTCACCTCTCTACTCCATTGTGGCAGGAACTGAACATACAGTATAGAAGACAATTGTTTTCTCTGTGCTCTTGTGAAGACCTGCGTTGATCAGGTGCAGAAAAAGACAAGTCACCTCACATAGCCTGAATGAGCCCTTACTTGGTTTTACTAAATGATATAAATACCTTTTGTAGCGCTACCCTGCAGGAGCAACTTGGTAAATTGGGTTCTCTGCTCTGGCTCGACACTGAGAACAACCTCAGCCCCACTGACACACCAGGCTAAGCAAAATTATACTGCACTGCTACATAGCTCCCAACTGTCCCTGATTTCAAGGGACTGTCCCTGATTTGGAGCATAGTCCCTCTGTCCCTCTTTCCCCCTCATTTTGGTCTGATCTATATAGTTGTATATAAAATTTACTTTTTATCTTTCAAAAATGTGCTAAACCTTTCATCCAAATTCTAAATTGCTGTATTTTTCATTTTCAAAAGCCAATATAAAGGAATAGTAGTGGTAAAAAAAAAGCACTTGTAGATTTAATTAACCTTTTTTTTGTTATTTCCCCTTTAAGGGGGCGTGGCAGGGGGCGTGTCCTATGCCTACATACGTTTGCTAGTAGGTATCCCTTATTCCCATCCCAAGATGTTGGGAGGTATGCTGCTACTAGGAGCACACATATAAATATCATGTACACAACTAAGGTTCAGTATCAAGAAGCAAACACTATACTGGTTAGTGGTAAATTAACCCAATATATTGTCAAGGGTTGCAGTAAATAGCAGTATGCACATAAATGTGTAAGTAAAGGATCAGGTCTATCACAGTTCACTAAACACTATGTTCAGTAGGCTATAGCAGTATAGAATGGAGTTCTATACAGCCAAAATATAGTAAATCTGGTAATCCACAAAATCATCATTAAGTAATGGTATTATAAAACAGTAACAGCAATGATAATCAATACTGCGACAACTCCTCTGTAAACAGAAGGCTATATTATTATTATTATAATACAGGATTTATATAGCGCCAACATTTTGCACAGAGCTTTACAACATGAGGGCAGACAGTACAGGGTTGATTTACTAAAGGCAAAACATTGTGCACTTTGCAACGTGCAGTTGCACTCCTCAAGTTCAGTTGCTCCAGAGCTTAGTAAATGAGCAGAAGCTCTGTGGATTTCCATCATCCAATCATGTGCAAGCAAAAAATGCAGTTTTTTTAAATTTTCCTTGCACATGATTGGGTACTCTGTGCAAAGTGAAGCCTTACCTCATTTACTAAGCTCTGGAGCAACTGCACTTGCAGAGGGCAACTGTGCAAAGTGCAGTCTATTTGCCTTTAGTAAATCAACCCCTACAGTTACAATACAATACACTATATCCGCTTTAGAGTGTGCTCTATAAGAATGGCAGCTATAACATTTAAAACTCGCAAAGCTGTACCTCTGGCTATGGACAATAGGTAAAGTGAGCAGCTTTAAGTCCTAGTTCTTTAGCCTGCTAGCGTTGGGGCCCAGTCTTTATGGTGGTGCACATGAGTACAGTCCCAGTAGAGTCTGCTTGCAGTAAATAATGCTGCTAGTTAGATGGCCAGTCTCTATGTGCTCAGTCTCTGCTATAAGCAACAAAGGTTAATGACAGCAGTGTCCTCTCACCAGTCCCAAAGATACAGAAACAGGGATCCCGTGTTTCAGACGTTATCTCACTTCTGGATCTGCCTGGAGGGACTCCGCTCCTCAGCACATGGCCACAGGCTTGTAGCAGGTTGATGTGCACACAGGAGCAGTGATGTGCACACCTCTGTCTCCTCGCAGCAATAAGGGAAAGTTCCTTGGTATTCAGCCTGTGAAAATGCAGCTGTCTCTTTATACCCAGCTCATATTGGGAATTGTAGTTCTATAGTCCATTGACTCCCATAGCATGAACCTTTCCCTGCGCTACATCTCCCATGATTCATGGTGCCCATCATCAAGTCTCTTGAGCTCCTTCTGCTTGTCAGCTCCCCCTGGTGGATGGAGGCGAGGTGGTGTTATTCCATTCAGTTGAACTCCATTGGGAGCACAGAGAGCAATGTTGGGCAGTGTCCTAAATCACTCTTTGTCTCTAGCCAAGCACCTAGCTACACTTTTATTATTTGTAATGGTTTGTGGGGACTGATGGGGAAAAGCCCTGGCTTGAACTGCAAAGAGCACTTTCCTGAAACGTGCATCGCACCACCACGCCGCACAAAGACACTACCCCGCAATGCATTTAATGGTGCGGGCTAATGTGAACTAACCCTTAGCCCTATACCTTTGTTGTAGCCTGCCTACTGGGTCAGAAAGTTCGGGAGTCATAGGTCATTTAAAATCTGCTAGTTACTACCATGTCAACTACCTGACCTCATGCTGATAGAACGCTGCAATTGGCAGAATTCAGGTGATCCCTGGTAGTAAGTAGTTAGTATATTAATATGAAACAATAAACAATAATGGATAGAGAATGCAAACATTGAAAATTGTAGTCATCCTTACATTAGTGGTCAGTCAAAGTGAACCCTTACACTGATGGTAAGTGATATAAGGGCCCTAGTACAATGTGGTCAGTGGGAAGAATGCACCCCTTCATTGGAATTGTGTTGAATTGAATTGGGGTTGTTGGAATGCTCCTTATATTGGTGGTCATGGAGAAGAATGTTCCTTACATTGGTGGTCAGTAGAAAGAATGCTCTTTCCATTGGTGGTCTGTAGGAAGAATGCTCTTTCCGTTGATAGTCATTATGAAGAATGCCCCTTATATTGGTGGTCATTGAGAAGAATGCTCCTTATATATTGGTGGTCATTGAGAAGAATGCTCCTTATATTGGTGGTCAGTAGATAGAATGCCCTTTCCATTGGTGGTCTGTAGGAAGAATGCTCTTTGCATTGATGGTCATTGAGAAGAATGCTCCTTATATTGGTGGTCAGTAGAAAGAATGCTCTTTCCATTGGTGGTCTGTAGAAAGAATGCTCTTTGCATTGATGGTCATTGAGAAGAATGCTCCTTATATTGGTTGTCAGTAGAAAGAATGCCCTTTCCATTGGTGGTCTGTAGGAAGAATACTCTTTGCATTGATGGTCATTGAGAAGAATGCTCCTCATATTGGTGGTCAGTAGAAAGAATGCTCTTTCCATTGGTGGTCTGTAGGAAGAATGTTCTTGCCATCAATGGTCATTGCCGAAGAATGCTCCTTACATTGGTGGTCAGAAGGAAGAATGCTCTTTCCATTGGTGGCCATTGGGAAAAGTGCCCCTTAAAGTGGTGTGCAGGTGGAAGAATGCCCCAATCATCTGAGACAGATGAAGTGACTGATGGAGGCTACATTTCTTGAACAGGGGGAAGATGGGAGACACGGGCCACCATATATGGAGGGAAAAGAGCTTTTCTATTGCAGGGACCTTCCTTTTTTTTTTTTTGTACCATGTCAGGGCCACTTTAAGAGCTTTGCATAATTAGACAACATCAATAGTGTTCATATTAGCCTGCAGACAAAAGTGCTGGGAGGCTGCGTCCCTTCTCCATATATTGATGCTAAATATATGTTTGACGGGAATGCACCTTTCAAAGATGACTGTTTGGCTGAATGTTAGAATGTTAGGCATGTGTCTTTCAAAAAAAAAAAAAAAAGCAACCTAAAAACATTGGTGGGGCGATCGCCTCATCTGGAAAAGTCTGGATGTAGTCATTGTTGAATCTGGCGCTCGGCACTTATGTAGACTTAGTTTTAGAGCAAAGCTAAAAGAGACTGAGAACGTTTTAATATTTGTCCTTCTACCGTTGATTTGACTTGGCTCGGAGTCTTCCTCTAATTTCCACCTTTGTGCATGTGGCTGGCAAGAAGGGAGAATTGTAAAAAAAAATATGCAGCCAATCAGAATTCATGAGAATGCTCACAGTTGGGCAGATACTGGTGGAAATTGGAGTAACGTGGAGAATTCCCCAAGGCAGCCAATATGGAAGTAAGGGGTTACAAAGGGTAACTGATCCTTTTTTTTTTTGCTGTTGTAGCTGCACTGGGGGGGGGGGGGGGGGTGTCCCATAATGATTGGTCCCATAATGATTGTATCAGAAATGTGCTCACATTTCCGAGAAAACAGGTTCTTCTGGGAGACATCTGCAGAAAGATTGGAGTACTGAGGTGAACCCCAAATCCCCAAAGCCAAGTAGACAGTGGAGGTGTGAAGGTGAAAAAAAAGTGTTGGGTCTTTGTTGTGTCCAAACAATGTGCCTAAAAGGCGCTGATCCTTTGTGGTGGAAAGATTTTACCTGCAAGCCATGTTTAGAAATGATTGCTTATTATCACCTCCATGCTTTTGCACTTAGCCCTGAACTCTAAAAATGATATTTAATTCAGTTATATGTATGCAAATTAGGTTTTCAAATGCAGGTAGTATAAGCCCCAGAACTCTGCCTTTATATAGCACCCTGTAATTCTTTGCACAGCGGAACTCAGACTTGGAAAAGGGGGACCAACACTCTAAAGCAGTATT
This sequence comes from Lithobates septentrionalis, assembly GCA_037952835.1. NCBI lineage: Eukaryota > Metazoa > Chordata > Amphibia > Anura > Ranidae > Lithobates > Lithobates septentrionalis. Next base: position 1,544,478 of record JBBDGP010000386.1, read on the forward strand.
TCTCAATCTTTTTAATGCAGAGGAACTGTAGAAATAACTATTATGGCTCAGGGAACCCCTGCCAATAATTATTATATCTACAGCTCAAGAGACATTAGTGTAAAACAGTGGGGGTTATTTACGAAAGGCAAATCCACTTTGCACTACAAGTGCACTGCAAGTGCAGTCGCTGAAAATCCGAGGGAGACATGCAAGGAAAATAAAAAAACAGCATTTTAGCTTGCACATGATTGGATGATAAAATCAGCAGAGCTTCCCCTCATTTCAGATCTACCCCTCAGATTTACAGTGACTGCACTTCCAAATGCACTTGCAGTGCAAAGTGGATTTGCCTTTCGTAAATAACCCCCCAGTAAGTTGATTTAAGAATAAATAATATAAAAAGGAATGTGCCATCCTTGGCATACAGTGCCTTGAAAAAGTATTCATACCTCTTGAAATTTTCCACATTTTGTCATGTTATAACCAAAAACGTAAATGTATTTTATTAGGATTTTATGTGATAGACCAAGTGTAGCGTGCATTTCTATTCAGCCCCCCTTTACCCTGATACCCCTAACTAAAATCTAGTGGAACCAATTGCCTTCAGAATTTATCTAATTAGTAAATAGAGTTCACCTGTGTGTAATTTTATCTCAGTATTAATACAGCTGTTCTGTGAAGCCCTCAGAGGTTTGTTAGAGAACCTTAGAGAACAAACAGCATCATGGAGGCCAAGGAACACACCAGACAGGTCAGGGATAAAGTTGTGGAGAAGTTTAAAGCAGAGTTAGGTTATAAACTCCTTACATTGGTGATCAGTGAGAAGAATGTTCCTTACATTGGTGGTCAGTGAGAAGAATGTTCCTTACATTGGTGGTCAGTGAGAAGAATATTCCTTACATTGGTGATCAGTGGGAAGAATGCTCCTTACATTGGTGGTCAGTGGGAAGAATGCTCCTTACATTGGTGGTCAGTGGGAAGAATGCTCCTTACAGATAGCTGAAAACATCACTGATGTCAGTGTTATCTTATCTAAGAGGCAGAAATAGCTCATTGCTCAAGGAACCCCTAGCGACCTGTGAAGGAACCCTGGTGCTCCTTATTTGTCCAAACAGGCTGGGACCAGGTCTTCAACCAGGCTGAACTACACTGCTCATGCATAGGTATGGTAGGCCAACTTTGTCATCCTAGGACAGGAAATGTGCTACTGGCAGGATCACCATAATAAAATAAAGGAAAACGACTAACTGAAAAAGACTAACTAATGTAGCCACCACATGTAAGGACTTGTAAGCCGCCATATATAAAAGTTTTGTTCTTCAGTTTAAATAAACAATGAAGTCCCCCAGCAGGGGTTTAAAGGAGAAGTACAGCCATAGCTCGTTTGGCTGTACTTCTCCTGTGGATCACGAGTGCAGTTGATTCTGCACTCCTGTGACCAATATATAGCTGAGAGCAGGCTGAAGCCCACTGTCGGCTGACGTCACAGAGCAGGTCCAGGCTGGAGAAAGATCGCGATCAGCGGCTTGCTGAAAGGCTGGGCCAGGTGCCGATCCAGGGATCTGGGTAGATCCTGACCATAGGAGTTCCTGAGCCAGCTGCTCCTTCCCCCTCCACAGCCCAGTGCGCCAGTGAGTGGGGGGGCAGGGCTTGGCAGAGCAGACAGCATTGACTGACAGTCACCAGCTCTCTGCTCACGGTGCACTGAGAACTGAGAGATCATTGGTGTTTGATGGTGTCTTAGTGTCGGCGGGGGGACAGATGCATCCACTTAGGTAAGTATGATTAAAAAAAAACAAAAAACTTCTGTTTTAAAACACAAAGAAGCTCAGGCTGCGATACTTACCTCCTCTCCAATGCTGTCCCCAGGCCCAGGCACACCTGACACACACTGCACGCGCACGCCTATGGGAAGCTGCTTTGGGCCCCACAACAATGACTTGGCGTGGGCAGCTGCCCCTTTTGCCCCCATGTTAAAGACAGCCCTGTGTCCCCTGTAGTAATTTCCTTTTTGCCACTAGATGTCCTCAGTCTTCCAGGTGAGTGTGGGGCATCGTGGACCCTCAGGGGCATTACCATTGTGCAGTCACATACAATTTTGCAAAGAGCGCTCTTTGCATCATTGAGGACTGCCCACCTAGAGGAGATCTGAAGGAAAGAGGACCCTGCATGTATCCTGAGTCCTCCTGACCAGCCAGATAGATGCCTGGAAAAGGTAAGTACGCATATGGGAAAAAGGATGTGCCTCCCTAGGCTGAGAATGGGGGGGGTGGGGGGGGGGAGCATAAGCTTAACTGTGAACTGGGAACATTTAAACAAGATAATATATATATCTCCTGTGAGTGTTGCGAGTTTCTCTTCGTATAAAGGCTGGAGTGTTGGGTTTCCCCAATGCTGGGATTTTGGTGCCAGAGCTTATTAGTGACTACAATGCAGACAATGGAGAGGGTCCTCTGCGGTATTTCCTCTCTATAGGTGAGAGCTGGAGGGAGCGAAGCCATAGATGACTTTGATAAATGATTTCACAGAGCTGCACGCCATAGGAAATCCGAAACGTTCTGTAGGATGCAGCGTTGGCCTAATTTTTCCTGAGCCGTGTTTGGGTTTGTCTTGGACTGACATTATAACTGGCTCTATCCTGACTGAGGACAGAAACCTCATTACACATCTCCTCTGTATATACTGATGTCAGAGAAACATTCCGACCACTTGCTGTAACCCATAACTGCCGAACACTAGGGATGAGCTTCGTGTTCGAGTCGAACCCATGTTCGACTCGAACATCGGCTGTTCGACCGTCCGTCGAATTGCGAACGATATGGGCCGTTCGCGCCAAATTCGTGTGGCGCGTCACGGCCCATAATTCACTGCGGCATCGCAGTGCATTGCTGGCTGATGATTGGCCAAGCATGCACTATGACCCGCATGCTTGGCCAATCACAGCGCCGTCAGTAGAGAGAGCTGTAATTGGCCAAAGCCAGGGTGGCTTTGGCCAATTATGGCTCAGGGGATTTAGTACACACCCCACACTATATAAGGCCGCCTGCACGGCGGCCCTGTGTAGTGTGTGTTCCGGTGTGCTGAGAGATAGAGAGAGAGAGAGACAGTGTCATTTGATTTGAGTTAGATAGATTAGGCAGAACAGTCAGTCAGTTAGCTGCACTTACAGTGTATTGTGTATATATATGCATCCCAGGTGTTGCATATATATATATACACTGTATTCAGTTTAGCTAGATCCGTTCCTGTTATCTTCTATCTAGACTATTTAGTGCAGTGTGTCCTGCTCACAGTGTTCAGCTAGATCCGTTCCTGCTATTTACATTCAGTGCAGTGCGTCCTGCTCACAGTGTTCAGCTAGATCCGTTCCTGCTATTTACATTCAGTGCAGTGCGTCCTGCTCACAGTGTTCAGCTAGATCCGTTCCTGCTATTGACATTCAGTGCAGTGCGTCCTGCTCACAGTGTTCAGCTAGATCCGTTCCTGCTATTTACATTCAGTGCAGTGCGTCCTGCTCACAGTGTTCAGCTAGATCCGTTCCTGCTATTTACATTCAGTGCAGTGCGTCCTGCTCACAGTGTTCAGCTAGATCCGTTCCTGCTATTTACATTCAGTGCAGTGCGTCCTGCTCACAGTGTTCAGCTAGATCCGTTCCTGCTATTTACATTCAGTGCAGTGCGTCCTGCTCACAGTGTTCAGCTAGATCCGTTCCTGCTATTTACATTCAGTGCAGTGCGTCCTGCTCACAGTGTTCAGCTAGATCCGTTCCTGCTATTTACATTCAGTGCAGTGCGTCCTGCTCACAGTGTTCAGCTAGATCCGTTCCTGCTATTTACATTCAGTGCAGTGCGTCCTGCTCACAGTGTTCAGCTAGATCCGTTCCTGCTATTTACATTCAGTGCAGTGCGTCCTGCTCACAGTGTTCAGCTAGATCCGTTCCTGCTATTTACATTCAGTGCAGTGCGTCCTGCTCACAGTGTTCAGCTAGATCCGTTCCTGCTATTTACATTCAGTGCAGTGCGTCCTGCTCACAGTGTTCAGCTAGATCCGTTCCTGCTATTTACATTCAGTGCAGTGCGTCCTGCTCACAGTGTTCAGCTAGATCCGTTCCTGCTATTTACATTCAGTGCAGTGCGTCCTGCTCACAGTGTTCAGCTAGATCCGTTCCTGTTATCTTCCTACTGACAGGCAGGCTTGTCTGGTTACAGTATATAAAGCTACCTGAAGAAAATTACAGGTGTTCTTTTTGATCCTATTAGTACCACGGTCAGGCAGCTAGACTATTTACATTTAGTACAGTGTGTCCTGCTCACAGTGTTCAGCTAGATCCGTTCCTGTTATCTTCCTACTGACAGGCAGGCTTGTCTGGTTACAGTATATAAAGCTACCTGAAGAAAATTACAGGTGTTCTATCCCAGCTTAGTGCAGCTACAGGCCATTAGTATGTCTGGAAGGCCAAGAAGGAGAGGCAGACAGTCACAAGCCAATAAGAGAGGGCAAGCAGGCTCTGTGTCTAGTGCTGGTCGTGGAGACGGTGCATCCTCATCAGCACGTGGCCATGGGACACGCTTGGCCTTTTTTTCGGCAGCTGGCCGTGTTGAGCCGCAACATGCGGAAGACTTGGTCGAGTGGATGACCAAGCCGTCCTCATCCTCCTCATCCTCTCTCACCCATGCCCAGGGTGCTTTGTCTGGCAAAGCAGCGGCCTCTTCCCTCAGCTCAATGTCATCAGTGACTCCTTCCCTAGCTCCACCATGTCCTCATGAGGATTCCCTCGAACTGTTTGACCACAGTGTTGGGTACATGCTCCAGGAGGATGCCCAGCGTTTGGAAGGCTCTGATGATGATACTGAGCTCGATGAAGGCAGTAACATGAGCACGGACAGAGGGGGTGCCCAAGAAGGACAGCAATCTGGCAGTCATGCTCCCCCTGCTGCAGCATACTGCCAGGTTTGCTCCAGTGATGAGGAGGGAGGGGATGATGAGGTCACTGACTCAACGTGGGTGCCTGATAGGAGAGAGGAGGAGGAGGAGGAGGAGGAGGCGGCACATCACCAACGAGGCAGGATGCCCTCCAGGGGCCAGCCTAAGGGCAGCACATTGACTGCATCACACCCCAAAGCTCCACATGTGCAGGGCGCTGCAGTCTCTGCGCGTTATTCAAAAAGTTCTTTGGTGTGGGCCTTTTTTGAGACGAGTGCATCAGATCGCACCGCTGCTATTTGCAACATATGTCTCAAGCGTATCTCGCGTGGCCAAAACATCTCCCGCTTGGGTACCACATGCTTGACCAGACATATGTTGACCTGCCATGCAGTTCGTTGGCAAGCGTATCTGAAAGACCCACACCAAAGAACAAAGAGGATCTCTCCTTGCTCCTCATCAGCTGAGATTTCCAACCCCACTAGACCTTCAGTCCTCTCTGAGACCTGCAGTGAGAGGAATGAAGGTGTAGAATTAGGTGTGTCACAGCCAAGTACTTGTGGGCAATCTGCTTTTGGTACACCGACGTCAGATTGTACCAGGCAAATTTCCCTGCCCCAGCTGCTGCACCGCCGAAAGAAGTTTGCTCCCAGCCATCCACATGCCCAGCGGTTGAATGCTAGCTTGGCAAAATTGCTAGCACTTCAACTGCTGCCTTTTCAGTTGGTAGACTCTGCCCCCTTCCGTGAGTTTGTGGAATGTGCGGTTCCTCAGTGGCAGGTACCCAAACGCCACTTTTTCTCACGGAAGGCGATTCCGGCTCTCTACCGGCATGTGGAAGGCAATGTCCATGCCTCGCTGGACAGGGCGGTCAGCGGTAAGGTGCATATTACCGCTGACTCATGGTCCAGCAGGCATGGACAGGGACGTTACTTAAGTTTCACGGCGCATTGGGTGACTCTGCTGGCAGCTGGGAAGGATGCAGGACAAGGTGCAGTAGTGTTGGAGGTTGTTCCGCCACCACGCCTCCAAAATGCTGATTGTGACACACCTCTCTCCTCCACCCCCTCCTCTTCTTCTTCCTCCATGGCCTCTTCCTCGGAACCAGCGGTGCTCCGTAGGCGTTCAAGGGGCTACGCAAGTACGCAGGCCAAAAGATGCCATGCGGTGCTTGAGCTGGTGTGCTTGGGGGACAGGAGCCACACTGGGGCAGAGGTTCTGTCAGCTCTGCAGGGGCAGGTTCAGAGGTGGTTGACGCCACGCCAACTTAAGGCAGGAATGGTGGTTTGCGACAATGGCACCAACCTCCTCTCTGCCCTCCGACAGGGACAACTGACCCATGTGCCCTGTTTGGCTCACGTCCTTAACTTGGTGGTGCAGCGGTTCTTGGGCAGGTACCCGGGCTTACAGGATGTCCTGAGGCAGGCCAGGAAAGTCTGTGTGCATTTCCGCCGGTCATATAATGCCAGTGCTCGGCTGACGGACCTCCAAAAGGAGTTTAACCTGCCCAAGAACCGCCTAATCTGTGACATGCCCACCAGGTGGAACTCGACGTTGGCCATGCTGCAGCGGCTGCACACGCAGCAGAGGGCCATCAATGAGTACCTGTGCGACTATGGCACCAGGACAGGGTCAGGGGACCTTGGTTTTTTTTCCCCACGCCAGTGGGCCATGATCAGGGATGCATGCACTGTCCTGTCACCATTCGAGGAGGCCACGAGGATGGTGAGCACTGACAGTGCATGCATCAGTGACACTGTCCCCCTTGTCCACCTGTTGGAGCACACGCTGCGTGGAATAATGGACAGGGCACTTGAGGCAGAACAGAGGCAGGAAGAGGAGGACTTCCTTAGCTCTCAAGGCCCCCTTTATCCAGACAGTGTTCCTGCGTGCCCGCCGATCACACAGGAAGAGGACGAGGAGGAGGAGGAGGAGGAGGAGGAAGATTGTGTCAGTATGGAGGTGGAGCCTGGCACTCAGCATCAGCAGTCTTTAAGGGATCAGTCCCAAGGAACACATGGACTTGTACGTGGCTGGGAGGAGGTGGCTGCGGACGTTGTTGTCCTTAGTGACCCAGAGGACTCCGGACCGAATGCCTCAGCAAACCTACGCTGCATGGCCTCCCTGATCCTGCAAAGCCTGCGTAAGGATCCTCGTATTCGTGGTATCAAGGAGAAGGACCAATACTGGCTGGCAACCCTCCTTGATCCACGTTACAAGGGTAAGGTTGCGGACCTTATCTTGCCATCGCAGAGGGAGCAGAGGATGAAACATCTTCGGGAGGCCTTGCAGAAAGGTCTGTGCAACGCGTTCCCAGAGACTGGGAGGTTACAAACTCCTGTTTCTGGACAACGTGTTGCTGAGGCTTCGGTCAGTCAAAGAAGGAGCGGTGGAGAAGGTGGCCGTCTGACCGATGCGTTCAGACAATTTTTTGGTCCGCAGCCCCAAGGTATGATCGGTTCCAGCAACCATCGCCAGCGTCTGTTTTACATGGTGCAGGAATACCTAGGGGCAAGATCAGACTTGGACACCTTTCCCACCGAAAATCCTCTGGGTTACTGGGTCTTGAGGATGGATCACTGGCCAGAGCTTGCACAGTATGCAATTGAGCTACTGGCCTGTCCTGCATCCAGCGTTCTTTCGGAACGTACATTCAGTGCTGCTGGAGGCGTGGTAACCGATCACAGGGTGCGTCTGTCCACTGACTCGGTCGATCGGCTGACCTTCATAAAAATGAATCAGTCTTGGATCACCACCAGCTACCAAGCACCTGATGCTGATGTAACTGAATAATTTTTTTCAGATCCCTTCAAAGACTGCCTATGCTGATGCTGAGTGATTATCCCTGAGTAATTATCCTCTTCCTCCTCAATCATCACGCTGATAGCTTGTAAGAACATTTTTGGTTCTGGGCGCCACCACCAGTGCCTAAGGCACAATTTTTCAGCCCCTGTATAACAGGGGCGTGTAATTACAATTTTTGATGTAATACTTTGCAGCACGGCTCGTTCCTGCATTCCAACTAGAGTGTCTGTGAGGGGTTGCAGTGTTGTGGCACCAGCACCAGTGCCTAAGGCCCAATTTTTCTGCCCCTGTCTAACAGGGGCGTGTAATTACAATTTTTGATGCAATACTTTGCAGCAGTGCTCGTTCCTGCGTTCCAACTAGAGTGTCTGTGAGGGGTTGCAGTGTTGTGGCACCAGCACCAGTGCCTAAGGCCCAATTTTTCTGCCCCTGTCTAACAGGGGCGTGTAATTACAATTTTTGATGCAATACTTTGCAGCAGTGCTCGTTCCTGCGTTCCAACTAGAGTGTCTGTGAGGGGTTGCAGTGTTGTGGCACCAGCACCAGTGCCTAAGGCCCAATTTTTCTGCCCCTGTCTAACAGGGGCGTGTAATTACAATTTTTGATGCAATACTTTGCAGCAGTGCTCGTTCCTGCGTTCCAACTAGAGTGTCTGTGAGGGGTTGCAGTGTTGTGGCACCAGCACCAGTGCCTAAGGCCCAATTTTTCTGCCCCTGTCTAACAGGGGCGTGTAATTACAATTTTTGATGCAATACTTTGCAGCAGTGCTCGTTCCTGCGTTCCAACTAGAGTGTCTGTGAGGGGTTGCAGTGTTGTGGCACCAGCACCAGTGCCTAAGGCCTAATTTTTCAGCTCCTGTTCAACAGGGGCATGTAATTACAATTCTTGATCTAATATTTCACAGCAGGGCCCTGTGAGGGCTTACAGTGTTTTGGCCACAGCAACACCTAAGGCCCAAATTTCTGCTGAGTATATAGGGCAGGACCCTACTTTCAAACATCTAACTTACAAACGACTCCTACTTGCAAACGGAAGGAGACAACAGGAAGTGAGATGAAATCTACCCATAGGAAGGGAAATTCTCTCATGTAAGAGTTAATATGGGAAAACAATTTCTCCTTTCCACTGATGCTTTCCAATCCTTGTTCCACAAAAAAACCCAAATTTTCAAAAAACATTTTTCATTGGGACAAAAAAGTGAGGTGAAATCTTCTGAAGAGGAGGAAAGACGCAAAACAAATGTCACAGGGGTGATAACCCTTCCCTATGTTTTCCAAAAAGCTTAGAAAAGATTTTTTGGCTGGAGCTAAACACATTAAAAATGTTCAAAATTACAAAGAGATTCTACTTAACAACAAACCTACAGTCCCTGTCTTGTTTGCACCGCCTGTATACTGCTGTTCAGAGTATATAGGGACCTTTCCTTATTTTAATTTGGGTGCGGGGTTCCCCTTAATATCCATACAAGACCCAAAGGGCCTGGTAATGGACTGGGGGGTACCCATGCCGTTTGTCTCACTGATTTTCATCCATATTGCCAGGACCCGACATGACATTAAACCCGCAAGCAGTTTTAAATGAGATTTTTTCCTTTAAAAATGACATTTGGTGCAGGGACTGTTCTAAACATGGGAAACACGCGTCACTTTACAGGCATACTATAGACACCCCCCAGGTACGATATTTAAAGGAATATTTCACTTTTTTTTTTTTACTTTAAGCATCATTAAAATCACTGCTCCCGAAAAAACGGCCGTTTTTAAAAGTTTTTTTTGCATTGATACATGTCCCCTGGGGTAGGACCCGGGTCCCCAAACCCTTTTTAGGACAATACCATGCAAATTAGCCTTTAAAATGAGCACTTTTGATTTCGAACGTTCGAGTCCCATAGACGTCAATGGGGTTCTAACGTTCGTGCGAACTTTCGGTCCGTTCGCGGGTTCTGGTGCGAACCGAACCGGGGGGTGTTCGGCTCATCCCTACCGAACACACATGGGTTGTTGACTGAAGAAAAGATCACACAGGAAATAAGGAAAGTGCAATACCTTTGGTTACAGTCTCTGTAGAAGTGAAGTCCTGACAAAAGTAAAAGTTCAGATATACAGTAGGTGGAATCTGTTGGGAAATTACAGAACTCGCAGGAAAACCTGGTGGCTTGCTCCCTGCAGTGAGGTAGAAAGAAATCCTGGATAGCCGCACTCTGGGATAAGGACATCTTTATTTCAATAAAATCCAACAATACAGTCAATAGCAGAGACGTACAGGGTGGTAGACTGCTAACGCGTTTCACATCATTTGGATGCTTATTCGTAGGCTACGAATAAGCATCCAAATGATGTGAAACGCGTTAGCAGTCTACCACCCTGTACGTCTCTGCTATTGACTGTATTGTTGGATTTTATTGAAATAAAGATGTCCTTATCCCAGAGTGCGGCTATCCAGGATTTCTTTCTACCTCACTGCAAACCAGCAAAGCCAGCACCTGGAACCAGTTCTTACTAGGGCGGTGTCATTCCAGAGCAAGAGTGTTTGTGAGCTGCATTTCCTTTTTTCCTGGCTTGCTCCCTGCCCAGGTTCCCTTGAGAAATGGAAATTTAACAGTCGAGCTGGTTTTATCAAGTCAAAAAGAACAATTATTGGTTCCCTGTGGACCCCAAAGTGAGCACAGAGACCCCAAAACAGGAAGCACCCTGCCCACTAGGTAATTTCTAGTCACTTGGATCCACCAAAGTGGAACTCTATCTTAGGCCCCTTTCACACTGAGGGGCTTTTCTGGAGCTTTTGTGCTAAAAAAAAAAGTGCCTGAAAAGCTCACGAAAATTTGTTTCCGTTAAGATCAATGAATTCTTTCACAATGGGGCGGTACGCTGGCGGGGAGGTGAAAAAAAACTCCTGCAAGCAGCATCTTTGGAGCATGTCTGGAGTGCTAAAAAAAAGCACCTCAAAAGCGCCCCTCTCCATTGAAGTGAATGGGAAGCGCCTCAAAAGCGCTTGAAAATCAATTCAAAAGCACCTCAAAATGGTTCTTCAGCAGGTTTTTAAGTCACGTGACCTTCAAAAAAGCGCACCGCTAACGCCTCTAAAGTGCTTGAAAAGCTCTGCAAAAGCGCTCAGCGTTTTATAGGCAATTTTCAAGTGCCTCAGTGTGAAAGGGGTCTTAAAGACAACAAATCTGTTGTCGTTCGGGAGCTGTGTGGGGGCAGGTTCGGCAACACTGGGTGATGCCAAATGATGGGCGATGATGTCAGCAAGAGTATTTTGGCCACACCCACCATTCGTTGCAGCACGCTATGCACACCACATTACTACTCTCCTTGGGGCACCCAAAGGTGTCCTAGTCCACTAAAGTGTTCGGGTTTGGCTTGAAGAAAAGGTGGCAACCCTATCCATGGCTAAAATGGGGGAGGGGGGGGGCAAGAAAGAATATTGGGCACCAGTCACTTTTGTCTTTTTAAAGTTTGCAGAATGTGAGGGTTAGGGGACCCAGATACCAGGCAGATCACTTACAGACTCTCCAGATCAATGTCCAGCTTCACAGTGTCAGAACCTTTAAGCTGAACCGGCAACACTGTGAGCCAAATTTCAGTGCGTCCTCCAAGTGAGTCAGTAATAAGGAGAGCCGGCAAAACTGTAATCCTTGAAGTGTCGTTTATTGGTACATCAGAGTGACAATAAAACAATAAAGCTGACGCATTTCGGCAATAGCCTTAGTCGTCTAATAAACGACACTTCAAGGATTACAGTTTTGCCAGCTCTCCTTATTACTGTTGCATTGGAGTGTGTTGGGACACATCGAGCCTCGGCACCTGTGAGTGGACCTGGTGTATGGATTGAGTTGTCCCTGCAGAGAGCGCTGTTACCTTTCTTCTTCTCCAAGTGAGTCACCAGGCCCTTCTGAGAGACCAGACTTCTTCCTGGCTCTCTCCAGCAATGGTCCTCCCCTGGGTCTCCTCCTTGGCACAGCTTCCTCTAGACCACACAGGACAGCTTCATGACCACTTCTGCACACGTAAGGTCCCAAACCGGGCTATAGGACCTAACAGCAGAGCTCCATCCAACAGCACTCCCCTAGGCCCCAGCCTCAGGGGAAAGAGAGCGAGCACATGGTGTGTCCTAAATATTTATATCCCCCCCCCCCCAACATGCACTAGCGGCATAAACCTTCTACTGGATTGGCTGAAGCAAAAATAACATTCACAACTTAGTTTTGTTTGTGAAATCCCATACTATGTCCAGTGATATCAGTAACAACTACAGGTGATAGTGAGAAATCACAAGCCAACGTAAGCTTAGGGAAAAACCAGGTGAAAAACTATACAATTATGCCCTGTACACACGATCGGACATTCCTACAATAAAATCCATGGATTTTTTTTTCGACGGATGTTGGCTCATACTTGTCTTGCATACACACGGTCACACAAATCTTGTCGGAAATTCCGAACGTCAAGAACACGGTGACGTACAACACGTACGACGAGCCGAGAAAAAATGAAGTTCAATAGCCAGTGCGGCTCTTCTGCTTGATTCCGAGCGTGCGTGGAACTTTGTGCGTCGGAATTGTATACACACGATCGGAATTTACGACAACGGATTTTGTTGTCGGAAAATTGGAGAACCAGATCTCAAATTTTGTGTGACGGAAATTCTGATGGAAAATGTCCGATCGAGCCTACACACGGTCGGAATTTCCGACAAAACGCTCCCAGCAAACATTTTCCGTCAGAAAAAATCCAACCGTATGTACAGGGCATTAGCCTGAGCTAACTACAGCCCCAGCCAAAAACTAAATTGACATAGTAACCCCTGTTTAGGACAATGGGGCTACATTAGGAAAAACCATGGGTAGCCCAAAACTAAAGATGGACCAACTATTGTGATGCGAGTGATGCTGCCGACCAGGAGAGGGCACTCCATCTGTGGTGCCAAGAAGAAAGAAAAAACACAGCGCAGGCACTCCTTAGTGTAGTATTTATTGAAACCATGTAAATGTATTAAAACAATAATAATGCATTAACAAAAGCAGCCCCACACCACTCTTCATTTAATGACATCCATATTGTCATCACGAAAGCAATCAAACCTAAAAATTGTAGGGATGGGGGCAAGTTGGATTGTCCACCTTTCTGACCACGTTACATGGTGCACCCATATTTAGTTCACAGTCCACCAGATTCTGGATGTTCTGCTCCTTGCCAAATCCAGTCAGATTAGAAATTGGCGCTGTTGTGCCATTCATTTACATCTGTTACTGAAAATACTACAAGTCCCATCTGCCACCTTGGTAGAAGGACTCATACTGAAGTCATAGCTCCCAACTGTCCCTGATTTCGAGGGACTGTCCCTGATTTGGATCAATGTCCCTCTGTCCCTCATTCCTCCTCATTTGTCCCTAATATTGGTCAGATCTATATAGATATATATAAAATGCACATTTATATCTTTCAAAAAGTGTTTCCCAGCACTAAACCTTTCATCCAATTTCTAAATTGCTATATTTGTAAATGTCAAAAGCCAATATAAAGGAATAGTAGTGGTAGAAAAACAGCACTCGTGTGTTTAACTAATTTTTTTTTGTATAATTCTCCTTTAAGGGGGCGTGGCAGGGGGTGTGTCCTATGCCTATATATGTTTGCTAATAGGTGTCCCTCATTCCCATCTCAAAAAGTTGAAGAGGTATGCTGAAGTTCTTAATGGAGCACAAGTGCTGTGACATCACCATCCTTGAAGTTCCTTGATACCTCCTCCAGCTCCATAGCTGAAGGTTGGTACCTTGGTGGAGACCTGAGCTGGAGGAACAGTCTGCAGGAGCCAGAGCATTGCATCCACGATCCACTGATGTTAGTTCCAATGCTTTGCAGGCTCCAGTGCAAAAATAGTCATAAATGCTCATTTTTGCTTTTTGTAATATAAAAGCTTTTTTATTTTTTGCCAAAAGTGCAATTCTTCTTTAGGTTTATTGCATTTGCAAGCAAGTTGAAACTTATATTTGAAAAAAGTGTGTGTAGCAGCATCAGAGATATAAATTATTAAAGATGATTCTGCCCTTAAGCAATAAAAAAATAAAAATATTTGGGTTGGGCCTCTAACGTAGATGTAAACCAATGGTCTCCAAACTGTGGCCTGCTGGCCTGATGCAGGCCTTTGCTTGCCTTCATCTGGCCTTTGGGGCACCATTCCTTCCACTCACACCATCATGGGGGATAATTCCTAATGACACCAACAATGAGGTACCAGACCTTCCACTGACACTAACGATGGGGCACTATTTCTCCAACTAACACCGACAATGGGGCACTATTCCTTTCACTGATACCAATGATGGTTCACTAATCCTCCCACTGACACCAACAATGGGGCACTATTCCTTCCACTGACACCCAGGATGGGGCACAATATTCCCACTGATATCAATGATGGGGTACTATTCCTCCCACTGACACCAACAATTGGGCATTATTCCTCCCACTGACACCAATGATGGGACACTATTCCTCCCACTGACACCAATGATGGGGCACTATTCCTCCCACTGACACCAATGATGGGGCACTATTCCTCCCACTGACACCAATGATGGGGCACTATTCCTCCCACTGACACCAATGATGGGGCACTATTCCTCCCACTGAGATGGGATGCTCCCTCACAGATGGCGTTATGTTATTAATGTTGGGCACTGGTGCCTCTACTAAAACATCTACCTAAGTAGAGTATAAAGTGAGGAGTAGAAGAAGTAGTAGGTGTGGCGCGGTTCTGTGTGTAGGTGAATATATTCCTTTTTTGTAAAAAATATATCAAATGCTCCAAGTCCACAATACTTTTTAATATTTTAGATATTAAACTAAAAAAATGCGCAGTTCTTTGTAAATGCACAAATAGTCTCTATATATAAATCAAGTGACAGGTGCTCTTCAATCATGTTTTTCATAACCCTATGCTTGTGCTTCTGATAGTGCTCCCCTTATGAAGCTGCACTCCCCCCTCGAGGGGGTATTCCACTTTCACAGTATATACCACGGTGTAGCAATTCCCAGATCCACACCTATGTGTGACTTTTCCTCTCCTTGCTCCTTTAAAAGCTCAGCCGCTTCGTCTCCTGCGGTTTTTCCGGCGACACCAACAATGTGGCACTATTCCTGACACTGACACCAACGATGGGGCACTACTCCTCCCACTGATACCAACGATGGGGCACTATTCCTCTCACTGACACCAATGATGGGGCACTATTCCTGACACTGACACCAACGATGGGGCACTACTCCTCCCACTGATACCAACGATGGGGCACTATTCCTCTCACTGACACCAATGATGGGGCACTATTCCTGACACTGACACCAACGATGGGGCACTACTCCTCCCACTGATACCAACGATGGGGCACTATTCCTCTCACTGACACCAATGATGGGGCACTATTCCTCTCACTGACACCAATGATGGGGCACTATTCCTCTCACTGACACCAATGATGGGGCACTATTTCTCCCACTGATACCAACAATGGGGCACTATTCCTCCCACTGACACCAAAAATGAGACACTATTCCTCCCACTGACACCAATGATAGGGCACTATTCCTACTCCTACTGACCACAGTAGGTAAATCATAGCTGAATGTCATTTCATTTGCTCAAATGTTGTGCATCATAAACAATCACCACGTTTTTGAATGTTTGTTTCATCCTTTGTTACATCATATGTGCTGCTCATCTCCTGCAGGCTCTTTGTAGGTTTTCCTATCCATGTGCACCCCATTGATGGCTGCATGGCATTACCCAGGGCGGGTTTCCTGAGGGTGACAACTGTGGGCCATGCCTGAGTAATGGGTGATGAGACGGCAGTTATTATTACTTTAGCAGCAATTAGTAAGTGAGGTAGAAGTTTCCAGCTGCCGACAATCTTTTGATCTGTATTTCCCATCACTTATGTTATACAATGTGTACCTTCTCTGTGTAGGAGCTCAGCTGCACTTTTATTTTCCAAAATCACTTAGAACGTCATTAGCATTATATATTTTATAAGAACGCTATTGTAGAAACACTACGTGAGACCATTGCTGGTTCTAATCAGAGACACCATTCCTATTCACCCCCCGCCTGATTACAAATGTCCCTCTATAGAAGCTGAATTCTGGGAAGACAGCCGCAAATTACCTGTCCATCCAGTCCTGATAATTACACAGCTCTGCCACACAGCACAGCCATGTCTGCCAGGGCAGGGGACATTATTATTCTCAGTTGCAGTTTGGTAATACTTACAGGTCTTGTCCCTCCCCCAGCCTGTGACTGGCCAGTGAAAGGAGAAGTGGGCAGACTGATGAGGTCACCTCTCTGTGGCTCTGCTCTCTCCTCCTATAATTAGACATTTGTTTTGTTTCGATTCGTTATTTACATAAATTGACATACATTTGTTTAGTACTACTGCGTTACTTTAACTGACAATTGCGCAGTTTTGCGTTGCGACGCTGTACCCAAATAAAATTTATGTGCTTTTTTCCTCCACAAATAGAGCTTTCTTTTGGTGGTATTTGATCACCTCTGCGGTTTTTATTTTTTGCGCTATAAACAAAATTCAACCCACAATTTTTTACTTTCTGCTATAAAACATATCCAATAAAAAATTTAAAAAAATTGAATTTCTTCATCACTTTAGGCCAATATGTATCCTGCTCTGTTTTTCGGTAAAAAAAAAAAAAAAATCCTAATAAGCGTATATTGGTTGGTTTGCACAAAAGTTATAGTGTCTACAAACTAGGGGATATAATTATGGAATTTTTTATTTTTTTTATTTTTTTTTAGAAGTAATGGGAGCGATCAGAGACTTATAGTGGCACTGCGATATTGCGCTGGACAAAACAGACACTAACTGACACTTATTTGGGGACCGGTGACACTAATATAGCGATCACTGCTAAAGATATGCACTGTCACTGTACTAATGACACTGGCTGGCAAGGGGTTACCATCAAGGGCGATCAAAGGGTTAAATGTGTACCTGACCTGTGCTTACTCACTGTGAGGGAGGTGCTTTTACTAAGGGAAAGCATGGATCCATGTCCATCAGTAAGTATGATCTCTGGCGTGTTCACACACTGCACGTGCAGAGCCCGCCAGGAAGTCGGCACGGCGCTGCGCTAATCACAGACAGTGAGATATTTTCCCTATGTTCGGCTGCAGAGATTGGAAAATGTCTCACTGCCTGTGATTAGCGCAGCGCCGTGCCGACTTCCTGGCGGGCTCTGCACGTGCAGTGTGTGAACACACCGGAGCTCATCCTTATCCATCAGGACCCGCTGTGTAAAATCACAGCAGAAGCATGGCGCCGATGGCGTGCACTTGTGCCCAAAACCAGTCAAGTTCCTCTACCACAAACTCGCTCATCCATGTCTTTATGGACCTTGCTTTGTGCACTGGTGGGCAGTCATGTTGGAACAGGAAGGGGATATCCCCAAACTGTTCCCACAAAGTTGGGAGCATGAAATTGTCCAAAATGTCTTGGTATGCTGACGCCTTAAGAGTTTCCTTCACTGGAACTAAGGGGCCAAACCCAACCCCTGAAAAACAACCCCCACACCATAATCCCCCCTCCACCAAATGATTTGGACCAGTACACAAAGCAAGGTCCATAAAGACATGGATGAGCGACTTTGGGGTGGAGGAACTTGACTGGCCTGCACAGAGTCCTGACCTCAGCCCGATAGAACACCTTGAGGATGAATTAGAGCGTAAACTGTGAGCCAGGACTTCTCGTCCAACATCAGTACCTGACCTCACAAATGCACCTCTGGAGGAAAGGTCAAACATTCCCATAGACACACTCCTAAACCTTGTGGACGGCCTTCCCAGAAGACTGAAGCTGTTATAGCCGCAAAGGGTGGGCCAACCCAATATTGAACCCTACTGAATATTCGGGTAGAGGCAGGCATCCCAATACTTTTGGTAATATAATGTGGATAGAGAGAGATAGAGAGAGAGATAGAGATAGAGATAGTTAGAGATAGAGATAGATAGAGATAGATAGAGATAGAGAGATAGATATAGAGAGAGATAGATATAGAGAGAGATATAGAGAGAGATATAGAGAGAGATATAGGAGGGAGAGAGAGAGAGAGAGAGAGAGAGAGAGAGAGAGAGAGAGAGAGAGATAGAGAGAGAGAGAGAGAGAGAGAGAGATAGAGAGAGATAGAGATAGAGAGAGATAGAGAGAGATAGAGATAGAGATAGATAGAGAGCGATAGAGAGAGATAGAGATAGAGAGAGATAGAGATAGAGAGAGATAGAGAGAGATAGATAGAGAGAGATAGAGATAGAGATAGAGAGAGATAGAGATAGATAGAGAGAGATAGAGATAGATAGAGAGAGATAGAGATAGATAGAGAGAGATAGAGAGAGATAGAGAGAGATAGAGATAGATAGAGAGAGATAGAGAGAGATAGAGAGAGATAGAGATAGAGATAGAGAGAGATAGAGATAGAGAGAGAGAGATAGAGAGAGATAGAGAGAGATAGAGAGAGATAGAGAGAGATAGAGATAGATAGAGATAGAGATAGAGATAGATAGAGATAGAGATAGAGATAGATAGAGAGCGATAGAGAGAGATAGAGATAGAGAGAGATAGAGATAGAGAGAGATAGAGAGAGATAGATAGAGAGAGATAGAGATAGAGAGAGATAGAGATAGATAGAGAGAGATAGAGATAGATAGAGAGAGATAGAGAGAGATAGAGATAGAGAGAGATAGAGATAGATAGAGATAGATAGAGAGAGATAGAGAGAGATAGAGAGAGATAGAGATAGATAGAGAGAGATAGAGAGAGATAGAGATAGATAGAGAGAGATAGAGATAGATAGAGAGAGATAGAGAGAGATAGAGAGAGAGAGATAGAGAGAGATAGAGAGAGATAGAGAGAGATAGAGATAGATAGAGAGAGATAGAGAGAGATAGAGAGAGATAGAGATAGAGAGAGATAGAGATAGAGATAGAGATAGAGAGAGATAGAGATAGAGAGAGAGAGATAGAGAGAGATAGAGAGAGATAGAGAGAGAGAGAGATAGAGATAGAGATAGAGAGAGATAGAGATAGAGATAGAGATAGAGAGAGATAGAGAGAGATAGAGATAGATAGAGAGAGATAGAGATAGATAGAGATAGATAGAGAGTGATAGAGATAGAGATAGATAGAGAGAGATAGAGAGAGATAGAGAGAGATAGAGATAGATAGAGATAGAGAGAGATAGAGAGAGATAGAGAGAGATAGAGAGAGATAGAGATAGATAGAGATAGATAGAGAGAGATAGAGATAGATAGAGAGAGATAGAGATAGATAGAGAGAGATAGAGAGAGAGAGATAGAGATAGATAGAGAGAGATAGAGATAGATAGAGAGAGATAGAGATAGATAGAGAGAGATAGAGATAGATAGAGAGAGATAGAGATAGATAGAGAGAGATAGAGAGAGATAGAGAGAGATAGAGAGAGATAGAGAGAGATAGAGAGAGATAGAGATAGATAGAGATAGAGAGATAGAGATAGAGATAGAGAGATAGAGATAGATAGATATAGAGAGATAGATATAGAGAGAGATAGATATAGAGATAGATATAGAGATAGATATAGGAAAGAGAGAGAGAGAGAGAGAGAGAGAGAGAGAGATTACAATAGACCTCACACTCCTATGTCCTGGATATAAATCTCTGACAGGCGATGAGTTCATCTACGATTGTCCCAGGCCCTATGGCTGAGTGATCATTTCAAATCAACCCCTTTTCCTGGTATTTGTGAATGATGGATATTTATTGCATGTCTCTATGAAATGTAACTTGTAGGATACAAAAATAAACCAAAGCTGAATCTTCTAACAAGATACGGCGTACTCTGAGCAGATATCTCAAGCTGCAGCCAACACCCACATCAAGCGGCTAACGTGTCAATCAGCAGTAGCCCCCAGCTAAGGAGATCTTTAAAGACGGAGCGTATAATTACATACAGCTACCACACACCAAAACCTACAGCCTTAGGAAACGTGAGCTGTATTTAGGAGATTACCCAGATTTATTAAATTTTTCCATCCTAGTTTGTGGGCACCAAGGCTCAAAAATGACTCTCTTGAATCTAAGACCCCTTATCGAATGTCCACCCTGCAAAAAGTTTTTAGCTAATAGCAAGATGTACCAATCAAGAGTAATTATCCCCAAAGTGGAACTATGGTAGAATAAACTCTTGCTGGGTTTATATTACCGTCTGTGTTGGGAATGTAGTGCTCACCCCCTAAAGGGCCCATTGATTGGGTCCCAAGGTTCTATCCCCAATAGGTGCCCTATCAACCAGACACACAGTTTCAGTCACTCCTAAGGCCCCTTTCACACTGGGGCGGTGGGGGCGTCGGCGGTACAACAGCGCTATTTTTAGCGCTGCTGTACCGTCATTCTTGCAGCGGTATTCGGCCGCTAGCGGTGCGGTTTTACCCCCCGCTGGCGGCCGAAAAAGGGTTAAAATCCCTCGTACAGCGTGGCTATAGCCGCGATATTGCCGCGGTATAGCCGCGCTGTCCCATTGATTTCAATGGGCAGGAGCGGGGAAGGAGCGGTGATTACACCGCTCCTTCCCCGCTCCAAAAAAGCGGTTTGCAGGACTTTTCTCACCGCCCTGCCTGCGCACCGCTTCAGTGTGAAAGCCCTCGGGCTTTCACACTGAACAAACAGCGGAGGCTGTTTCGGAGCGGTTTTCAGGCGGTATTTTTAGCGCAATACCGCCTGAAAACCGCTCCAGTGTGAAAGGGGTCTTAGGCTCAATGATCAGTCTAATGCCGCGTACACACGACCGGTTTTGCCGTCGGACTAAACTCCGAAGGTTTCTACGACAGAACTCCGACGGAATTCCATTCAAGCTGTCTTGCCTACACACGGTCAAACCGAAGTCTGACCGTCCAGAAGGCGGTGACGTACAACACGTACGACGGGACTAGAAAAAGGACGTTCAATAGCCAGTAGCCAATAGCTTCCGTCTCGTACTTGTTTCAGAGCATGCGTCGTTTTTGGTCCGTCGGAACAGCATACAGACGAGCGGTTTTCCCGATAGGAATTGGTTCCGTCGGAAATATCTAGAACATGTTCCATTTCTAGGTCCGAATTTTCGAAAAAAAAAAAAAGTCCGATGAGGCATACACACGATCGAAATAGACGATGAAAAGACTCCGTCTGACTTTTTCTATCGGACATTCCGCTCGTGTGTACGCGGCATAAGGGTATTCTTTTTCTTGTTTTATTGAAAAAAATGTGAACTTGGATGGGTGCAGGCTAACCGTGAGATACCCCAAAGTTAAGTAGTAACTTGAGGACACCTATCTTCCACTTAGAGATTCTGAGCACAGTACTTGCAGCAGCAAATGATGGGCTGAGCTACACCATGAACAACATCCACTTTAAGTAAGGCTGACTATGTTACAAGAGGGGCATCAGGAGCACACAGTCACACACCAGTCTGTACTCACTAATGTCCTTGGATAATGGGATGCCTCCTTCCAATATCTTCCAGACACCTATTGTCAGAAACCATGAATCAGAGTGAGACAGAAGTACAGTTAAATCTCACTTGCTTAATAATAATAATAAAAAAAGGTAAACAGAGTAATGCCCTGTACACACGGTCAGATTTCCGACGGAAAATGTGTGATAGGACCTTGTTGTCGGAAATTCCGACCGTGTGTAGGCTCCATCACACATTTTCCATCGGATTTTCCGACACACAAAGTTTGAGAGCAGGATATAAAATTTTCCGACAACAAAATCCGTTGTCGGAAATTCCGATCGTGTGTACACAAATCCGACGGACAAAGTGCCACGCATGCTCAGAATAAATGAAGAGATGAAAGCTATTGGCCACTGCCCCGTTTATAGTCCCGACGTACGTGTTTTACGTCACCGCTTTCAGAATGTGACCGTGTGTATGCAAGACAAGTTTGAGCCAACATCCATTGGAAAAAATCCTAGGATTTTGTTGTCGGAATGTCCGAACAAAGTCAGACCGTGTGTACAGGGCATTACAGTAGTCAAAACATAGCCAGAGTTCAGGAACGGATAGTCAAATAAGCCAAAACATCAGGGATCCAGAGATGAGCGTAGTAGAACAGCAAGCAGGATCTGGAGCCAGAAGGAATGTCAGCAAGTCTTTAACAGGAACACAGTAAAACGTCTCTAGATATGTGACCAAGGCAAAGGCAGAGATCATCTGGACTGGACGGCTTAAGTAGGCAGGACTGACGAGCAGGATATCATCAACATGTGAGTCACCGTAGAGAGATAGGAGCTGGCAATTAGCCGACAGCTGAGCGGCCAGCTCAGAGAAGGAAGGGCTGAGCCCAGCCCCGACACCTATCCAGTGAATTCTCCAGACCACATCCCCCAAAAGAAAGAAGTCCCCCAGTCAGCTCCGGCAAAGTTCAACAGAATAGCCCCCGTGTTCTGAATCCCCTACACACGGGAATGCGTCGCTATGAAGAATAAACCCTTTAGAAAGTCCTTCAAGTTACTGGTACCCAATTGTTTCATGTCCCTCCTCTTTCCAGCCATGGACTCTGTCCTGGGAAAATGCTTTTCCACACTGTCTCTAAAAGGTACCTCCCACACCCCTGGTGATCAGGGGAGTTCTACACCACCAAAAAAGTATTTTATCACTTTATGCATCCCAACTAAAAAGATTCCCCCTCAATTTCTGTCCTGGTGACCACACAAGGAAGGGCAGTGGTTTCTGTCTATGGATCAGGCAGCAAAAAAAAAGAAAAAGGGGGCGGGACCGGAAGTTGCCCTGCATGGACGCCTGAGCCTTCAGCTCTGCACCAGCCCGCAGCATTAAGGCCTGAAAGGGGGATTTTCAGCTACATTTTATGGGAGGCAGCAGGAGAACCAGATCCTCCAAACCCAGGGGATCATCCCAACCACCGTCCGGCTCCACAACAACCCTCCACGGGTACTTTAAACATCCCTCTATGTCCGAGGACGGCAGGGACAAGATGGCGCCGACGGCTCCTGCCTCATCCACGAGGCAGTCACCGCGGCGGAGCTCGGCATCCCCTCCACTACTCCAGAGCACAGCGGACCTGGACCGGGAGACAGGGGACCGGAGAAGCAGGGGATCAACTGCGGTGAGTCCACCCCCTCCACTCCCAGCACAAGGGAAGCATCCCGGCCCGCCACAGGACCCCTCGCTAGGCCTCTTCACTAACTCCTACACGCAGTGCTCACAGGCCTTCCCGCAGCTACTGCGCACCATGTCTGATCCATCCCTGTCCCTGGGAGGAACGGCGACCCCCACACCATCCCTGCAACCCAGTGACTTTCCCCCACTGCCAGAACCAGGACACACAGGACACACAGGGGACGTTGGTCAGCCATCAGAAATGAACTTTGACGGTGACACCCTCCAACCATACTTCGGCCCCCCTCCGGTCTCCCCTCAGCCACAGAGACAGACCCGCCATAATACCTCCAGGCTCACAGAGCAAGGAACAAATCAGACAAAATCATATGCCCAGGTAACAAGCTCGCCATCCCTGATCCCTATGGAGGTTAGAGATGGGGGTCTCCCCTCTCACTCACAGAGGCTCACATGGGGGGACAGGATGGTCCCTCAACCACAACACTGGGACCCCAGGGGATCAGCATCCTCCCAAGTCGCAAGGGAACCATCCCCACCACATAGCCCACAACGCCATATGGAACACGCTCACCACCTCCAGCACCCCACCTCATGGCAGGACTGTCTCCAGGCTATTCCCACTAAAGAGGACTTCAGACTCCTTATCGAGGAAGTCAAGTCAGCATGCCGAGCAGAAATACAAGTGATACATGCTAACCTTAAACACCTATCTGACAGGGTGGAGATGGCGGAGGAGGAAATTCAGGAGACCAAGCTGGCAGTACATCGCACTCAAGTACAGGGGGCCGACCATCATATAATGCTCCGGAACATGCAACGTCACCTCGAAGACTTGGATAACCGAGGACGTCGAAACAACATTCGTGTCCGGGGTCTGCCTGAGTCAGAGGGTCCCGAAGATCTTCACGAAACTCTGCAACTCCTGTTTAACAACCTTCTGGGGGACCCCCCAAACAAACCCATTGAAATGGACCGTGCCCATCGTGCCCTCCGCCCCAAAGGGCCCATCTCCAGACCCCGAGATGTCATATGCAGGGTCCATTCATTTCCCCTGAAAGAGGACATCATGCGCAAAGCCCGCACCACAAAAAAGATTCTTTTTGAAAACACGCAGGTCCAGCTATTTCCAGACCTTTCCTGGATAACATTACAGAAACGCAGACTGCTCCAACCCCTACTCATCCTGCTCCAAGAAAACGACATTACCTACCGCTGGGGATTCCCCTTCAGCCTCACTGCCCGAAGGCAGGGAAAAACTGCAGTGCTACGCTTTCCAGAAGACTTGGAAAATTTCTGTGACACCATGGAAATCCCACTACCTCGCTTGCCTGAATGGGACTTAGTGGATTTGCCCACACCTCCTCCAGTGGTGTGGCAGAAGATACCACCAACTAAGCGACCCAGAGATCGGGACTCTCCCAGCGGATCCACCAAAACAAAGCCTAAAAAAGGATGACTATATCTCCCCCCTCTCCTGCCCCACCCAATACAATTATAAGCTACCCCCCCTAGGCCTTCCCCACCTGTCATTTCACTAGCAACATAGGGCACCCCCCCCCTTGCTGGAGACAGCTCAGCGGTGGAACTTTTGGTCGCTGATCCCCCCCTAGAGGTCAATCCCACTAGAGTTCCCTACTGTCACTCTGTTTTGAGGACTTGAACACAGTTGATTTTGTTTGTTCGCTATGCCCCCCCGGCCTGAGCCCTCGTTGGGGGCCCCGGCCGAGGGGACCTACTGGAACCTCTTAGAATCCGGGCGGTCTCTACTGCCCGAGACAACAACAAAATGTTTATTACTAAATGATTTGCTACTAACTATTTTTCTCTTTTCCTTTTCTCCCCTCCACTTATTCTACTTCTTCTATCTCCCCCCCACCCCTATTTTTTTTCCTTATATGGTTCGCCGCAGGTCTGGAGCAACCACTCGGCTTCCTCTCACGCCTGATCCCCGTTGCACCCTGGACTTCCTGGAAGGTCCACGACTGGATAAGCTAAGTAATCTGATGCACGCACACACCATCGACCATGGCTAAGATCTTATCGTTTAATGTCCATGGCTTAAACTCAAACAAAAAAAGACATCTTGCACTGAGGGAACTCAGGCAGATTGGGGCAGATGTAGCTATGCTGCAGGAGACACACTTCAATAGAGGGAATGCTTTCGCCTTCGCATCCAAACAGTACCCCCAGACGTATCAGGCCTTTAGTCCTCGTAAGCGGGCGGGTGTTGCCATTCTGTTTAAAAAAGGCTCTCCATTTAAATGCACCGACTCCCTCATTGACCCGAAGGGACACTATATAATTTTAAGAGGTCAGTGGCAAACGCAGGCGGTAACTTTCTGTAATATTTACGCACCCAATACCCATCAAATACATTTCCTATCTAGGGTCCTCGCCCGCCTGTTTAAACAACCCAATGATTACTTAATCGTTGGCGGAGACTTCAACTTGGTGCACTCAGTGGGTCTGGACCGTCACGTGATTAACCCTGCAGCCCATCAAGCTCGGGCCGTCCGTGATTCCAAGTTGTTTCGTCAGCTGACTAGACGACATGCTTTATTCGATGCATGGAGAGCCCTACACCCAGGGGACAAGCAATTCACATTCTACTCTGCCCCCCACCTCATGCATTCCCGCATAGACTATATTTTCGTTAATAACAACACCCTACGCGCCACCAAAACTGCCCAGATCCTCCCCATCTCGTGGTCTGACCATGCCCCAGTCCTTATGTCACTAGAAATAGGTACCCCAACCCGTAAACCTAGTAACTGGCAGCTAAACAACTTCCTCTTACAACATATTCCGTCCAGATCGGAACTAGAGACAACCCTGCAGAATTACTTCCTAGAAAACAACACCCCCGAAGTCTCCTTAACCACCCTCTGGGAAGCCCACAAGGCAGTCCTACGGGGACGGTGTATAGCGATTTCTTCGGCTATGAAGAAAAACGCAATGGCATCTAAAATTCAAGCCGAAAGAGATCTTAAGACTCTAGAACTCCGACTGCAAGTATCACCATCCCTACACCTTCTCAAAAAAGTAATCTGCCTCAGAAATACCCTTCGAGATTTAGCGTTAGGACAGGTAGAGAAGGCACTTACTCGATTAAGACAAACATATTATGACAAGGGGAATAAGGCCCATACTATCCTGGCACGTAAACTTTCGGAGCGATCTCACATGTCCACACCCCACCAAATTAAAGACAAAAAGGGGGCCCTCATGTCACACCCCCAAGACATAGCCCGGACCTTCGGAGAATTTTACACAACACTATATAATAACCCTGAAATTCCCCGAGACCCGCCCCCACCTGATATAAAAGACCGTATGAAACAATACTTAGAGGACAGTGGACTCCCCAAATTACTTAAGACGGATCTAATGTCACTTAATGCACCAATCACAGAGGAAGAGCTAACGGCCACCATCAAAACCCTACCCTCTCATAAATCACCTGGCCCAGATGGCCTTCCCTATGAGTATTATAAAGCATTCCTCCCGATTCTACTACCATATATGTGCAGGTTGTTTAACGCCTTCTTTCAGAAAACCTCCATTCCCACTGATATGCAGAGGTCGTTCCTCACGTTGATTCCTAAGCCTGGCAAAGATCCTTCTGTGTGTGCCAGCTACAGGCCAATCGCACTCCTAAACTCTGATTTAAAAATTTTTACCAAACTCCTCTCAATGCGATTAAACCTCATACTTCCCTCGCTAATACATAGGGATCAGGTGGGATTCGTCCCCCTACGCCAGGCGGGGGATAATACGAGAAGAATTATTGACCTAATAGACGTGGCGAACAGGAATAAGCAGCAAGCGTTAGTCCTGGGCTTGGACGCGGAAAAGGCTTTCGACCGCCTCGGCTGGTCCTTCCTCTTCGCCACGTTGAATTGCATGGGATTTCAGGGTCCATTTCTCCAAGCAATTAGACATCTATACACTAATCCCTCATCCCAAGTAAAAACTCCCTTCGCCCTTTCACAGGCCTTTCCAATCACGAATGGGACCCGCCAGGGGTGCCCACTCTCACCGCTACTTTTTGCGTTGTGTGTCGAGCCTCTGGCGGCTTCCATTCGAAAAAACCTGAGCATTCACGGCATACCGCTGAAGGACAGGGAATTCAAACTAGCCTTGTTTGCTGATGATATTATCCTCACCCTAACCCAACCTAGAATATCACTCCCTAACTTACACGCCGAACTTGACCTATACAGATCCCTATCAGGATACAAGATAAATGCAACTAAATCAGAAGCCCTACCCATTAATATCCCAACACAGGAAACACAACACCTACAACATCACTTCCCCTACCATTGGCAGACATCATCACTGAAATACCTGGGAGTACAGCTAACTCCCTCTTACTCCACCCTATACCGGGCAAACTACCCCCCTCTCTTTAAAACTATAAGGGACCTTCTACTGAAATGGAAGGCCCATTATATCTCCCTACTAGGGAGGATAGCCTCTGTTAAGATGGTCATCCTACCAAAGTTGCTGTATTTATTCCAGACTCTCCCCATCCCAATACCCCTATCAGAGCTGAAAAAACTCCAGGCGGACTTAATACGTTTTGTTTGGAATTACAAAAGACATAGAATTCCACAATCAGTCTTGACAGCGGCACGATCGGACGGCGGTCTATCATTCCCTGACCTAACTAAATACTACCAAGCCACCCAACTGCGGACCCTGGCCTCTTGGTTCACCCAACGCTCATATAATAAGTGGACAGAAATAGAAAAACTTTGGATGGCCCCAGTCCACCCAAATAGCATGCTGTGGAATGCGGAGGTGAAGGTGGAGTCCACTCAACTCTTGGGCCCCATGCTCCACATTAGTACACTTTGGCGTAAAGTATCACGGCTCTATAAGCTATGCTCAGAAAGATCACTCCTCACATCGTTCCTCTACAACCCCAAGCTGCCTGTAGGCCTTACTCATCAGATGTCTTATCCATGGGCGATGAGGAATTTATTCCACTTTGGCCATTTGGTACACCCATGCACGCGCAGATTGCTGTCCTTTACAGAGCTACAAAGAAAATTTGATTTACCAAGGCAAGTGTTCTTTGGATACTTGCAGATTAGGCACTACGCTCAAGCAATTACCCCGAACTTACAGTTCTCGGCCCCATCACCCTTTGAGGGACTGATATTAGAGGGCTCAACTAGACGAGGGCTAATATCAGATATTTATCAGATACTGAACTCCTATAACTTTACAGACCATGGCAAGCACTCGTACATGACCCGCTGGGAGAAGCTCCTAGGGGAGGAGATCTCGGAAGCTACCTGGAAGACGATTTGGTCCCGGGCGGCTAAAAGCTCATTATGCACTCTGTACAAAGAGAATGCATACAAGGTCCTTTTCTTCTGGTATATGACGCCTGATGTCCTCCACACCATTTTCCCATCTAGTTCGGATAGATGCTGGCGGTGTATGAAGGACAGGGGGACCTTATTTCACATTTACTGGACATGTCCCAAAATAACTCCCTTTTGGACGGAAACACAATTACTGCTGAATCGCCTACTGGGCGTCCAGGTCCCCAAAGTCCCGAAACTGTTCCTTCTTGGTGTGTCTGGGCTACGTATATCCCGACACTCTAGGAAACTACTAGGTCATGTTCTCACAGCAGCGAGATGCCTGGTGGCCCTCTACTGGAAGAAACAGATTCCACCCTCCCAAGCAGACCTCTATACCAGAATAAAGGACATAGAGCTAATGGAGAAAATGACAGCCAGGATACAAAACAGATTGGAGGCCCATGACATGGTCTGGGAGGAATGGCATAAGCGAGAGGACCCGCCCTAGATCTGCGGCTAGACCCCCCCCCCACTCCCCCTTCCCCCTTCCATCCCTCTTTTCTCTTTTCCTACTTTATTTTCCTTCTCTCTGTAAAATGCTAATACATTCTCAGTTTAATAATGTTACTTGCTGGTTGAAAACTTCAGATGGTATGGAAGATATTATACCACTAATGTACCTGGATGATTACCATCAGAAGCTCAATGTCTATAGCGTTGACTGTTTACCTATTGCACTTAACTATAAGCAACACTATTGCTCAATGTATATGTATGTCTATACGTTTAATAAAAAAATGTTATTTAAAAAAAAAAAAAAAAAAAAGAAAAAAAAAGGAAAACCTAAAATCCCATCCCCCATTCAATGCAAATAAAGAAAAAATAAAACACGAGATAGTTCCACTGAAAGTGAGGCATTCCCACACTTGAAATCAGTATTTCTTAAATACTTTTGAATCCAAATTTGAGTCACAGAGGTGTTTATGATAGGTTACCATAGGTACGCCCAAGCGTGAAATCAGTGGCAGATTATATAGCACACTTTATCCATGTTTCAAAATTGTATACTGCTGTGGTGTGGTCCTCAGGGGCGTATCTACCACAAAGGCAAACAGGGAATTTGCCTTAGCATTTTTCATGGGGGGGTATGGCGCCACCCGCAGGCAGAAGGAGGGGGGGATGCACCACCTGCTGCTCGCTGCCCGTCGTTTCTTTGATGTATGGCCACTCTGTTTGGGATGTCACAGGCTGGTTCATTTGATACAGCTGTGCGTGTCGGGTTGGAGAGGTTTAAAGGCAGTGGCTCTAAGATCAAAACTTGGTAGAGTTGGATGGCGTACACAATGTCTGGCAGAACGTAGCAAATGGTAGGGGTCGTTTGATCACGATGCCCTAAAACCACTTGTTTAACCCTTTACTGTATTTCGTTGGTACACTTTACTATTGAGGAGGATTGCTCAATATATTTAGTTCATATGTGTTATTGAGCACCAGCCAAGCCTGCTGGATACTTTTTTAATACTAGTTTATATAATGACAGTTTAACCCTTTTTGTAGTGATGTCACTATTGTCTTTGTGATTGTTGCTTTTTGGCCGAGTACTCCTGGCTATATACTTTTTCCACTACCACAGATCCTATTCCCCCCCCCCATAACCACCACTGCTGCCACTGATCCCATCCCCCCACCACAACCAACACTACTGATCCCACCCCCCCCCACCACAACCACCACCGCTGCCACTGATAACACCCCCCCACCCCAACCACCACCGCTGCCACTGATCCCACCCCCCCACCCCAACCACCACCGCTGCCACTGATCCCACCCCCCCACCACAACCACCACCGCTGCTACTGATCCCATCCCCCACCACCGTTGCCACTGATCCCATCCCCCCACCACTGCCACTAATCCCATCCCCGCCACCACAACCAACACCACTGCCACTGATCCCATCCCCTCCACCACATTCACCACCACTGCCACTAATCCCATCCCCCCACCACAACCAACACCACTGCCACTGATCCCATCCTCCCACCACAACCACCACTGCTGCCACTGATCCCATCCCCCCCACCACAACCAACACCACTGCCACTGATTCCATCCCCCCCACCACTGCCACTAATCCCATCCCCTCCACCACAACCAACATCACTGCCACTGATCTCATCCCCTCCACCACATTCACCACCACTGCCACTAATCCCATCCCCCACCACAACCAACACCACTGATCCCATCCCCCCACCACTGCCACTAATCCCATCCCCTCCACCACATTCACCATCACTGCCACTGATCCCATCCCCTCCAACACATTCACCACCACTGCCACTAATCCCATCCCCCCACCACAACCAACACCACTGCCACTGATCCCATCCTCCGACCACAACCACCACTGCTGCCACTGATCCCATCCCCCCCACCACAACCAACATCACTGCCACTGATCCCATCTCCTCCACCACAATCACCACTACTAATCCTATCCCCCCACCACAACCAGCACCACTGCCACTGATCCCACCACCCACACACCACCACCACTGCCAGCAAGGAGAACTGGGGGCTTCAGTAATAACAGCTGGGGACACAGCAATATACAGTATATGCACTCGTTATCCACTTTTAAAAGAAGGTACAGAGAGGAAGAGGTGAAGCTCTAATACAAATAGGTGGAGCCTAAAGAGGAAGAGGTGGCGTTTACTGATGAAGAGGTGGATCTTAAACAGGGGTGGAACAAATTTAGAGGGGGGGGGGGCGCCCGATTTTAGTCTTGCCTAGGGCAGCACAAAACCAAAATACACCACTTCTGGTGCCCAACCTGTGACCTGGGAGTCAGGTGCAGCCCCTGCAGACATTTGTCTGTGTTTCCTTATTGCCTTGTGATAACAGTGATCTCTAGCAGTCTCATGTAATGTGTCTCAAGCCTGGAAGCACATCACCAGTCTCCAACAACCCCTCTTGCATATTCAAAGTCTCCAACAAATCTTATAGCATTTTGGCAGTTTTCAACAACTCATATTGCATATTCACAGCCTCGAGCAACTACTATAGCATATACAAAGTCTCCAACAACTCCTATAGCATATCCATAGTCTCCATCAACTGCTATAGCATATCCACAGTCTCCAAAACTCCTATAGCATATCCAGTCTCCAACAACTTATATAGCATATCCACAGTCTCTAACAATGTCTACAGCATATCCACAGTCTCCAAACAACAACTTCTATAGCATATCCACAGTCTCCAGCAACTCTCATATCATATTCACAGTGTCCAACAATGTCTATAGCATATCCACAGTCTCCAACAACAACTTCTATAGCATATCCACAGTCTCCATCAACTGCTATAGCATGTCCAGAGTCTCCAGAAACTCCTATAGCATATTTGCAGTATCTAACAACTCCTATAGCATATCCGCAGTCTCCAACAATGTCTATAGCATATCCACAGTCTCCAAACAACAACTTCTATAGCATATCCACAGTCTCCAGCAACTCTCATATCATATTCACAGTGTCCAACAATGTCTATAGCATATCCACAGTCTCCAAACAACAACTTCTATAGCATATCCACAGTCTCCATCAACTGCTATACCATGTCCAGAGTCTCCAGCAACTCTATTTGCAGTGTTCAACAACTCCTATAGCATATCCAGGGCCGTCTTTAAAGCAGGGCAAAAGGGGCAGCTGCCCTGAGCCCAGTCATTGTTGTGGGGCCCAAAGCAGCTGCACCTTGAGCCTGCCCTGCCAGCAAATAGTTGATAAGTGGATTTGGGAGGGCCCAAGAAAATGTTTGCCCAGGGTCCAATCAATATTAAAGACAGCCCTGAGCATATCCACAGTCTCCAACAACTCCTATAGCATATCCACAGTCTCCAACAACTTATATAGCATATGCACAGTCTCCAGCAACCCTTCGCATATTTGCAGTGTCCAACTACTATGGCATATTCGCCTGCAGTCTTTGATTATCTTCTGTTGCATGTCTGCAGTCTCTGACAGCTTTTTGTAGCATTGCATTCATTCTGTGCTTCCCTTTGGTGATGTCAGGGGTCACACTTGAGGTCCCCTTATCAAGAAAATTGACCGCCACTGCAAACATTGCAATTAATGTGTCTCAGAGCCCGTTCATTTCTAAGGGATGAAAATGTAATTTATATCCCCACCCATGACACCATGACCCCTTGGAAAAAACTATTTAAAAATTATTATTGACAGCACAGACTCTCATGGGGGACTAGAGTGCGTACAAGGTGGGGGTGGCAGTAGAAAGAATAACAGAATAACACAGATAAGGCTGTAAGGTGAAGAGACCCCGACACCAGGTTAAAATGTCAAAAAAGTAAAAGAATTTAAAGAATTTACTTCTTTCAGCTTTACTAGCAATAACAGAAATGGTGAAAACATGGCCGTTGGCTTTGCTGACATTTTGGTAATATTTCTCTTTTCTAGATCCCACTAGGGTTAAATTTTTTCTCTATTTTGGATCCTCAGAACCAAAAAGATTAAACACTTAGGTTATATCTAAGGTCAAATCTTTTCTTTTCGTTTTGGAAAGAGTAAGTAAGTGTCATATTTTTAATGCTGTCAGTGTCCCCACTGGGGAGGTCACCCTCTGTTTATGTCCTGGAGACCATTGCAAGTGGGACGAAAAAAGTGATGACACCTGTTCTGGTGACAATTCCTTAAGATGGGAGTTCCCTTCACTTTGGAAAAATTCCATCCTATTCCCATTCACTTCCTATTGTAAGTCTAGGACAGGAAGGCAAAGTCAATTTCCCCAATGGGACACAAAACAGTAAAATAGTCTTGATAGGTGGTTTGCCATTCTCTAATCTACTACTGTTAGTTGTGGCTCTAGATACGCGTACACAGGGTCTGACTTTTCGTCTACAAAAGTCCGACAGACTTTCGACAGACTTTTGTCGGACTTTTGGCGTACTTTTGGCGGACTTGCGGCAGACTTTCTAAAGAACGGATTTGCCTACATATGATCACACAAAAGTCCGACGGATTCGTACGTGATGACGTACACCGGACTAAAATAAGGAAGTTGATAGCCAGTAGCCAATAGCTGCCCTAGTGTGGGTTTTTGTCCGTTGGACTAGCATACAGACGAGAGGATTTCTGGGTCCGGCGTAGTTACGACGTAAAGATTTGAAGCATGTTCCAAATCTAAAGTCCGTCAGATTTGCGGCTGGAAAAGTCCGCTGAAAGTCCGCTGAAAGTCCGGGGAAGGCCACACACGATCGGATTGTCAGCCAGCTTTAGTCCGTCGGCGTCCGTCAGACTTTTGTAGACGAAAAGTCCAACCGTGTGTACGCGGCATTAAGTATAGTTGTTTCATGCTGGGCACAAATTACAGTTCTCAATCCTCTAATGTATTGATAATTGTTGATAATGCCCCCTGACTAGCCCACATTAAAAGTGTTGGGGTTGTTTTCATTTCTCAATTTTTTTTTCCTATAAAAACCAGAGACAGCTTTTGCCAGTGATTCAAACCAGTCAGGAACTATAATTTAGGGCATGGTAGCCCATTTTTTATTAAAAAGGCAAATAAAAGTCCATAGCATAACGGTTTCCCACGCAGGGGTTCTTTCTCCAGCAAATACACACAACAGAAAATGCTAGCCCACCTGGCTCTCTGCAGCAGTACTTCTGCTCTTTATCCTGGTCACACAGACCACTGGACCCTTCAGTGTGGATGGCTTTACTCCGCTCTGGTCTTAGTCCTCAGGCTGTTTTCTGCCTCTTGCAGTCATACATCTTCTGGGTGCCTCCTGCAGCCCCTCTGACTCCTGGAGACCTCCTGTCTCTTGGTGTGGAGCAGTCTCCAACTGGGAGCCCTGAGGTAAACTCATTATAAGGGAGCCCCCCATAAACTCATTATAAGGGAGCCCCCCATAAACTCATTATAAGGGCTGTGCTCACCTGAGCACACACCCTGCTGGTCATCTACAAAATCTGGACACAGGGTTGGAGATCCCGTCCCACCCAAGACACACTATGGAATCTCCAAACTACAGAGCCCCATGACGGGAATACCAAAACCTGGAGAAAGCTGTGAAAGCAGTCTTCTCCAGTCCACATCTATACTCTGCAGTCTTGCACCAAGCAAATGTGCCCCACCTGTGTCCCCCAAACTACCAATTTTACCGTGACAGCGTCTCCTACTGTCACAGGGTCATAGTCCCTTAAAGAGGGAGTCCAGAGAAAAAATAAATATAAAAGTCAGCAGCTACAAATACTGCAGCTGCTGACTTAAAATAAGGACACTTACCTGTCACAGGGTCCAGCGATGTCGGCACCCGAGACCAAATCGTCCCTCGGTCCTAGAGTGCTGCCGCCGCCATTCTCTGTAAGGGAATCAGGAAGTGAAGCGCTGCGGCTTCACTTCCCAGTTCCCTACTGCGCATGCGCGAGTCGCGCTGCGCTTCCTAACTGGTCCCTGCTGTCTCTGGAACCCGTGTGTGTCCCAGCAGACAGCGCGGTGGGGATGGGAAGAGGCATAGACTCCCGTGGGAGTCTATGCCAGAAGTGGGTGCAAATACCTGTCTTAGACAGGTATCTGCACCACCCTCCCCCCTGAAAGGTGCCAAATGTGACACCGGAGGGGGGGGGCGAGGGTTCCGAAAAGCGGAGGTTCAATTTTTGTGTGAACCTCCGCTTTAAAGAGTTAAAACTCTGTTCCAGTAACCTACTCCTAATCATCCATATACAATTTCAAACAACTCATAAATGACGTTCAAGGCTGCTAATAAGAATCAGATCCACACATCAATTGTTCTAAAATATACTTACTAAATTGTATTACAAAATATTCCATAAAACCATTGTTTTGCAATATTTTGTCATATTTTGGGGACAGATGTTCAAATTGGCTTCCCATTGTGTCCTAAATTAACTACTGACGTTTTTAATATGAGGAAAGCTTTGAATTCTTAGACCAAATGGGTCACAATGACCTTCTTTATACTTTTCCAAGTGTTTCATGTGGCAAAAATTATTTTTCTTTTTACCCATCTCTATAAAATATGATGAAAAGTCGTTATTTCTGATTCCACCATATTAGTTCCACTGCCTTTTTGTTGGATCTGAGACATTTGATTGTCTGTTGCAAGGCCAAAAAATGGTTTTATGATTTTGGCATTTATGCTTTGGATTATTTTGTAATAAAATTATGCAATCATACTTTAGAATAGTTAATATGTGGAATTTTCTTCTTGAAAGTTCTGTTTGGATTTTTTTGTTTTATTTTTATTTGATGTGAATATAAACCATATGTAAATTGCTGCGTAAATTGTCAACACTAAATACCTGTAATGAATCGCTAAAGTAATTTGATACCCTGTTTCCCCGAAAATAAGACCTAGCGTGATTGTCGGTGATGGCTGCAATATAAGCCCTACCCCCCAAATAAGCCCTGCCCTGTTTCCCCGAAAATAAGCCCTACCCTGAAAATAAGACCTACAAGGACTCAAGGGCTTATTTGGGGGGTAGGGCTTATATTGCAGCCATCACCGACAATCACGCTAGGTCTTATTTTCGGGGAAACAGGGTAGCCTCTTGGGGAAACCGCAGGACAGATCAACCACCACCCTTTAACTGCTAATTGCTCCTTGATCTCTATGTGGACTACAAGTTTGATTGTTAGTTTGGCCATTTCCCCGTTTTATCTTCCATGCATTATTTTGCTTAGTTGACATGTGACTGTATAATCAATTTGCCTTGTGAATGTAAACCTCAACAACAATATGTGTTAAATGTTGCGGCCCTAAAACATACTTCCACTTTTGCAGTGGTTTATGTGTTCCCATTCACACAACATGCCTTAAAAAAAAAAAAAAAATTCTCATCTTTTTTAAAATTAGTGTTTCTCAAATGGTGTGCCACAGCACACTGGGGTGCCACCTGGGCTATTTAGGGGTGCTGCATTGTGTCCTGTATTTTTGCACAGCATCATAAAGATAAAGGAGTGGGCAGACAAATGGCAAATGAGGTTTGATGTGGAGAAATGTAAAATAATGCATTTGGGGGCAAAAAAACATAAATGCTAAATATTCACTAAGTGGAGAACCTCTGGGAGAATCAAGGATGGAGAAGGATCTAGGGCAGTAATGGTGAACCTTGGCACCCCAGATGTTTTGGAACTACATTTCCCATGATGCTCATGCACTCTGCAGTGTAGTGGAGCATCATGGGAAATGTAGTTCCAAAACATCTGGGGTGCCAAGGTTCACCATTACTGTTCTAGAGGATCTAGCTAATAGATGACAGACTGAGCAACAGCATGCAATGTCAAGCTGCAGCTTCCAAAGCAGGCAGAATGTCAACATGCATGAAAAAGGGGATGTACTCCAGGGATAAAACTATAATTCTGCCACTTTATAAAACTCTGGTTAGGCCACATCTGGAGTACACCGTCCAGTTCTGGCCACCAATCCTCCGAAGAGATGTGCTTGAGCTGGAGAGAGTCTAAAGAAGGGCAACAAAACTAATAAGGGGACTGGAGGACCTTAAAGGGGTTACATAGTAGGTGAGGTTGAAAAAAGACACAAGTTCATCAAGTCCAACCTATGTGTGTGATTATATGTCAGTATTACATTGTATATCCCTGTATGTTGTGGTCGTTCAGGTGCTTATCTAATAGTTTTTTGAAACTATCGATGCTCCCCTCTGAGACCACTGCCTGTGGAAGGGAATTCCACATCTTTGCCGCTCTTACAGTAAAGAACCCTCTACATAGTTTAAGGTTAAACCTCTTTTCTTCTAATTTTAATGAGTGGCCACGAGTCTTGTTAAACTCCCTTCCGCGAAAAAGTTTTATCCCTATTGTGTGGTCACCAGTACAGTATTTGTATATTGAAATCATATCCCCTCTCAAGCGTCTCTTCTCCAGAGAGAATAAGTTCAGTGCTCGCAACCTTTCCTCATAACTAAGATCCTCCAGACCCTTTATTAGCTTTGTTGCCCTTCTTTGTACTCGCTCCATTTCCAGTACATCCTTCCTGAGGACTGGTGCCCAGAACTCGACAGCATACTCTAGGTGCGGCCGGACCAGAGTCTTGTAGAGTGGGAGAATTATTGTTTTATCTCTGGAGTTGATCCCCTTTTTAATGCCAATATTCTGTTTGCTTTGTTAGCAGCAGCTTGGCATTGCATGCCATTGCTGAGCCTATCATCTACTAGGACCCCCAGGTCCTTTTCCATCCTAGATTCCCCCAGAGGTTCTCCCCCCAGTCTATAGATTGCATTCATATTTTTGCCACCCAAATGCATTATTTTACATTTTTCTAAATTAAACCTCATTTGCCATGTAGTCGCCCACCCCATTAATTTGTTCAGATCACGAGGGTTGTAAACCCTCATGTTTTTTCACCTTAATGCAGCCTATGCATTAAGGTAAAAAAACACCTGGCAGTCACTGGCCCCCCAGCCCCCCGTTTTACTTACCTGAGCCCCTTCATCTCCTCGGTGGGGACGCGCTCTCCCTCTGTCCACGGGGTCCTGGCTCTTGATTGGATAAATTGATAGCAGCGCAGCCATTGTCTCCCACTGCTGTCAATCAAATCCAATGACGCAGGCGCCGGGGGCGGGGCCGAGTCCAGCATTCGTGTCTGTGGACGCAAATGCTGGACTCGGGAGCGCATCTGTAAGGTAACCCCCTCGGGAGAGCGCTTCTCCTAGGGGGTTATCTGATGCGGGGAGGAGCTGCGAGAGCCGCCGAAGAGGATGTTTGGGGCCACTCTGTGCAAAACGAGCTGCACAGAGTGGAGGTAAGTATGATATGTTTGTTATTTAAAACAAATAAAAAACGATCCTTTACAATCACTTTAATTACGAGGAACGACTGCAAACACTAAATTTATTTTCGCTGGAGATGAGACACTTGAGAGGGGACATGATAGCGATCTACAAATATCTCAATGGGGATCCCAGCATAAGAAATAAACTATTCAGTCCCAGGGAGTGTATAAGGACACGGGGGGCACACAATGAAAGCGGCTTAACCTAAAACTGCGGTAGGGGTGCCTCATTGTCAGGGCAATAAGGATGTGGAACCCTCTCCCACAATTAGTGGTGGCTGCAGGGAGTAAGGATATTTTTAAAAAGACTCTTATGCCCCGTACAAACGATCGGATTTTCCGACGGGAAATGTTGGATGTGAGCTTGTTGGTGGTAAGTCCGACCGTGTGTACGCTCCATCGAACATTTGTTGTCGGACTTTCCGCCAACAAATGTTGGCTAGCATGTTCTCAAATTTTCCGCCAACAAATGTCTGTTGTCGGATTTTCTGATCGTGTGTACACAAGTCCGTCGGACAAAAGTCCAAAGTATAAACACGCATGCTCGGAAGCAGAAGCGGTCGGTGTTCTCGTTACGTGGCAAATTAGGAAATCTCCAAATGCAGCGCACAATTCTCTTCTTCTCTAATGGGATAATAATGAAGCTGCTTTGCTGGTGATACTGATGGAGTTATTGCAAATGAATTTTCAAAAGCTTTTTTTTCTAGTGATATCAAGAATAATATTATTATTTTTTTTTTATTTTATTTGTGCATTAAAAAAAAAAAAATAGACATGATCTCTGCCAGTAGAACCTAACCAAAAAGTGCATTCTATGCATCCAAAAATATAGAGAATATACCAAATCAAATCATTATTCAACCAAAAAAATAATGTCAAAGCAATAACTCCAAGGCCAATAATAAATAACATGTTATCTCCTCCGATTCTGCAACATGGCTGGTTGACGAACAGACGTTCAAAAACAAACTGAAAAGCACGAAATGAAAAATGCAAAAAGAAAAGCGTGAATCAACACTCACCAAACTTCTACTAATACTAAATTTGCAGAAGGAGCCCAAAGGGTGGCGCAAAAGAGCTGAAAAACCACGTAGTACGTCACTACGTTCATGATTGTTGGCCAACATTTGTGTGACCGTGTGTATGCAAGACAAGTTTGAACCAACGCCCTTCGAACAAAATTCCACGGTTTTGTTGTCGGAAAGTCCGATCGTGTGTCCGAGGCTTTAGAGTAAGCCTGGCCCAAGTCTGTCCTCATTAACATACAATGCAAGAAGCCCAGCTGCTACACGTTTAACCCTTTGTTAGGACAGTGTTTAAATCTAGTTACAATTAATAATTGAAGGTCTGCCTCCACAGTACAGACAGGGTTAATTATGGGAACATAGGTGCCCAGCCCCCTCATAAACAAAGAGAACTACCTAGGATTTTTTTTTCTTTGCTGGAGGTTCCAGAATAGAGCATCTAAAAAATGTAAGCCGCAAATTTAAAAATTTTTTTTTTTAGTTATCCTATGTGAATGGGGACATGTAACAAATATAAAGTAAGTGTCATTCCAATTTGGTTGCACATTCTTCAACAAAGCCTTTCTTACTACTCTTTAATGAGTTAAAATAAAATAGGCCTCAATTTGTGAAAAATCAGCCTCGGCCCTCATTATAATTGCCGTCCCCTTTGAAGAAAATGCAGCCATTGTACGTCCTGTCTGTTTTATACTAGATTTTCCTTTTCGTCAGAGACGATCTCATTTATTTGTTCAAGGAGACGACTGCTATTACTTTGAAAGGAGCTTTGAAAATGTTTTGCTGCTCCCGAAAATAAACTTTACACAGCCGGCGTGTTTTCAGACTCAAACTACAGAGATGTCAAAACTAGTCTTACTAGAGACAAGCAAGTTATTTAAAATGTTGTCAATGATCCACCCAATCCACTGTCACGATCCGAAGCTTAACCGCTTCAGCCCCGGAAGAATTTACCCCCTTCCTGGCCAGAGCACTTTTTGCGATTCGGCACTGCGTCACTTTAACTGACAATTGCGCGGTCGTTCGACGTTGCACCCAAACAAAATTGACGTCCTTTTGTTCCCACAAATAGAGCTTTCTTTTGGTGGTATTTGATCACCTCTGCGTTTTTTGTTTTTTTTTGCACTATAAACAAAAAAAGAGTGACAATTTTGAAAGAAAAAAAAAAACGCACTATTTTTTACTTTTTGCTATAATAAATATCCCCCAAAAATATATAAAAAAATATTTTCTTCCTCAGTTTAGGCCGATACGTATTCTTCTACATATTTTTGGTAAAAAGAAATGCAATAAGTGTATATTTGATTGGTTTGCGCAAAAGTTATAGCGTCTACAAAAGAGGGGATAGTTTTATGACATTTTTATTATTTTTTTTTTTACTAGTAATGGCGGCGTTCTGCAATTTTTATCGGGACTGCGACATTATGGCGGACACATCAGGCACTTTTGACACATTTTTTGGGACCATTGGCATTTATACAGCGATCAGTGCTATAAAAATGCACTGATTACTGTAAAAATGTCACTGGCAGGGAAGGGGTTAACACTAGGGGGCGATCAAGGGGTTAACTGTGTTCCCTAGTGTGTGTTCTAACTGCAGGGGGGAGGGGACTGTGTAGGGGAGATGACAGATTGTTGTTCATACTCTGTATGAACAGACGATCTGTCTTTTCTCCCCTCAGAGAACCGTAAACAGTGTTTACACACACAGATCCCGGTTCTCAGTGTGTCAGCAGCGATCGCGGGAGCCCGGCGGTGATCGTGACCGCCGGGAACTCACATCGGCAGCGGGTGCGCGCGCCCCTAGTGGCCACACAGGGCGAAGCGAAGTAACATAGCGTTGTTTCACCCAGCCATGCCATTCTGCCGCAGTAAAACTGTGGCAGCTGGTCGGCAAGTGGTTAAACTCAATTTTATGCTGCTTCCTCACTGCTGTTCATTTTTTAACTATTTTATATATTTATTTACCTCTTGGCACCAAGCGCATGCAAATATGCGGCCGGGCCTTGGCGGGCGAGCGGCTACATATTTGCGTGCAATAGTGCAAACAGTGCTGTGCTGAAAGCACGGGCCCTGTTTGCGATTGGGAGTTTTTCGATCATGTGACTGCCGTGAAGGCCAATTACAGTGGTCACATGGCCATAAGCCCCGGTATAGCAAACCTCCTTAAAGGGCCGGAGGCGGCCAGTGCCAAGGGGTTAAAGTAGAATGCAAAAAACAATCTTAAGCACTTGACCTCCTGAAGATTTACCCCCTTTCATGACCAGGCCATTTTTTTTGCGATACTTAGAAGAGGAGGTGTAGATCGTGCTGGACTGACTCGTTCAGTCACTGTTGTAGGTTATGTAGGGCCTAACTTGGAAACAGGCAGGGCCACCCTCAGTGGGACTTTGGCTCAAAAAGGTAGAAGAACTGATTTAAATGGAAGACCTGGTATGGTCTACCAGGTAGAAACGGGAGATTTATGTGAAAACATGGTCTGCATGGAATCTTTTCATTAATTCAGAGGAGAGAAGGACTCTTATTGACGTGAATGCCATACCTCCCAACTTTTTGAGATGGGAATGAGGGACACCTATTAGCAAAAGCATGTAGGCATAGGACACGCCCCACTGCCACGCCCCCTTAAAGGAGAATTAACCTAAAAAAAAGATTTGTTAAACACACAAGGTCTTTTTTTTTTTGCCACTACTATTCCTTTATATTGGCTTTTGAAATTTACAAATGCAGCAATTTAGATTTTGGATGAAAGGTTTAGCACTGGGAAACACTTTTTGAGATATAAAAAGTGCATTTTATATACATCTATATAGATCAGACCAAAATGAGGGACAAATGAGGAGGAAAGAGGGACAGAGGGACTTTGCTCCAAATCAGGGACAGTCCCTCGAAATCAGGGACAGTTGGGAGCTATGGAATTCTAGTAATTGAAGGAGTGAACATAGAACCCTCCATGATATGAACTGGCTGCTTGATGGAGCCGCTGGCACGGGGGGCTCGGGGGAGGTGGGGGGGGGGGTATTTGGATTGGGGTTTCTTTGGGGTTTTTTTGGGTAGGGAGGGGAAAAGGGGAAAAAAAAGGAGGGAGGAGAAGGTTTGACATCTTAAGTAATGGATACTCTAGGAAGGTGAGCATATGGGGTAGGTTCTTGGGGACCATGACCAAGGTGGGGAAGCTATCTTGACTAATAGATTAGGATAATGATATTATTGACTATGTTGTGGGATAGTTAAAGCTCTAATTGTTACGTTGTGGGACTATTGGCCTATAAAGTGGAATGTAGTATTTTGGTTCTGTATGTTCCTACAGAAGGTGCTTCCTTTTTTTTCTGAAATAAAGATATAATACAGTAAAAAAAAAAAAAAAAGAATTGGTTTCCAGAGGTTCGTGCCCAGTTGGAGGAAAAGGTGGTGGTGAGCCCTGTTCGGGCCTGGGCTGCTACCTCGGGGTACGGCCTTATGGTCGACTCCACGTGTGTTTGGAAAGAAGTGAAAGTAGAGGAGACCCCGGTATCCAGTAAAGGTAGGTATAAAGGTATTTTTTTTTTTTATTTCAGCAATAGAAAGAGGCCCTCTTTCTATTGCTGAAATTTCAAATACAATACCTTTATACCTACCTTTACTGGACACCGGGCGCTCCTTTACTTTCATTTTTTGCAATACGGCACTCACAAATTTACTGATAATTTCGCGGTCGTGCAACGCTATACCCAAATACAATTTATGTCCTTTGTTTTTTCACAAATAGAGCTTTCTTTTGGTGGTACAGAATCTGATCAACTTTGCGTTTTTTACTTTTTGCGCTGTAAACAAAAAATTACTGACAATTTTGATAAATAAAAAAAAAAACAATATTTTTTACTTTTTGCTATAAAACATATCCAATAAAAAAAATTAAGAAAATCGAATTTCTTCATAAATTTAGGCCAATATGTATTCTGCTACATGTCTTTGGCTAAAAAAAAAAAAATCACAATAAACGTATATTGATTGGTTTGCGCAAAAGTTATAGCTTCTACAAACTATGGGATATATTTTTGGAATTTTAATTTTTTTTTCTCATTAGTAATGGCGGCGATCAGCGACTTATAGCGGGGCTGCAATATTGCAGCTCACAAATCGAACACTATC
Organism: Lithobates septentrionalis; assembly: GCA_037952835.1. NCBI lineage: Eukaryota > Metazoa > Chordata > Amphibia > Anura > Ranidae > Lithobates > Lithobates septentrionalis. The sequence goes on from JBBDGP010000386.1 coordinate 1,587,654, forward strand.
TGACACTTTTGACACTTTTTTGGGGACCACTGACACTAATACAGTGATCAGTGCTAACAATATGCACTGTCACTGTACTAATGACACTGGCTGGGAAGAGGTTTACATCAGGGAAGATCAAAGGTTGAACTGTGTGCCTAGCCAGTGTTTTTGTGTACTGTGTGGGAGGTGCTTTATCTAGAGGAAGGCATTAATCCATGTTCCTGCTTTGCAGGAACACAGGATTAAGGCCTTTCCTTCTGACAGAATGGCGATCTGCCTTGTTTACATAGGGAGATCGCTGACCTGCCTCTCTGCCTAATGATAGGTGGGTCCCAGTGGACATCGAGTCCGCAGTACCCATAGATCAGCTCCCGCTCCGTATAATCCCAGCGGGAGCGGGTCACAGTTGGTGCGCGCCCCTGACCCGGAAGTGCAGGATCACGTACTAGGTACATGATCCTTCGCAGCAGAGCCACCTTGCTGCTGTATACAGTGGGGCAAAAAAGTATTTAGTCAGCCACCAATTGTGCAAGTTCTCCCACTTAAAAAAACGAGAGAGGCCTGTAATTGTCATTATAGGTATACCTCAACTATGAGAGACAAAATGTGGAAACAAATCCAGACAATCACATTGTCTGATTTTTAAAAGAATTTATTTGCAAGTTATGGTGGAAAATATGTATTTGGTCCATATCAAAAGTTCATCTCAATACTTTGTTATATATCCTTTGTTGGCAATGACAGAGGTCAAACGTTTTCTGTAAGTCTTCACAAGGTTGTCACACACTGTTGCTGGTATGTTGGCCCATTCCTCCATGCAGATCTCCTCTAGAGCAGTGATGTTTTGGGGCTGTCGCTGGGCAACACGGACTTTCAACTCCCTCCAAAGGTTTTCTATGGGTATGAGATCTGGAGACTGGCTAGGCCACTCCAGGACCTTGAAATGCTTCTTACGAAGTCATTGCCTGGGCGGTGTGTTTGGGATCATTGTCATGCTGAAAGACCCAGCCACGTTTTATCTTCAATGCCCTTGCTGATGGGAGGAGGTTTGCACTCAAAATCTCACAATACATGGCCCCATTCATTCTTTCATGTACACGGATCAGTCGTCCTGTTCCCTTTGCAAAGAAACAGCCCCAAAGCATGATGTTGCCACCCCCCATGCTTCACAGTAGGTATGGTGTTCTTTGGTTGCACCTCAGCATTCTCTCTCCTCCAAACACGACTAGTTGTGTTTCTACCAAACAGTTCTACTTTGGTTTCATCTGACCATATGACATTCTCCCAATCCTCTTCTGGATCATCCAAATGCTCTCTAGCAAACCTCAGACGGGCCCGGACATGTACTGGCTTAAGCAGGGGGACACTTCTGGCACTGCAGGATCTGAGTCCCTGGCGGCGTAGTGTGTTACTGATGGTAGCCTTTGTTACGTTGGTCCCAGCTCTCTGCAGGTCATTCACTAGGTCCCCCCGTGTGGTTCTAGGAGTTTTGCTCACCGTTCTTGTGATCATTTTGACCCCACGGGGTGAGATCTTGCGTGGAGCCCCAGATCGAGGGAGATTATCAGTGGTCTTGTATGTTTTCCATTTTCTAATTATTGCACCCACAGTTGATTTCTTCACACCAAGCGGCTTGCCTATTGCAGATTCAGTCTTCCCAGCCTGGTGCAGGTCTACAATTTTGTTTCTGGTGTCCTTCGACAGCTCTTTGGTCTTCACCATAGTGGAGTTTGGAGTGTGACTGTTTGAGGTTGTGGACAGTTGTCTTTTATACTGATAACAAGTTCAAACAGGTGCCATTAATACAGGTAATGAGTGGAGGACAGAGGAGCCTCTTAAAGAAGAAGATACAGGTCTGTGAGAGCCAGAAATCTTGCTTAGTTGTAGGAGACCAAATACTTATTTTCCACCATAATTTGCAAATAAATTCTTTCAAAAATCAGACAATGTGATTGTCTGGATTTGTTTCCACATTTTGTCTCTCATAGTTGAGGTATACCTATGATGACAATTACAGGCCTCTCTCATCTTTTTAAGTGGGAGAACTTGCACAATTGGTGGCTGACTAAATTTTTTGCCCCACTGTATGTAATATAGGCAAGTGGTCAAAGTCCAATCTTCTTTTTTTTATGTTAAAATGATTTAACCATTTTGAAAAATGTTCGTACCATTTATATTGTGCATAGGGAGTTAAAGCTTTTTTTTTTATATATTCCTTACATTTTTCTGTTTCATTAATTATAATGTTGTCCTTCCTTGGGGACTTGTCCGGGAGGACGTTAATTTGCACCAGGGTCGTCGTGAACTAGTTCAATGAACCTGCAGGCGAGGAAGTGAGCTGGAAAAAAAAGATTGTAAATATTTTGGGGAAATTCTGAGAATTGCCCAGATTCCTCTGGAGCGCTATAAAACAGCTGAGAGTATTTAAAGCCACTAGCTTGCTCGAATAAATCTTAAATAAATGGTTTGCACAAAGCCAGTATAAACAAAATGTTCCTCAATGTGTGCCTAGTTCACCGCAAATCAAACCGTGTCACTCACTAACATGCCAACTGGAATGCAAGGACAGCCTTAGGAACCGCTGTGTGATACTGTAACTGCAGGGTTGACAGGGAATGCATAGACTTTAAAGAGATTTTTTTTTTTGAATATACAAAATAGATTATATTTATGTATTTAACATTGGTTTATAAGATTGGTCTATCTCTAGTTTTTTTTTTGTATCATATTACAAGTTACTTATATACTTGAGTATAAGCTGACCAGAATATAAGCCGAGGCACCTAATTTTACCACAAAAAACTAGGAAAACTTATTGACTTGAGTATAAGCCTAGGGTGAGAAATATGCAGCTACTGTAAGTGGAAAAGAGGGTTAACAATGTCCATTTGCAGCCTCACTGTGCCCATTTGAAGCCATAGGTCCCCCCGAACTTCAAACTCGGTAGTTAAGGGTTCATAGATGCCCCCCTAGCTGCAGCCAAAATTTGGGGTCTCTGGACCCAAAGGGTCCTGAAATGACAGATGGACACAGTTGACCACTTTGGGGCCCCCCGTATCTCTGGGCCACTTGGTGCTAGGAACCCCAAATTTGGTTTTCAAACCCAGCACTACAACATATCCAAGCTGGGGTTCCTAGCACCAAGTGGCCCCGAGATACAGGGCCCAAAAGTCGGTTTGGAAAATGTCAAGCACTTTTCTGCAGCAGAGAAGGACATTTTCCGAACTGACTTTAGGACCCCGTATCTCGGGGTCACTGGATGTTAGGAACCACAGCTTTGGATATGTTGTAGTGCTAGTTCCGCTGGGTTTGCACACCAAATTTGGGGTTCCTAGCGCCAAGTGGCCCCAAAGATACGGGGCCACTATGGGCTTGTTGGACATCCCATTACAAAACCACAGGCATTATATGGAGTTTTTCCTGACGGCACAGGTGCACCATCCAGCCCTGTTGCTGGCAACCTATAATAGTCTATGAGAGGCTGAAAGCTGCTTTGTCGGGAAGGGGCTGGAGTATGCACTTAGGTGGTATTCAACCAAGGTGCGAATGCAGGCAATGCAAGAAGTCTGCGTCCCGAGCATTTGTCTCTGGCCACATACTGCCCTACACATCAGTACTACTCAGCGCACCATCCAGCCCTGTCCAGCCTCTGCAGCAATCAGCCTCTCATAGAGTTTTTGCAGGTTGCCTTGATGGGTCGTCTGTGCCTTCTGAACACACAAAAATGCCAGAATCTCATGTACAAAGGCTAAATGCCCGGTGTGCATGAGGCCTTAGAAGTGTTGGTCAAATGGTTGCTGGTACCCCCTCCTACTGTCACATTGAATACATACAGCATACAGTGAATACATTTTTCTTGGCCAGTAGTTGAAAGGGGTGAGTAAAAATTGGTCTTGCATAGGGGTCCTTTGGTGATTGTGCTCACCACTGTGCCCCTGTACTTCTATCTGGATAGGTTCATTTTAAAGAGGTTTTCCACCTTTATAGAGAAGGAGATTCCAATGCGACTACGAATAGGCACTGGGGAATAATGGTATAGAGGTCCCATCACTGGAACCCCCAAGACATGTAGGAAGGCAGGATTTGGCTTTTCCTACCAATACCTAGTTTTAAAGAAAAATATTACTTTTAAGTGGACTGATCCTTTAAAATGTTCCTTTGGTCCTGTTTACTAAAACCAATACTGTGCCAATGTCCACAAAAAAATATTAGTGCGCCTATTACATCAGCGACTTAGAATCAATGAATATCCGGTGCTGTCTGTCTGGTATTTAATGGTTGGGGTCTCAGGAGTTAAAGATTTGCACGTTATCAAGGAATTATGTCCACAATCCCCCCCCACCCCCGGGCTACCATACTTCACACCACTGACCTCATCCCAAAACTGACACCTCCACGCAGCACTAGAAGGCATGTACACCGCCCTGACTGACACATGGATCTGTAAGGAGACATCTGCAGTGTCAGGTCAGGTCAACAATGCCATACAAATTATACACAGTTTGACATTTTGAAACCTTTTCTTTTTAAAAAAAAAATAAGTTAAAAATGGTTGAACCCTTATATGACTGCACCAGATTTAGCAGCATCATTATGCTTTGGTTGAGGGTTAAATTCATTTTATATATATATATATATATATATATATATATATATATATATATATATATATAGTGCTTTGAAAAAGTATTCATACACCTTGAAATTGTCCACATTTTGTCATGTTACAACAGTGTTTCTCAAACTTTTTTTGTCTTGCGGCGCACCAAGAAGATCTAAACATTTTCGCTGCACACCTGAAAAGCTTTACCAATTTTTGTATTGAAGAACTTATTTATTTTTCCATAGATATTTAAATTTAATGCAAAGTATATACCTGCTTTCGAGAGCAAATCAGATTGAAGCGAGGTTCAGTTCACAAGGATTAGCAACAGATTTTCACTTCCTATGATACAGCTAGATTCCTACAAAGTTGTCAGGGTGTTTGAGATGTCTATTGAGAGGGGCAGAAAATGGAGCAATTTGAGGTGGAGGTGGAAATACATTTTTTTTTTTTAAGAATTGTTTTTCTTTAAATATTTATTTCATGCAAAGAAATATACGGTATATTGCTATATAGGTTTGTGAATTGGATGTTTTGATTATAAAGTTATCTTGAGGTAATATAAACTCGATTAAGTCAGCAAAATAAGATAACAGTCAACTCATTGTTATTGCCAGGGTTCCGTATTGGGCCTTATGTTATGCAGCTTGGTAATGAACAGGCATACATACTGTAGAAGGTTCTTCCCTGGTGCTGGTGAAGTTGGTACAGACAGAGGTTGGTACACAAGTACATGGCTCGCGCTCTCTTGAGAAAGGAGCGTTGCGGCCTCTCTAGTATGGACTACTATTGCACATGCCCTGAAAACACGTAATTTCCTCCTGGTGATCCACTTTCCGACGGTCGCGGCGTGTCACGCTGCGCTCCAACCATTGCAGGCTTGCAGACTGCCATCTTCGCTGACGGTTCCCCCGAAATATCCCACGGCACACCTACAGTTCCTCTTTGAGAAACACTGTTACAACCAAAAATGTAAATGTATTTTATTGGGCTTTTATGTGATAGACCAACACAAAGTGGCACATAATTGCGAAGTGGAAGGAAAATGATAAATGGTTTTCAAAATTTTGTACAAATAAATCTGTGCAAAGTGTGGCGTGCATTTGTTTTCAGCCCCAATACTTTGTAGAACCACCTTTCGCTGCAATTTCAGCTCTACCAGCTTTGCACATCTAGAGAGTGACATTTTTTCCCCCATTCTTCTGTGCAAAATAGCTCAAGCTCTGTCAGATTGGATGGAGAGCGTCTGTGAACAGCAATTTTAAAGTCTTGCTACAGATTCTCAATTGGATTTAGGTCTAGACTTTGATTGGGCCATTGTAACACATGAATATGCTTTGTTCTAAACCAGGGGTCTCCAAACTTTCTAAACAAAGGGCCGGTTTACTGTCCTTCAGACTTTAGGAGGGCCAGATCATGGCCAGCGGGAGTGGAAAATTTTCTGGCATCAGTAGGAGCAAACATCACCACATTTGGTATTAGGTTAGGAGGAATAGTGCCCCATCTTTGGTATCATAGGGAGTAATTGTGCTCCATTATTGGTGTCAGTGGGAGAAATGGTGCTCCATTGTTGGTGTTAGATGTCAGAATAGTGTCTCATATCAGTGGGAGGATTTGTGCCCCAAGGGCCGGATAACGACAAGCAAAGGACCACATCCAGTCCCCAGGCCGCAGTTTGGAGACCACTGATATAAACAATTCCATTGTAGCTCTGGCTGTATGTTTAGCGTCGTTGATCTGCTGGAAGGTGAACCTCCGCCCCAGTCTCAAGTCTTGTTTTCTTCTAAGATTATAAAATAGATGTTAATAATACATGCCTACCAAAACATCACTCTGCGCCCTGGGCTAGAAACCACGCACAGTATTGACGTAGTCTAAGCAATATAAAAGCAGCTACTAACATAGTAAAAAATTAAATAAAGGCAATAATAAAAGTCTTAAATAGTCTTTTTAAATATTGCAGCAGCGCTTCATGTCCAAATCTACAGGACATGCTTTCATATACAGTCCTTATATGAGAAAATACGCAGTAGCAGAGGAGATCTACAATAGCTTCAGCTGTGTTCTGTAAAGGGGGCCTTCCACCAAACACTTCACCACGTGAGGGGAACCTCCCCAATGGGCATGCACTCACCAGAAATACAGCAATAAAGAGCCTTGGATAATAATGATAGTTCTCCACCACTCCTAAATGTCCACCAGGGGTCAGTCACGCTCTCGTTAAGTGGTCAAAGCCTGTCAGGCCATGGCTTGGTAGGTTTCCAGTTGTGCCATACTCTTTCCCTTTTCAGATGATGGACTGAGCAGTGCTCCGTGAGATGTTCAAAGCTTGAGATATTTTTTTATAACCTAACCCTGCTTTAAACTTCTCCACAACTTTATCCCTGACCTGTCTGGTGTGTTCCTTGGCCTTCATGATGCTGTTTGTTCACTAATGTTCTCTAACAAACGTCTGAGGACTGCACAGAACAGCTGCATTTATACTGGGATTAAATTACACACAGGTGGACTCTATTTACTAATTAGGTGACTTCCGAAGGCAATTGGTTCCACTAGATTTTAGTTAGAGGTATCAGAGTAAAGGGGGCTGAATAGAAATGCACGCCACATATTTCAGATATTTATTTGTAAAATATTTAGAAAACCATTTATCATTTTCCTTCCACTTCACAATTATGTGCCACTTTGTGTTGGTCTATCACATAAAATCGCAATACATTTAAATTTTTGGTTGTAACATGACAAAATGTGGAAAATTTCAAGGGGTATGAATACTTTTCCAAGGTACTGTATATACAGTGGGGACGGAAAGTATTCAGACCCCCTTACATTTTTCACTCTATGTTATATTGCAGCCATTGCTAAAATCATTTCAGTTCTTTTTTTTCCTCATTAATGTACACACAGCACCCCATATTGACAGAAAAACACAGAATTGTTGACATTTTTGCAGATTTATTTAAAAAGAAAAACTGAAATATCACATGGTCCTAAGTATTCAGACCCTTTGCTGTGACACTCATATATTTAACTCAGGTGCTGTCCATTTCTTCTGATCATCCTTGAGATGGTTCTACACCTTCATTTGAGTCCAGCTGTGTTTGATTATACTGATTGGACCTTACAGCTCACAGTGCATGTCAGAGCAAATGAGAATTATGAGGTCAAAGGAACTGCCTGAAGAGCTCAGAGACAGAATTGTGGCAAGGCACAGATCTGGCCAAGGTTACAAAAAAAAATTCTGCTGCACTTAAGGTTCCTAAGAGCACAGTGGCCTCCATAATCCTTAAATGGAAGACGTTTGGGATGACCAGAACCCTTCCTAGAGCTGGTCGTCCGGCCAAACTGAGCTATTGGGGGAGAAGAGCCTTGGTGAGAGAGGTAAAGAAGAACCCAAAGATCACTGTGGCTGAGCTCCAGAGATGCAGTCGGGAGATGGGAGAAAGTTGTAGAAAGTCAACCATCACTGCAGCCCTCCACCAGTCGGGGCTTTATGGCAGAGTGGCCCGACGGAAGCCTCTCCTCAGTGCAAGACACATGAAAGCCCGCAGGGGGTTTGCTAAAAAAACACCTGAAGGACTCCAAGATGGTGAGAAGATTCTCTGGTCTGATGAGACCAAGATAAAACTTTTTGCCCTTAATCCTAAGCGGTATGTGTGGAGAAAACCAGGCACTGCTCATCACCTGTCCAATATAATCCCAACAGTGAAGCATGGTGGTGGCAGCATCATGCTGTGGGGGTGTTTTTCAGCTGCAGGGACAGGACGACTGGTTGCAATCAAGGGAAAGATGAATGCGGCCAAGTACAGGGATATCCTGGACGAAAACCTTCTCCAGAGTGCTCAGGACCTCAGACTGGGCCGAAGGTTTACCTTCCAACAAGACAATGACCCTAAGCACATCGCTAAAATAACGAAGGAGTGGCTTCACAACAACTCAGTGACTGTTCTTGAATGGCCCAGCCAGATCCCTGACTTAAACCCAATTGAGCATCTCTGGAGAGACCTAAAAATGGCTGTCCACCAACGTTTACCATCCAACCTGACAGAACTGGAGAGGATCTGCAAGGAGGAATGGCAGAGGATCCCCAAATCCAGGTGTGAAAAACTTGTTGCAAAAAGACTCATGGCTGTATTAGATCAAAAGGGGCTTCTACTAAATACTGAGCAAAGGGTCTGAATACTTAGGACCATGTGATATTTCAGTTTTTCTTTTTTAATAAATCTGCAAAAATGTCAACAATTCTGTGTTTTTCTGTCAATATGGGGTGCTGTGTGTACATTAATGAGGGAAAAAATGAACTTAAATGATTTTAGCAAATGGCTGCAATATAACAAAGAGTGAAAAATTTAAGGGGGTCTGAATACTTTCCGTCCCCACTGTATATATATATATATATATATATTTTTTTTTTAGACCCTAGAGAATAAAATGGCGATCGTTGCAATATTTAATGTCTTTCAAACACAATATTTTTGGAAAAAATGCACTTTGATGAATTAAAAAAACAAAATAGTTACCCCAATTTTTTTGTATAATGTGAAAAGATGATGTTACGCTGAGTAAAAAAATACATAACATCTCATGCTTTAAAAAATTGGAATGGCGACAAATTACGATACTTAAAAATCTCCATAGGCGAAGCTTTAAACATTTTTTACAGGTTACCTGTTTAGTGTTTAAACACCGTTTACATATGCGCTCACTTCTGCCCACCAACACCGAGGGATGTGACGCTTTACGTATTTTTTTTAAAAAAATTTTCATCTTTTATTTATTATATTTACACAGTCCCTTGAATTTTTTTTTTGATCACTTTTATTCCTCTTACAAGGAATGTAAACATCCCTTGTAATAGAGATAAGCATGACAGGTCCTCTTTATTGAGAGATCTGGGGTCAAAAAGACCCCAGACCTCTTATTTCCCTTTTAAAAGAAAAAAATAAATAAAATATGTTGACCTTTTTGACTTTAAGAAAAAAAAAAAAATTTGTTTAAGCCTGAGAACCGGATGTGACGTTGGAGGTCGCTCCGGTCCTCCAAGGGCATAGAGCAGAGCGTGGGCTATCTTGCCTTCACTCGACTTCCTGCCTAGCCATTGGTCACATTGGATAAGTTCTGGGCTTACCGACGGCTCCAGTAAGCTCGGAAATGACTGGGAAGCAGCAGGGGGCGGGGGGCAACACCCCTTCCGCCACCTATAAAAGGGATATTGCAGTGATTCTGCTGCTGGGATCACTTTTATCTGAGAGTCACCTAAGGAAAAAAACGATACCAGGGTTATGGCATCTAGTTGCTGCCATAATAACGGTGTTTAAAGAGGAACTTCAGTCTGCTCACATAATTTGTAATAAAAACATCTTTGCCATTCTGAAGCTTCCCGCCAACCACTTTGCATATTATTTTATATATACTGGGATTCTGTACTTGCCAAATATACTGCAGAAATCTCCTTCCACTAAGTCTGGCTGCAACCATTTTAACTGTGGGCAGCTGAAGCTGCTGCCTGTTTACTTCCTGAATTTTCACAGACACACCTCCAGCTCTGCAGCTCTCATTGGCCCTCTTATGACTCCTCGCCCCTCTCTTCCTGGCAAACTCTCACAAGAGTGATAGAGAGAGAGCTGTGCATGATGTCATAAGCCTAGGCTTTTTACCAGACAAAAAACAGGAAGTGGGCTGTATAAGGGATTTACTGGCAGAAAAAAAATGTTTTACTATCCAAAGTTAAAACAACAACAAGGGCAGAAGATTAAATAAATGGAAAGATGAAAAAATGACCGAAGTTCCGCTTTAACTTCAAAATAATGATGTACATTCCCAGTCAGGCGGTCGGCAAGTGGTTAAGCCCTGAGGAAGGTCTTTGAGCCCCTGAAACGCGTTGGCTGTTCAATGGTATCGTTGGTGAATAAACACTATTATTTCATATTTTTTGACTCTGGTACTGTATGTTTGGCACTCTCATTAGAATTTGTAAAAAGCCATCCAGTGACCTTGCCTAGACTAATGCCCCAAACACACGATCCGAAAATCGGACGACAGATCATCCGTTTGTTTTTGTTTTTTTGCATGCTAGTCGCATATCAATCCTGAAGAGTTTACTAAAGTAACGGAAATTCTCGTATGACAGAATAAAAAATCGGAAGTGATGTCATGTGTTGTAGTGTATTTCCATTGTATTTTCAGACGACAACTGTACTGATTAACTACTTCAATACCGGGCACTTATACCCCCTTCCTGCCCAGGCCAATTTTCAGCTTTCAGCGCCAATGAGGTGGAACTGATGATGGGCACTGATAGGCGGCACTGATGGGCACTGGAAGGCGGCACTGATGGGTGGCACTGATATGCAGCACTGATGGGCATTGATAGGCAGCACTGATGGGCACTCATGGGTGGCACTGGTGGACACTGATGGGCACTGATAGGCGACACTGATGGGCACTGAAAGGCTGCAATGATGCGTACTTATGGGTGGCACTGATAGGCGGCACTGCTGGGCACTGATGGGCACTGATAGGTGGCACTGCTGGGCACTGATACGTGGCACTGATGGGCACTGATAGGCTACACTGATGGGCACTGAAAGGCGCGCACTGATGGGTACTTATGGGTGCCACTGATAGGCGGCACTGCTGGGCACTGATAGGCGGCACTGCTGGGCACTGATAGGCGACACTGATGGGCACTGAAAGGCTGCACTGATGGGTACTTATGGGTGGCACTGATAGGCGGCACTGCTGGGCACTGAGGGGCACTGATAGGCAGCACTTCTGGGCACTAAAGGGCACTGATACGTGGCACTGATGAGCACTGATAGGTGGCACTGCTGGGCACTGATACGTGACACTGATGGGCACTAAAAAGGCTGCACTGATGGGTACTTATGGGTGGCACTGATAGTCGGCACTGATGAGTACCGATAGACGGCACTGCTGGGCACTGATATGCAGCACTGATGGCATTGATAGGCATCACTGATGGCACTGGCAGGCATTGGGGATGGGCACTGATTGGCAGCTGCCTGGGCACTGATTAGCATTTCCCTGGTGGTCTAGGGTGGCATACCTGGTGGTCCAGTGTGGTGGCAATCCCTGGTGGTCCTGGGTGGGCATCCAAGGGGGGGGGGCTGCGCTGATAAACAATCAGCACAGACCCCCCCCCTGTCAGAAGAGCAGCCGATCGGCTCTCCTCTACTCACGTCTGTCAGACGCGAGTGAGGAAAAGCCGATCAACGGCTCTTCCTGTTTACATCGTGATCAGCCGTGATTGGACACAGCCGATCACGTGGTAAAGAGTCTCCGTCAGAGGCTCTTTACCGAGATCGGTGTAGCGGTGTGTCAGACTGACACACCACACCACCGATCGCCATGATGCGCACCCCCACGGGTGCACGAGAGTGATCGTTCTGGAGGACCATCATTTGATGGTGGGCGGCCTGGAGGTGGTTAAACTAAAATTCTACGATCTGGTATCGTACAAGAAAATATTTTGTGCATGTCCAATAAAATAATATCGGATGAACTGGACAGCTCTGTACTAACAATCCGATTATCGTACGATCGCGCCGAAAAGCGGTATTTTTTGTCCGATTTGCGGACTGCATGCACGGGAGCATTTTTGCCATTAGATACGTTGTATCCATTTTAAACAAACCGCAGTCACACTGTAAACATTTTATGACGTGGGAGTAGATGGAGGATCGTTGGGAGTCACGGCTGATTATTTCAGGAACAATTGAAGACAGATTGCTAGTTGTATCTCTGTAGCGGCCGTGTCCTCGTTCCACCTTTCTCGCTGTAGGAAGCCGAGTAGAATTTGGAATTTCAATTGAGGGCCTGTGAAGTCGAAGCTCTTGAATTTGGCAAAGCGAAATCCCATCGTGGAATGTCGTTAAGGTTTGTATTTCCAGGGACAAAGACCTCGAACTGGCATAAAGGATTCAACAGCTGCTCCTCGTGTATGCAAGACCCCGATCCAACAATTTAAAGGTATACTCCAGAAAATAATCAACGATTACCAATCATTAGCTGCGGTGGCTGCATTTGTTTTTCTTTTTTAAAGTGATTGTAAAGCTTTGTTTATTTTGAAAAAAAAAATAACAAACATATCATACTTGCCTCCACTGTGCAGCTCATTTTGCACAGAGTGGCCCCGAACCTCGTCTTCTGGGGTCCCCCGGCGGCTCTCGCGGCTCCTCCCCACATCAGATAACCCCCTAGGAGAAGCGCTCTGCCGGGAGGTTACCTTGCGGGCGCGCTCCCAAGTCCAGCATTTGGCGTCCATAGCCGCCGAATGTATGACTCGACCCCGCCTCCGCGTCATTGGATTTGATTGACAGCAGCGGGAGCCAATGGCTGCGCTGCTATCAATCTATCCAATCAAGATCCGAGAACCGCGGGCAAAGGAAGAGCGCGTCCTCGCCGGATGAAGTTTCAGGGCTCAGGTAAGTAAAATGGGGGGCTGGGGGGGGGCGGTCACTGCCAGGTGTTTTTTCACCTTAATGCATAGGATGCTTAACCCCTTAAAGCTTTTTTTCCCCCTCTGTTTTCCCCTGGTGATCTAGCCAGAAACACACCTCCTGTATAACATGTGCAGGATGAAAAAATGTGTTTAGTTTCCTTTCGTTTCGATTTGCTATTTAACTAAATTAGTTTAGTTAAATTTGTTGCATTCTTTTTCGGGATTCGTTTAGTTTCGTATTCAAATTCGAAAAAATTCGACCGCATTCGAAAAAATTTGACCGAATTTTAAAAAGTAATTTATATATAACCATTTTGCGAAATTTGAATTTCATATAGAATGAAATCGAATTCCAATAGAATAAAAAAAAATATTAAAGAAATGCATTGAAAAGCAATAGAACAGAATAGAAAAAAATATAATATATTCTATTCTAATCTTTTCTATTCGAATTCCAGTTTCGGAAGATGGTTTTATATATATATATATATATATATATATATATATATATATATATATATATATATATATATATATATATATATATATATATATATATATATATATATATTATTTTTTTTTTCTATTCTGTTCTTTTTTCTAGTCTATTCTTTTCTATTCAAATCTTTTCTATTCGAATTCAAATTAATTCTATACGAAATTCAAACTTCAGAAGCCATGTTCCGAAATTCGAATTTTCTATAGAATGAATTTGAATAGAAAAGACTAGAATAGAATAGAAAATAACAGAAAAGAAAAGCATAGAAAAACAATAGAACAGAAAAACAGAAAAATAAATATATATATATATATATATATATATATATATATATATATATATACACATATATATATATATATATATATACACATATATATACATATATATATATATATATATATATATATATATATATATATATATATATATATATATATATATATATATATATTATTACTTTATTATTTTGTATTCTATTTTATTGTATTTTTTAGAAAATCTATTTCTATTTTTTTTCGAATTCGTTCGCTTTTTTCGGATTCGTTTAAATTCGTTACTTTTGTAATTCGGATGCATACGCATTTAGAAATAATGAAAAATTAGTCCGAATTTCGATTCGAAAGGAAATGCACATGTCTACTCCTGTATTAGAGTGCCCTTACTCTGGATGAAGGAGCACAGGGGGCACCTTTGGACAGCAGCATTGTAAGTCTAGGGAGGGGATTATGAGATGTATTAGCAGATTTAATTATATAGTGGAACCTTGGCTTCCAAGTAACGCGGTTAACGAGCGATTTGAAAGACGAGCAACTTTTATTTTTTTAAATCCTGACTCGGTTTGCGAGTGTTGTCTCACAAAACGAGCAGGATTCAAGCTAATGAGGTTTGCAGTACCGCATTTGTCCAGAGGTACGGGGGCATCGGTGAAACTCGGAACGGTTTGGAGCCGTTCTGAAGTACTCGGAATCACTTGGAAATACTCCATTCCCGAGTGTTTCCGAGCCTTTCCGAGGATTTCTGAGTTTAGCCAAGCTGTCCCCGAGTATTTTCGAGGCTCTCCGGCGCCCCCCCCACCTCTGGCCACATGTGGTATTGCATGCAATAGAAGTCAACGCGGAACAAATTATCTTCGTTTACATTGACTTCTATGGGGAAACTCGCTTTGATATGCGAGTGCTTTGGATTACAAGCATTCTCCCGGAACGGATTATGCTTGTAATCCAAGGTTCCACTGTACTAAGAAATTGAATCCAAACTCCATCTAACACTTTAAAAGTCGTTGGAGCAACTTTGTTTTGGGATAAAGGTTTTACATAATTAAAGAAAAAGCTGATCATTTTAAGAGCCCCTGTCAGGTTCGGTTCACACTGCCGCGACTTGGTATCCGACTTGGGAGACTCCAAGTCATGTGACATGTCAAATCCCATGTTAATCATTAATTAGCACTACTGAAGTCGCTCTGACGTTAGAAAAGGTTCCTTTACTACTTTAAGGAGACTTCTATCTGACTTGTGCCCATAGACTTTAATGGAAGTCGCCTCCAAGTCAAATCCTCATCTATATTGATGTGATTTGGATCCGACATTACAGGAAGATTACATTTCCTGAAAGTTGCTTCAAAGTCACTTCAAAGTTGCTTTAAAGTTGCTTCAAAGTCGCTTCAAGTCACATCAAGTAGTACTCAAGTCGCCAGCAAATCACCAGGTAGTTGCCTGGCAAAGTTGCACCATAAGTCGCGCAGTGTGAACCAAGCCTTAGACCCATTTCACACAGGGGCAACCTCTCAGGTGGCTTAGCCGCCTGACAAGTCGGCAAGGGGGTGCAGGTGACTGCACTGTAAACATCAAACACAACACATGGAGACATCACCTGCTCCAGCGGTGTGCCCAGCTCTGCTTCTTCAAAGCTTCAGGTGGATGGACTCAATGTGCCATGAATGATGGATATGTAGCATACCTGCCCATTCTTAATGGACTGCATGTCCATGGTCATATGTACCCTGCCAACGACAGCATGGTCCAGCAACACAGAAAAACTACTTTCCACATACTGGTAGAGGACAAGGATGGCCATCTGGACCAAATAATGGCAGTGTGGTGTAGCACAGATCTAAAACTCATGGAAAGGACTTTATTTTATAAGCTGAAATGGAAGCAGCTACAAAGCCAGCAAATCTGTCAAGCTGGCATTAAGACGCTGAGCACGAGGATTATTGGAGGACACTTTTTTCCTCTTTTTCAGATGCTGTAGAAAAGACACCTGCCTTGGGAAGGATGCTGCTGTAGATGGCAGGGCGGGCGTAGGAGAATTCTGCAGAGGTTGAAAAATTCACTTGACCCTTCACAGCGTGGCCCTATAACCCTCTTGTCCATGTGATGTGGCATATCCTAAGCCTATGAAACCCTATATGGGAGGAGATGTGTAAAGTAAGCAATGAGGAGAAGGAGAGATGCATGCAGGATTTTTGCTGCAGATTATGGTCATGGCGCGATCTTCCTTACCCACAATATCTGTGAGGCGGAATGTTTGTGCATGACCAAAATCATCCTCCTTCAACAAGTCAGTGATTGTGTGATCAAATCATGCTGCCCACTTCTCATAGCCAGTTTGTGGGGATATGGTGGGATTAGCAGAAGAAGGGAGGAATGAAGAAGGTGCAACAGCAGCACTTGCAGAAAACTGGCTGCTCTGCATCTGGGAGGAGGAAGAAGAGGAAGGTATTGTTAGCTACTCAACCAATTACCTCCTATACACAGCCTCTGTGATAAAAAGGCAGAAATACCCTGCGTCCAGATGGTGTAGCTCAACCGCCACTTTGTCCTGCAGAACCTGCTCGTCCCCTACTACCTCCATATGCAGAACCTGCTCATCCCCTACTACCTCCATATGCAGAACCTGCTCGTCCCCTACTACCTCCATATGCAGAACCTGCTCATCCCCTACTACCTCTGTATGCAGAACCTGCTCATCCCCTACTACCTCCATATGCAGAACCTGCTCGTCCCCTACTACCTCCATATGCAGAACCTGCTCATCCCCTACTACCTCTGTATGCAGAACCTGCTCGTCCCCTACTACCTCCATATGCAGAACCTGCTCATCCCCTACTACCTCTGTATGCAGAACCTGCTCATCCCCTACTACCTCTGTATGCAGAACCTGCTCGTCCCCTACTACCTCCATATGCAGAACCTGCTCATCCCCTACTACCTCCATATGCAGAACCTGCTCATCCCCTACTACCTCTGTATGCAGAACCTGCTGATCCCCTACTACCTCCATATGCAGAACCTGCTCATCCCCTACTACCTCCATATGCAGAACCTGCTCGTCCCCTACTACCTCTGTATGCAGAACCTGCTTGCCCCCTTCTACTTCCATATACAGAACCTGCTCACCTCCTACTAGCTCTGTATACAGAACCTCCTACTACCATCATACAGTATGCAGGCAATTTAGTTCGCATATGTAGCGCTATACAAGTTATTCATTCATTCAGAACCTGCTCACCCCTATTATCCCTGTATGCATAACCTGCTTGCCCCCTACTACCTTGAAATACAGAACCTGCTCGCCCCCTACTACCTCCATATGCAGGACTCGCTTTACCCCTATTACCCCTGTATGCAGAACCTGCTTATCACCTACTACCTCTGTATGCAGAACCTGCTCGCTTCCTACTACCTCCATATGCAGAACCTGCTCACCTCCTACTACCTCCATATGCAGAACCTGCTGACCTCCTAATACCACCATATGCAGAACCTGCTGACCTCCTACTACCTCCATATGCAGAACCTGCTGACCTCCTACTACCACCATATGCAGAACCTGCTCACCTCCTACTACCTCCATATGCAGAACCTGCTCGCCCCTATTCCCCCCGTATGCAGAACCTGTTGTCCCCCCTACTACCTCTGTATGTAGAACCTGCTCGCTTCCTACTTCCATATGCAGAACCTGTTTGCCCCCTACTACCCCTGTATGCAGAATCCACTCGTGCCCTTCCACCTCTGTATGCAGAACCTGCTCGCCCCCTACTATCTCCATATGCAAAACCTGCTCGCCTCCTACTACATGCATATTAAGTACCTGCTTGCCCCTACTACCTCTGTATGCAGAACCTACTCGCCCTCTACTAACTCTGTATGCAGAACCTTCCCATCCCATACTACCTCCATATGCAGAACTTGCTCGCTTCTAGAACCTTGACCTCTCACTTTAGGCCTGGCTGACTTTTTTTAAATCAAGGGGATTGCATACATTTGGCCCCAAGTCCTGCCCCTTAGTCTTTCAATCTGAGTGATGCTGTACAGGGCATTACAAGAGGTGAAATTTGGTTATTATTCATACTAGTTGAATTCAGAAATACAGGTATTGATTGATTATTAAATACATAACGGAATCCATTGCTGTTTTCTTTACTACCTGCCAGGAGCTGGGCTACACCTGTCAGTTGCTACGTCCTGCACAGCTAGGAGCAAAATACAATTTTTAACCTGCACGAAGCAATCTGAAAATGTGCAAAATGGAATTCCTCCGAGAAAATATTTAGAAGCCATGGAAACCGAAGCTATGCGTGAAAAGTCCTATGGCAGGAAGGATCTACAAGTCTAATACTTTAGGCAGAAGGCATGTGGCAAACTCATCAAGACTCAAGAATGTGGAATTAGAGTAGTAGTATTATTATTTTACTGAATTGTGAAGTCACACAAAGAGACAGGGCCTCCATAAATAAAACTGTCAGTACCAAAATAGCTCATTGAGCTCTTGGGACTTATTTACTAAAGCATAATTCCAGCCCAAACATTTTTTTGGATGGAGCCAAGAAGGGTTAGGACCTCTGTCAGAAATATTTACTTTACTGGCTGTGGACCCTTGGAAAGATTTTCCCCCGCTTCCTGTCATAGTGACACCTCGGCTATTATAATCGGGGGTTATGTTTTTAGCAGGAACGCGGGGAAACTCTGGCACCTCCAGGACTGACTGTATTTAATGGCAAGGGGTGCCGGGCGGGCTGCAGGGTCTACTGATGCTAACTGGAGGGGATCTATTCTTGCAGGGGAGGGTCTATTGTTGCTTGGGGAAATGTTGTTGTGGGTGGTCCATTGTTGTTAGGGGGATCTATTATTGCTGGCTGCAGGGGTTCTACTATATTTTACTGCTTAATGTATTTTGCTAAAATGTAGCGGTACCCCCGTAGGGGCTGCTAAGTGATGTGGCCCACCTGTCACCCTGCCCAGCCCGGTATTCATTTCCAAGACACTCCAAGACAATGAACAGTCCGCTGGCTTTGTTTTTGTTGTTTTATTGAGGGGATTTAACTTCGATGGGGTGTGGGATATATGGAATGCCCAGTGAAATAATAGCAAAGTGTGTAGGGACAACTATGTACACTCTCCGTACATTTCTACAGACTCCTCCAGCACAACTCTTCACTTCCTATCTAGTGGTTTGTTCCATTCCTCCTGAATGTCGCTTCCTTTTTAGTGGTTCCAGGAACAGCTAGCACATGGTGGTTAGGCCTGACACTGGCTCAGCCAGGCCTTAGCAATAGCCTTTTGCAGGCAGGGACTGCGGGCCCCTATAGTGTAGCAGAAAATATGTAAAGTCTTGTTAGTGCTAGCTGTCCTTCAGGTGGACTACTGCTCCCAGTCGGTCTTCTTCTGGCCCTACCAGCCCTCCTGGCTGCACCTGCCCGACTCCACTGCCCATGACATTGCAATCCTCCCAACTGGCTCCACACCCAGCTCTGACCGTTTCCTCTCAGTCTTCTCTGGCATGCCTCTACAGTCCTCCCGACTGCCCATGTCACTCTCCAGCCCTCCTGGTTGCAACCGGTGGTTCCCTCATGAAGACTTGCCTGGCAGCACTAGCACCTGGTGTCCTCTCTGACTCCTCCTGTGCCTCCTGTTCGGATCCTTTATGCTTTCTTGAAGGGCTCTGTCCTGCACCCGAGTCCCAGGCCCAAGGTCACCCCCCCACCAGACTGGGGAGCTCCCTCAAAGGCCCGACAGCCTAGTACTCCATCCTCATTTCTTCCACCCGACAACTCCTCCACCCTCCTGACCCTAGGTATTTCAAGGAGGCCTGTCCCCTGTCAATCCTAGCTGGGACACCACAGACAGCTCCACCTCTCTTCCCCTCCTATCCTCTAGAAGAAAGAGGGAGGTGACAGTGAGGTGATGCTGTATGTGAGTCATAGCTACCCCTCTGAGCCACTCCCAGCCCACGCAAACCAAAACTGGCCTAGCTTCCAGCCAGGCCTGCCTGAATTTACCTACACCTACCAAAAAAAAACTACTCTAGCACCTACCTAGGTAGAGGGTGCTGCACAAATTACTTAGCACCACAAAATGATACTTGGTTCTGTATTCTCTAAAAGGGGCGGTACTGGGAGGTGGGTAGAGGGTGGAACCAAGGGACGGTGCTCAGAGGTGGGTAGGGGGCGGAGAAAAGGGGTGACTCGGAAAGGGGTAGTCCCAGCACCTATTCTCTAAGGAAAAAAAAGTCCTGGTTATAATTATAAAGAATTTGACATAGATGCTCTCCTAAACTTAGAATTAACGTAGAACCCTGAGTAGACAGCTATTTTCTGATTTACTGGAAGATAAACTGATCTTTAAAAAGATTTCTGCTGAAAGCAGAAAAAATGGTCATCGCAGTTTGTTGTGTTTGGGGCTGTGTAGCCGCAGACTGGTCAGGGTGCCCCATGCTGACCCGTGTCCACAGCTAAAAGTGCCTACAATGGGTACATGAGCATCAGAACTGGACCATAGAGCAATGGAAGAAGGTGGTCAGATTTTCCTTTACATTATGTGCACCTTGCTTACCTGGGGAAGAGGTGGCACCAGGATGCAGTATGGGAAGGGGGCAAGCCGTCGGAGGCAGTGTGATACTTTGGGCAATGTTCTGCTGGGAAATCTTGGGTCTTGCCATTCATGTGGATGTTATTTCACACGTATTATGTACCTAAACATTGTTGGTGACCAAGTACATCCCTTCGAGGAAATGGTATTCCCTGATAGCAGTGGCCCCTTTCAGCAGGATAATGCACCCACCACACTGCAAAAATGGTTCAAGAATGGTTTGAAGAACACAACGAGTTGGCTTGGCCTCCAGATTCTCCAGATCTCAATCCGATCAAGTATCTGTGGGATGTGCTGGAAAAACAAGTCCGATCCATGGAGGCCCCACCTCACAACTTACAGGACTTAAAGGCCATGCTGGGACAAGGTCATCTAGAGCCAAGGGCGGACATGCCAAACTGCCCTTCCCCCCCCAAGATGAATAAGCGTCATGTGTTAGCAAAAAGACAAAAACACTGAGCACCAATCTGCATGCTTACCCCCTAAGCATAAATTCACCCCCCCAGTACAAATCTGCCCCCTGCTGAAATCCCCCATCTCAGCACAAATCTTTGCCCCCCCCCACATCCCTCAAATCTCCCCAGCTCAAATCCACCCCCCCCCAAAAAAAAAAATCCACCCCTCCTAGCACAAATTCCCTACCCCTAAATTTTCCCTCCTAGTACACATCCCCCCCCCCCACTTCAAATTTCCTCCTCCCAGCACAAATCTTCTTCCCCCCATCCCTCCTCCCAACACAAATCGCCCTAAATCACCACTCTTAGCCCCTCCCCCAAATTTCCCCTCCTAGAAAAATACCTCCTGCAGCCCCTAAATTCCCCCTTCTAACACACATCCTCTCCCTCCTAATCTCCTCATCTCACCCCCACGTCACATGTTACCGCACTGCCCACAGCAGCCATCCCTCCGGCCCACCCCTGCTTAAAGGATCTGCTACTGAGCTTAGTGCCAGATACCACAGCTTGGGGTCTAGTAGAGTCCATGCCATGACGGGTCAGGGCTGTTTGCAAAAGGGGGATCTGCTCAGTATTAAGTGGTGGTCATAACGCTATGGTTGATCAGTGTGTGTATAGCGCCAATAACTCACACAGCCCTTTACATACTTTACATTCACCGACCTCCCAACTTTTTGACATAGGAATGAGGGACACCTATCAGCAAAAGTATGCAGGCATAAGACACACCCCCTTGCCACGCCCCCTTAAAGGAGAGTTGTACAAAAAAAAATCAAGATTAGTTAAAAAGTGCTTTTTTACCACTACTATTCCTTTGTATTGTCTTTTAGAATTTACAAATGCAGCAATTTAGAAATCAGATGAAATGTTTAGCACTTGAAAACCCTTTTGAAAGATAAAAAGTGCATTTTATATACAACTATATAGATCAGACCAAAATTAGGAACAAATGAGGGGGAAAGAGGGACAGAGGGACATTGCTCCAAGTCAGGGACAGTCCCTCGAAATCAGGGACAGTTGGGAGCTATGCATTCACATCAGTCCCTGCCCTCACGGACCTTACATTCTAAGGTCCCTAACTCACAATTAGGCCCCACCCCCCCAGTGCTGCAAGGCAGGCGTGCCGACCAACAAGCCACCGTGCTGCCCATTGCCTGATGGTCTACGCTGCCCCATGGAGTTGAAGAAATCCAATGTGACAGGGTGACAACATAAGGGAGCAAATGTGAGACATTGACAGAGCGTTGTCACCCTAATCCCTTGAACAAAGATGTTCATGGCAAAACTTTAACTTTGATGGCAAAACCCTAGGTATTATTTTAAATAAAATTAAAATAAGTTTTGACATTACGTTAACACAGTAAAGCATTCTATGAAATGTTATGTATTGGCATACCTCCCAACTTTTTGAGAGTCCATGACAGGTCAGGGCTGTTTTGGCAGCAAACGTTGGATCTGCTCAGTATTAAGTGGTGGTCATAACGCTATGGTTGAACAGTATGTGTATAGCGCCAATAACTCACACAGCGCTTTACATACTTTACATTCACCGACCTCCCAACTTTTTGACATAGGAATGAGGGACACCTATCAGCAAAAGTATGCAGGCATAGGACACACCCCTTGCCACGCCCCCTTAAAGGAGAATTGTACAAAAAAACAAGATTGGTTAAACCCACAAGTGCTTTTTTTTTTTTTACCACTACTATTCCTTTATATTGGCTTTTGGAATTTACAAATGCAGCAATTTAGAATTTGGATGAAAGGTTTAGCACTGGAAAGCACTTTCTGATAGATAAAAAGTGCATTTTATATACAACTATATAGATCAGACCAAAATGAGGGACAAATGAGGGGGGAAGAGGGACAGAGGGACATTGCTCCAAATCAGGGACAGTCCCTCGAAATCAGGGACAGTTGGGAGCTATGTATTGGGTTTACATCTACTCATTCAAACTAAAGAAATTTGATAGATAGAGACTTCGCACATCTGCAGTCTTTGCACTTGCTAAATCTGCCAGTGTGTTTTTCATATTCCACTGCACTAACTCCGACCTGAAATATATCTGCCCCCCCCCCCCCCCCCCGAATCCTCACTGCAGAGCACAGGGGCTCCGCACTGCACCAACCTCCCTGCAACCTGCACCTACACAGCACAGCAGCAGCGGAGTCTGCTCTCCAGATGTCACGTCTGCTCTCCAGATGTCTTGACAGCCTGCCACATCATAGAATGTCCCGCACCCTGCTGACTGTATAAATACTAGGAGCAGTCACACCCCAGAGAATGCCGAATACATGGACATCAGGACTCAGAGCTAGACCTCCATGGGCCTCGGTGCTAATGTGTTAAGCTGCCCCACACTGATTGCCTTCAAAATTTTACGGGCATATTTATATAGTAGCCAATGTGACTTTAACCACTTCAGCCCCAGAAGATTTGCCCCCTTCCTGGCCAGAGCACTTTTTTGCGATTCGGCACTGCGTCGCTTTAACTGACAATTGCGCGGTCGTGCGATGCTGTACCCAAACAAAATTGACGTACTTTTTTTCCCACAAATAGAGCTTTCTTTTGCTGGTATTTGATCACCTCTGCGTTTTTTATTTTTTGCGCTATAAACAAAAAAAGGGCGACAATTTTGAAAAAAAAAAAAACAATATTTTTTTATTTTTTGCTATAATAAATACCCCCCCCCCCCCAAAAAATGTAAAAAAAAAAATGTTTTCATCAGTTTAGGCCGATATGTATTCTTCTACATATTTTTGGTAAAAAAAAATCGCAATAAGCATATATTGATTGGTTTGTGCAAAAGTTTTAGCGTCTACAAAATAGGGGATAGATTTATGGCATTTTTCTTATTCATTTTTTTTTTTTTTTTACTATTAATGGCGGCGATTATTTTTAGCAGGGCTGCGACATTGCGGCAGACAGATCGGGCAATTTTGACACTTTTTTGGGATCATTGACATTTATACAGCGATCAGTGCTAAAAATAGCAAATGACTACAGTATAAATGTCACTGGCAGGGAAGGGATTAACACTAGGGGGTGATCAAGGGGTTAACTGTGTTCCCTAGGGAGGTGTTTCTAACTGTGGGGGGAGAGGGGGCTGACAGAGAGTACAGAGAGATCGCTGTTCCTGATCACTAGGAACAGCAGATCTGTCTCTCCCCTCCCTGACAGAACGGGGATCTGTCTGTTTACATTGACAGATCCCTGTTCTGGCTCTCTCAGGAGCGATCGCAGGTGGCTGGCGGACATTGCAGCTTCCGGCCATGCGCATCAGCTCCGGCGTCGTGCCTTGGGCGCGCCCCCGAGGGGTCTTAAAGCGGTAGACGTACAATGACGGCAATTCACCCAGGTGAGCCAGCCTGCTGCAGTAAAACTGTGGCGGCTGGTCTTAAGTGGTTAAATAAACATTCTCTAGCTTGTCATTCAAAACACATATACCAGGAGGATTGCCATGCAGTGAATGCATGGTGAATGTCAGATTCCCTGGTTTAGAAACATGGCACCTCCATGGCCATGGCATGGGTTTGGACTGAACTTGGCATGAGCTGGACTGCCCTGGGTTTGTTTCCAGCAAGGTTCTGCAAACTTCAAAATATTTCAGGGACCTTTGGAGGGGTCTGTACACATTCTTTTTTTTTTTTTTTTAATAAAGAAGCCAGCAATGAAATGTCATTTACTGGCATTTTAAACTATATCTTTTTTCTGCTTTGTAAATGTTATTTTTGCTGTTCCACATCCTACATGAATGCAAAAAAATATTGCACAGAGTCCTCCCCATAATGCTTACTAGACCTTTTGATTCTAGTATGGATTTTAAGGGGGAGCCTCAAAAAAAAGTGGGGGGCCCCCTAAAAATCAGGGATACAGAATTATGTGACTGGACTAGACTGCATTAAAAATAGGGTGGTTTGCACACCGACAGGTAAGGGGGAGGGAACGCTTTTAAGAATAGTTAGAGTTAGACTTTTCTACTTTTTTTTATTTATTTTTTTTTTACTTTTTTTACTTTTTTCATTATTATTCATTTTGATCATCAATGTTTTTGAATCTTTTTTTAACGTGTAAAGTTGAAGAAAACATTATTTCATTTGTAAACAACTTTGCAATGCTTTTTTTACCAGAATTATCATATTCAGGGGTCTCAGCATTCGTACAGCCATTGAGAATAATCCCCATAATGTGTCCAATAATATGTTCATTTCCTATGATCGTTAGCTCCATCTGTAGAGGCCATAATGCTTTTTTTTTTTTTTTCCCCCTGAAATGGCTAAATCAGAAAAATACTGCATTGTGACCACTAGATGGAGCTGACGATTATAGCAAAAAATATTAGACACATTATAAGGATTAATCCTGATGGTTGTGTGAATGCTGAGACCCCTAAAATTATTATTCTGGTATAAAGCATTGCAAAGTTATTTACAAAGGATATAACGTTTTTTTGTTTTTTGTTTTTTTTGTTTTTTTTTACCGATTACCGATCAAAAATTAAAAAAAAAAGATTATTCGCAATGGCTATAGAGAATTCTGAGACATTTGCACAGAGAATGTTATATAAATTCCACAATAAAGCACTACAAGCACTATCTTTTTTTGACTACCAACAATCCAAGTAGACAAAAGTGCCCTTTTTTATTTATATCTTTTTTTTTTTTGTCTATGGATTGCAAAATAAATAAAGAAAAAAAATCATGTTTGCAGGGCAATATGATTAGGAAAGCATCATCTGTCCAAAAAAATAAATTATATACTTTATGTGTATGTATGTGTGCGTATATGTATGTATATGTATATATATATATATATATATATATATATATATATATATATATATATATATATATTCTAGATTGTAAGCTCTAACGAGCAGGGCCCTCTGATCCCTCCTGTATTGATTTGTATTGTAAGTGTACTGTCTGCCCTCATGTTGTAAAGCGCTGCGCAAACTGTTGGCGCTATATAAATCCTGTATAATAATAATAATAATATATATCTATATATATATAGATATATACATATCTAGATAGATAGATAGATAGATAGATAGATAGATAGATAGATAGATAGATAGATATTACTTTGTTATGTAACGACACAGTTATTGCCAATCAACAGTCCCATAGCACACATAGTTATTGCTGTCATTTGATGGTGAAACAAGTTGACATCGCCATCTAGTGATCATTACTGAAACAACACCTGCGTGTGCATTTCTTGATAAATTCTCTTATTTCCTTCCCTGTTGTAAAATGCAGATTTAAAGCTGACATTTATTATTATTATTTAAGGTAAATAATAATTTATTCTGATTACATTTGGCCTTCTTCGGTTCATCCCTACCACCTTCAACATGCTACTTGGAGACGAGCTCCCAATTTTGCTTGTTGGGCATTTGTCTGAACGCCAGACTCTTAGCCCTTTCAGTAGACGCTGTACTTCATATATAGTAGCTGCGTTTTCCCCCCACTACTACTATATATGACAGCTTTCTTCCTCCTGCTGTCATTGGCTGTTAAGGAAGGGTCTGGTGCCAACACCTGCTGCGTCCTTAGCAACCAGTGACGTCACCCGGCCCCATTCACTTGACACCTATGAAAAGGAAATTCTGACCCCACCATCTGAATGGCGCAGCTGAAATCGAGACTCAAACCAGGCAACATTTTTCCAATCTTCTATTGTCCAATTTTGGTGATCCTGTGCAAATTGTAGCCTCAGTTTCCTGTTCTTGGCTGACAGGAGTGGCGCCCGGTGTGGTCTTCTACTGCTGTAGCCCATCTGCTTCAAGGTTCGATGTTTTGTGCGCTCAGAGATGGTATTCAGCATACCTTGGTTGTAATGAGAGGTTATTTTGAGTTACTTTTGCTTTTCTATCGTCTCCAACCAGTCTGCCCATTCTCCTCTGACCTCAACAAGGCATTTTCCTCCACACAACTGCCGCTCACTGGATATTTTTCTCTTTTTCTGACCATTCTCTGTAAACCCCCTGAGAGATGGCTGTGTGTGAAAATCCCAGTAGATCAGCAGTGAGAAGGACATTTTTATATTCCAGGTATATAATGTGAGTGAACAGTGGTTTCATTTTGAGATGGTTTGTCCTCTTCTTGTCTTTCACTTCTTCCGATCTCGAGGTGATTTTCAGTGGAAACCTCTTATAATTCACTATTTTGGTTTGAAGGTGATCTCAGTGTAAAACGTATTAGTACTTAGCGATGTAATGTAGAAGATAAGGCAGCCCCTACAATTAAGCTGGTTACTGTTTAAAGTTTCTAATGGTCCAAATTTGCAACTGTCCTTCAAGGTGACCCACTGATGACCAGATCTGAGGAAACGGCCAATTACTACTCTGTAAATAATCAACGATCATTCCTTTGTCCTTCTCATTTCATATGTATAGAAATCCTGCCTCCGCGCTTAATAGACTAGAACCGTTGTACGTCACTCTAAGCAAAAAGTCTCCATTTGCAGTGGCGGCCAGTGGAAAGTTTTTTTCTTGGGGGGGGGGGCAGCAAACAGTATGCCACCCCATCACCAGCGGCTTCCCCTGCTCCGTGACCTCCCGTTCTCCTGCTCTCCACAGGTCATCACGTCAACGTCGGCGGCTCCCGTTTCCTCCCTCCTCCTCGGCGGCCAATCGGGAGTCTTCTCTTTTCGGCCAATCGGGAGTCTTCTCTTTTCGGCCAATCGGGAGTCTTCTCTTTTCGGCCAATTGGGAGTTTTCTCTTTTCGGTCAATCGGGAGTCTTCTCTTTTCGGCCAATCGGGAGTCTTCTCTTTTCGGCCAATTGGGAGTCTTCTCTTTTCGGCCAATCGGGAGTCTTCTCTTTTCGGCCAATCGGGAGTCTTCTCTTTTCGGCCAATCGGGAGTCTTCTCTTTTCGGTCAATCGGGAGTCTTCTCTTTTCGGCCAATCGGGAGTCTTCTCTTTTCGGCCAATCGGGAATCTTCTCTTTTCGGCCAATCGGGAGTCTTCTCTTTTCGGCCAATCGGGAGTCTTCTCTTTTCGGCCAATCGGGAGTCTTCTCTTTTCGGCCAATTGGGAGTTTTCTCTTTTCGGTCAATCTGGAGTCTTCTCTTTTCGGCCAATCGGGACTCTTCTCTTTTCGGCCAATCGGGAGTCTTCTCTTTTCGGCCAATCTGGAGTCTTCTCTTTTCGGCCAATCGGGAGTCTTCTCTTTTCGGCCAATCGAGAGTCTTCTCTTTTGGGCCAATTGGGAGTTTTCTCTTTTCGGTCAATCTGGAGTCTTCTCTTTTCGGCCAATCGGGAGTCTTCTCTTTTCGGCCAATCGGGAGTCTTCTCTTTTCGGTCAATCGGGAGTCTTCTCTTTTCGGTCAATCGGGAGTCTTCTCTTTTCGGCCAATCGGGAGTCTTCTCTTTTCGGCCAATCGGGAATCTTCTCTTTTCGGCCAATCGGGAGTCTTCTCTTTTCGGCCAATCGGGAGTCTTCTCTTTTCGGTCAATCGGGAGTCTTCTCTTTTCGGCCAATCGGGAGTCTTCTCTTTTCGGCCAATCGGGAGTCTTCTCTTTTCGGCCAATCGGGAGTCTTCTCTTTTCGGCCAATCGGGAGTCTTCTCTTTTCGGCCAATTGGGAGTTTTCTCTTTTCGGTCAATCTGGAGTCTTCTCTTTTCGGCCAATCGGGAGTCTTCTCTTTTCGGCCAATCGGGAGTCTTCTCTTTTCGGCCAATCGGGAGTCTTCTCTTTTCGGTCAATCGGGAGTCTTCTCTTTTCGGCCAATCGGGAGTCTTCTCTTTTCGGCCAATCGGGAATCTTCTCTTTTCGGCCAATCGGGAGTCTTCTCTTTTCGGCCAATCGGGAGTCTTCTCTTTTCGGCCAATCGGGAGTCTTCTCTTTTCGGTCAATCGGGAGTCTTCTCTTTTCGGCCAATCGGGAGTCTTCTCTTTTCGGCCAATCGGGAGTCTTCTCTTTTCGGCCAATCGGGAGTCTTCTCTTTTCGGCCAATCGGGAGTCTTCTCTTTTCGGCCAATTGGGAGTTTTCTCTTTTCGGTCAATCTGGAGTCTTCTCTTTTCGGCCAATCGGGACTCTTCTCTTTTCGGCCAATTGGGAGTCTTCTCTTTTCGGCCAATCTGGAGTCTTCTCTTTTCGGCCAATCGGGAGTCTTCTCTTTTCGGCCAATCGGGAGTCTTCTCTTTTGGGCCAATTGGGAGTTTTCTCTTTTCGGTCAATCTGGAGTCTTCTCTTTTCGGCCAATCTGGAGTCTTCTCTTTTCGGCCAATCGGGAGTCTTCTCTTTTCGGCCAATCGGGAGTCTTCTCTTTTCGGCCAATCGGGAGTCTTCTCTTTTCGGCCAATCTGGAGTCTTCTCTTTTCGGCCAATCTGGAGTCTTCTCTTTTCAGCCAATCTGGAGTCTTCTCTTTTCAGCCAATCTGCAGTCTTCTCTTTTCGGTCAATTTGGAGTCTTCTCTTTTCGGTCAATAAGAAAACGGGTCTCACACCCGCTTCTGAATTGACCGGATTGAGGATCAGTGTTTCAACAGCGAATATTCATTCGCTGTTGTAACACATCTGGGTGGGCTTCCGTTTGAATGCTCTGCAACCCAAGCCCACCCTATTTTGAAGCCTATTAGAGCCTCTGGTTCTAATTAGGTGCTTCAAAAAATAAAATAAACCCTGCCGATGTAATTTATGCGCCCAGTGCCCTGAAAGAGGCTGGACGCATGAATAGGGGGTGGCAGTGGCGGCCGTGGGCGACCCTAATGGACGGGCCGCCACTGTCCCTTTGTCTGTTCTCTTGCTGCAGCAGCTCATCCTCTGTCAATTGGGAACAACTGATCGACTCTCATTGCTGAACCTCAAAATTTCCATGACAGCAGTTTTTGAAATGCTCAGACCAGCCCGTCTGTCACCAACAACCACGCCACGTTCAAAGTCACTTAAATCCCCTTTCTTCCCCCATTCTGATGCTCGGTTTGAACTTCAGCAAGTTGTCTTCACCACTTCTAGATGCCTAAATGCATTGAGTTGCTGGCATGTGATTGGCTGATTAACAATTTGTGTTACCAAGCAATTGAACAGGTGTACCTAATAAAGTGGCCAGTGAGTGTATTTACAGTATATATATATACATACACTATGTTACCAAAAGTATTGGGACACCAGCCTTTACACGCACATGAACTGGCATCCCACTCTTAGTCCGTAGGGTTCAATATTGAGTTGGCCCGCCCTTTGCAGCTATAACAGCTTCAACTCTTCTGGGAAGGCTGTCCACAAGGTTTAGGAATGTGTCTATGGGAATGTTTGACCATTCTTCCAGAAGCGTATTGGTGAGGTCAGGCACTGATGTTGGACAAGAAGGTCTGGCTCGCAGTCTCCACTCTAATTCATCCCAAAGGTATTCTATCAGGTTGAGTTCAGGACTCTGTGCAGGCCAGGCAAGTTCCTCAACCCCAAACTCCCTCATCCATGTCTTTATGGACCTTGCTTTTGTATGGTTTTGACAGGTACCCGCTCCCACTTCCGGTCAGATCACTGTCTACTCACCCACCCCCCTCACAGCCTTCTGGGACACATCACAGCTCCCAGAAGACTGGGGGGGGGGGGGGATTCACAAAGCGCAGCACTGCTTGCGCATGCGCAGTTGGAAACCCGGCTGTGAAGCTGGAAGGCCTCCTAAGATGCCGACGCCTGGACCTGAAGCCAGTTGGAGAGTCGGCTTGGGTGAGGACAACGCTGGATCCCTGGACAGGTAAGTGTCCTTATATTAAAAGTCAGCGGCTGCAGTATACAGAATTGTAATGTTTTTGGGGGGAAGACTTTACCATTGATAGGGGCGATTAAAAGGATCAGCTTTGATTTATTCATGTAAAGCCTTTATCCCAAATGGTTTGCTGTAACCGCTTATAAAGCATGAGCTGGAGTTCAGCTTAAGATGTGTGACGCCCCGTACACACGGTTCGGATTTTCCGGCGGAAAAAGCGCGATCGGATTGTGTTGTCGGAAATTCCGATCGTGTGTGTGGGCTCCATCGGACTTTTTCCTGCCGGAATTTCCGACACACAAAGTTTGAGAGCAGGCTATAAAATTTTCCGACAACAAAATCCGAACGATTACATTCCGATCGTGTGTACACAAAATCTGACGCACAAAGTGCCACGCATGCTCAGAACAAATTAAGAGAGGAAAGCTATTGGCCACTGCCCCGTTTATAGTCCCGACGTACGTTTTTTACGCCACTGCGTTCAGAACGATCGGATTTTCTGACAACTTTGTGTGACCGTGTGTATGCAAGACAAGTTTGAGTCAACATCCGTCGGAAAAAATCCTAGGATTTTGTTGTCGGAATGTCCGATCAATGTCCGATCAATGTCCGATCAATGTCCGATCGTGTCTACAGGGCATTAGTGTATCAGGGATATGCAATTAGCGGACCTCCAGCTGTTGCAAATCTACAAGTCCCATCATGCCTCTGGGTGTCATGCTTGTGGCTGTCAGAGCCTTGCTATGCCTCCTGGGACTTGTAGTTCAGCAACAGCTGGAGGTCTGCTAATTGCATATCCCTGGTGTATATAAATCTAATCAATTTAACACCCAACATTTTAAGATTTTAGGGAAAAAAAAACCTCATAGGGCGTTTGAGGAGCAACCTGAACGTCTGTGCAACGCATCTGAAATGTGAATTAGCCCTTGTTCACACCGGTGCGATTTGTCATGCAGTTTGACCATTCAAAATCGCATGACAAGTCGCACCCTATTGCCGGCACATTAATGGCTGCTTTAAAATCCAAATATTGCTATATACACAGTCTGGCCTCGGCGCTCCTCGCCATTTTTTTTTTTCGGCGTTGCACGCTCTGCCTGCTAGTGTAATTCTTGTGTTTTGGCAGCCATGTGCGGCGGCGGTGACGGTCTGCCTGGACTGCACTGCACTCCTGGATAGCCCCCGGCCTCAGACATGCATTATCCAGCTATTCCCGGTGATGTCACCTCTCGGGAATGTACATCACAGCCGTCCAGATGAAAAAAAAAAAAAAATGTCAGCAAAACTTTTCCCTGTAACTTGTTCTTGCTGCGTCCGAGGAGGGGCCTCATCCTCCCCGGTCGGTGTCGGGCTCCGTACAGCGGAGTTAATGACTTTCCTTTCATCTTCTGATACTTTAGAAGCCATTAAAAGAGAATAACAGTCTTTGCCAAACCACTCGGGGGGATCGGAGGGGAAGAATTGCAGGGCTGCGGCTCGATGATTGACATAATCCCATACGGACGCCGTGCATTAATCGCTCGCCGCGCTTCCTCGTATTTCCACTACTGCAGCTCGAGGGTGAAAATCCCCGGGCTTAACATTTCATTCCGAGATGGGCGGAAAGCCATCGATGTGTGCCACCGGCTACGGGCACAGTCTATCATTTATCAGAAACATTACATTGGATCTGTAATGGATTTCTTAGTGAGCGTACGCTTTAAGGTGATATGGTACAGACCGGGCCAAAGTCATCTGTAATGTGACTTGTATATAAATAGATAGATAGATAGATAGATAGATAGATAGATAGATAGATAGATAGATAGATAGATAGATATAGAGAGAGAGAGAGATAGAGATATATATATAGAGATGTGTATATATATATATATATATATATATATATATATATATATATATATAGAGAGAGAGAGAGAGAGAGAGAGAGATATAGATCTATATATGTAGATCTATATATAGATCTATAGATATATATAGATAGATATATATATCTATATATCTATATATATCTATAGATATATATCTATATATATCTATATAGATATATCTATATATATCTATATAGATATATATAGATATATATCTATATATATCTATATATATATAGATATAGATCTATATCTATATCTATATCTATATCTATCTATCTATCTATCTATCTATCTATCTATCTATCTATCTATCTATCTATCTATCTATCTATCTATCTATCTATCTAAGTACACCCCTCACATTTTTTGTAAATATTTTATTCTATCTTCTCATGTGACAACACTGAAGAAATGACACTTTGCTACAATGTAAAGTAGTGAGTGTACAGCTTGTATAACAGTGTAAATTTGCTGTCCCCTCAAAATAACTCAACACACAGCCATTAATGTCTAAACCACTGGCAACAAAAGTGAGTACACCCCTAAGTGAAAATGTCCAAATTGGGTCCAATTAGCCATTTTCCCTCCCCGGTGTCATGGGACTCGTTAGTGTTACAAGGTCTCAGGTGTGAATGGGGAGCAGGTGTGTTAAATTTGGTGCTATCGCTCTCACTCTCTCATACTGGTCACTGGAAGTTCAACATGGCTCCTCATGGCAAAGAACTCTCTGGGGATCTGAAAAAAAGAATTGTTGCTCTACATAAAGATGGCCTAGGCCAGTGATGGTGAACCTTGGCACCCCAGATGTTTTGGAACTACATTTCCCATGATGCTCCAGTACACTGCAGAGTGCATGAGCATCATGGGAAATGTAGTTCCAAAACATCTGGGGTGCCAAGGTTCACCATCACTGGCCTAGGCTATAAGAAGACCCTGAAACTGAGCTGCAGCACGGTGGCCAAGACCATACAGCGGTTTAACAGGACAGATTCCACTCAGAACAGGCCTCGCCACGGTCGACCAAAGAAGTTGAGGTTATGTGCTCAGCGTCATATCCAGAGGTTGTCTTTGGGAAATAGACGTATGAGTGCTGCCAGCATTGCTGCAGAGGTTGAAGGGGTGGGGGGTCAGCCTGTCAGTGCTCAGACCATACGCCGCACACTGCATCAAATTGGTCTGCATGGCTTCCTAGAAGGAAGCCTCTTCTAAAGATGATGCACAAGAAAGCCCGCAAACAGTTTTCTGAAGACAAGCAGACTAAGGACATGGATTACTGGAACCATGTCCTGTGGTCTGATGAGACCAAGATAAACGTAGATGTTTCAGGTGGTGTCAAGCGTGTGTGGGGGCAACCAGGTGAGGAGTACAAAGACAAGTGTGTCTTGCCTACAGTCAAGCATGGTGGTGGGATGTCATGGTCTGGGGCTGCATGAGTGCTGCCGGCACTGGGGAGCTACAGTTCATTGAAGGAACTATGAATGTACTGTGACATACTGAAGCAGAGCATGATCCCCTCTCCTCATAGACTGGGCCGCAGGGCAGTATTCCAACATAATAGCGACCCCAAACACACCTCCAAGACGACCACTGCCTTGCTAAAGAAGCGACTCCAGTGGCAACCTGTGAAGCTCTGGTGAACTCCATGCTCAAGAGGGTTAAGGCAGTGCTGGAAAATAATGGTGGCCACACAAAATATTGACACTTTGGGCCCAATTTGGACATTTTCACTTAGGGGTGTACTCACTTTTGTTGCCAGTGGTTTAGACATTAATGGCTGTGTGTTGAGTTATTTTGAGGGGACAGCAAATTTACACTGTTATACAAGCTGTACACTCACTACTTTACATTGTAGCAAAGTGTATTTTCTTCAGTGTTGTCACATGAAAAGATAGAATAAAATATTTACAAAAATGTGAGGGGTGTACTCACTTTTGTGAGATACTGTATATATATATATATACACACAGGGGAAAATAATTATTTGATCCCCTGCAGATTTTGTGAGTTTGCCCACTTACAAAGAAGTGAAGGGTCTATAATTTTTATCATAGGTGTATTTTAAATGATAGAGACAGAACCAAAAATCCAGAAAAAACACACATGATAGAAATGTTATAAATTGAGTTGCAGTTCAGTGAGTAAAATATTTGATCCCCAAGCACAGAGGTAAGACATTTCTTGTAGTTGGTTGCCAGGTTTGCACACATCTCAGGAGGGATTTTGGTCCACTCTTCTTTACAGATCTTCTCTAAATCCTTAAGGTTTCTTGGCTGTCACTTGGCAACTCGAAGTTTCAGTTTTAGTGGTGTCTTTCAGTGCCACCTATCAATGCCCATAAGTGCTGCCTATCAGTGCCTACCAGTGCTGCATATTAATGCCAATCAGTGCTGCCTCACCAGTGCCACCTATCAGTGCCCGTCAGTGCAGCCTCATCAGCACACATCACCGAAGATGAAAAAATTACTTATTAACAAAATTGTATAAACTAGCTAAGAAACTAAGAAAAACTTTTTTTCAAGATTTTTGGTCTTTTTTCATTTATTTAACAAAAAATAAAAAAACGAATGGTGATTAAATACCACCAAAGGAAAGCTCTATCTATCTTAAAAAAATGATAAAAATATAATTTGGGTACAGTGTTGCATGACCGCGCAAATGTCATTCAAAAAGCCACAGCGCTGAAAGCTGAACATTAATCTGGGCAGTAAGGGGGTGAAAGTGCCTGGTATTCGCTGTGGTCAGGTTACCTGACAATTCCATACTTTTGTTTGCCTGCCTCTCAAAAGCTTTTTGCTTTCTCTGCCCTCAGTCATTTTCTACCTGAGTATTATATGAAAGAACACAGCACCGGCATCCCTTTAGACATGCATTCTCAAGCAACTGATCAGCAGATTGCACAGCTTTGGTCTGCAGCACCCAGTGGCCAGCAGGGAGGAGCATGCATGTCTTTAAAATGTCATCTCCTCTTGATCCCTGCTTTTGTTGGTCCTGTCTCTCAAAGCTTTTTGCTTTCTCTGCCATCAATAAGTTTGTTCCTGAGTATTATATGAAAGAACACTTCACTGGCATCCCTTTAGACATGCATGCACAAGCAGCTGATCAGCGGATTGCACAGCTATGGTCTGCAGCACCCAGTGGCCAACAGGGAGGAACATGCTTGTCTTTAAAATGCCAGATATGCAGGAGCATTTGTGAGAGTGTAACGGGGTGGGAGTATTAGTGTATACAGCCAGTGCACAGCCAGTGCAATGTGTTGGGTTTGGTCTGATGTAATTATTGTCCAATCCATCCAGAAGTTCATCCAGCTTTTGCTAATTGATTTGCTTTTTTTTTTCCTTTGCTGATATAACACAGAACTCGTTTTTTGCTAATATGTTTTTTTTCTTGTGTCATTCACAGGTCATTTTACAAAACACGACCACAATGCCTCCAACCCCTGCTGTTACAGAAGAGTATGTTCGGGTCCAGTACTGTAAGTGGCCATGTGAGTGCCCCCCGACCCCCCCTGTGTGTCCCCCTGGGGTCAGTCTGGTCACAGATGGCTGCGACTGCTGCAAGACCTGCGGCAGGCAGCGAGGAGAGAACTGCACAGAGGCAGACACGTGTGACCCACACAAAGGACTTTATTGTGACTACAGCAGGGACATGCCTAGGTACGAAGTAGGTGTCTGCGGACGTAAGTATCATATATATTTTATGCATTTATGTGCATGGCATTGCTCATTTGCATTAACGTGTCAACCCTTTCTGCTAGTGCTGGGTGCCTGACAGCTTCCTGTATCTCTCAGACACTCTGTGCGATATCTGTGTCTGGGTTCCCAGCTCCGCCCACTTGCTGCAGACTTAAGGGGTGCCTCTCTTCTTCTAGCCTTCTATATAAAACCTAACTTCAGCCTAAACTTGTTTGGTGGGGAGATTTAGGATGGCAGCGACTAGACATGTCCAATTTGTTTCCTTCCGAATTAATTTTGTAATGAATTTCCACAAATTCGTTAATTCGGAAACATCTGAATTAACGAAAACCGGTTTGACGACTTTTTCCGAATATTCGAATATTCATAAATTTGTAAATTCGAAAATCCGAAAATTCTAAAATCTGAAATAATAACTAACTAACTATTTAATTTCCTTTTCGAATTCGGCTGTTAGTGAACGTGACAAATGCAAATTTATCCGAAGTTACGAACTATCCGAAATAACAAATGCCGTGTCTGACGGAATGGAACGTAACAATTTAATAATAATAAACAACAATAATAATAAAAATGTTTTATTATTATTTACTATTCATTTGTTCTGTTCTGTTCATTTGTTTAGATGTGGCATTCGTTATTTCGGATAATTCGTAACTTCTGATAAATTCGCATTCGTTATATTCACTAACAGCCAAATTTGAAAGGAAATTCCAATACCTATAATTTAATAGTTAGTTATTATTATTTTTGGATTTTCGTTCTTCCGAATATTCCGGTTTTCTTTCTTCATTTTGAATTTTCGAATTTACAAAATTACGAATTTTCACATTTACGAATTGCGATCATAACAAATGAACCGAAAAACAAAAAAATAGAAATAGAAACAAATGAAACGGAAACAAACTAATTTTTCGGCAGTGCACATGTTTATCAGGGACTTCCTTCAGTTTTTTTCTTCTGTATCCTCATTAGGGTAGTTTCCCATCACTTTTTATCCCTGTAACACAATTGGGGTCACTGGAACAGGAAGGCACAGAAAGCAATACAAAAAAATGATAAGCTTTTCTTACTATATTTATGTACCCGGTGGAGAGATTTCCCATCGCTTCCCGTCCCTGTCCCGTCCCTGTGTCCTGGACAGGAAGAGATGGGAAATTAACCTCATGGGGACACAGACAGCAAGGAAAAACTAACAGAGGTTCCATCCCTTCCACACTTTATCTAAAAAAAAATTTGGCAGCTGAGAATTGCTGTGTATGAGGCTCCATTCACGGATCTCGGGCAGAATCGCTGAGATTCTCCCCGTGAAGTTTACAATCGCACGTAAACCCATGGGTCAGGGCCACTGTAGGACCGCTGAAAGTTTCTCTGGGTCGGTCGAAAAACCAGCAGTGGAAATGACATAACCTAGGAATTTAACCTGTTCACAATGGAATTCGCACTTCTCCAATTTACAATAGAGATTGTTCTCTCTTAGTTTCTGAAGCACACGACAGACATCTGTGTTGTGGCTCTCCAGGCACTTGGAAAATATGAGGATATTGTCAAGATAAACCACCAACATAACTGCAACAAATCTCGGAGGAGATCGTTAATAAATTCCTGGAAAACTGCCGGAGCGTTACAAAGGCTAAAAGGCATTACAAGGTACTCACAATGGCCTGTTCTGGTATTAAACGCAGTTTTCCACTCGTCGCCCTCCTTAATCCGCACGAGATTGTATGCCCCTCTCAAATAAAGCTTCGTGAAAACCGTTGCTCCCTTGATGCGGTCAAATAACTCCATAATCAACGGAATCGGATAGGCATTCTTAATCGTGAAACGAATGAGACCCCTATAATCAATACAAGTTCTCAGTTCACCACTCTTCTTCTTCACAAAGAAGAAACCAGCAGCAGCAGGAGTTGAGGATTTGTGGATGAAACCTCGAGAAAATGCATCAGCAACATAATCCTCCATGGTTTTATCTTCCAAGACCGACAAAGGGTAAACCCGGCCACCAGGTTGAAGGTCAATTGCGCAATCAAACGGCCAGTATGGAGGCAAACTACCGGCTTGCCATTTATCAAAGACATCGCTAAAATCGCGGTACTCCTCCGGCAAGGAGGAGAGTGAAGAGGACCTTGGCTACCTTCTGGAAGCATGTCTTACTGCTTTGTGGTGACCAGGAGAGAAGCTCAGCACGGAGCCAATCAAAAGAGGGGTTGTGCCTCTGTAACCAAGGATAACCAATAACCAGCAGAAACTTAGGTGAGGAAAAAACTTGGAATTGGATTATCTCAAGGTGAAAAGCCCCTATGGCCATGGACAACAAAGCTGTCTCATGAGTCACATGGGCAGGCTGTAGAGGTCTCCAGTCAAGAGCCTCAATGGCAAGTGCAGTGTCACGCAGCTGCAGTGGAATTGAGTGCTTCGATACAAAGGCAGCATCAATGAACAGGCCTGCAACCCCAGAGTCGATTAGAGCCTGTATCTCAACGGACGACTCAGGCCTAGAAAGGGTAACCGAAACCAGGGGCTTATCCTTCTGGATAACTGGGGCCGAAACAACGACACCTAAGGTCTGTCCATGACAGGAACTCAAGGTTCCCTGGATGGGTGCATGCACAGAGACTGGAGCAGCAGCAGGGATGGCCTGCAACACAGGTTGCAACACAGGTTGTGCCGGAGCAGCCACAGTGGGAGATTCCAGGTGAGCCGTGTGACCCAGGAGCATTTGTAACACCATGGCAAATAGATCCATGCGGTGATCCTGCTCATCCAATCTGGAAAAATATTACCAACAAGTAAATTGACTGCATCTTCTGTATTCATGGCCTTCGCCTACTGTCAGAAACCATGAATCAGACTGAGACAGAAGTACAGTTAAATCACACTTGTTTAATAATAAAATTAAATAGAACAAACATAGTCAAAAACATAGCCAAAGTTCAGTAACCAGAACGGATAGTCAGACAAGCCAGAAAGTCAGGTAGCCAGAGATCAGCATAGTGGAACAGCACGCAGGATCTGGAGACAGAAGGAATGCCAGCCAAGCAAGTCTTTAACAGGAACGCAGGAGTCTCTGTGATGTTGACCAAAGCGAAGGCAGAAATCATCTGGGCTGGACAGCTTAAGTAGGCAGGACTGACGAGCAGGATATCATCAACAGGTGAGTCACTGTGGAGAGATAGGAGCTGGCAATTAGCCGAAAGCTGAGCAGCCAGCTCAGAGAAGGAAGGGCTGAGCCCAGCCCTGACAGCAATGTGCTGGTTTTTCCTCCCTGCAAAAAAATAAACAGCTCATGGCTACTTTCTGTAGAGAGTCCTGTGTTATCTACCTACATGGGGCTCTCTTCTTTCATTCAATCAGCTGTTCAGCATGTACTGGCCACAAATCATTGGCCAGGACTTGCTGATCGGCTTGTGCTGCAGCAAAATGACAGCACAGGTCACTCCGCGCTTGGACCCGGAAGAAAGCCACGACGCACAGGCACGTGATTGTGCCCATCTGTATAAGCCAACCTGCCACAGTAAATGTACTGCCGTGGGTCAGCACAAATTTATTTTCACCTAGTGATCCTGACAGTAACACACTTCCTGTCTTATGGTGGCTA
This sequence comes from Lithobates septentrionalis, assembly GCA_037952835.1. Classification (NCBI taxonomy): domain Eukaryota; kingdom Metazoa; phylum Chordata; class Amphibia; order Anura; family Ranidae; genus Lithobates; species Lithobates septentrionalis. The sequence goes on from JBBDGP010000386.1 coordinate 1,627,419, forward strand.
CACTCACTCCTCCACTGTATCTAGGGAGACAAAAGGAGACGATTGGGACTTTGAATGAGGCAGGTATCATCAGACTAAAAGAGTAGTAACATGTTTATTGATATGAACAGTATACAACACAACATAATTTCATGGACTGGATATCAATCCTTGCTTCATATATAAAAAATAACAAAAATCTATTTGTACATAGTAAGGTATAATAACAAGCAATTGACCATGTGTGAGCCATAAAAAAGCGTGTCATGAGATCTAAATATGATGGGCCTTATACATGATGTAAACAGGTCGCATAGTGGAGTAAAAATTGGGTATATAATGTTGAAACCCTCTAGGGGATCGAAACTGCATCCTGTAAATCTCGACGCGTTTCGTGGATATGTTCCACTCATCTGGAGCAGATGCCAAGCAGATACGAGAAGATGGGTTCAACCTGTGCGGTAATATAAAGCAGAAGGGCTGCCAAGAATGTCTAGCTCGGGTGATGAGGTCACAGAGGTCCATGGAAACATCAGGGGCACACCAGGCCACCCCAACACAGTGAAGATCACCAAAAATATTAGATAATGGAGCCAAGTGTTGGCTTCCAAGGAAAAATATCTATAAAATAAATGACTGAGTGTAAATGTGACAGCTACATAGCTGGTACCATGCAGTGATGAAATATACCATGCTCATGGAGACCATAGAAACACCATGGACTGTGGTATGGTAAAGAGGTGTCAACTATAGTGGATACAAAAAGAAACTAGTGCTGTAGAAGTGACTGTATTTAGGGAGGAGCAACGTAGCCACCCTTAGACAGCAGTATTGTCACCCTGTGGTGCTAGATTGACTAGAAGATTTACAGCCAAACTTTATATATGGCCGCTGTTTCCCTTCATGTCTCTGGTGATCTAAGGTGTCCCTGATAGAACACTCATCAGAGCCATGGTCCTGGACATGGGAACACCATCACTATCACTCTTATGGAGGGCCTGAATTCTTTTTCCCCCACAGGCTACAATATTTTGCTTCTTCTACTCCCGCTATCCTATACCCTTTATCCTGGTTTGAGGATATTTCTTCTGTAAATCCATGCCAAAGTGACACATTTACAAGCTTGATGCACATCCCATGCAATATGGGTGTTGAAATAGAGTTGCCCCCCTTGCTGTAGCAGCCTTCACTCTTCTGGGAAGGCTTTAACCACTTGAAGACCGGGCCTTTTCTGACAATTTTTGTTTACAAGTACAAATCTGTATTTTTTGGTAGAAAATGACCTAGAACCTCCAAACATTAAATATTTTTTTAGCAGAGGCACTAGAAAAAAATGGTGGTTGTTTTTATTTTCTTTTAATGTCACACGGTGTTTGTGCAGCAATTTTTCAAACACATTTTTTTTTTTAAATACACTTTAATGAAAAAAAACCCCCAATATATAACCCAATTGTTTGGTTAAATATAAAGGATGATGTTACGCCGAGTAAATAGATACCTAACATGTCATGCTTCAAAATTGCGCACTTTTAGAATGGCAACAAATTACAATACTTAGGGATTGCTTAATAAATATTTACAGGTTACCAGTTTAAAGTTACAAAGGAGGTCTAGCGTCAGAATTATTGCCCTCGCTATAATGTTCGTGATGATACCTCACATGTGTGGTGTAAAAAACATTCACATATGCGTGCGCAAGAGCAGCAGGGGACAGGGTCGCTTTAAAAAATGTTTTATTATTTATTTCATTTTAAAAATTGTATTTTTACACTGTCCCTTTATTTATTTTTTTCATCCCTTAGATTCTGGGACAGGAGAGCTCAAAGGGGTGCGGCAGAAGGGGAGAGCGCCCCCTTCTACAGCCTGTAAAAGTTAATTAACCTCTAGGATTGCTTTTACTTTGTAGAGCATTGTTAGCTAAGGAAAACAATACCAGGGTTATGGCTAACAGCTACAGTCATATCCCCGGTATAACCACTTGAATTCTGTCATATACATGTACGTGATTTGGAGGCAAGTTTGGCGTGTGTCTTTGGGATTTGTGCCCATTGAGCCAAAAGAACATATGTGAGGTCAGGTACTGATGTTGGATGAGAAGACTTGGCTTGCAACTGGTATTCCAATTCTACCGAAAGATGTTCAGTAGGGTTGAGGTCAGGGCTCTGTGAAGGCCACTCAGTTCCTCAACAAACCATGTCTTTATGAAGCTGGTTTTACACACAGGGGCACAGTCATGCTGGAGCAGAAATTGGCCTTCCCCAAATTGTACCACAAGATTGGAAGAGCATAATTGTCTAAAATGTCTTTGTATGCTGTAATATTAACAGTACCCTTCACAGGAAACTTCTGAATTCAATCCTTTATAAGGGTGTCCTCAGCTGGCCATATAGTTTATGTGCATAGGCCTACTTGGACATGTAGAGTGGAAAATTGAACCATCCTCCATAGTATATGGTAAAATGATTGGAATGTTTTGAGAGGTGATTTTGGATATCTTTGAGAAACAAAAAGGTATAAAGTAATGGGAAAAGCCGGCAACTCCAAAATCCTCTTAAAGACTTTATTTGTTAAACAGGAGTGACATACAAAGCATGCTAACATGTTTCAGCAAGTAGTCTTCTTCACAGCATAATGCTTAATAGCAAGACAGTACAAATATACACAATTGCTCCACCAAAAAATAGCAGGCACAGAATTAATCAATCAATGTACACTTTTTTACAATTAGACAATTAAAATAAATAGGACAAGGAAACAGGTGGTGGCTAACCATGTGACCAAAATTTTGGATGAAAAAGTACATAAATACAATGGAATGTCCATGGAAGTTATAAAAATATGTACATAAAGAAACCTAAAGGCAATTGTTTCCACAGATACCTGTAAACATTAACCTGTAGGAACGAAAGAGATGGGGAAAAAAAATAGGAAATATGCATTTCCACTATTATATATGTATTCAAAGATAGTATTTAAAAAATCTAAAAAAAACAAAAAACATAATAAAAAAGCAATAAATGCAAAAATTGCTATTTATTTAAAAAAAGAAAGATCTAAATCCCATCTAGAATTTAAACCAGCAGGGCTTCTAGTACGCAGGGTGAAAATCCACCAGATCTCTTTTAAGAAGCCTACGGTGAACAAAAAGGTATAAATGTGCCACAGTGCCGTGTTTCTGTTTGGCAACTATTTTAGCAAAAACTTGATTATAGTATTATCACAGATCACTAGGTTGATTTTGAAATTAGAGAAATAGGATAGGACCCCCATATTTGATAAAGAGTTTTGATCAACTGAATAGTTAGAAAACAATATACATAGGAAACTTTTAAAAAAATTTAATCTTTATGGCTTTTATTTATTTTTGGTCTCAAATTACTCTTTAATTTTAGCTATGTGACTGTTATTTTCAAAGCCTATTAGACTTGGCTGAAAATAACTGTCACTTTTTAAAAACAACTATCTTTATCTTGGTGTTTTAGCTTTGTGAATTGAGCCTATTGTGTGCATTAATGTACAGTATGTGGTTTGGTTTTCTCAGTAAAAAAATAAGTGCAATTCCTAAACCATTTCTCGCTTCTGTTTTCTAGAGATGTCAGGAGTAGGTTGTGTTCTCAACGGTGTGCGCTATGTAAATGGCCAGAGCTTCCAACCAAACTGCAAGTACAACTGCACATGTCTGGATGGTGCTGTGGGTTGCGTCCCGCTGTGTGTAAACTCCCGTCCACCTCTTGTCTGGTGCCAGAACCCCAAGCGGATTAAGCTAGCAGGAAAATGTTGTGAGCAATGGGTTTGTGATGACTCCAAGAGGTTCCGAAAAGCGTCCCCCCGCCATATTGCTTCTCCTGGTACGTAGGGTGGGAATACACAGAAAGGGGAACTTTCCTTAGCACATATTAGCACATATAAAAAAGTGGCAAGCTGGTTGATACAACATACATTCTTAGCCAAAAAAGATGCCAAAGGGGATAGAGAAGAGAAACGGTTAAAGGCACATATTGAGGGTGTAACATGAAACATGGTCACATTCCCCAAACCCCCAACCTCAACTACACCCCACTTGCCTTCATTCTTCAGCCAACCACACAGCCACATCATCCATTCACAAAAATCTGTGAATGGAAAGACTACAAGTCCATGGCCATGTGATGTGCTTCTGCTAGGGGTAATAGGTAAAGGAGGGTTACTAGCAGGGTGAAAAGTTAAAGGGTCGGGGATGTGACCAGATATGACTTAATCCCGCCAACTTTCTACTGAGCACTCATATAGTGATTTCTGAATTCTTTCAGTTTATCGTGAAGAAACTGAAACCTGGCAAAAGAACTGCATCACCCAGACAACTCCATGGAGCCCGTGTTCCAAGACGTGCGGAATGGGGATATCTACGCGCATCTCAAACGATAATGACAAGTGTAAACTCCATACAGAGAGCCGCCTTTGCAACCTGAGACCCTGCGAGGTGGACATCACACAGCACTTTCGGGTAAGCCTACTTCTAGGCTAGGTTGGTAAAGAAGAATTCCAGGATAGGAGACCTTCAAGACGCTATTGCTTTAATAAGATTGTAACAAATGGCATATTCAGAGGTCTTACAACATCTTTAATTCAGATTTCAATAGCAAAAACAGCCACAATCAATGTAAGCCACCTTCAACAGTTTCCATTGATACTTTGTTTAAACTAGGTTGGCTGCATTTTTTTTATCAAAAGCTCAGTATAAATGGATGAAGGTGTTGGAAAATTTTGTATATTTTTTATGTTGAGGGGGAGGATGAAAGCACAGATAAAAATCCTTAGTGGCTCAGACAGCACAGTGGTTAGCACCTTGCAGCATTGGGGGTCTTTGGTTCAAATTTGGGCATTGAGTTTGCATGTTCCTTTTATGTTCAAATGGGTTTTCTTTGGATTCTTTGGTTTCCTACCACTTTCCAAATTGACTCCTGTCTAAATTGGCCCTAGTATGCATGTACAAATTGGCTATGCACATGTGTTATCAATTTCCGCATGCCATTTCCAAGCTCAGTAATTAGGGAGGGTTGAGGAAAGACCTACTTCATAAAAAATTTGCCCAAAAAAATTCAATGGGAAAACCTCTTAAGCATATTCTACATGGTGCCAAAGAGCAGGTCCATAGAATCGTCAAGAGTTGAATATGACTGAACGGATAAAAACATAGATTGGTCTAAATTACCCTAACTGTAATTTCCATAAAACTTTTTGGTGGTGTGACTGTGTTATGGTGCCTTCTGGCAGGTGACTTGGGCTCACCCAAAGTGTGGAGTACTAGTTGGCCTTTACCAGAGCTCCTGATGGTGGGGATGATACAGAAACCTTAATGGTCCCTGGTTTTCTTTGATGCACCTGGCCCCAGGATGTGGCCCACATGACCATCCCACCAAGGAGTTGATGGGACAGAAGGGATATATTGTGGAAACTGTACACAATGCAGTAGACACAGGAGTGGTTGGGTCCAGGTAGAGGTCGGGGCAGGTGCCAAACAAGAGAGTAGTCAGATCAAGGTAGAGGTCATGGCAGTCAATGGAGTTGTCTGGTCCATATTGGGGACAAGGTAGGAGTATTTATGTAAATCTGGGTCAGAAACAAACAGAAAACTGGCAGGTACGTATTGTAGATCTTCAGCTCCCAGGAAGCTGGAGATAAGACACAGCACCAGCCACTTTAAAGGCTGAAGTTTAAATATCCTTCTACTCAGAGGACACACTCAGCTTCATTACTGAGAACTCTGGAAATCCTGGCAAGGATTGGTCCATTGGAGTGTTCCATTGGAAGTCCTTGCAGGGATTCTGCAAGTACCTTTGGAAGTCCTGGCAAGGATTCACAGGGATTCTGAAAGTAGAATTAGAAGCTCTGGAAGTCCTAGCAGGTATTCTGAGAGTACCATAACTGACTAGTGCCTTGGCACCTTATGTGGCAACATGGCAGATTAAGCCTGATGTGGGGAGGTGCAGCGTGGTGTGGTGGCAGTAAACAGTCAGTTAGAGTCCAGTTGCAGAAAACAGAACTGTATTGAAGTTAAACTTTGGCAATTCACAACAAACACTCACAGAATACAAAACAGTGATGTGTAGCAGAGCAGGTCTCCGATGTGCCGACAGCATCTGTCTTGAGGAGCAAAATGCGTCCCGACCAGCCTGCACCCAAATAGGGAGGTCTCCGGGAAGGATGGCATGCCCCTATCCTTTCCATACTCATCTGGAACCTCTTCCTACCGCTGTTCACTGTCCCTACCAGATGGGTGACCTGTCCTTACACTACCCAAACGCTAAATTGCGCGCCAAGCCTTGGAGCCAGGGCCTTAAATAGGCTCTGCCTAACCCAAGATGGCTGCCAGAGTCACATGGGGCAGCAGCATCCCATCAGATAGCTTCTGAAATCATAGAGGAACCATGTGGAGAAGTGGTTGCAGTGGAGAAAATAAACCTACCTACATATATGTATGGTATGCTATGGTGAGACATCAGTCACTCCTTAGCAGGAGGTGGAATGGAAATGTCCATTCTCATTTTACACAGCTGATCCTACAGGGTCTTTTTTAAGCAAATCAAATATACAGCTGAGGTTATGTGGATTTTTTTCCTCATTTGACTACAAGTAAGAATACTCTTTAACCACTTCCCACCCAGCCTATAATTAAATGACGGAGGAGTGGGACCTTTGCTGTTGTGGTGCCATCTGTTACCGGCTGTGTCCACCGGACGTAGCCAATGACAGATCACTGTACCAGGGCACTGCTGGTAATATGTGATCACTGTGACCAATCACAGCAGATCACATGACAATTGTAAACGATTAAAGTGGTTGTATACCCTCATTTGTAAATTTTACCTACAGGTAAGCCTATAATAAGTCCTACCTGTAGGTAAAATAAATACTATATCTCCTTAACCTGTACGGTTTAAGAGATATTCACTTTGCATGCAGCTGCTGACGTCAGCGGCGCATGCGCTCTGAATTCCGGCTGAAGACAATTGTGTTGCTAGCTGTGATTGGTCAAAGTGATCACATGGTACAGACAAGGCCAATCACAGCCCATCTGTACCATGTGATTAGCTGTGGCCAATCACAGCTAATCACAGCAATACACACTGAATTAATCAATTTCATTCAGTAAAAATGGTTGCTTATAATAGTGAAATTCACTGGTATAAGCAATCATAATGTGTAAAAAAAAAAAAATCCTTCTCACGCAGAGTAGTAGTGTTACTATGGTAACAGTGTATTGCTGTGGTTACAGTGTGTTAAAAAAAATCGTAAAAAAATAAATAAAAAATATGTGAAAAAAATGTTTTTTTCATTTCTTAATTTTCCAAAAAATTGTGACAAAAAATTAAATTTGCAAAAAACTCCCCATGCCTCTTGTCATATGGGTACAGTGTTGCATGACCGTGCGGTTCTAAAAGTGTGACAGCGCTGAGAGCTGAAAACTGGGCAGGAAGGGGGTGAAAGTGCCCAGTATTGAAGTGATTAATGTTCTGCCTTTTTTTTTTTTTTTCTTTATAGCCGGGCAAAAAATGTTTAGCCGTTTACCGTGAACTGGAATCGAAGAACTTCACAATCTCAGGCTGCATAAGTAGAAGAGCCTACAGACCCAAATACTGCGGGGTGTGCACCGATGACCGATGCTGCACACCCTACAAATCCAAAACCATCAAAGTCCATTACGACTGCCCCGACGGCACCAGCATCTCCTGGAACGTCATGTGGATCAACGCTTGCTTCTGTAACCTCGGCTGCAAAAAGATTAACGATATTTTTTCAGAGCTGGTGAGCTATCACGACTATACCGAAATAATGAACTGATTATCCAGGAAATAAAGACCAAAGAAAAAAAAAAAATGTTTCATTATTAGAAACAATCAGGGGAAGAGACGTACTATGCTATTATTGGTGCTTTCACATGCGTTGTCTCAGGGCTGTGTAATTTATTATCCAGCTGCCTAAATTATTATTTGGAAGTTCTATATCGTTTTTAAAGCACTTCTGTATGAAGATTTTACAATGTATAAAGTGTAAACTATTATTCTTGCTTTTTTTAATGTGTACAAAGCTAAAAGTTTATTCAAAATGACACTTTTTGCAATTGTTCGTGTGCCTTTTTTTTTATTTAACCCCTTCACAACTATGGGTAAAACAAATCTAAATGCCTAAGCACAATTCTGCAACTTTGACATGTGTTAGGAAAAACGTACATATCGTCACAACTGCTTTGTGTGTCCAGATGGATTATACTTTTTTTTTTTTTGCAGGACAAATTGGGCTTTGATTTGGTAGTAATGGATATCTCTTGTTTTTTTTTTTTTTATTATCATCAAAGGAAGACTGGCCCAAAATAGTAAAAAAAAGAAATTATTATTTTTTTTTTTAATTTAGCTGTATATTTCTTGCTACTAACATAACCTACCACCAAAAAACAACCCAAATTAAATTCTCCTGCTGCTGACGATCAAAATGATATCACATATATGTATGTTATTTGTTGTACCCGTAGTACAGCGCAGAAGCAATAGTGCATTATTTTGCAGTTTTTATTTTTATTTGTCCTACCTAAAACACACTGACACCGATACTGGTAATTAAAAAATAAATAAATAAATCCTTTGCATCCTGATCCTGACCTTTGACCCTGATCTTGACCCAAACGCTAATTTATGGCACTGACCTAGATCAAACCTTGATCAAGGTATTTTTCTTTATTTTTTATTTTATTTTTTATTATTTATTTATTTTACATTTTTTACAAACACTTTTTTTTTTTTCTGCAAGGAACGAGAAAGATACATTGTATCCTTCCTCTTCTTTCCCCGGAAAGAAAAAAACACAGGGGTGGACCTCACAGTGACTGATCACTGTGGTAGCCAATCAAAGGCTACCGCAACGATCAGGTGACTCAGAATCAGGAGATCCAGGTCATAGTACGGGGCCCGTGATCACTGTGGTAGCCAATCAAAGGCTACCACATCGATCAGGTGACTCGGAATCGGGAGATCCAGGTCATAGTACGAGGCCCGTGATCACTGTGGTAGCCAATCAAAGGCTACCACATCGATCAGGTGACTCGGAATCGGGAGATCCAGGTCATAGTACGGGGCCCGTGATCACTGTGGTAGCCAATCAAAGGCTACCACATCGATCAGGTGACTCGGAATCGGGAGATCCAGGTCATAGTATGGGGACCGTGATCACTGTGGTAGCCAATCAAAGGCTACCACATCAATCAGGTGACTCGGAATCGGGAGATCCAGGTCATAGTACGGGGCCCGTGATCACTGTGGTAGCCAATCAAAGGCTACCACAATGATCAGGTGACTCAGAATCGGGCGATCCAGGTCATAGTATGGGGCCCGTGATCACTGTGGTAGCCAATCAAAGGCTACCACATCGATCAGGTGACTCGGAATCGGGAGATCCAGGTCCGGATTGTTAGTAGGGGGGCCCGAGGCTCTCAGTAAACCCTGGTCTGAGCCCAAAGGAAGAAACACGTGTATGCGTCCCCACGGCAAAAAGCCCACTGCAGTGAGGCCGCACATGTCAGAACCGTCGTCAGTGTTAAAAGGGACCTGTCAGCCTCCAGCCCTGGATGGGAATATGAGATATGACAGATAGTGACTGTTCTTCTGTCCTGTAAAGTGGACCCAGGCTCAGACAACCTTATCCTTTAAACCGGAGGTCTCCAAACTTTTTAAACAAAGGGCCAGATTACTGTGCTTAGACTTTAGGGGTCGGACTCAGGCTTGGTGGTCAATGGGTGCAAGAAAATGACATAGAACCTGCGGTCAGGAGGAGTAGGAGTAGTGCCCCATCATTGGGATTAGTAGGAGAAATAGTGTGACATAGTCGATGTTAGTAGGAGGAATGGCGTCCGTGGAAGGAATTGGTGTCCGTGGAAGGAATATTGCCCTATCATTGGTGCCCACGTGAGGAAACGTGCTCCAATGTTGCTGTCAATTGGAGGAATTGTAATAGTGCCCCATCATTGGTATTAGTGGGAGAAATAGTGTGACATAGTGCCCCATCATCGATGTCCACAGGAGGAAAAGTGTTCCAATGTTGGTGTCAGTGGAAGGAATTGTAACCTGTTGTTGATATCAGTGAAGGCGATAATGCCCTCTCATTGGTGTCAGTGGGAGAAATAGTGCCCATCATTCATCATTGGTGGGAGTGGAAGATACGGTGCCCCATCGTTGGTTTCAGTGAAAGCAATAGTGCTCTACTGGTGGTGCCCATGGGAGGTATAGTGCTCAATCCTTGGTGTCAGTGGGGGGAATAGGGCCTCATCGTTGGTATTAGTGGGAGGAATAGTGCCCCATCATTGGTGTCAGTGGAAGGAATAGTGCCCCATCATTGGTGTCAGTGGGAGGAATAATGCCCCATCATTGGTGTCACTGGGGAGAATAGTGCCCCATCATTGGTGTCAGTGGCAGGAATAGTGTCCCATCACTGGTGTCAGTGGAGGAAATAATACCCCATCATTGGTGTCAGTGGTAGGAATAGTGCCCCATTGTTGGTGTCAGTGGATGGAATTATGCCCCATATTTGCTGTCTGTGGGAGGAATAGTGCCCCATCATTGGTGTCAGTGGGAGGAATAGTGCTCAATCTTTGCTGTCTAAGGGAGGCATAGTAGTGCCTCAATGTTGGTGTCAGTTATGGTATTTATGCCCCACTTTTGGTGTAATGAAAAGGAATAGTGCCTAATCGCTGATGTCAGTGGGAGGAATAGTGGGAGACCTGATAAATGCAAGCAAAGGGCCACACCTGGCTCGTGACCAGCAGTTTGGGGATCTTTGCTTTAAAAATTGCAAGACTAATCATTTGTGATTAATATAACAATGACAGTAGGCATTCTGCATCTCAGTGCCCACTTCTTCATCCATTCTGCAGCACTGTATGTTGGCTGCAATATTACTAAACTGCATCGGATACCGCAGTAAGATGAAAGGGTTTTGGCAGCAAAACATAGGGATAGCAATGTCAGGGTTACATAGTGATGGACCTACAGGAGATCAAAGTATAATCAAAAGGTAAGCTGGCCATATACTATGTGAATTTTAGTTGGTTCATCAAGATTTTCGCTATGTGGGTGGCCCTGTTGGCCACCTCCTGCCTGAGTGACATCCTTTGGACGGTAAATGATTGGTGGAACAATGCCTGTACCCGCTGCTCGGGCATTCTGACAGCCACTGGTGCCTGATGTCAGAACACAATAGGCACAGTGGGAGATTTGCTCATAACAGTGTATAGCCAGCTTAAAAAAAAAAAAAAATGAATAGAATAGGGGGGTTATAACTCATGTCAGCTTTTTTTTTTTTTTTTTCATTGGTGGGATTTTTCTTCACTTCCTGTCCCAAAGCCAGAACAGGAAGTGAGAGGAAATCCCTTCCAAAATGAGGGAAATGTCCTCTTAGACAGTTGACACCAGAAGTAGTGTCCCTATTGTAAGATTTCTTTTCACCTCCTACTCTTTTTCTTACTTTCAGTCTCAGTGACAATGGTCTCCAGGATAATGAAGACACAGAAAGCAATACAATTCTGACAGTGGTTTTAACATCTCCCCACTCAACCAATATCTAAAAGAAGTTTTGCCTAGGCAAGGTCTTTCATGAAGTCATGTGTAGACAAGGTCCTACATATATTCACATGTAGGCAAGTTCCTTCTTATAGTCACATCTAGGCAAGGTCCTTTATGTAGTCTTTTGTAGGCAAGGTCCTTCTTGTAGTTACGTCTAGGCAATGCCCTTCATGTAGGCAACATCCATCATATAGTCATGTGTAGGCAAAGTCTTTCATGGATTCACGTGTAGGCAAGGTCCTACATGTAGTCACATCTAAGCAAGGTCCTTCATGTAGTCACATGTAGGCAATGTTCATCTTATAGTAACGTGTAGGCACCGTCCATCATATGTAGGTAATGTCCTTCATGTACATACGTGTAGGCAAGGTCCTATATGTAGTCACGTCTAGGCAAGGTCCTTCATGTAGTCATGTGTAGGCAAGGTCCTTCATGTAGTCACATCTAGGAAAGGTCTTTCATGTAGTCATGTGTAGCCAAGGTCCTTCATGTAGTCACATGTAGGCAACATTCATCATATTGTCACATGTAGGCAGCATCCATCATATAGTCATGTGTAGGTAAGGTCCTACATGTAGTCACATCTAGGCAAGGTCCTTCATGTTGTTACATGTAGGCAAGGACCTTCATGTAGTCACCTGTAGGCAAGGTCCTTCAGGTAGTCATGTGTAGGGAAGGTCCTTCATGTTGTTACATGTAGGCAAGGACCTTCATGTAGTCACCTGTAGGCAAGGTCCTTCAGGTAGTCATGTGTAGGGAAGGTCCTTCATGTAGTCACATGTTCGCAATGTTCATCATATAGTCACGTGTAGGCAAGGTCCTTCATGTACTCACGTGTAGGCAACGTTCATCATATAGTAATGTGTAGGTAAGGTCCTTCATGTACTCACATGTAGGCAAGGTCCTATATGTAGTCACGTCTAGGCAAGGTCCTTCATGTAGTCATGTGTAGGCAACGTTCATCATATGGTAACATGTAGGCATCATCCATCATATAGTCATGTATAGGCAAGGCCCTACATGTAGTCACATCTAAGCAAGGTCCTTCATGTAGTCACGTGTAGGCAAGGTCCTGTATGTAGTCATGTGTAGGCAAGGTCTTTCATGTAGTCATGTGTAGGGAAGGTCCTTCATGTAGTCAGATGTTTGCAATGTTCAACATATAGTCACGTGTAGGTAAGGTCCTTCATGTACTCACGTGTAGTCAAAGTCCTACATGTAGTCACGTCTAGGCAAGGGCCTTCATGTAATCACATCTAGGCAAGGTCCTACATGTAGTCACATCTAGGCAGCATCCTTCAAATAGTCGTATGTAGACAACATTCATCCTGTAGTTGCGCATGTACATGCATGGTTCCCCTCTCTTTACCCACAAACACTCTAGCCAGAAGAAAGTGGTATCCTTGCATTGGATTCACTTTGCATTTACTGAGCTTAGCACTTCACCTCTATCTTGGCAATAAAATCACCACGAGATTATTATTATTATTTAAGGTACTTATATAGCGCTGTCAATTTACGCAGCGCTTTACATATACATTGTACATTCACATCAGTCCCTACCCTCAAGGAGCTTACAATCCCAGATAAAAGATCCGCACTAAGAAAGAGTTTAAAAGTTGTGGATGAATACAGAAGGGAATATTACTGTGCATTCCTGGCTAGTACACAGTTTGAACTATTATTATAACATCTATGCAAAATAATTTTCTCCTGTGACTATCGCCTTCTTTTTTACTTGTTTGCTGCTTCACATTTTTATTATTGTTTTTACAAATGCCCTACTGCTCCCCCTAGTGGCCATCTGTGTGTCAGGGAATGTGATTTGCAACCCATCCTACTGACTGCTCAAGGGAACCCGCTATGGGACAAACATGGAGGCTTTCATCTGCAAGCACTGCTTGAAAAAAAAAAAAAAGCTAGGTCCTTCAGTGATGAACTTTCTGGCTTCAATGATGCAAAACAAGTCTGCAGATAAGGACTTCTGACCCTGATCCCACTTTTACCTGGTGCGTGTCCTTATTTCCAGTTTACTGACACAGAACAGGGAGCCTAATAGGTCAGGAAAGTAGCCAGGCAACTACCATTTTCATAAGGAGGTTGGCAATGGCAGCCCCTCTTCTGAAAGGTTAAATCTGAGATAAGCTCAGCCATATGGAGAGTCTGTTATTCTCAGTAAAGTCAAACCTGATTCAACCACAGGGGGGGGGGGGGGGGGGCACTGCTATTTATTAGCATTGCCCACACCAAAGATGGCTGCGGAGGTCATCCAGGGTTGCAGTGTCCAATCATATCCCTGCTTCCCTGGTGGCACCTACAGGGGCAGCAGAGAGACAAAGCTCCTCTCTTCCTCCATTCCTTCTGTACAGTGGATCGCAACACAGCGCCACCTACAGGGGAAAAGGAGCGAGGACAGTCACAGTCACTGCTGGAAGCAGAGAATGCATATGTAATGAACAAATATTAAGGACACCCTCTGACTTAAAGTATTTATTACAAGCTATTCACAAATATTTAAAACCAGATGTAAGTTTTAATGCAGAAGTTTTAAAATACTTTTCAGGCTTTTAATGCCATGTGCATGAAGATTTCTCCGCACTTCCTCTTTCCGTGTCACTGAGACAGGAAGAGAGGGAAATCCCTTCAACACAGACAGCACTGAAAAACATTGCATTTAGTAGAAGGGTGAAGAGCTGGAACATTAGCAAGTTGTTGCTGACTGGGGAAATTTCCCTTTAAGCTGACCTCCAACCGGGGAAGGCATAACATGAGCAAATTTAACTCTGCCATTTTTGTAAAGCCAAGGGGCTGAGCGACAATACCAAACCAATTCCTAGCGTGAGTGGACAAATCTCCCGCTGTGGCTATTGTGCGGAGGTGGGGCCGGCTGTCCAAATACTTGAAATGCAGGCAGCAATTTTCCACCTGGCTCCTTCAATGGAAGGATGTCCGGTGGGAGGTGGCAGACGGGGCCACTCACGGAGCAAATTTTTTTGACAGGTTCATCAGGAACCAGCCAATCATCACAAAGGGGTCTATTTATAATGCATTTGTTTTATACATTTCAATGTATGTTTTTAAACGGGTTACCTCCTGTATCATCAGCTCCATCTAGTGGCCAAACCCAGTAGGTTTTCTCATTGAGTTATTTCAGAAAACTATACAGCATTTTGGCCACTAGATGGAGCTGATGATACAGGAGTTAAGCTGAACACACACAATGAAACTTAGGTTTGTGTGTATGAATGTTTCTGACATTCCTGCAATTATTGTTTTATTAAATAGACATTATAGTGTATGGCCAGCTTTAAAGCTTAAAGCCATTTTTTGGGGACAATAGGCAATGGTTTATGCAGTCAGTCCCCCCAATTAACCCTCTTTTTTTTTTGTCCGTGTTACACATTCACTGAAAAAGAAATCAATAGAAAATCCAAAATTGCACAGTTGTCACTATAACAAGAAATAAGGATAAACCTTTCAATGGGGACACCCGTTCCAGTGACATCTGTCCAGGAGGGGAAGTCTTCAAGAAATTAAATGAAATGAAATCTCCTCATCCGGGCAGACAAAAAACCTGAGTGGGGTTTTAACACTTAACCTACTCTATCCAAAAAGGCTAAACGTATACATTAACATCCTGTCTTGGTGACGCCCTGTGCGTCAGGTAGACATGTGCAATTTTTTTCATTCCCAATTCGTCTTTTAACGAATTTCGACCAATTCGTTAATTTGGAAATGTCCGAATTAAGGAAAACCCGTTTAATAAATTTTTCCGAATATTTCGAAATTCGAGAATTCGTAAATCCGTATATTCAAAAATTTGTGAATTCGGAAATTCGAAAAACCTGGACATTCAAAAATTCGAAAATCTGAAAATTCAAATGAACGCAAATCCAAAAATCAGAACGAAAATCCGAAAATTCGAAAATCTGAAATAATACCTAACTAATAACAACTTACTTAACTATTACTAACTCTTCAGTTAGTGCCCATCTCAGTGCCCAGCAGTAAAACCTGTCAGTACCTCAACATCAGTGCTGCCCATTAGTGCCACCTGTTGGTGCCAATCAGTACCGCCTATCTGCCAATCAATGCCGTCTGTCAGTGCCCATCACAGCTGCCTGTCAGTGCCGCCAGTCAGTGCCCATCAGTGCCACCTATCATTGCCCATCAGTGCTGCCTATCAGTGCCTATCAGTGCTGCATATCAGTGCATCTTCATCAGTGCTACCTTATCAGTGCCGTCTCATCAGTGCCCATCAGTGAAGGAGAAAACAAAATTTTATAACCGAAACAAAGAAAAACTTTTTTTTTTTCAAAAATTTTGTTCTTTTTTAGTTTGTTTAGCAAAAAATAAAAACCGCAGAGGTGATCAAATACCACAAAAAGAAAGCTCTATTTGTGGGGAAAAAATGATAAAAATTTTGTTTGTGTACAGTGTAGCATGACCGCGCAATTGTCATTCAAAGTGCGACAGCGCTGAAAGCTGAAAATTGTCCTGGGGGGGGAAGGGGCGAAAGTGCCCGGTATTGAAGTGGTTATATTACAGCTTATCAATTCTTAAGATGTGATGGCTACGCTAGTTTTCTTTCTGCATTCGTTTTTCATCTAGTTTTGCTTTCCTTTATTTTCCTCTGGTGATCCAGGCCAGTTAGTTTGTTGTTTTTCAACAGAACAAGCTCTCCTGCAGATATATCAGCTACAGGGATGAGATAAACCATTTACCACGGTTAGGTGGTGCTTAAAATAATCGGATTTTATCCATTCATGTAAAACCTCTATCGCATAAGAACAAAACATGTTTGCCGTAACTGATTATTAGTATTAGCATTTGCATTCGTATTATAAAGTATTAGCTGGAGTTCAGCTTTAATTTGTTACGGTATCCAAATCTGCTAGTACATCCAACACCCCCCCCCCCCACCCCCCAGACTGACAATGCTGCTGTCTGCTGTGCCCCCTGTGCTCCTTCATTCAGAGCAAGGGCTCTAATACAGGGGGTGTGTTACTGGCCAGATCACCAGGTGAAGAAATCCTAACAAAAATAGAAAACGAATGCAGCCACCACATCTACTGATTGGTAAGCTGCAATATATGACATTTTTGGATTTGGGTTTAATATCTCTTTATTACATGGGGATATATTATGTGTATCACTTTCTGGCAAAAGGTGGACCTGTATGCCAATGTTCCATATTTTTTAATTTCAGAGTTGTGCTAAAAATAGGCTGTGACCGCCCCCCCCCCCCTCCCCCACGCCCTAGGCTGCGCTTTCCTATTAAAAACAGTCCAGCACCCTTTGACAACTGAATATCCTGGATACACCTTGTAATAAATGTTTATATGTAAAATACAGATATCAGTAAAAAAAAAAAAAAAAAAAGGTATAGAAAAATCAGTTTATAAATGTGTAACATACATAAGAAATATATATAATATAATATGATAAACATATTATCATCATAGATTACGTAAAAACAATGCTGGTTTCACTTTAAGCCAAAAAATTCACCTTTTCATATAACTTTATAAAAAAAATAATTTTGGATGCATCACGTGTGCTTATTGGTTTCATTTAGATTTATGTTTAATTGCTTTTGTATTATAATATTCCCTATTTTGTATGACTTTTAAGTATGGGTATGTCCAAAAAATAATTTTTTACCAATTGCTATGTGGGCAGAACTTAAAGTGGACGTTCCTTGCCGAATGTAAGGTCTGCTTTTTTTTTGCAAGCCCCACCACCACAAAGCTTTTTCTAAACAATCAGATCTCTTGGACAAAAAAAATTTAAATTCCTTACCTCGTCCCTGGCTTGTGAGGCTGAGGTATTGCCTGTCCTAGACTATAGAGAACAGGGACGTGCAGTCAGGGGAGGCAGGTGAGGCTGAGCCTCACCTGCCATGAACATAAAAAAAAGGAAACGATCGACTTCGAGGGTTGTAGCTCGGCCCCCTAGGGTCACAGAGACCCCTAATGGAGGATAGGTAGCTGAAGTCCTACCCTGCCACTGGTAAAAATGTATTTGGGGCTCATACGACCTATGGTTCCGGAGATATGGGGCTCCTTGCGCAGCCTGTCAGAAGCTACATACAGAGCAGGTAGTTTAAATACAAGATGCAGTAGACTGAGAGGATGGGCTCACAGTGCCTCTCACTTCTTGTCAGAAGCACTGAGCTCAATGGACAGCTTGGAGTCTTGGACCAATGGTAAAGTATTATTAGCCCCAGCTTTCAAATAAAAATGCTTGAGTACAGTTTTTGAAAATATAGTAAATTACCTTAAAAACAATATATAATAATTATTTGTATATTACTTACTTCTGGTAATTAACCCCTTGCCACCCAGGCCAATTCTGACACTTCTCTCCTACATGTAAAAATCAGCATTTGTTTGCTAGAAAATTACTCAGAACCCCCAAACATTATATATATTGTTTTAGCAGACACCCTAGGGAATAAAATGATGGTCATTGCAACTTTTTATGTCACACGGCATTTGCGCAGCAATTTTTCAAACACATTTTTTTTTGGAAAGAAACTGTTTTATGAATTAAAAAAAACAAAACACTAAAGTTAGCCCGATTTTTTTGTATACTATGAAAGATGATGTTACGCCGAGTAGATACCTGACTTGTCACGCTTTAAAATTGCGCACACTTGTGGAATGGTGCCAAACTTCAGTACTTAAAAATCTCCATAGGTGACGCTTTTAAATTTTTTTACAGGTTACATGTTTATAGTTACAGAGGAGGTCTAGCGCTAGAATTATTGCTCTCGCTCTAATGATCGCAGGGTATGTAACCTGTGTGTATCTGGCTCTGATACTAGCCGGTGCCTCACCAGCCACTCACCTCACCGCACGTCCCTGATAGAGAAAGCCTTTTCTGCAATAGAGGTGCGTGCATTGTATATTGGTACAAAAGGAAGCTGGAATTTAGAAAAAAGGGTGAACTTAGGCTTTAACTCTCCAGGATCTACCAAACAATGAAATGTTTATTTTTTTTGGTTTGACTGTTAAATAAAGAACATCTTCACTTCTCGTCTCTTACAATCAGATTGCGATCATATGTAAATACATTTTGTTTGGTGCACACGCAACATTTATTTAGCGTAACTTTATCTTCTGAGAGGGGTACTAAAAAAAAAAAACCAAAAAGCAGAGTAACTCACCTTATATATTTAATAATATCACCCTTAAATTATTAAGACTTTTTCACTAGCCTCACTCTTATGCCCCGTACACACGGTCGGATTTTCCGATGGAAAATGTCCGATCGGAGCGTGTTGTCGGAAATCCTGACCGTGTGTGGGCTCCATCGGACATTTTCCATCGGATTTTCCGACACACAAAGTTGGAGAGCAGGAGATAAAATTTTCCGACAACAAAATCCGTTGTCGGAAATTCCGATCGTGTGTACACAAATCCGACGGACAAAGTGCCACGCATGCTCAGAATAAATAAAGAGATGAAAGCTATTGGCCACTGCCCCGTTTATAGTCCCGACGTACGTGTTTTACGTCACCGCGTTTAGAACGATCGGATTTTCCGACAACTTTGTGCGACCGTGTGTAGACAAAACAAGTTTGAGCCAACATCCGTCGGAAAAAATCCTAGGATTTTGTTGTCGGAATGTCCGAACAAAGTCCGACCGTGTGTACGCCCTATTACTGTTATTTTTAATATTTCTTTCCTGCATTTTCCAATATATGAGCTTTTTTTTGTAAAAAATGAAGCCAAAAGTTTGTCCCTACCTATAGGGATTCTTGCCTTAACAAGTATATTTCTAAAGTTTTTATCACAATATTTTTAGACGACCCACAACTGTGGAAACAACTAAGATATTGCCAACCATTGCTATGTGTGTGTGAATGACTTTGTGTTAATTTAATATTAAATATCTATTTTATTTGCCATTTACTCTTTGAATTCGTACTGTTAAAAATATCAAAAAGGTTGTTTTTAATTGCAAATATTTTGTGTTTAAATCACATGATATATATTTTTGAAAACTTCTCTTTATTAAGAGTTTTGAGATTTTAAGTACAAAACATAGCCTTGGGTCATTCCCCGCCTAACAAGCATACAAACACCTTACAAAACTAACAGTTGATACCAAACAATTAGTACCATTAGTAACAAGTCGAAATGGGAGTAATATGGTATACAGAAGGGGTATACCAACATGTATACCAACATGCTAAAACAGCTTAATATCGAGAGATCACCAACCCGGGAGTAAAGACTAGAAGGTGCACAAATAATGGACGTTAAGCGATGGTCTCCTGATATGTCTTGGCTGGAGCATCATGTCCTCCGGACACCCAGACACCTCTCTAGACATTTGCAGACCCCCTGCCGGGCAAGCTTTGACACCCATTTGCTGACTTGTGACTTTTTGCTTGGATCTGTAATTCTCTTATGTGTTCCCACTGGCTTGGGAAGGCTTTGGAGTGATTATTCTGGCACCTTATGATATAAAGTGCACACGATATCTGGTGCGACCATTGATCCCATACTTATGGGTTGATGTTCTTGAGTTAGGCTTTTGTCAAAGGTCTCCCCTTAGCCTGAATGCATTTGACGCACCTAAAAGGTATGCCCAGTCAGTTGATGAGATTGAAGCCCTGAAGAAGCGGTTTATACCGTAAAACATGTAGGCAAGCTCTACATTTAGGCTGACTGCTACCATCATACTTGATTTTTTATATGTGGGCTTGTTGTTGCCCAATGGATGTCATGTCCTTTTTAAGCATTTGTTATAATAAAAATGTATTTTTATATGAACAAGCTGTGTATAGTTGATGATATTGTGCGTATCAGGAGACCATCGCTTAACGCCCATTTTTTTGTGCACCTTCTAGTCATTACTAACAAGTCATTGCTCAGATTACACCAATAAAGGAACATAGTACACGACCAAAAAAATCACAGTAATATTGTGTTCCACTCTACCCACTAGCACCGATAATCATGGGGTCAGTAATTTATCAGCTACTCTCATGTCTGTATGGAGATATTACAGCTGGCTCTTGGTGTCGATCCTATACCAAAGGTTGATTATTGATCACCTCGGGATGGAGAGTTTATGCCATCAGCATTATGGTCGTCAACAGTTTTTTTCCTGCTATATTGCCTCTGAAAACACTAAAGGTGGCCTTAGATGGTTTGAAGTTCCATTGGTTCAGTAGGGACCAGCCAAATTTTGATCCATGTGTGGCCACTGCCGCTCAACAGAAGTCAATCTATTGACTGAGTTGTGTTGAACAGACCTGTTGGAAAAAAAAAGTCACTCGATCAGCAGCTGCAGCCGATGGCTGCAGAACTGATCTGTGAATTCTGTTGGCAGGATACAATAGTGGGGAGGATTTGATTGTGGCTGGCTATGTATGGACAATTTTACTGGAAATAGCTCTTAAGAAATGCTGCCTAAATTCAGTTGATGGAATTTCTCCTTCATGACATATGGGAACCTCTTACCTTCCTCCTCACAATCTTCTTCATGCTGTATAACTGAGCTGTTCATGCACAGCTTAGTGTGCAATCCTGGCATTCTGACTTCTAAAGTCAGAATTCTGAAATAAATTTACGAATTTTATGTTTAAAGTGTATAATTCTGAGAAGGAGAGACCCGGCCGGTCATGTGATCTCGATCTCGCCTCTTACATGAGGTATTTACAGCATTTATTTTTATAAATCACAGACAGAGGGGGACACTGCAAAAGGAGACAGCACGGATGGTGCATGCCAATTACAGTTATTTGAGCAGCAGGAGCAGAGGGGGTGGCACTGTCATGAGCTGACAGGCAGGGAGGGGAGCGGGGAGGAGGACACAGGACAGCAGGCTGAAGATGACAGAGGCACATAAACTGACCACGGTGTCCGGGCTCAGCAGCAATGATACACCGTGGTCAGTTTACAGAGAGGAGGGCAGAAACTGGCAGTATCAGGCAGGTTTTTTAGGTGTTACAGGCGGCCAAATAACACAGGACAAGCACTGTGTCATATAACATGCTTCAACCATTTGCTTACAGGGCACTTAAACCCCCTTCCTGCCCAGACCAATTTTCAGCTTTCAGCGCTGTCACAATTTGTATGACAATTGCGCGGTCATACAACACTGTACCCAAACGAATTTTTTTCCCCACAAATAGAGCTTTCTTTTGATGGTATTTAATCACTGCTGGGTTTTTTATCATTTGTTAAAAAAAACAAAACTGTTTCATATTTTGTTATATAATAACAGGTAATTTTTCTCCTTCATTGATGTATGCTGATGATGCTGCACTGATGGGCACTGATATTTTACACTGATGGGCACTGATAGGTGGCACTGGTGAGCACTGATGAGGTGGCACTGGTGGGCACTAATAGGTGGCACTGGTGGGCACTGAGAGGTGCACTAATGGGTGGCACTGATGGGTGGCACTGAAGGGCATAGATAGGTGGCACTAATAGGTGGCAGTGATGGGCACTGATAGGTGGTTGCGATAGGCACTGATGGGTGGCAGTGATGGGCACTGATGGGCACTGGTAGGTGACACTGATAGGCAGCACTGCTAGGCGGCACTGATGATGAGGCACTGATGGGCACTGATTGGCACCACTGGTGGACATTGATAGGTGGCACTGGTGGGCATTGATAGGCATTGATAGGTGCCACTGATTGGTGGCACTTATATGCACAGTGGGCAGTGATTGGTGGCACTGATATGCACTGGTGGGCACTGGCAGGTTTCACTGGCAGTCGGCACTGGTGGGCACAGATGAGGTGGCTGTGGCTCTTCCTCTTCGGGACCGATGTCCCTTTAACAGAAACCAGTTACCGGCTTCCTTTTCTCCTTGCGCTATCAGCATGAGAAGAAAAAAAAAGATTACCGATTGTCTATTTACATGACGTGATCAGCTGTCATTGGCTGACAGCTGATCACGTGGTAAGGGACCTGCCTGTAGCTGTCATTCGGCTATAGCGTGGACACGAGGAGGTTAAAGGGGCAGGAACCCTTTTTTTGGGGGGGTTAACAAACGCTTTAAAATTGCCCTAGACAAGTCAAAATTTTGCATCTAAAAGTTATAATTCTAAGATTAAAACTCATAATTCTGACTTTATTTTCTCAGAATTCTGATTTATTGAAGAATACTGAGATTAAAGGTCAGCATTCTGCATTTCAAATACAATTCTGAGCATCAAAATCAGAATTCTAGGTTTTAAAGTGAGAACTCTGAGATTAAAAATTAGAATTCTGACATTAAAAGTCAGAATTCTGAGTTTTAAAGTATGAATTTTGAGATTGAAAAAAATGTGAATTTTGTTTCAAAATTTCTGTTAAGATTGCTCTTTAGTAACAATAAAAAAGCCCTGGGGCCATTATAAAAAATATATAAAGCAAAATACTGAACTTTAAAGTCAGAATTCTTAATTAAAAGTCTTAATTGTACATTTAAATTGCTAATTCTGAGTTTAATTCTGAAAATAACGTTAGAAAACTGGCTGGCGTGTGTGGGTGAAGCGTGGCTCAGTCCCAAAACCAGTGTACTAATACAGAGAAAAAAAATGCACAAGAGACTTTTGTGAGTCAACAAAAAAAGACAAGATTGACCCCTTGGCGTGAGCACACGCAAATATGCGGCCTCTCCGTGGCTGGGCCTTGGCTCCGAGCGCCGGCATATTTGTGTGCAATATTGCCAGCAGAGCTGTGCTGAGAGTGCGTACCCTGCACGCTCCCGGCACAGTTGCTGGCGGCTAACTGAAAGCTCCCGTTCACAGCTTGCGATTGGGAGCTTTCCGATCACGTGACCACCGTGACAGCCAATCACGGTAATCACATGACCCTAAACCCTGCACCGTTTCCCCGCATACTTAAAGGGTGGCAGGCGCTGGCTCTAAGGTGTTAAAAGCGTAACATTTTTTTTCAAAAGTGTGCATTTTTAAGAACACCTAAAATAGGTATACAAGCCAAAATAAACACTAACATATGCAAATAATTTGTTGTAGTACAGAATAGAATAAAAAATAGTCATAATGCATACAACATGTTCAACACATTAAAATAGATCATGTTCTTTCACAGATCTCAACGCGTTTTGTGAAACAGCGATCAGTTCCTTAGGAGATGCGAAAATTTATAATAATGCTGTATCTACAGAGAAACAAGGGTGTTACTATATTTTAAATAAATAGTTAAAATAGAAAATACTCCCCCATGTCAGATCAATGGCCCACAATGAAGGTTAGTTGATACCTACACACAGGTGATAAAAACACTTCTGGCAACAAGGCTGGGGCCAAATCATAGCGTGCGACAAGGAAGCACCAACCAAGTCAGTCATGCACGGGAGCAACACAACCGGGCAACCCAAATCGGAGGGCATACAGCAAAAACCAAAACAAGGAGAGTAGCCAGACTAGCTGCAAAACGCTGGAGACGGAAAACAGAGGTGAAAATTGGATCGAAAAGTAATAAAATATCTATGTAGTAGTATAGATATGAAATGCCACAGAAGAAGTAGAAAGAGAGAGAAACCATACACAATATATAGTAATGCAGATTCAGTGTACATGCTATAGATGTTAGGTTGACGCACCATATAATGAAGACATAAAGTACAACTGGTGTGTACATAAAAGGAAAAAAAGTATTAACAAGTGTAGCACATGCTGACAACAAAAAGAACTGACTGAAATGCAAAGCAATAAAGTGTACACCAGCCAAAGAAGATGCAGCTGAGGCCGACTCCACCATGAGACTCAGCTTTTATAGCCCCATAACTGGGGAAATCCAGCCCCCTCCCCCAGTGTCCAATGGGGGGAGGTACTAGACTTCGGCCAGCCGCCACATAGAGGGCCGTGGCAGAACACACCACTTTCAATGTGGCGGCCCGATGGCACACCTAGATAATTCAGATCTTATTTTCTCAGAATTCTGACTTAATGAAAAATCAGAATTCTAAGATTTCTTTTTTCAAACACAATTCTGAATATCAAAGTCTGAAAATTCTATGATTAACTGCTTGCCGACCAGCCGCTGTCATACTGCGGCAGGTTGGCACGGCTACACAAATCACCGTAGGTGTACGTCGGCCACTTTAGGAGCTATAGGGGGCACGCTCACGCGCCTGCGGAGCAACGCCAGAGCCGATGCACGTAACTGGCGGCCGCGATGTCCGCCGGTGACCTGCGATCGCTCCTCAGAAAGCCAGAACGGGGATCTGTCAATGTAAACGGACAGATCCCCATTCTGTCAGGCAAGTAGAGAGAGAGATCTGCTGTTCCTAGTGATCAGGAACAGCGATCTCTCTCCTCCTCCAGTCAGTCCCCTCCCCCCAACAGTAAGAAACACCTCCCAGGGAACACAGTTAACCCCTTCATTGCTCCCTAGTGTTAACTCCTTCCCTGCCAGTGACGTTTATACTGTAATCAGTGGCTATTTTTAGCACTGATCGCTGTATAAATGTCAATGAGCCCAAAAAAAGTGTCAAAAGTGTCCGATCTGGCTGCCGCAATGTCGCAGTCCCGCTAAAAATTGCTAATCACTGCCATTACTAGTAAAAATAAATAAAAATAATAAAATGCCATAAATATATCCTCTATTTTGTAGTCGCTATGCATTTTGCGCAAACCAATCAATATACACTTATTGCTTTTTTTTTACCACAAATATGTAGAAGAATACATATTGGCCTAAACTGATGAAGACATTTTTTTTTTCCATTTTTTGGGGGATATTTATTATAGCAAAAAGTAAAAAATATTGTTTTTTTTTTACTGTTGCTCGTTTTTTGTTTATAGCGCAAAAAATAAAAACCGCAAAGGTGATCAAATATCACCAAAAGAAAACTCTATTTGTGGGAAAAAAAGGACACAAATGTTGTGTCGCGCTGCGCGTCCTAAGTGGTCCCCGCTATCTCCTGGGACCTGTGTGTTTCCCAGGAGACAGCGGGGGGGGGGGGTTGTGGGAGGGGGCGTGACTCCCGCGGGAGTCTATTCCCGGAAGTGGGTGCAAATACCTGTATTAGACAGGTATCTGCACTCCCCTCCCCCCTGAAAGGTGCCAAATGTGACACCGGAGGGGGGGAGGAATCCGATGAGCGGAAGTTCCACTTTTGGGTGGAACTCCGCTTTAAGATGGCCCCAGGGCTCTTCTGTACTTAGATAAGGTGCCTGCTTTTTCAAGCTTTTTTTTTTTCCTTATTTCTCTTTTTTCACATAGTGATTCTGCCAGTAGCACACTTCCTGTCCTAGAATAACCTTACTTTCTGTGCTGTACAAAAACAATAGGGACAAGATAGGACTATAGAACCCTGCCACTCTCTAATTCCCAGTCACAGGCTGGGGGATGGACAAGACTTGTTACCGAACTACAACCGAGAAATTAGCTCTTCTGCCCTTAGAGATAGTGCTGCGCTGTGTGGCAGAACTGTGCAAGTCCTAGGACTGGATGAACAGATATATAAATGCTATAACAGGTAGCACAGCTCTCATATACAGTATGTATTTTATCAGCATATTTAGCTGTTTGTCTGGAGTTCAGATTTAAAGTGAAACTAAACACTTAAAAAAAAAATTAAATAAAAAAAAAAAAACGTTTTTTGACAGAGGGAATGCCAAGTCTCTTCGGCCCAAAAAAAATTCTTCCACTTTTCCCTAGCAAAATTTTATTGTCTGTGTACACTCCCTGGTCATTCCTGGTATGAGACAAGAATAGAATCAGGTAATGGCAACAACCAGTGGCGTCACTAGGGGGTGGCTTTTGGGGCTATAGCCCCGAATCTGGAACCCATAGCCCAGAGTCTCTGCAGGGGTCCCCAAGGGGAGGGGAGGCTCTCTGGGGACCCTGATGTAAGTTGGGGGCTCTCTGGGGACCCTGATTTAAGGGGGAGGCTCTCTTGGGACCCTGATTTAAGGGGGAGGCTCTCTCGGGACCCTAATGTAAGGGGGGCTCTCTGGGGACCCTGATTTAGGGGGGAGGCTCTCTTGGGACCCTGATTTAAGGGGGAGGCTCTCTCGGGACCCTAATGTAAGGGGGGCTCTCTGGGGACCCTGATGCAAGGGGGAGGCTCTCTTGGGACCCTGATTTAAGGGGGAGGCTCTCTCGGGACCCTAATGTAAGGGGGGCTCTCTGGGGACCCTGATGCAAGGGGGAGGCTCTCTGGGGACCCCGATGTAAGGAGGGCTCTCTGGGGATATATATCCATACACACACACACACGTATATTATATACATGTGTATGCACGCCCAAGCGTATGACTTTCTTCACTACGCTGCTATGGGCTCCAGCCCCAGATCTTTTGTAGACCTAGCAAGACCCCTGGCAACAACCTTCCGGTGAGCACACACAGGTGTTACATTATCAGTAGCCACCCGGTGGCCGAAGAGGACAATGGCGAAGCAGGAAATACCAGGAGGAGATGGTGGCGGCAGTGGATGGAGTGACCGACAGCCTAGACAAAGATAATTGTAAAGTAAACTTGTCATAATGTGCAAGTATCAAAGGTTTAGTTACCCTTTAGAGGGGTGAATAAGATTCGGGAGGACAGCATGTTCAATATGAAGCCAAGATCAAGAACACGGGGGACATGACCTCAGACTAGCAGGAGGAAAGTTCTGAACTAGAAAATATTATTCCCTGGAACTTTAAGCCAAGGCATGCAATCAATCTACCATGTATGAATTTAAACAGGCTTGAGATAAATATAAAAATAAATAAATACATATCCCTCCTCACTATCATCACCACCAAAAATAGAAAACACTTTCTGTGAAATGGATTTTACAGGCTTCACCCCTTTCATAAACAATAACTTTGGTCTAATGCTGGCCATACACTATACAAAAAAATCGTCTGAAATTCGCTCATTTAGACAGTTCGTTCGTTTTTCGTCCAGTTAATGAACACAAAATCGATAATCGTTGGGACGTTTTTGAGCCGTTAAAACAAAAGACAAGTTTAGAAATTGTCTGCCGAACGAACGATAAATTGAACGGTTAATGTGTTTCCCGTCTGAACTGTTTGCACTAGGTATATGTAAAAAAACGAACAAAAAATGCATTCATTTATGTCCACTGAACGATTTATCGGCCATTACATGATGGCGCGATCACGGCCGAATGTTCGTTTTTTTATCGAAAACGGGTTCGGCCGATTTTTCGCATAGTGTATGGCCAGCATAAGTCAAGAAGAGTTCTTCATTTTTAGGTGCTAATTTTTTTTTAAATACAATAATCCACTGCTGACCACTGGTTCCCGAAGATGTTAATTGTCTGGCTGAAGCCAAAGACAGCATGGTAACTAGCATTTTCGGAAAGGGGCCAGGCAGCCTTTCTAATTCTCGAGTACAAATTTCCTTTAAACCTGCATTAATAATCTTACTGAGATTGATTAATAACCAGTATATTTATGTATGAGTTGGGCCCCTTGCTCCCCATCTTCAAGGACTTCTGGTGTCTCATGGCGGCAACTTTCTTTGTTTTTAAATGATGCAGCATTGAAGGATATGAACTATCCATATGGTTAGTAGATACCTTGCATAATGAAATTATGTTCAATCAAAAATGTTTGTGAAGTCTCTAATTGTATTCCACTTCCCCCTAATCTTTCCACTGTAGATACTATTGTGTAATTATCACCACCTACCCCTGAAGAAGAGGAACTACGTAATCTCTCGAAGCGCATTGGGTAGTACTCTGATCTTGGTTGTACCATTGACAGAGAACTGTGGTTATTCATTTTGTATTCATCATGTGTTTACTGTAACCACATCAACTGTAGTGTTTTATTTCTGCACCACAAGTTTTTGGCTTTTAATATTTACAAATAGAATTTTGGACCCCTTTTTTTTTTTTTTTTACAATAAATCCTACTTCTTTGGAGTTCATGCCCTTAAAAGTCCCAGTAGATCAGTGGTACTCAACCTTTCTAGTGTCGTGACCCCTAAAATTTCCCAAGTTGTGGGGACCCCTAACAGTAAAATTATTCTCGTAGCGTGGGTTGTTGGCGCCCAAGGCAAGACAAAAGGTTTGCGCCCCTAACCCACGGACATTTAGCACTCCCCGAGTCCCTTTCACTTTTACAGTATTAAAACCCCTTATGGTACATTTTAGGATGTACCACTCTTTCTCTTTGTTCTCCTTTCTTTCACTTTTATCTCTTTCTATCCCAATTTCTTGTTTTTTTCCCTTTCCCTCTCTCTAGCTGTCGTTCTTGTTCTTTCTCTTATTCTTTCTCTCCCTTTTCTTTGTTCCTCCCCCTCTTTTCCTCTCCCTTCCATGTATTCTCTAATGTTTTTCCTTCTTTTAATCCTTAGTGGGGGGGGGGGGGGGGGGATGAGTGGCAGTGCTGGCGGGGAGTTGAACGAGTGGCAGTGCTGGTGGGGGGTGGGATCAGTGGCATACCTCCCAACTTTTTGAGATGGGAACGAGGGATAACTATTAGAAAAAGTATGTAGGCATAGGACACACCCCCTGCCACACCCCCTTAAAGGAGAATTAAACAAAAACTTGATTAGTTAAACCCACAAGTGCTTTTTTTTTTACCACTACTATTCCTTTATATCGGCTTTTGAAATTTACAAATGCAACA
Source organism: Lithobates septentrionalis (assembly GCA_037952835.1). Classification (NCBI taxonomy): domain Eukaryota; kingdom Metazoa; phylum Chordata; class Amphibia; order Anura; family Ranidae; genus Lithobates; species Lithobates septentrionalis. Next base: position 1,656,565 of record JBBDGP010000386.1, read on the forward strand.
ATTTAGAAATTGGATGAAAAGTTTAGCACTGGGAAACACTTTTTGAAAGATAAATAATTTTAATTTTATATACAACTATATAGATCAGACCAAAATGAGGGACAAATGAGGATGAAAGAGGGACAGAGGGACATTGCGCCAAATCAAACACAGTCTCTCGAAATCAGGGTCAGTGGCAGTGCTGGGGGGGGTTCTGATCAGCCAACTTGGGTGCTCTTGATCAAGGTCATCTGCTGATCTGAGAACTGTAGTGGGGGCTTTTAATGGCAACTATAATCACAGGTAGTGCTACTCACTGTGTCTCCGGCTTCACTGTGTCTCCAACTTTGTGGTTACTGGCAGCAGTGACACCTATGCCGAAATCTGGAGATAGGGCCTCCTCCAGGTCCTCCTACTTCATATTCCTCACTAGTCAGCTGACCTCTAGTCTCTGCCCCCCCCCCAGCCATGCTGTGAACTAAATGGGCGGCTGCGAAAAGGCTGAGCGGGCAGCCGTGAGCTCCAGGAGCTGCCCAGCTGGGTGGCCACAGGCTCCAAGGACAGCCCTGCTGGGCGGCCACGAAAAGGCTGGGAGAGCGGTGCGGGATTCAGGAACAGTCCAGAATTTGGTGACCCCTGGCAAATCATCATTCGACCCTCGGGGGGGTCCCGACCCCAGGTTGAGAACCACTGCACTAGAATGTGTTTTTGTAGATTGGTCAATTGGGGATATGGGCATCCTCTCCTAGTCCCTTTTACAGCCATTAGCATATAAAATTTTTACCTCAGATGAACCCTTGAAATAACTTTCAGGTCTAGGGGAACCCCTGCTAAAATCAATTAACCACTTAAGGACCGAGCCTCTTTCTGAGATTTGCTGTTTACAAATTAAAAACAGTTTTTTTTTGCTGGAAAATTACTTATAACCTCAAAACATTATATATTTTTTTTCTAACACCCTAGAGAATAAAATGTCGGTCGTTTCAATACTTTTTGTTACACCGTATTTGCGCAGCAGTCTTAAAAGCGCACTTTTTTTTGGAAAAAAAATCACTTTTTTGAATTTGAAAAAAATAAGATAACAGTAAAGTTGGCCCAATTTTTTTTATATTGTGAAAGATAATGTTACACCGAGTAAATTGATACCCAACATGTCACGCTTCAAAAGTTGCTCCCACTCGTGGAATGGCGACAAACTTTTACCCTTAAAAATCTCCATAGGCAATGTTTAAAAAATTCTACAGGTTGCATGTTTTGAGTTACAGAGGAGGTCTAGGGCTAGAATTATTGCTCTCGCTCTACTGACCGCGGCGATACCTCACATGTGTGGTTTGAACACCGTAATTTTTGGAGCCAGGCGCTTTTTCTCCTTTTTCTTCGTGAATGCTTGACACTTCTGGTGACTTCTGGTTTACAAAAGGTAAGCATGGATTAGGAAACTTTACACTACGTTGGTGGTTAAAGTTTAGAGTTAGACTAATGCCCTGTACACACGATCGGACATTCCGACAAAAAAATCCATGGATTTTTTCAGACGGATGTTGGCTCAAACTTGTATACACACGGTCACACAAATCTTGTCGGAAATTCCGAACGCCAAGAACGCGGTGACATACAACACGTACAACGAGCTGAGAAGAATGAAGTTCAATAGCCAGTGCGGCTCTTCTGCTTGATTCCTAGCATGCGTGGAACTTTGTGCGTCGGAATTGTGTACACACGATCGGAATTTACGACAACGGATTTTGTTGTCGGAAAATTTGAGATCTGGATCTCAAATTTTGTGTGACGGAAATTCCGATGGAAAATGTCCGATGGAGGCTACACACGGTCGGAATTTCCGACAACAAGCTCCCATCGAACAATTGCCATCGGAAAATCCGACCGTGTGTACGGGGCATAAGGCTGGCCATAGACAGTTCGAATCTTCACTGGTTCAGTAGGAACCGGACGAAATTCCAACCATGTATGGGCAGGCTGAATGTACTAAATTGATCGATTGATCAACTTGGGTACAACCGGCATGCCGGATTCTACATATGATTATCGCTAGCTGCTGGTATAGCCACCATCGATAATCACTGTCTTCTCCCGGTGGGAGCAGCTTCCCCCACCTCCCCGCCTGTAGAATACAATGGCTTAGGAGGAGGATTCCCCAGTCAACACCGTCTGTGTGGATGGGAAATCGAGCAAATTTGCTTAGTGTATGGCCTGCCTAAGGGGGATATAGGTCAGAGTTAGAAGTTATGGGTAAAGGTTTTGGAAGGCTATGTTTGGAAAGCTACTTTTTAGGTTTTTGTGTTAAGGTCAACGTGTTGTCTATTTGACCCTTGCTTTCAGCTCGTGCAGACACTGCCCTTCTTCAGAACTGAGGAAGTGGCTTGGAAGAGTTACAAAACATCTATAGTGCAAGAGAACAAGTCCACATGATTGTGACTACTACATGATATACCATGACCTAGATAAATGACAACCCTCAAAGACATACATTAAAGCTCTTAGCCTGAAAGTGTTTAGACTCGCTCATTACAACCAGAGAAGATTAGTGAATGTGTAGGCAGGTGCAGTCTACTTTCTCTGCTGCAGGTGGTGCTATCTGCAGTGGGAAGAAGTCAGGGGGAACATGGATCCCCTATAGTGTCCTGGGTCACTGGGAAAGCAATCTGACTAGATCAGTAATGGAGAACCTTGGCACCCCAGATGTTTTGGAACTACATTTCCCATGATACTTTTGCACTTCTGCAGTGTAGTTGAGCATCATGGGAAATGTAGTTCCAACTTCTGGGGTGCCAAGGTTCGCCATTACTGGACCAGATGCTGCCACCCCATGTGAGGGACAGTATGAGCGCGAGGGAAAGGTTCCTGACGAGGAGATAAAGCGTAGGGTCACATCTCTTCTGGACACCTCCCCGATTGGGCACGAGACGGCCGGGTTACATTCTGCTTCCTCTCTACAGACGCTGTCAGTCTGGCTGGAAACTGCTTTTTCATGTTGGGTAGCCTTCCAAACCAGGTCTGTTGCTGCATTACTTCAGAACAAGTTTTACATTGCGCTGGACTGTGGATTATTGCTGTCGCACCATGCTGCACCCCACCTACAAATGAATCTTCTAATTTCCTGACATTCTTCATCATCAAAATTTCAAGTCCTGAGCCACTAGCCAGGCTTTAAGAGTTACTCGCCACCAGTTGCCCCACCCAATCCCTACCCTGCCCCAGCCCTTATTCCGCCCCTAAACACGCCCTTATAAATTATCTCATGAAATGACACTATAAATGTTTTATGCAGAATTAAGTTACAAAAAAAAAATATTAACAAGAACAACTTTAACAATATTAACATAAACATATCAGTGCCCATCAGTGCAGCCTATCAGTGCAGCCTTATCAGTGCAGCCTATCAGTACCCATCAGTGCAGCCCCATCAGTGCCCATAAGTGCAGCATATCAGTACCCATCAGTGCAGCTTCATCAGTGCCTATCAGTGCCCGTCACTGAAGCCTCATTAGTGCAGCCCCATCAGTGCAGCCTCATTAGTGCAGCCCCATTATTGCAGCCTCATCAGTGCCCATCAGTGCCACCTCATCAGTGGCCATCAGTGCAGCCTCATCAGTGGCCATTTCAGTGCTGCCTTATCAATGCAGCCCCATTAGTGCAGCTTATCAGTGCCATCTCATCAGCGGCCATCAGTGCCACCTCTCAGTGCCCATAAGTGCAGCCTATTAGTGCTGATCAGTGCAGCATATCAGTGCCCATCATTGAAGCATATCAGTGCTGCCCTATCAGGGCAGCCCCATCAGTGCAGCTTACCAGTGCCGCCTCATCAGTGGCCATCAATGCAGCCTCATCAGTGGCCATCAGTGCAGCTTATCAGTGCCCATCATTGTCACCTCATCAGTAGCCATCAGTGTCGCCTCATCAGTGGCCATCAGTGCAGCCTATTAGTGCTCATCAGTGCAGTATATCAGTGCAAGTCCATCAGTGCAGCTCATCAGTGCTGCTTCACCAATGGCCATCAGTGCCGCCTCAACAGTGCCCATCAGTGCGGCCTTATCAGTGTCCATCAATGCAACCTATTAATATGAATAAGTGCAGCCTCATTAGTGCCCATCAATGCAGCCTATCACTGCCCATGATTGCTGCCTCATTAGTGCCCATCAATGCAGCCTATCAGTGCCCATCATTGCCACCTCATCAGTGCCCATTATTGCAGCCTATCAGTGCCCATCCATGCAGCCCATCAGTTCCAATCAATGCAGCAGGGATCACAGGGAGGAACCAGGAGGATTGCTGTCCGGATCACACAGAACTGGGATCTCTCGCTGTGACACAGCTTGTATATGAAACGCCAGCTGCTGTCAAACACAGTCCCGCCTCCTGGACCAGCATTGGACCAGTGTGCTGTCCATCATAGGAGCTGCTCCAGGAGGCGGGACTTTGTTTGGCAGCAGCTGGCCTTTCATATATAAGCTGTGTGATCCGGCCAGCAATCCTCCCGACAGTTTCCTGGCTGATTGCATGAGATGCCCTGTAAAAAAGGCTGCAGCGCTTCTGCCAGAAGCGATCAGTCAGGAAACTGTCAGCCCAGTCCGCTCCCCTGCTCTACACTCACCCTCATCTAATTTCCACTTGCCAAATTTGAGCAGGCGAGTGGAAATTTTGAGGGCTGCTGTACTAATCTTGAGTATACAATGCTATGACAGACATACAAACACTATAGCTGACTTGGCAGAGCTCTGAAAAGATCCCTACAATTTCGTCAGGATCCATCCAGCTGCCTGATTGACAGCTGGCTCCGCCTCTCAGTGTACAGCTGGGAGTTAGAGCCCCTGCGGATGCTCTAGTGAGCTTTGCAGGAGCAGATCAGAGAGGTGAGTATATATGTGTAGCACCCTCCCAGATAGGCTGCTAGTAAGGTTAGGCAAATTGTGTTTCTTTGTGGCTCTGCTGTAATCAGCAGAGCAGCATGTAATTGTTTTGGGCTGCTCTGGGCTCTGCGGGCTGTGAGTTTTATTGCTCCCCCTGTCTTCTGGAGGCTTTCAGTATATAGTGGGTGGGAGAATCGAATAGCAACCTTAATATTTATGCAGCTCCAGTTATTCCCTGGGGAAAGGTGCCCAGATGTTGGATGGGAGAGTGTATAAAATAAGGGCTGCTGCCTTTCCTGGTAGTCCAGCTGAAAATCCCGCTAGTCTCACACATAGCTGGTAGGCCTATTCTGCTGCAAGTTCCTAGAGAGTAGGGATGAGCCAAACACCCCCCGGTTCGGTTCGCACCAGAACCTGCGAACGGACCGAAAGTTCGCACGAACGTTAGAACCCCATTGACGTCTATGGGACTCGAACGTTCGAAATCAAAAGTGCTCATTTTAAAGGCTAATGTGCATGGTATTGTCCTAAAAAGGGTTTGGGGACCCGGGTCCTACCACGGGGGACATGTATCAATGCAAAAAAAACTTTTAAAAACGGCCGTTTTTTCGGGAGCAGTGATTTTAATGATGCTTAAAGTAAAAAAAAAAAAAAGTGAAATATTCCTTTAAATATCGTACCTGGGGGGTGTCTATAGTATGCCTGTAAAGTGACGCGTGTTTCCCGTGTTTAGAACAGTCCCTGCACCAAATGTCATTTTTAAAGGAAAAAATCTCATTTAAAACTGCTTGCGGGTTTAATGTCATGTCGGGTCCTGGCAATATGGATGAAAATCAGTGAGACAAACGGCATGGGTACCCCCCAGTCCATTACCAGGCCCTTTGGGTCTTGTATGGATATTAAGGGGAACCCCGCACCCAAATTAAAATAAGTAAAGGCCCTATATACTCTGAACAGCAGTATACAGGCGGTGCAAACAAGACAGGGACTGTAGGTTTGTTGTTAAGTAGAATCTCTTTGTAATTTTGAACGGGTACATTTTTAACGTGTTTAGCTCCAGCCAAAAAATCTTTTTTAAGCTTTTTGGAAAACATAGGGAAGGGTTATCACCCCTGTGACATTTGTTTTGCTGTCTTTCCTCCTCTTCAGAAGATTTCACCTCACTTTTTGTCCCAATGAAAAATGTTTTTTGAAAATTTGGGTTTTTTTGTGGAACAAGGATTGGAAAGCATCAGTGGAAAGGAGAAATTGTTTTCCCATATTAACTCTTACAGGAGAGAATTTCCCTTCCTAGGGGTAGATTTCATCTCACTTCCTGTTGTCTCCTTCCGTTTGCAAGTAGGAGTCGTTTGTAAGTTAAATGTTTGAAAGTGGGGTCCTGCCCTATATACTCAGCAGAAATTTGGGCCTTAGGTGTTGCTGTGGCCACAACACTGTAAGCCCTCACAGGGCCCTGCTGTGAAATATTAGATCAAGAATTGTAATTACATGCCCCTGTTGAATAGGAGCTGAAAAATTAGGCCTTAGGCACTGGTGCTGGTGCCACAACACTGCAACCCCTCACAGACACTCTAGTTGGAATGCAGGAACGAGCCCTGCTGCAAAGTATTGCATCAAAAATTGTAATTACACGCCCCTGTTAGACAGGGGCAGAAAAATTGGGCCTTAGGCACTGGTGCTGGTGCCACAACACTGCAACCCCTCACAGACACTCTAGTTGGAATGCAGGAACGAGCCCTGCTGCAAAGTATTGCATCAAAAATTGTAATTACACGCCCCTGTTAGACAGGGGCAGAAAAATTGGGCCTTAGGCACTGGTGCTGGTGCCACAACACTGCAACCCCTCACAGACACTCTAGTTGGAATGCAGGAACGAGCCCTGCTGCAAAGCATTGCATCAAAAATTGTAATTACACGCCCCTGTTAGACAGGGGCAGAAAAATTGTGCCTTAGGCACTGGTGGTGGCGCCCAGAACCAAAAATGTTCTTACAAGCTATCAGCGTGATGATTGAGGAGGAAGAGGATAATTACTCAGGGATAGTCACTCAGCATCAGCATAGGCAGTCTTTGAAGGGATCTGAGATTTCAAAAAAAATTATTCGGTTACATCAGCATCAGGTGCTTGGTAGCTGGTGGTGATCCAAGACTGATTCATTTTTATGAAGGTCAGCCGATCGACCGAGTCGGTGGACAGACGCACCCTGTGATCGGTTACCACGCCTCCAGCAGCACTGAATGTGCGTTCCGAAAGAACGCTGGATGCAGGACAGGCCAGTAGCTCAATTGCATACTGTGCAAGCTCTGGCCAGTGATCCATCCTCAAGACCCAGTAACCCAGAGGATTTTCGGTGGGAAAGGTGTCCAAGTCTGATCTTGCCCCTAGGTATTCCTGCACCATGTAAAACAGACGCTGGCGATGGTTGCTGGAACCGATCATACCTTGGGGCTGCGGACCAAAAAATTGTCTGAACGCATCGGTCAGACGGCCACCTTCTCCACCGCTCCTTCTTTGACTGACCGAAGCCTCAGCAACACGTTGTCCAGAAACAGGAGTTTGTAACCTCCCAGTCTCTGGGAACGCATTGCACAGACCTTTCTGCAAGGCCTCCCGAAGATGTTTCATTCTCTGCTCCCTCTGCGATGGCAAGATAAGGTCCGCAACCTTACCCTTGTAACGTGGATCAAGGAGGGTTGCCAGCCAGTATTGGTCCTTCTCCTTGATACCACGAATACGAGGATCCTTACGCAGGCTTTGCAGGATCAGGGAGGCCATGCAGCGTAGGTTTGCTGAGGCATTCGGTCCGGAGTCCTCTGGGTCACTAAGGACGACAACGTCCGCAGCCACCTCCTCCCAGCCACGTACAAGTCCATGTGTTTCTTGGGACTGATCCCTTAAAGACTGCTGCTGATGCTGAGTGCCAGGCTCCACCTCCATACTGACACAATCTTCCTCCTCCTCCTCCTCCTCCTCGTCCTCTTCCTGTGTGATCGGCGGGCACGCAGGAACACTGTCTGGATAAAGGGGGCCTTGAGAGCTAAGGAAGTCCTCCTCTTCCTGCCTCTGTTCTGCCTCAAGTGCCCTGTCCATTATTCCACGCAGCGTGTGCTCCAACAGGTGGACAAGGGGGACAGTGTCACTGATGCATGCACTGTCACTGCTCACCATCCTCGTGGCCTCCTCGAATGGTGACAGGACAGTGCATGCATCCCTGATCATGGCCCACTGGCGTGGGGAAAAAAAAACAAGCTCCCCTGACCCTGTCCTGGTGCCATAGTCGCACAGGTACTCATTGATGGCCCTCTGCTGCGTGTGCAGCCGCTGCAGCATGGCCAACGTTGAGTTCCACCTGGTGGGCATGTCACAGATTAGGCGGTTCTTGGGCAGGTTAAACTCCTTTTGGAGGTCCGTCAGCCGAGCACTGGCATTATATGACCGGCGGAAATGCACACAGACTTTCCTGGCCTGCCTCAGGACATCCTGTAAGCCCGGGTACCTGCCCAAGAACCGCTGCACCACCAAGTTAAGGACGTGAGCCAAACAGGGCACATGGGTCATTTGTCCCTGTCGGAGGGCAGAGAGGAGGTTGGTGCCATTGTCGCAAACCACCATTCCTGCCTTAAGTTGGCGTGGCGTCAACCACCTCTGAACCTGCCCCTGCAGAGCTGACAGAACCTCTGCCCCAGTGTGGCTCCTGTCCCCCAAGCACACCAGCTCAAGCACCGCATGGCATCTTTTGGCCTGCGTACTTGCGTAGCCCCTTGAACGACTACGGAGCACCGCACCAAGAGGCCATGGAGGAAGAAGAAGAGGAGGGGTGGAGGAGAGAGGTGTGTCACAATCAGCATTTTGGAGGCGTGGTGGCGGAACAACCTCCAACACTACTGCACCTTGTCCTGCATCCTTCCCAGCTGCCAGCAGAGTCACCCAATGCGCCGTGAAACTTAGGTAACGTCCCTGTCCATGCCTGCTGGACCATGAGTCAGCGGTAATATGCACCTTACCACTGACCGCCCTGTCCAGCGAGGCATGGACATTGCCTTCCACATGCCGGTAGAGAGCCGGAATCGCCTTCCGTGAGAAAAAGTGGCGTTTGGGTACCTGCCACTGAGGAACCGCACATTCCACAAACTCACGGAAGGGGGCAGAGTCTACCAACTGAAAAGGCAGCAGTTGAAGTGTTAGCAATTTTGCCAAGCTAGCATTCAACCGCTGGGCATGTGGATGGCTGGGAGCAAACTTCTTTCGGCGGTGCAGCAGCTGGGGCAGGGAAATTTGCCTGGTACAATCTGACGTCGGTGTACCAAAAGCAGATTGCCCACAAGTACTTGGCTGTGACACACCTAATTCTACACCTCCATTCCTCTCACTGCAGGTCTCAGAGAGGACTAGAGGTCTAGTGGGGTTGGAAATCTCAGCTGATGAGGAGCAAGGAGAGATCCTCTTTGTTCTTTGGTGTGGGTCTTTTAGATACGCTTGCCAACGAACTGCATGGCAGGTCAACATATGTCTGGTCAAGCATGTGGTACCCAAGCGGGAGATGTTTTGGCCACGTGAGATACGCTTGAGACATATGTTGCAAATAGCAGCGGTGCGATCTGATGCACTCGTCTCAAAAAAGGCCCACACCAAAGAACTTTTTGAATAACGCGCAGAGACTGCAGCGCCCTGCACATGTGGAGCTTTGGGGTGTGATGCAGTCAATGTGCTGCCCTTAGGCTGGCCCCTGGAGGGCATCCTGCCTCGTTGGTGATGTGCCGCCTCCTCCTCCTCTCTCCTATCAGGCACCCACGTTGAGTCAGTGACCTCATCATCCCCTCCCTCCTCATCACTGGAGCAAACCTGGCAGTATGCTGCAGCAGGGGGAGCATGACTGCCAGATTGCTGTCCTTCTTGGGCACCCCCTCTGTCTGTGCTCATGTTACTGCCTTCATCGAGCTCAGTATCATCATCAGAGCCTTCCAAACGCTGGGCATCCTCCTGGAGCATGTACCCAACACTGTGGTCAAACAGTTCGAGGGACTCCTCAGGAGGACATGGTGGAGCTAGGGAAGGAGTCACTGATGACATTGAGCTGAGGGAAGACAAAGCACCCTGGGCATGGGTGAGAGAGGATGAGGAGGATGAGGACGGCTTGGTCATCCACTCGACCAAGTCTTCCGCATGTTGCGGCTCAACACGGCCAGCTGCCGAAAAAAAGGCCAAGCGTGTCCCATGGCCACGTGCTGATGAGGATGCACCGTCTCCACGACCAGCACTAGACACAGAGCCTGCTTGCCCTCTCTTATTGGCTTGTGACTGTCTGCCTCTCCTTCTTGGCCTTCCAGACATACTAATGGCCTGTAGCTGCACTAAGCTGGGATAGAACACCAGTAATTTTCTTCAGGTAGCTTTATATACTGTAACCAGACAAGCCTGCCTGTCAGTAGGAAGATAACAGGAACGGATCTAGCTGAACACTGTGAGCAGGACGCACTGTACTAAATGTAAATAGTCTAGCTGCCTGACCGTGGTACTAATAGGATCAAATAGAACACCAGTAATTTTCTTCAGGTAGCTTTATATACTGTAACCAGACAAGCCTGCCTGTCAGTAGGAAGATAACAGGAACGAATCTAGCTGAACACTGTGAGCAGGACGCACTGCACTAAATGTAAATAGTCTAGCTGCCTGACCGTGGTACTAATAGGATCAAATAGAACACCAGTAATTTTCTTCAGGTAGCTTTATATACTGTAACCAGACAAGCCTGCCTGTCAGTAGGAAGATAACAGGAACGAATCTAGCTGAACACTGTGAGCAGGACGCACTGCACTAAATGTAAATAGTCTAGAAGATAACAGGAACGGATCTAGCTGAACACTGTGAGCAGGACGCACTGCACTAAATGTAAATAGTCTAGAAGATAACAGGAACGGATCTAGCTGAACACTGTGAGCAGGACGCACTGCACTAAATGTAAATAGTCTAGAAGATAACAGGAACGGATCTAGCTGAACACTGTGAGCAGGACGCACTGCACTAAATGTAAATAGTCTAGAAGATAACAGGAACGGATCTAGCTGAACACTGTGAGCAGGACGCACTGCACTAAATGTAAATAGTCTAGAAGATAACAGGAACGGATCTAGCTGAACACTGTGAGCAGGACGCACTGCACTAAATGTAAATAGTCTAGAAGATAACAGGAACGGATCTAGCTGAACACTGTGAGCAGGACGCACTGCACTAAATGTAAATAGTCTAGAAGATAACAGGAACGGATCTAGCTAAACTGAATACAGTGTATATATATATATGCAACACCTGGGATGCATATATATACACAATACACTGTAAGTGCAGCTAACTGACTGACTGTTCTGCCTAATCTATCTAACTCAAATCAAATGACACTGTCTCTCTCTCTCTCTATCTCTCAGCACACCGGAACACACACTACACAGGGCCGACGTGCAGGCGGCCTTATATAGTGTGGGGCGTGTACTAAATCCCCTGAGCCATAATTGGCCAAAGCCTCCTTGGCTTTGGCCAATTACGGCTCTCTGTTCAGGCGGCGCTGTGATTGGCCAAGCATGCGGGTCATAGTGCATGCTTGGCCAATCATCAGCCAGCAATGCACTGCGATGCCGCAGTGAATTATGGGCCGTGACGCGCCACACGAATTTGGCGCGAACGGCCCATATCGTTCGCAATTCGACGAACGGTCGAACAGCCGATGTTCGAGTCGAACATGGGTTCGACTCGAACACGAAGCTCATCCCTACTAGAGAGCTAAAAGAGAGAGGTTTCACCGAGGATCTGGTCTGGAGGCTCAATTGACAGACTGCCAGGAGACATCCAAGTCCCAGAAAGACTGTGAGTCAGGGCAGTTTGAAGGAATTTGGGGGCCCCAAGTAAAATGGACATGGAGACTCCCCCAACCCCCCCACCCCCCCCCCCCCCTGCATGCACGCACGCAAAGCCTACAGGAATCACAGCATAGCGATACAGCTAAAGTTAACCAACACTTCATATAAATGAAAAAGGTTTACAGTGCAAATACTGCTGTTGCATATAATGTGCATAACATTTTAACATTTTCAACAATTGAAGGGGAGGGAGGGGGACAGAGGCTGCGTACATACTACAGGAGGGGGACAGAGGCTGCGGACATACTACAGGAGGGGGACAGAGGTTGCCTGCGGACATACTACAGGAGGGGGACAGAGGCTGCGGACATACTACAGGAGGGGGACAGAGGCTGCCTGCGGACATACTACAGGAGGGGGACAGAGGCTGCGGACATACTACAGGAGGGGGACAGGGACTGCGGACATACTAAAGGAGGGGGACAGAGGCTGCGGACATACTACAGGAGGGGGACAGAGACTGCGGACATACTACAGGAGAGGGACAGAGACTGCGGACATACTACAGGAGGGGGACAGAGGCTGCCAGCGGACATACTACAGGAGGGGGACAGGGGCTGCGGACATACTACAGGAGGGGGACAGGGACTGCGGACATACTACAGGAGGGGGACAGAGGCTGCGGACATACTACAGGAGGGGGACAGAGGCTGCAGACTTACTACAGGAGGGGGACAGGGACTGCGGACCTACTACAGGAGGGGGACAGAGGCTGCGCACATACTATAGGAGGGGGACAGAGGCTGCGGACATACTACAGGAGGGGGACAGAGACTGCGGACATACTACAGGAGGGGAACAGAGGCTGCCTGCGGACATACTACAGGAGGGGGACAGAGGCTGCGGACATACTACAGGAGGGGGACAGAGACTGCGGACATACTACAGGAGGGGAACAGAGGCTGCCTGCGGACATACTAGAGGAGGGGGAAAAAGGCTGCGGACATACTACAGGAGGGGGACAGGGACTGCGGACATACTACAGGAGGGGGACAGAGGCTGCGGACATACTACAGGAGGAGGACAGAGACTGCGGACATACTACAGGAGGGGGACAGAGGCTGCGGACATACTACAGGAGGGAGACAGAGACTGCGGACATACTACAGGAGGGGGACAGAGGCTGCCTGCAAAATGGACATGGAGACTCCCCCAACCCCCCCACCCCACCCCCCCTGCATGCACGCACGCAAAGCCTACAGGAATCACAGCATAGCGATACAGCTAAAGTTAACCAACACTTCATATAAATGAAAAAGGTTTACAGTGCAAATACTGCTGTTGCATATAATGTGCATAACATTTTAACATTTTCAACAATTGAAGGGGAGGGAGGGGGACAGAGGCTGCGTACATACTACAGGAGGGGGACAGAGGCTGCGGACATACTACAGGAGGGGGACAGAGGTTGCCTGCGGACATACTACAGGAGGGGGACAGAGGCTGCGGACATACTACAGGAGGGGGACAGAGGCTGCCTGCGGACATACTACAGGAGGGGGACAGAGGCTGCGGACATACTACAGGAGGGGGACAGGGACTGCGGACATACTAAAGGAGGGGGACAGAGGCTGCGGACATACTACAGGAGGGGGACAGAGACTGCGGACATACTACAGGAGGGGGACAGAGGCTGCGGACATACTACAGGAGAGGGACAGAGACTGCGGACATACTACAGGAGGGGGACAGAGGCTGCCAGCGGACATACTACAGGAGGGGGACAGGGGCTGCGGACATACTACAGGAGGGGGACAGGGACTGCGGACATACTACAGGAGGGGGACAGAGGCTGCGGACATACTACAGGAGGGGGACAGAGGCTGCAGACATACTACAGGAGGGGGACAGGGACTGCGGACATACTACAGGAGGGGGACAGAGGCTGCGGACATACTACAGGAGGGGGACAGAGGCTGCGGACATACTACAGGAGGGGGACAGAGACTGCGGACATACTACAGGAGGGGAACAGAGGCTGCCTGCGGACATACTACAGGAGGGGGACAGAGGCTGCGGACATACTACAGGAGGGGGACCGAGACTGCGGACATACTACAGGAGGGGAACAGAGGCTGCCTGCGGACATACTACAGGAGGGGGAAAAAGGCTGCGGACATACTACAGGAGGGGGACAGGGACTGCGGACATACTACAGGAGGGAGACAGAGACTGCGGACATACTACAGGAGGGGGACAGAGGCTGCCTGCGGACATACTACAGGAGGGGAACAGAGGCTGTGGACATACTACAGGAGGGGGACAGGAACTGCGGACATACTACAGGAGGGGGACAGAGGCTGCAGACATACTACAGGAGGGGGACAGAGGCTGCGGACATACTACAGGAGGGGGACAGGGACTGCGGACATACTACAGGAGGGGGACAGAGGCTGCGGACATACTACAGGAGGGGGACAGAGGCTGCGGACATACTACAGGAGGGGGACAGAGACTGCGGACATACTACAGGAGGGGAACAGAGGCTGCCTGCGGACATACTACAGGAGGGGGACAGAGGCTGCGGACATACTACAGGGGGGGACAGAGGCTGCGGACATACTACAGGAGGGGGACAGAGACTGCAGACATACTACAGGAGGGGGACAGAGGCTGCCTGCGGACATACTACAGGAGGGGGACTGAGACTGTGAACATACTACAGGAGGGGGACAGAGGCTGCCTGTGGACATACAACAAGAGGGGGACAGAGGCTGCCTGCGGACATACTACAGGAGGGGGACAGAGGCTGCGGACATACTACAGGAGGGGGACAGAGACTGCGGACATACTACAGGAGGGGGACAGAGGCTGCGGACATACTACAGGAGGGGGACAGAGACTGCAGACATACTACAGGAGGGGGACAGAGGCTGCGGACATACTACAGGAGGGGGACAGAGACTGCGGACATACTACAGGAGGGGGACAGAGGCTGCAGACATACTACAGGAGGGGGACTGTTGCTGCTGTTAACCCTTAATACACCAGTATTAAGTCCTGCCTGGCCTGGAACATTACTTATGGTATCCCAGTGCTGTCCACTTCATGCCCAACTGCTCAAGAGGCTGTCCTGAAAAGTAGATATAAAGGGAAGAGTGTTCACACATTTCTGTTTAGTATTCTGGAGTATCCCACAGCCTCCATCCGAGTTACTCTGCAATAAACTTGGAATAATGGCAACCTTTTATTTGAATTTTTGAGCTGAAGGAGTAAATGTTGCTGTTTGTCTGGCTGCTGCTACTCAGAGGGAAAAGGATCTGGGACAACCCCTTGTGGGGGGGGGTTGTGCTACATATATTTCCATGAGGCCTGGTTCACACCTATGCAGGTTGCAGTTTGTTATATTCCAGGTGTATTTTTTCAATACACATTGTTGATCCATTGAAGTCTATGGAACCACAAACCAGAAAAAAGTCCCCGGCCCTTTCTATAAAATGCATAGATGTGAAATACATCCATAGGAAACCATGTTAAATGGACTGTAGTGTGTTTCTGCAAAACTGAAAACGCACTAAAAAATGCATAGATGTAAACCAGGCCTTAATGATGGAACTAATAATAAAATTCAACCATAGAAAAAAAAACTGTGCAGAACTATTTATCTAAAATAAATATTATTTATAATATTATATTCAAATATAATCTGCAAAAATAATGGCCCTTTAACACCCCAAACAAGCCCTGTGTGTTTTATTTCTTTTTTGTGTTAACATGTCTTGTGTTATTTTAAAATACAAACGCCTACACTTTATAAATTTTAATAGCCGATAAAGGCTTCTTCTAAAAACAGGATTTCCCAAAGCGATATGAATTATTTATACTGTCATTAATTATCAAGAATGGTAAGCGGCGGCATTGGTGGGCGATTGTTTATTTAAAGAAATGAGATTGTTTTCCGAAAAGGAAAAGTTTATTTCTTACACAGAATTTCCACAACAGAGCGTGCTATAAAGATGACTTTTAATCCTCCCTCTGATCTCAGTATTATGTTCATGATTACAGTATGATCTTCTGATAAACATAATGCTTGGCATGAGACTTTCCCAGCATTACCCAAATCAAACACCAAAGAAGCCATGAATAATTATGTCTTCAGCAATTTAATAAATGATGTTCAGATTAAAGCTGATCTCTAGCCTTACCTTCAGTCTTGCACAGTTGTACATGCTCCCCATTGTGTTGCTTTGGCTCTTTTAGTGATATTTTAGTATAAATATAAGTAAAAGCTGGGCTTTTCCTATTCATATGCTAATTAACTTGTTGGACTGGTTCATGATGCTCCGGAAACATGAAATTATGTTGGCAGGAAGTAGGGGGAGGAAACAAAGGACTTGAACACAGCCATGTGCTAAGGACACAAAAGAAGCAGGTTTTTTTGCAGAACTCCAAGAAGCAAGAAACAATCAAGGAAGTGATCCTGGATGATGACTCCATCATAAAGAAAGACTGAAAATAGGAATGTTACCTGGGGATAGCACTAAATCTACAACCAATGTCAAGTAACTTTTTAGTGTATCCCTCTTTTATTATCAATGCTAATTTTGCTAGTAAGGATAGATAGCTTGTGCACGTGTATATTGTATGCGTATTTTGCATTACTTTGTATGCTGTGAATTGTTTTTCCTACAATTGTATTTGCAGCAGGTTTTGTTTAGTAAAGAATGAATACATAACAGAGGTTTTTATGCTTCCTTGCTTTTACCGCAAAGAACCTTAAAAGATGCAGAGTGTCAGGGCACCATTGGCACCGAACCGGGGCGTCGGCGTACGCCTATGCGCCGGCGCGCGCCGTTGCGCGCTGCTCAGCAAATACCTGCTGTTCCCGGGCATCGGCGCGGCGCTAGGGCGCGCGCGGGTTCGCGGCGCTTGGGCGCGCGCGCGTGTGCACGTGGGCGCGGACGGGCGTGCGCGCATTCGCGATAGCGCCGGTTTGGCGCCAAAGTGCATTTAAAAGCCCCTCTGTGCTGTGACACATTGCTGCTTCGTCTCAGCTTCGTGATTCTAGTATTAGTTATCTGATTGTTTGCTACCTATCTGACCCGGCTTGTTTGACCATCCGTCCTGCTCCAATCCGACCCGGCTTGTCTGACTACTCTTATACTACCTACCTGATACCGTTGCCGAACTCTGCCTGCCTACTGACTCTGCCTCTGCCTGCTGTACTTGCCTGCCTTATATCCTAGCTGACCCGGATCGTCTGACTCTGCTTGTTCCTGTTGTCCTTGCTGTTGCACCTTCAGCTTCAGCTCCAGAGACCTCTGCACATTCAAGCGTTCCAGTCTGCTGCTTCCAGTCTCACCTGATCTGCAGTCCAGGTCCAGCCATCCCTGCGGGATCTCTCACCTCTTCTGCATCAGAGACTCAGCTCAACAGGCACTCCTACCCCACTGCGCTCAGGAGACCACTGTCCCCACTCCAGTGGCTCCTGAACCAGCGTTGTATGAGAGGTCTCCTCCTACAAGTCAGGCTCTCCTACCAGGTACCTAACAGTACGAAGCAGCCATGTCTGAGCCTGCAGGAGATACCTCTCCATTGAAGGAGATATGCACACACCTGGCAGCCCTCACCCAAGCAGTACAGGCTCTTCAGGCCAATTACAACAGACTGGAGGGACAAGTCCAGAACCTCGCAGGGGTTAATCCTTCAACCTCCTCTTCACCGGCCGCCCCAACACAGACTGTTCCAGGGCCTTCAGTGGTAATGCTCCCTCCTGAACCACGAGTTCCCACTCCTGAAAGATTCTCCGGAGACCGGTCTAAGTTTCGAGGTTTTCGCAATGCCTGCCAGCTCTTTTTTGCCTTACAGCCCAGAACCTTTTCATTGGAAGCCACAAAAGTTGGATTTGTCATTTCCCTCCTCCAAGGGGAACCACAGACCTGGGCACACCGTTTACTTGAAGGGGACTCAGCCCCAACCCAATCCTTATCAGCCTTCTTCGAAGCTATGGCACAATTGTATGAGGATCCTCAACTGACTGCCACCGCTGAATCTGCTCTGCTCGCGCTCCAACAAGGCCGCAAACCTGCGGAGGACTATGTTGCTGAATTTAGACGTTGGAGCGCGGATACCCAGTGGAACGACGCGGCTCTGCGTCATCAATTCCGCATTGGACTGTCTGAAAATCTAAAAGATGAACTGGCTCGAGTCGGTATTCCAAACACCTTGGAGGCCTTGATCACCCTATCTATCCAGATCGATCGTCGCCTCCGAGAACGCCGATCTGAACGAGCAGTCCAACCTAACCGCCCGACCTGGATGACACCACGTGCACCAATTCCTGCATCTCGCTACCTACCTGTGCCAAGTCCACCGCCAGTCAATACCACATTGGATACCTCCGAACCAATGCAGCTAGGTCTGATGCGACCTGCCCTGACCCCCGAAGAACGTGCCCGTCGCCGACAATTGAATCTGTGTCTCTACTGTGGAGGAACCGGGCATTATGTCCATAATTGCCCAATCAGAATGAGTAAGTGTTCATCTCCTATACCTACCAATCTCTCTGCTTTATCCACAAATTCTACCCATCTTGCCATTCCTCTCTCATTACAGCTTCAAGAAAAGACACTCCAAGTCAACGCAATTATTGACTCCGGGGCATGCAGCTGCTTCATAGACTTAAGTTTTGCCAACCTGCACAACATCCCTTTACAGACTAAAGCCCATGGACTCTCTGTCTTCCTTGCTGATGGCTCCCGTATCAGATCTGGACAAGTGACACAAGAAACCCTGCCATTACCCGCTACGACTTCTTCTCAACACAAGGAACTGCTGACCCTTGACGCTATCTCCTCTCCCATGTTTCCCATTATCCTGGGCATTCCCTGGCTTCAGGCCCACAATCCACACATCCATTGGGCAACTGGAGAAATAAAATTTCTGTCACCCTACTGTCAGGAACATTGTCTGGCGAAAGTCTCGGATCCCCAAGCTACTCTACTTTGTGTGGACTCCGACCAGACCAATCGTCAAGCTATTCCCAAACACTATCATGACTACTTGGATGTCTTCAGCAAAAAAGGGGCAGATTCTCTTCCACCTCATCGTCCCTACGATTGCCCCATCGAGTTGCTGCCAGGATCCGAAATTCCCTTTGGACGCATCTTCCCCCTATCCGAAAAGGAACAAGAAGTGTTGAAAGCATACATTGATGAAAACTTAGCCAAAGGATTTATTCGCCACTCTACTTCTCCAGCAGGGGCAGGAATATTCTTTGTCACCAAGAAGGACAAATCTCTCCGCCCGTGTATTGACTACCGGGAATTGAATAAGATCACGATTAAAAATCGGTATCCCCTACCCTTGATACCCGAATTATTCCAGAAATTAAGGACTGCTGTTATTTTTTCTAAGCTTGATCTAAGAGGGGCCTACAATCTGATCCGCATTCGGGCTGGGCATGAGTGGAAAACAGCTTTTCGGACCCGATTCGGGCATTATGAATATCTAGTCATGCCTTTTGGACTCTGTAATGCCCCTGCAACTTTTCAACACCTAATTAATGATGTGCTTAGAGACTTTTTAGACCTGTTCGTGATCGCATATCTAGACGATATTTTGATCTTCTCGGAATCCCTAGAGCTCCATCGGAAACATGTTTGTCAAGTATTGGGTCGTCTCCGCTTACACAGGCTGTATGCAAAAGCGGAGAAATGCGAATTCGAGAAACAAAGCATCCAATTCCTGGGCTTGATTATCTCATCGACTGGCATCAAGATGGACCCACAAAAGGTTTCTGCCGTTCTGGACTGGCCGGTACCCCTGGACAAAAAAGGGGTTCAGCGATTCATCGGGTTCGCAAACTTTTACAGGAAGTTCATCAGGGGGTTCTCTGCTATAATCGCACCAATCACACAACTGACCAAGCAGAATACCCGTTTCTCCTGGAATCATCTAGCCCAAGAGGCTTTTGTGAACCTTAAGAGACTTTTCACTTCAGCACCTATTCTTAGTCACCCTGAACCATCCTTGCCATTCATTCTAGAAGTGGACGCTTCTGAAATAGCGGTCGGTGCAATACTCTCGCAACGAAAAGGCAGTAAGGATATTATGCATCCCGTAGGATTCTTCTCCCGAAAACTCTCCCCGGCAGAAAGAAACTATGATGTCGGTGATCGAGAGCTTCTCGCCATCAAGACTGCATTAGAGGAGTGGAGGTACCTGTTGGAGGGGGCTGTGCATCCAGTACTAATTTACACTGATCATAAGAACCTAGAATATTTGCGATCCGCTAAAAGGTTGAAACCCCGTCAAGCCCGTTGGGCGCTGTTTTTCTCACGCTTTGCATTCCACATTACGTATCGACCGGGTTCAAGAAATGTTAAACCAGACGCATTATCTCGAATGCATGACAACCCAAAGGATCTATCTGCCCCAGACACCATTTTACCTGCAAACAATTTTTTGCTCATTCAAGCTGATCTTCTTTCTCAGATTAAGGAAGCATCTTCTGAAGCAACCAGACCCTCAGGCCTTACCCTAAGTAGCAAGGACGGACTGTTCTGGAAAGGTAGTCAAATTTTTGTTCCTGAGGAGGTTCGGGTCAAGGTCCTGGCACTCCTTCACGATCACCCATTGGCAGGTCACTTTGGGGTTCGTAAAACTCTGGAATTGGTACAGCGTACTTTCTGGTGGCCCAACTTGAAGGACTTTTGTGAGAGATACGTCAAATCTTGCCCCATCTGTACCCAGAATAAGACATCCAGGAGTAGAGCTTGGGGTCTGTTAAAACCCTTGCCTGTACCCGATAGGCCCTGGAAGATGATATCCATGGACTTTATTGTGGAACTCCCATGTTCAGAAGGTTGTTCTGCTATTTTTGTGATAGTAGACCGTTTTACCAAGATGGCCCACTTTCTCCCATTAAAAGGAACTCCGTCAGCTATGGAAACAGCTCACATTTTTATTAAAGAAATCATTAGACTCCACGGAATTCCTGTAAACATAACCTCTGACAGGGGGGTACAATTTACCTCACGTTTTTGGAGAGCCCTGTGTGAATCTTTAAAAATCAAGCTGGCTCTGTCTTCGGCCTATCACCCTCAGACCAACGGTCAGACGGAAAGGACCAATCAGACTCTTGAGCAGTACATCAGATGTTTTACCTCTTTCTCACAGGATGATTGGGTATCCTTGTTGCCACTAGCAGAATTTGCCTACAACAATGCCAAACACTCAGCCACCGGTCAATCCCCCTTTTTTGCCAATTATGGGTTCCATCTAACCTTTTTACCTGATTTCCTTCCAGAGTCTTCAGTCCCGGCAGTACAGAGTACGGTAGACTTCATCGACCACAACAACCAGATGTTGCAGGAAGCAGTATCCAAGGCTCAGGCGGACAGCAAGAGGATCTTTGACCGAAAGAGAAGAGGGGAATTGAAGCTTCAGCTTGGTGACCAGGTATGGCTATCTACAAGTAACATTAAACTAGCATGTCCCTCTAAGAAGTTGGCACCTAGATTTATGGGACCGTTTCCGGTCAAAAGAAAGATCAATGAAGTTTCATATGAACTGACTTTACCTGACTCTCTCAAAATACATCCCGTGTTTCATGTGTCATTGCTCAAACCTGCTGTACCTGATCCCTTCCCCGGCAGAGGAACTAGACCTCCTGAGCCCATTGTGGTTGATGGCAACGAGGAATTTGAGGTCGAGGCTATCCTTGATTGCAGGAAAAGACAAGGTCAGATCCAGTTCCTAATTAAGTGGAGGGGCTACGGCCCAGAAAATAATTCTTGGGAACCAGATTGTAATGTACATGCCAGACGTTTAGTGCAAGCCTATTTTTCTAGTCATCCGGAGAAGAGAAGGCTTTTGGGCACCCGGAGGTTGCCCCTTGGGGGGGGGCAATGTCAGGGCACCATTGGCACCGAACCGGGGCGTCGGCGTACGCCTATGCGCCGGCGCGCGCCGTTGCGCGCTGCTCAGCAAATACCTGCTGTTCCCGGGCATCGGCGCGGCGCTAGGGCGCGCGCGGGTTCGCGGCGCTTGGGCGCGCGCGCGTGTGCACGTGGGCGCGGACGGGCGTGCGCGCATTCGCGATAGCGCCGGTTTGGCGCCAAAGTGCATTTAAAAGCCCCTCTGTGCTGTGACACATTGCTGCTTCGTCTCAGCTTCGTGATTCTAGTATTAGTTATCTGATTGTTTGCTACCTATCTGACCCGGCTTGTTTGACCATCCGTCCTGCTCCAATCCGACCCGGCTTGTCTGACTACTCTTATACTACCTACCTGATACCGTTGCCGAACTCTGCCTGCCTACTGACTCTGCCTCTGCCTGCTGTACTTGCCTGCCTTATATCCTAGCTGACCCGGATCGTCTGACTCTGCTTGTTCCTGTTGTCCTTGCTGTTGCACCTTCAGCTTCAGCTCCAGAGACCTCTGCACATTCAAGCGTTCCAGTCTGCTGCTTCCAGTCTCACCTGATCTGCAGTCCAGCCATCCCTGCGGGATCTCTCACCTCTTCTGCATCAGAGACTCAGCTCAACAGGCACTCCTACCCCACTGCGCTCAGGAGACCACTGTCCCCACTCCAGTGGCTCCTGAACCAGCGTTGTATGAGAGGTCTCCTCCTACAAGTCAGGCTCTCCTACCAGGTACCTAACACAGAGCAAATACACTCCTGTACTGAAATTGCTTTAGAAGGCCACAGCAAGTTGGATAGAGCCTACTTCATTTCCTGTCTGGAGGACGTCCAGCATCATAAAGACCTTTCCTTCCCTGCCTTACTGCCCCTGGCCCGCCCCTTGCATTCATTTGCTTTCAGTTCTTTTGATCGTGGAGGCTCAGCATTGTCTGCATAAAAAAAAAATAAAGCCTGTCTTGGAATACCCATTCCTCCTGACTGAGACCCACCCATCAAAGCATATTGATTGTTGCTAAACTCCTCCTCCCAGGAGCCAGTCCACAGCTTGCATTAGGTTCCTGGCTCCTCCAGTGACGAGCAGTGCTGTGTGTACACTGTTGGCATGTGAGGAGATCCCAGCTGTTAGCTGTATGCAACTGACCTTACCATATGCGATTCATTCTGCTGGAAAGTGTGAGTGAAGTTTACCCTTAGCTTATAGGGAATATTTAATATACAATATGCGCAATGGTCTCTTTGTTGTTTCATACTGGGGAAGTTCTTTGAAAGCCAGTAGCCAGCCTATGCTAATGAGCAGCTGAATATATGAGCAAGTCATCTATCACTGGGGATCACTCATTGAAACCTGTCCAAATTCATCAATCACCAAAGACAATTCTTCACAGCGGTATGCTGTCCTATTGAGATATTTGTGCACTGTGGTTCATCACATTAATATATCTCATTTTTCTTTCTTTTTTATTGTGTTTAATAATGTATTATCACATTGATATTTAGTTATAGGGTTTTGTTATGGTGAAGAATGTTATGTTATTTATAATAGGTTCCATTTACCTATTTTTGCACATGATTCACTGATTAACCATTAGGAGGTCACACCACGTTATATTGGGAGGTTAATTTTAGCGCATTATACATTCGGAATATAAATGATCTACCTGTGTTGCATAGAGAAGCACGGAGACTCAGTGATGACATCACTGGGTATAAAATGAGATATGCCATGAATGTGGAAAGGTTTGATTTAAAAATGTATTTAGCATGTTAGTGGAGGACACAATGGAAGACAAAATTAAAATGTGAAAGTGGTGGCAGACTGAGAAGGTAAAGGCAGCAGTGAGGAACAAATGCACTATATGAGTTAAAGTGGATTGAAAGACAACATCCTGTTAATACCTGTTAAATATTGCCTCCCCATTGCTTTGATATGACCCAGAGACATTTTCTCTGAAATCACCTTCTAAACACACGTATCCGCAAAACTCCAACTCATTTTTCTAATGTTGTTATGGCTGGTGTGCATGAATATGGTACTTTGCCATCCAAGCTGGAGCTATGTATGCTGGCAGGTGATGTCACTATCCTATAGGATTTAACAGCAATGTCGGCAGAGAAACCCGTACTGGCCGGAGCATTCCGGTCACATGACTGCATGGAAAGATCTGGAAAAAATGTATCTAAATGGTGATTTAGTAGAAAATTTCTGCAGGCAGTATCAAAGCAATTGGGAAGACACATTTAACAAGTATGTTGTTATGTAGTCTTTCTTCCTCTTTAAATTGATTCTAAAGAAAAAAAAACAAACATGTTAGACTTACCCGTTCAGTGTAATAGTTTTGCAGAGAGCAGCCCCTGATCCTCCTCTTTTAGGGTCCCCTACCGCCGGTCCTAGCTTTTCTCCCCTGTCGAATGCCACCAATAGCAAGCCTCTTGCTATAGGGGCACTTAAGCAGGTTTACTCCTGAGCCCCGCTCTGTGTGTTCATTCACACACACACACACAGAGCATGGCTGGCCCCTCCCACTGCTCTCTCCTCATTGGCTCACTGCCTGTGATTGGCAGCAGCAGGAGCCAATGGTTCCTGCTGCTGTGTGAGCCAATAAGGAGAGAAAGACCCGGGAGAGCCACTGCTCTCATGCACATCGCTAGATTGAGATGGGGCTCAGGTAAGTATAAATAGCGCCCATATAAATAAATTTACAGGTCTCAAAGGCGTTAACACTAGAAATCACTGCATCCACCAACTGAAATCCCCAAAGTATTACTAAAGTCTATTTTTTTTCCTATAAATATAACAAACATGTCATACTTACCTGCTCTGTGTAATAGTTTTGCACAGAGCAGCCCAGATCCTCCTCTTTTCGGGTCCCTCTTCGGCGCTCCTGGCCCCTCCCTCCTGTGGAGTGCTCCCTCCTCCCCGAGCCCAGCCGCAGTCCCATGTGTCCATTCAGACACAAAGCCCCCGCCCTCTCTGTCTCCTGATTGCCTAGCTGACTTTGATTGACATTTGGGAGCCAATGGCCCCGCTGCTGTGTCTCAACTAATCAGGAGGGAGTGTCCCAGAAGGCTAAGGCACTCGTGCACATCACTGGACAGAGATGGGGCTCAGGTAAGTATTAGGGGGGCTGCTACACACAGAAGGTTTTTTATCTTAATGCATAGAATGCATTTAAATAAAAAAACCTTCTGCCTTTACAACCACTTTAAGGACCAGGCTGTAAGGTGGCAGATTCCCTTTAAATCCTCCTGTATGGTGGCAGCAGGTTCTCTTTAAACCCTCAGCATTGGACTCTCCAACTTGTTTGCTAAATGGACTCACCCAAGGGTAAGAAGAAGAAGCCTCCCTTTTTGTAATACATTTTTTAATGAAAAAAATATTTCCAACAGCAGCAAAAACACCCTCACATTCTAAAAATTACTTCACCAGCATTCATTTAAACCAACTTGCGGTTTGTGGCCCCAGACATGGCACTATTCCCAACGCACACATTCCTGTAGAGAAGCCTGTATTTGTAAAGTGGCTGCTGAAGTGACCACTGGCTGGAATCGTGTGTAGTCAGAGAGAGTAATGTCACCGGCACACCAAGATCTCCAAAAATGAGTCCAAAATTTCAATCAGCGATCACGTTTCGGAGCCGCGCAGGACCCCTTCCTCAGGCAGTGCGACACATGCCACATGCCTGATGAAGAGGTCCTATGTGGCTCCCAAACGTTGCTTTCTGCTGTAATGATGTGATCGCTGATCACCGCTTGCCAACCAGCCTCCATATAAAATATAAAGAAGGTTGACTCTCCTGCGTGAATCTCTGCAGGTGTGCGGCGGCCACTTTAAGGGCTATAGGGGACGCGTGCGTGACGCAGGAGCTGATGCGCGTGTTCGGCGGCTGTGATATCTGCCGGCGACCTGTGATCATTCCTCAGAGACCCAGAACGGGGGAACGGTCAATGTAGACAAACAGATCCTTGTTCAGTCAGGGAAGTAGCGAGAGATCTGCTGTTCCTAGCAATCAGGAACAACGATCTCTCTCTACTCCCAGTCAGTCCCCTCCCACCACAGTTAGAAACACCTCCCTAGGGAACACTTAACCCCTTGATCGCCCCCTAGTGTTAACCCCTTCCCTGCCAGTGACATTTATACAGTAATCAGTGGCTATTTTTAGCTCTGATCGCTGTATAAATGTCACCGCCATTACTAGTAAAAAGAAAACTAATAGTAAAAATGCCATAAATATATCCAGATTTTGTAGACGCTATAACTTCTGCGCAAACCAATCACTATACACTTATTGTGATTTGTTTTACCAAAAATAAGTAGAAGAATACATATTGGCCTAAACTGATGAAGACATTTGGTTTTTTTTATTTATTTTTGGGATATTTATTATAGCAAAAAGTAAAAAATATTGTTTTTTTCAAAATTGTCGCTCTTTTTTTGTTTATATCACAAAAAATAAAATCCGCAGAGGTGATCAAATACCACCAAAAGAAAGCTCTATTTGTGAACAAAAAAACACAAATTTCATTTGGATGCAGCGTCACATGATCACACAATTGTCAGTTAAAGCGGCGCAGTGCCGTATCACAAAAAATGGCCTGGTCAGGAAGTGGGTAAACCCATCCAGGGCTGAAGTGGTTAACGCTTTGGACTCATTTTTGGAGATCTTGAGGTGCTGGTGACATTACTTTCTCAGACCGGAGGTGACGTCACTTGGCTCCGGCGCCCTACGGGCTACGCTACTAATCCACGTGGCTTCTTCAGGGTGGCTACTGGAAGTTGGTCCCAAAGGTAGCTATAGCTGGCAGCACTGATCAATGTATTCTGACAGCTGGGAAGTTTCCCCATTTTCAGAATACAATACTTCAACGGGAGTGATTCCCCCATCGGCATCGAGTGTGTGGATGGAGGAATTGAGTCTTTTTTTTTTATTATTCAACCCGCTGGTTGAACAAAAAAAAATGATTCGGGTATGGGCTGCCTTAGGGGAAATCTCTCTAATGGAGCCCAAGATAGGGTTAAAATCTGGAAGGGGTCCCCCCTTTCCCTAATGTATTCAGAGCTAAAAAAAATGAGCATAGATACATTTTAATCTTAAACTAAAAATAGAACAGCTGTTTTATTTTTAAACAATTTAACAGAACACAACGCATGCCTAAAAATAAACAAAGCTGACTTTATCCTGTGAATCACATAACAGAGAAACTCGGCGACACCCCAGTGCAAAGTTACCAGTTTATTGTTCTTTAATAAATACAATGATCCCAATTGTGTATACACAATATGCTCCTTCAGCCTCCACAAAGCTAGAAATCACAGTATTTTCTGCTCCAAAACACATAAAAAATAAAAAAATATAGAACACTGGATACTATTGAGTAACATAGAAGATGGGCTAAAGGTTTTCAAATCAACACATTTACAAAATAATAAGCAATGATTAGAAGTATTTTGCAGCGATAAAACATTAATTTATCAAAAAAAGAATATAGAAGAGTTTCATTTATCTTAAAAGGTATTCAACAATTTGATATATTTTATTTATTTTTGTTTTGTTACTTTCAGGTGACAAGGATTACATAAAAAAAAAAATCAATATAATAATTAGCAGCAATTAACAGTTTAAGATATTGTATATTAAACAGATTATCATCAGCACCAAAGCTCGTTTTATCTTTTTCTCAATAAGAAATGGCAACCAAAATATATCATCTTAGTATTTAAACTACAAACTTGCTTTTTCTTGATCTGAATATTATATAATTATTTAATAATAATTTTAACATTTTCATTATATGTTGTATATTTTGCTTTCTAATTTTTGTAAAGAAATAAAAAAACATTTTTTTTTTGCTTTGATAAACTGAAAAGCCCAGAAAATTAGCAAAAAAAAAAAAAAAAACTCCAAAATGTAAGAAAAAAAAAATCATATATTATAATTATATAGGAAACAGCCAGAAGCCAGTGGTTATCGTCAGAAACTATTTTGTTTTCTACTATTTATAAACTATCAAAATAGATTTTAAATGAACAACACTTTTATAAATATTTTAAGTGCATATTTACAATTTTTGCGATATATCACCTTCTGCAGCCTATTTGTGTGTCTTACATCTATCGGAGTCTAATGGCATCAAAGTTAAACTCTAGTGAAACACAAGATCTAGTACTGTAATTAAACCATTGCCTAAATACTTTTTGCTTTTGAAAGAAATTATGTTGTTTCTACCCCTTTTTTGCAGCCTGTCACAGCTCTAAAGTCCTCTTGCTGGAAACGGCTGGTCTAGCTATAAAAAAAAAACAAAAACAATGGGTGTGACAGTGTGATCCCAAAATTAAATCTAAAAAAGTGATGATGATGGAGGTACTTCTACAGCCCGTATTAGAAAAAAAAAATTAAAGAATTAAAAAAAAAAAGAAGAAAAAAAAAAATACAGTGCCAACGTGACAATATTTTTTAAGTTTACTGATGAACTGATACATTTTCTAATGACAGGAATTCTACCTTTAAAATTATTAAAAGCCGTTACAATTTACTTCGGATAGAAAGGAAAATTATTAGAATGTTTGTCGGGTTTTTGTTACTGCTTGTACACCATTGGTGGGATTATTTATTCCCTTACTTCCTGATTCCTTCTGCCACAGACAGCAAATAAAACCTAGCAAAGGTTCTAACCATTTTTTGCGACTATCTAAAACTTACACCTCAAATATGCAAAAAATTTTTGGGTCAACACCACAGGGTAAAATTTAAAAAAAACATAATGGAACGAGCGTGGCTACTAATGGCTAGTACATGGGGTGACTGCCTTTCAAAACAATCTTTGGTCCTCATAGCTCTGTTTATAAGAGTGAACATAAAATTTAACCTCTCGGCGGTCTGAGACCTCCCAGAGGTTAAAGTCAGGTTAATATGTACAGTTGGCAGATTAGATTTCATCGGTGCAAATTGAGCCCGGTGGGAATGGGGGGGGGGGGTTGGTGTTTAGCAGGAAACCTCCATGGTTTTAACATTGTTCTGGTCGTCCATTTTGGTGTCCGTGTGAGAGCGTCCCCGATTCCCTTCTCCCGTCTGCGCTCGGCTGCGATTGCCTTCACCGGTGTGGGAGCGGCTGCGTGAGCCCTCGTTGGTGTGAGACCGGCTCCTATTTCCATCCAGGGAGGAGACGCTGGCGCCAGAGTTTGTTCGGGATCTCATCAGCCTGGTCATGCTGGCTGCGGGCACTGTGAAAGAGGTTTTAAGAATGAACTCTTAATGAAGATCATAGCATGCAATAAAAATATGTAGATGCCTGTCACATACTCAACCCAGATGCCCATAGCAGTACAGACATCTACTTCAGTAGGTCATTCAAATTATTGGCTTACAACACTCATTTTATTATATTCACATGAATTTTTAGTAAGTCCACATTCAGAGATATTATGTTAAATTTGTGTCAGGACCTGGATCATCTGCTGGTGGCACTGTGCTTCCCAGAGCGGAAGGTTGTAGTTCCAGTGTCCACCAGCCGGTGTCTCCCAGCAGCCAGAAGATTCCAGTAATCAGTTTCCACCTGATGGTGGCTGCTGGGAGGGTATTTAGGTCCTCGCCTACTAGTGCCTCTTGCTCCAGTGTTTTGCTCTGCTGCCAGATACTGCGTGCCATTTATACTGATCCTGATCTTGCTCCTGTCTTGCATCTTGTGCATCTCCAGTTTTCCCCGGCTTTTCTGTGTTCCCCGTTTTGAATATATTTTATATAGTTAGTTGCTAGTGAGGCCTTTATGTATGTTAAGCCTTGTACACACGATCGGATTGTTGGCCAACAAAACCATGGACTTTTGGCACAAGCTTCTCTTGCATACAAACGGCAAGGAATTGTTGGCCAACAAATACGAAGGTAGTGACGTACTACGTTGTATTTCAGCCCTTTAGCGCCACCCTTTGGGCTCTTTCTGCTAATTCCGTGTTAGTAGAAGTTTGGTGAGTGTTGATTCGTGCTTTTCATTTCGCACTTTTCATCTCACGCTTTTCAGTTAGTTAGTGAACGGCCGTTCGTCAACCAGACATGTTGCGGAATTGGAGGAGATAACATGTAATTTATTATTGGCCTTGGAGTTATTGCTTTGACATTATTTTTGTTGGTTGAATAAAGATTTGATTTGGCATATTTTCTATATTTTTGGATGCATAGAATGCACTTTTTGGTTAAGTTCTATTGGCAGATAGCATGTCTAATTTATTTGTTTTCTTTTTTTAATGCACAATAAAAAAATTGTGTAGAATAATACTTGGCTATGTGTTTTACTTCAAATGACAGTTTGGGAGTCGGCAGTTACATTTAAAAAAAATACAATGTAAAATTGACAAGGGAAACCAACATAGTTGTATCTTTGATCTTAAAAACTACGGGATAATAGTGTTGTGGTGACTTGCCCAAAAAAAAAAAAAAAAAAACATAATAATATTATTCTTGATATCACTAGGAAAAAAAAAGGATTTGAAAATTTGTTTGCAATAACTCCATCAGTATCACCAGCAAAGCAGCTTCATTATTATCCCATTAAAGAAGAAGAGAATTGTGCGCTGCATTTGGACATTTCATAATTTGCCGCGTCACGAATGTTAATTCTCCATTACGAACGCTACTTTACAAGACCGACTGCTTCTGGCTCGTCCTTGCTTGCCGAGTATGTGTGTTTGTGCTTTGGACTTTTGTCCGACGGACTTGTGTACACACGATCAGAAAATCCGACAACAGACATTTGTCCGCAGAAAATTTTAAAACCTGTTAGCCAACATTTGTCCGTGGAAAATCCAACAACAATTGTTCGATGGAGCGTACACACGGTCGGATTTACCTCCAACAGCCTGTCATCGAACATTTCCCGTCGGAAAGTCTGATCGCGTGTACGAGGCTTTAGGCTTTATGTGTGGTTGTTTAGTTTGGTATTTTGTCACTGGCTTTTTGGTTCACTTACATCGTTATGTTTTCTGTTTGCTGGTGTTTGGATGGGTTAAGTTTTACTGTAAATAAATCTCACTTAAAGCACACTTTGTTTTCTCTCAGTTTCCTAAGTGTAGCTACACAGATTTGACCATCTCTGCTGCTGATTCTTTTGATCTTCTGACTTTCTACATTTTTTACTTCCTGTTTGTTCTTTATTTTAATGATACATTTGATATATTTTCTTTGTGAAAGCTCCCTCGAGTGGTCACTTCTATACCATGGTAGGTAATTAGCAATTAAACTAAAGGAGCAGATCGGGCGGCCGTGGTTGTGTGAGCGCTCACATTATGCAGTGTCAGCGAGCAGAGGGAGGGGAGAGGAATCACCTGCAGGAGCTGACTGGGGACGCTCTCCCTCTCAATAGAGACTGTGTTACTCCAGCGGCGGCCCGTGTAAGATGCGGCACATCCGCTACGAATGCAAACAAAAAGACATTGCCTTTTTGTAAAAATAAAAAAAATATATATATTTTTTTTAATTGGGGGGCACATGGTGGGGCATAGCATAATGTTGGGGGGGAGGTCAGGGCCCCCTCTGCCCCCCCTAGGGACACCATTGGACCTAAGAAAGTGAACCAGATAAGGGTACTGGTAAGAAAGTACTAGTGTTCTTTCTTAAATAAATTTTAAAAAATGTGAAATTAAAATACCTTAGTGTCTAGGGAGGGCACTGGCTTTCAAGTCCATGTTCAACATATGACTTCTGCCCAAGACACTGCTAAACCCTGCCTATCCTGAAGCTAAACCCTATATGTGCCATTTAACAGTCAAGTGCCATAACCTCAGTTGGTATGTAATGCCAAGAAGAGGCGGGGTTTGGAAAGGACGCTTATTGTACTTTGGGCTTGAAATCCAAGATCCTGCCAATAAGCATAAAAACTAAATGCCAATACCGTTAGTTTGCACCCTCTGTCAAGCCTAAAAGGTTCACTTTAAGATCTACTTATTAAGTTTAGTTAAAGTGGTTGTAAACCTCAGACATGAAATATGAACAAAGCATATCCCTCTATAGTGTGTACTGGCCTCAGTTAGGAGCACTAAGTGTAATTTCTCTCTGCTATCAGCATGAGTCACTTCTGACAAGTTTTCCTGACACCATGAGAAAAATGGTGACAGGGGAGGGACCTCCTGCTGATTGACAGTCTCAGTTGTCAAGAAGAGAAGACTGCAGATATACAGGAACAACTTATGTAGGATGATTTGTTTCATCTCTGTTATCTCATCACCTGAGACCAGTCACTTCACTGGGTTTACAACCACTTTAACCTAACCAAGAATGTATAGTTGCCAATAAGGTTGGACTCACAAATAAACAAATTATTTGATAAAGTTCAAGTTTATATCTGCTGGGAATTCAGCTTTAGGACAATGTCCTTCAAACATAGATAAAAAAAAAACATGACTACAAATAATTTTTTTTAATAAAAACATTACTTACTGTAGCCCATGCCCTGGACAAAGTATTTAAAGGCTTCGGTAAGCTTTGCCGGCTAAAAAAAAAGAAAAAAAGAAAGAAAGAAAACATGAAATAATACATTTTACTTGTTAACACCTTTATCTTAAAAGAGACAGTTGTAGGTGTTCTGCTGACCATGCATGTAGCAATATAATCTTGTAATCTGTATAATGAAAAATCACATCTTTTGGAAATTGAATGCATCAAACAATAGTTGCAGATGTGAATTTTTTTTTTTTTAAATATATAAATGTATTTCATTCTGTATGCTTTGCCCACTGCAGCCAATGTCCTTGGCATCATACTAAAGCCGGCCACAGACAGTTCGAATCTCAGCTGGTCCAGTGAACAGGCCGAGATTCGAACCATGTTTGGGCAGGTGGAATGTACCCAAGTTGATTGATCAATTAACTTGGGTACAACCAGACAGATCTTATATGTGATTATTGCTAGCGGCTATTATAGCAGTAATCACTGTGTTCTCCTGGCGGGGATGGCTTCCTATGCCCCCCGTGCCGGGAGAACACAATGGCTCAGTGGGAGGGGTTCCCTATCAACATTGGCTGTGTTGATGTGGGAATCAAGCAATTTTCTTTCCTGCAACCCATGGTCTATGGCCAGCTTTACTCTTTTCCCCTGTACTCACATTCCTAATGCTGCATATACATGGTTGGACTTTCCGGCAGGAAAAGTCCGACTGTATCTTTTCATCGGACATTCCGATCGTGTGTAGGCCCCATCGGACTTTTTTTTTTTTTCGAAAATTCTGACGGACCTAGAAATAGAACATGTTTTAAATCTTTCCGATGGAATCAATTCCTATCGGGAAAACCGATTGTCTGTATGCTGTTCCGACGGACCAAAAACGATGCATGCACTGAAGCAAGTACGAGATGGAAGCTATTGGCTACTGGCTTTTGAACGTCCTTTTTTCTAGTCCCGTCGTACGTGTTGTACGTCACCGCGTTCTGGACGGTCGGACTTTCGTCAGACTTTACTTTGACCGTGTGTAGGCAAGACCGCTTGAATGGAATTCCGTCAGAGAAACCTTCGGAGTTTAGTCCGCCGGCAAAACCGGTCGTGTGTACGCGGCATAAGGCTCCATGCACACTGGATGCTAAAATAAAGTTATAAAAACGCCAGTAGCTTTGCAGTGAGTCTTTCAACGTTTTTTAACATTTTTGCAATAGCGTTTATCAGCGTTATTTAGTGTTTTTCAGCGTTAGCGGGTTTTTTCTTCATTTTTTTGCTAACGCTAAAAAACACTGGTGAGACACGTTTTTGAGTACTTATTGGCGCTTATCAGCGTTTATCGGCGTTTGCCTTTTTTAGCGTTTTTTAGGTCAAAAACAGCACTTTGAACGCGATTTTCGGGCGTTCAGAAAAAAACCCATAAACTCCACTGTTAATTAAAGCTGAAAAACGTCCACACATGGACACATAGGCTAACCTAGAGTGGAGTTTATGGGCTTTTAAAAAAAAACGCCCAAACGCCAATAAACTGCAGTTTATCAGCTCCAGTGAGCATGGAGCCTAATGCCGCGTACACATGAGCGGACTTTACGGCAGACTTTGTCCGGCATACTTTTCGTCGGACTTTACAACGGACTTTTTCGAATTAATGGACTTGCCTACACACAATCAACCAAAGTCCGACGGATTTGTACGTGATGACGTACACCGGACTAAAACAAGGAAGTTCATAGCCAGTAGCCAACAGCTGCCCTAGCGTGGCTTTTTGTCCCTCGAACTAGCATACAGACGAGCGGACTTTTCGACTGGACTCGAGTCCGTCGGATAGATTTGAAACATGTTTCAAATCTAAGTCCGTCCAACTTTTGAGAAAACAAAGTCCGCTGGAGCCCACACACGATCGAATTGTCCGACGAAATCCTGCCGGGCAAAGTCTGCCATAAAGTCCGCTCGTGTGTACGCGGCATAAGAGCACCTGACGTTATTAAATCTATTTTGTTGTATAGTTTTATGTTGTTGGTGTTGTATGGACAGCATAACCAACATCTAATATTGATCTAAGTTACCTGAACGACTTGGGGAAATCCTCCACAGTCTGACATCTGAGGAGACAGAAAAGATGTCAGTAATTCATTTTAAACAATACAGTACTTTAGCAGTAACAATTGACCTGGAACATTTAACTTTGCTTTGGATGAAGTAGGGAAGGTTCAAATTTCTGTCTGCATCCCAGCTGGGGGAGATTACCCTAAAATCTTAGGATAGGAAGTGATGGGAAAACTCTCTAACGAGTACATGGAAAAAAATTTACACCATGAAGGTAACACCTTCATAAAGACAACAACCTCAAGATTCACCACAAAATAGTGGCCAGAGTAGTCCCCCGAGAAGGTCACCCCTCTTGGCTGGAGCACACCACACAAAGGCTTTGCATTAGAATGGCAGCAACTGCCTTGAGTTCCTCTCAGACTTAGCTTCTAATGATCCTCCAAACCTGTGCACTCACACAGGCTGCAGGCAACGAGCAAAGCCAAGACAAAGGATTGAAGGGCCTGTCCCACCCAAGGTACTTCGGAACCTTCAAACTCCAGGCCCTGATCTGGGATTACAAAACCAGAGAAAGCGTACAGAGTTTTCTTTGCTCACAATAAACACACCGAAGCCTATCAAACCATAACTTGGAGAATCCTGTGTCCTTTCTGTACCATATTACCAAACTCACACTGTGGCAGGGCCTCACATTGTCACAATATATACATTGCCTAAGACATTTTCCACATTTTGTCAGGTTACAACCAAAAACGTATTTTATTGGGATTTTATGTGATAGACCAACACAAAGTGGCAAATAATTGTGAAGTGGAAGAAAATGATAAATGGTTTTCAACATTTTTTACAAATAACTATCTGAAAAGTGTGGCGTGCATTTGTATTCAGCCCCCTTTACTCTGATACCCCTAACTAAAATCTAGTGGAACCAATTGCCTTCAGAAGTCACCTAATTAGTAAATCGAGTCCACCTGTGTGTAATTTAATCTCAGTAAAAATACAGCTGTTCTGTGAAGTCCTCAGAGCATTGTTAGAGAACCTTAGTGAACAAACGGCATCATGAAGGACAAGGAACACACCAGACAGGTCAAGGATAAAGTTGTAGAGAAGTTTAAAGCAGGGTTAGGTTATAAAAAAAATCCCAAGCTTTGAACATCTCACAGAGCACTGTCCAATCCATCATCTGAACATGAAAAGAGTATGGCACAACTGCAAACCTACCAAGACATGGCCGTCCACCTAAACTGACAGGCCGGGTAAGGAGAGCATTAATCAGAGAAGCAACCAAGAGGTCCATGGTAACTCTGGAGGAGCTGCAGAGATCCACAGCTCAGGTGGGAGAATCTGTCCACAGGATTTAAAAGGTGCTCATCCCCCTGATGAGTCACAAGACCCTGTGACATAACGCGTAGGGGAGGGGGCAGATTTGTTTGGCAGGACGCTTGGGCACAAAGTAGCTGCAGCATCGTGGTTTTATATGACATACGCTGCCTACAGTTGGTGCACTGGAGCACCTTTTAAATGTGAGTTCTATGCAAATTTTTTTAATAAATTGAATATTGTTTAAAACGATATAAGCACTATTTGGAGCTCTTTCTCTCTCACATATATCGAGTCATAATGGAGGTACATCAGTGGAGCAATGAGGAGGAATGCATGATCTGTTAGTCCGGGGTGACTAAAAAGCTTTATTTGACCAAACTTAAGTGTGAGGTCACACTCTGTGAGGTAAGCGCATTTCTTATGGGGGAGCACCGAGGTGAATAGATACAAAGCACAGAATTTTGAGGATTTGTGAAGACTCAACAAGGTAAGCACTTCAATACTGGGCACTTTCACCCCCTTCCTTCCCAGACCAATTTTCAGCTTTCAGCGCTGTCACACTTTGAATGACAATTGCGCGGTTATGTAACATTGCACTCAAATGAAATTTTTATCATTTTTTTCACACAAATAGAGCTTTTTTGGTGGTATTTAATCACTGCTGGGGCTTTTATTTTTTACGCTACAAATAAAAAAAGAACGAAAATTTTCCAAAAAAAATGCATTTTTCTTAGTTTCTGTTATAAAATTTTGCAAATAAGTAATTTCTCTTGATAAATTTTGACCAAAAATTATGCTGCTACGTTTCTTTGGTAAAAATAACCCAAATCAGTGTTTATTTGGTGTGTGGCAGTGATGGGGGGACAGACAATTGTTTTTATTGGGACACTGAAATGTGTATAGGGACAGGGGTATATCAGTGGTGCTTGGTGTACGTTGTGGGGGGATCTGTAACAGCTCTCTGTGTAAAATCATCCTCACACAGAGAGCTGTCACAGATCTGCAGATTTCCCCCCCCCCCCGCACTGATCATAATGATCACAGGATCGAGCTGCAGCGCGCCTCGTGGCAGTGCTGCGAGCACTCGTTCTGAGGGACGTTCCTGACCGTCCACTC
The DNA here is from genome assembly GCA_037952835.1 of Lithobates septentrionalis. Taxonomy (NCBI): domain Eukaryota; kingdom Metazoa; phylum Chordata; class Amphibia; order Anura; family Ranidae; genus Lithobates; species Lithobates septentrionalis. Next base: position 1,693,092 of record JBBDGP010000386.1, read on the forward strand.
AGAACGAGGAAAGGACCACCCGGTCGTTTATGTGCAGTGGCCGGGTGGGAAGTAGTTAAAACTTTTTTCTGACATTATTCATTAACTATTTAATTGCACTTAAGCACAGGGTTTATATTATTATAAGAAGAAATATACTTGAATATATTATATTATTATGTATTATGTGAGTATTATGTTATTGTTTATTCACATGTTATTATGATGGCACTCATATTGACACAGGAGAATTGAGACACTAAGTGCTTGGATACATTTCTTATCACTAGCGCAGCATTATTTGTTTTTGAGTTCTATAACCCCTTTCAGTATTTTTGGTCTTACCTTCAGCAATGTGGTTTTTGTTGGGTCCAGCTTTGAATTACATTCAACCTAAAAGAATGAAAATAATAAAAATGTTACCATATTTATCCAGGAACTTCCTGCAGTTTGTGTATTACTACTCTTTACATATTACCCATGATTCAGAATAGATACCATAAATACAATTGGTTCAGTGCAACAGTTAAATCTGAAATCTTCTTTATATCTCCATAGCTCAGTGGTTCTCAACTCCTGTCCTCAGGACCCACCAACAGGCCAGATTTTATGTATTACCTTGGGGGAGATGCAGACAAGAATACTGCAATCACTGAGCAGCAAATGATATCACCTGTGAAGTATTTCTGTTATCTTGCAAACCTGGCCTGTTAGTGGGTCCTGAGGACCGGAGTTGAGAACCACTGCCATAGCTAGTCACAAAAAGAAATGGCCCTTTAAAAAAAAAGAAAAAAAAAGGTCCTTCAAGTGCACTGTGTTCAGGCGCCAGACATAGTGCACTATGGGAAGCATGACGCCAATGCAATCATGTGATTGCAGGTGAGACGCTTAGTTTGCCGGGTTTTGTGATGCTTTGTGGCACACTGCAGAGCACCTCTACACTCGCTTATGTGTCATTCTTGTTGTTGTCTTTTTGTTGATTGGCACCGCCGTAGGACATGGGCGGTGCTTTCCCCGGGCAGCAGCGCCAAAAGTCCCCTATTTGAAATATGTTGTAAATTTCAGCAATGCTCCAAAATGGTAATAGAAAAGATTATCAGGCCTATAGTTTTTTTAAAGCTTTAATGTTCTTCGCTGTTTATTTATAATCTTTGTTTTATAAATACATGAATAATACGGGGTGAAACCATGACACTGATGTCACAAAGCATTGTTGGTTTTCTAAAATGAGAGCACAGTTTTTTCTTTCTAGCCTTCCCTCTGATTTAAACTTTTTAAGAAACTGTCTGAACTTGGCAGCCAGGGAGGAGGAGGAGTCACTTGAGCTATTGAGCTCTATTATTATTATTATTATTATACAGGATTTATATAGCAAGCAGGAAATAACAAGCAGGAAAGCTTGAAAAAAAAGACTAGAGCTTCTCCTGCTGGGCTGAAATACAAATACATAATATTTACTGTATATGCATTAGTTCATATTTACCAGACTAAAATAAAATTAAAATAAAATATCTTTGCTTTTTTTTTTTATTCCTGACCATAGTAAAATAGAAAAATATATGCAAAATCAATATACAGTACAGTAAATTCCCTTTCAAAGACCGCCTTTTCAGTAAAAGTATTCCCATAACTGAATTCTAGCAACTCTGTATTATCACGCTTGTGTCTTGCCAATCTTGATACATACCACTGCATCCACGGCAGGAGAATTGTCACCAACCACCAGCAGTGACGGACACCTATAACACAAAAAACACTCAATGAAATTAAGTGAAACACCCAGAACACTGCAAAGGATTAAACTGATGTCAAACAAGTAAATTCAAGAAGACGTTTAACTTTCATGGATGGTAAATTTATTTACATATAGCTATCACCACAGAGTCAAGACTTCAATTTTGTTTTTGATTTGTTTTTTGTGGACATCAGTCGCATGTGCGGTTGGGTTATTTTTAAAGTTTTTACATTTTGGGGTCTACAGAAGGAATATAGATATATGAAATGTATGTTTTTTTTTTATATATTTATTTATTAATAATAATAAAAATAATAATAGCATGTTTTCTTATTTTTCTCTTGTTATTTTGATGTTTATTATTATTATTAATATTAATAATAATATTAATAATCACACCTTTTTTTTTTAATTTTTCTCTTGTTTTATTTTCTACGAAGTTTGAGTATCACAGTATAAATTGATTGTAAGCTGTTGTCTATAAAGCCTTTTCACATTTGGTCCCATATAATTATTTTCATTTCTGTCAATCCAGTCCTGAGACTTAAACAGCACAGTCAGGTGGATGACATTACAGTTTTGGAATACAGACGTGTCCTATCCCTGCCTTCGGCCTACTGAATGGACAGGGAATGTGCATCTCTCTACTCACTCTCCTGTCTCCTCTTGTCAATTTTCTGTGACGTGGAGACCTGGACATCTTATTGATTAGCCAGAGTCTCCAGGCTTAATTAACAGGACCCATTAATCTGGCTTTGCTCCATTAGCATGGAAATTTGAGCCCGCTATAGCTCTCATTTCCCAAGCGAGACCCTTGCATTGACTGGATCTGTCCCAATTAGCAAAGAGGAGTAAAACAAAAAAAAGTGTAGTAAAATTCTATCGTACTGTATATAAAAGTTGATCTCCAGACTCAAATATTTACTTGTTCGATTGTGTTTATTGACAGTTTTATAATATAAAAAAAGGGAGGTAAGAAAAAAAAAATGCTAAAACATTTTCAATCAAAATATATTCTTTTATAGCCACAAAGGATATACAGTTGGGGGGGGGGGGGGGGGGTATTATATGCCCTGCAGATTTTGTAAGTTTTCCCACTTACAAAGAAATGGAGGGTCTATAATTTGTATCATAGGTGTATTTTAAATGATAGGGACAGAATATCAACCAAAAAGCCAGAACAAAAACACATAATACAAATGTTATAAATTGAGTTGTACTTCAGTGAGTAAAATAAATATTTGATCCCCAAGCAAAACATGACTTAGTACTTTGTGGAGAAACCGTTGTTGGCAAGCATAGAGGTAAGACGTTTCTTGTAGTTGGTGGCCAGGTTTGCACACATCTCAGGAGGGATTTTGGTCCACTTTTCTTTACAGATCTTCTCTAAATCCTTAAGGTTTCTTGGCTGTCGCTTGGCAACTTGAAGTTTGTCATTGTCCTGCTGGAGGACCCATCCATGGCCCATCTTCAGTGTTCTGCCTGAGGGAAGAAGGTTCTCATCCAATATTTTACAATACATGGCCCCATCCATTGGCCCCTCAATGCGGTAAAGTGTGCCTTTAGCATAATGTTTCCACCATTTGTGCTTGACTGTAAGTATGGTGTTCTTAGGGTCATAGTCAGCATTTTTTCCCCTCCAAACACAGCGAGTTCCCCTCCTCAACAAGGCACATGTACAGTCATGCCAATGAACATCTAAATTATTCAGAGAAGGATTGGGAGAAAGTGCTGTGGTCAGATGAGACCAAAATTGAGATCTTTGGCATTAACTCGACTCGCCGTGCTTGGAGGAACAAAAATGCTGACTATCAGCCTAGGAACACCATCCTTAGAGTCAAGCATGAATGGTGGAAACATTAGGCTTTGGGGCTGTTTCTCTGCTAAAGGCACAGGCTGACTTTACCACATTGAGGGGCTAATGGATGGGACCATGTATTGTATAATATTGGATGAGAACCTTCTTCCCTCAGGCAGAACACTGAAGATGGGTCATGGATGGATCCTCCAGCAGGACAATGACCCAAAACATACCGCCAAGGCAACAAAGGAGTGGCTCAAGAAGAAGCACATTAAGGTCATGGAGTGACCTAGTCAGTCTGCAGACCTTAATCCTAAAGAACATTTATGGAGGGAGCTGAAACTTTGAGTTGCCAAGCGACAGCCAATAAACCTTAAGGATTTAGAGAAGATCTGTAAAGAAGAGTGGACCAAAATCCCTCCTGAGTAGGGATGAGCTTCGTGTTCGAGTCGAACCCATGTTCGACTCGAACATCGGCTGTTCGACCGTCCGTCGAATTGCGAACGTTATGGGCCGTTCGCGCCAAATTCGTGTGGCGCGTCACGGCCCATAATTCACTGCGGCATCGCAGTGCATTGCTGGCTGATGATTGGCCAAGCATGCACTATGACCCGCATGCTTGGCCAATCACAGCGCCGTCAGTAGAGAGAGCTGTAATTGGCCAAAGCCAGGGTGGCTTTGGCCAATTATGGCTCAGGGGATTTAGTACATGCCCCACACTATATAAGGCCGCCTACACGGCGGCCCTGTGTAGTGTGTGTTCCGGTGTGCTGAGAGATAGAGAGAGAGAGAGAGACAGTGTCATTTCATTTGAGTTAGATAGATTAGGCAGAACAGTCAGTCAGTTAGCTGCACTTACAGTGTATTGTGTATATATATGCATCCCAGGTGTTGCATATATATATATACACTGTATTCAGTTTAGCTAGATCCGTTCCTGTTATCTTCTATCTAGACTATTTACATTTGGTGCAGTGCGTCCTGCTCACAGTGTTCAGCTAGATCCGTTCCTGCTATTTACATTTAGTGCAGTGCGTCCTGCTCACAGTGTTCAGCTAGATCTGTTCCTGCTATTTACATTTAGTGCAGTCAGTGCGTCCTGCTCACAGTGTTCAGCTAGACCCGTTCCTGCTATTTACATTTAGTGCAGTGCGTCCTGCTCACAGTGTTCAGCTAGATCCTTTCCTGCTATTTACATTTAGTGCAGTGTGTCCTGCTCACAGTGTTCAGCTAGATCCGTTCCTGTTATCTTCTAGACTATTTACATTTAGTGCAGTGCGTCCTGCTCACAGTGTTCAGCTAGATCTGTTCCTGCTATTTACATTTAGTGCAGTGCGTCCTGCTCACAGTGTTCAGCTAGATCCGTTCCTGCTATTTACATTTAGTGCAGTGCGTCCTGCTCACAGTGTTCAGCTAGATCCGTTCCTGCTATTTACATTTAGTGCAGTGCGTCCTGCTCACAGTGTTCAGCTAGATCTGTTCCTGCTATTTACATTTAGTGCAGTGTGTCCTGCTCACAGTGTTCAGCTAGATCTGTTCCTGCTATTTACATTTAGTGCAGTGCGTCCTGCTCACAGTGTTCAGCTAGATCCGTTCCTGCTATTTACATTTAGTGCAGTCAGTGCGTCCTGCTCACAGTGTTCAGCTAGATCTGTTCCTGCTATTTACATTTAGTGCAGTCAGTGCGTCCTGCTCACAGTGTTCAGCTAGATCTGTTCCTGCTATTTACATTTAGTGCAGTCAGTGCGTCCTGCTCACAGTGTTCAGCTAGATCCGTTCCTGCTATTTACATTTAGTGCAGTGCGTCCTGCTCACAGTGTTCAGCTAGATCCGTTCCTGCTATTTACATTTAGTGCAGTCAGTGCGTCCTGCTCACAGTGTTCAGCTAGATCCGTTCCTGCTATTTACATTTAGTGCAGTGCGTCCTGCTCACAGTGTTCAGCTAGATCTGTTCCTGCTATTTACATTTAGTGCAGTCAGTGCGTCCTGCTCACAGTGTTCAGCTAGATCCCTTCCTGCTATTTACATTTAGTGCAGTGCGTCCTGCTCACAGTGTTCAGCTAGATCCGTTCCTGCTATTTACATTTAGTGCAGTCAGTGCGTCCTGCTCACAGTGTTCAGCTAGATCTGTTCCTGCTATTTACATTTAGTGCAGTCAGTGCGTCCTGCTCACAGTGTTCAGCTAGATCCGTTCCTGCTATTTACATTTAGTGCAGTGCGTCCTGCTCACAGTGTTCAGCTAGATCCGTTCCTGCTATTTACATTTAGTGTAGTCAGTGCGTCCTGCTCACAGTGTTCAGCTAGATCTGTTCCTGCTATTTACATTTAGTGCAGTCAGTGCGTCCTGCTCACAGTGTTCAGCTAGATCCGTTCCTGCTATTTACATTTAGTGCAGTGCGTCCTGCTCACAGTGTTCAGCTAGATCTGTTCCTGCTATTTACATTTAGTGCAGTGCGTCCTGCTCACAGTGTTCAGCTAGATCCGTTCCTGCTATTTACATTTAGTGCAGTCAGTGCGTCCTGCTCACAGTGTTCAGCTAGATCCGTTCCTGCTATTTACATTTAGTGCAGTGCGTCCTGCTCACAGTGTTCAGCTAGATCCGTTCCTGCTATTTACATTTAGTGCAGTGCGTCCTGCTCACAGTGTTCAGCTAGATCCATTCCTGCTATTTACATTTAGTGCAGTGCGTCCTGCTCACAGTGTTCAGCTAGATCCGTTCCTGCTATTTACATTTAGTGCAGTCAGTGCGTCCTGCTCACAGTGTTCAGCTAGATCCGTTCCTGCTATTTACATTTAGTGCAGTCAGTGCGTCCTGCTCACAGTGTTCAGCTAGATCCGTTCCTGCTATTTACATTTAGTGCAGTCAGTGCGTCCTGCTCACAGTGTTCAGCTAGATCCGTTCCTGCTATTTACATTTAGTGCAGTGCGTCCTGCTCACAGTGTTCAGCTAGATCCGTTCCTGTTATCTTCCTACTGACAGGCAGGCTTGTCTGGTTACAGTATATAAAGCTACCTGAAGAAAATTACAGGTGTTCTATCCCAGCTTAGTGCAGCTACAGGCCATTAGTATGTCTGGAAGGCCAAGAAGGAGAGGCAGACAGTCACAAGCCAATAAGAGAGGGCAAGCAGGCTCTGTGTCTAGTGCTGGTCGTGGAGACGGTGCATCCTCATCAGCCCGTGGCCATGGGACACGCTTGGCCTTTTTTTCGGCAGCTGGCCGTGTTGAGCCGCAACATGCGGAAGACTTGGTCGAGTGGATGACCAAGCCGTCCTCATCCTCCTCATCCTCTCTCACCCATGCCCAGGGTGCTTTGTCTGGCAAAGCAGCGGCCTCTTCCCTCAGCTCAATGTCATCAGTGACTCCTTCCCTAGCTCCACCATGTCCTCCTGAGGATTCCCTCGAACTGTTTGACCACAGTGTTGGGTACATGCTCCAGGAGGATGCCCAGCGTTTGGAAGGCTCTGATGATGATACTGAGCTCGATGAAGGCAGTAACATGAGCACGGACAGAGGGGGTGCCCAAGAAGGACAGCAATCTGGCAGTCATGCTCCCCCTGCTGCAGCATACTGCCAGGTTTGCTCCAGTGATGAGGAGGGAGGGGATGATGAGGTCACTGACTCAACGTGGGTGCCTGATAGGAGAGAGGAGGAGGAGGAGGAGGAGGAGGCGGCACATCACCAACGAGGCAGGATGCCCTCCAGGGGCCAGCCTAAGGGCAGCACATTGACTGCATCACACCCCAAAGCTCCACATGTGCAGGGCGCTGCAGTCTCTGCGCGTTATTCAAAAAGTTCTTAGGTGTGGGCCTTTTTTGAGACGAGTGCATCAGATCGCACCGCTGCTATTTGCAACATATGTCTCAAGCGTATCTCGCGTGGCCAAAACATCTCCCGCTTGGGCACCACATGCTTGACCAGACATATGTTGACCTGCCATGCAGTTCGTTGGCAAGCATATCTAAAAGACCCACACCAAAGAACAAAGAGGATCTCTCCTTGCTCCTCATCAGCTGAGATTTCCAACCCCACTAGACCTTCAGTCCTCTCTGAGACCTGCAGTGAGAGGAATGAAGGTGTAGAATTAGGTGTGTCACAGCCAAGTACTTGTGGGCAATCTGCTTTTGGTACACCGACGTCAGATTGTACCAGGCAAATTTCCCTGCCCCAGCTGCTGCACCGCCGAAAGAAGTTTGCTCCCAGCCATCCACATGCCCAGCGGTTGAATGCTAGCTTGGCAAAATTGCTAGCACTTCAACTGCTGCCTTTTCAGTTGGTAGACTCTGCCCCCTTCCGTGAGTTTGTGGAATGTGCGGTTCCTCAGTGGCAGGTACCCAAACGCCACTTTTTCTCACGGAAGGCGATTCCGGCTCTCTACCGGCATGTGGAAGGCAATGTCCATGCCTCGCTGGACAGGGCGGTCAGCGGTAAGGTGCATATTACCGCTGACTCATGGTCCAGCAGGCATGGACAGGGACGTTACCTAAGTTTCACGGCGCATTGGGTGACTCTGCTGGCAGCTGGGAAGGATGCAGGACAAGGTGCAGTAGTGTTGGAGGTTGTTCCGCCACCACGCCTCCAAAATGCTGATTGTGACACACCTCTCTCCTCCACCCCCTCCTCTTCTTCTTCCTCCATGGCCTCTTCCTCGGAACCAGCGGTGCTCCGTAGGCGTTCAAGGGGCTACGCAAGTACGCAGGCCAAAAGATGCCATGCGGTGCTTGAGCTGGTGTGCTTGGGGGACAGGAGCCACACTGGGGCAGAGGTTCTGTCAGCTCTGCAGGGGCAGGTTCAGAGGTGGTTGACGCCACGCCAAATTAAGGCAGGAATGGTGGTTTGCGACAATGGCACCAACCTCCTCTCTGCCCTCCGACAGGGACAACTGACCCATGTGCCCTGTTTGGCTCACGTCCTTAACTTGGTGGTGCAGCGGTTCTTGGGCAGGTACCCGGGCTTACAGGATGTCCTGAGGCAGGCCAGGAAAGTCTGTGTGCATTTCCGCCGGTCATATAATGCCAGTGCTCGGCTGACGGACCTCCAAAAGGAGTTTAACCTGCCCAAGAACCGCCTAATCTGTGACATGCCCACCAGGTGGAACTCAACGTTGGCCATGCTGCAGCGGCTGCACACGCAGCAGAGGGCCATCAATGAGTACCTGTGCGACTATGGCACCAGGACAGGGTCAGGGGAGCTTGGTTTTTTTTCCCCACGCCAGTGGGCCATGATCAGGGATGCATGCACTGTCCTGTCACCATTCGAGGAGGCCACGAGGATGGTTAGCACTGACAGTGCATGCATCAGTGACACTGTCCCCCTTGTCCACCTGTTGGAGCACACGCTGCGTGGAATAATGGACAGGACACTTGAGGCAGAACAGAGGCAGGAAGAGGAGGACTTCCTTAGCTCTCAAGGCCCCCTTTATCAGACAGTGTTCCTGCGTGCCCGCCGATCACACAGGAAGAGGAGGAGGAGGAGGAGGAGGAGGAGGAAGATTGTGTCAGTATGGAGGTGGAGCCTGGCACTCAGCATCAGCAGTCTTTAAGGGATCAGTCCCAAGGAACACATGGACTTGTACGTGGCTGGGAGGAGGTGGCTGCGGACGTTGTTGTCCTTAGTGACCCAGAGGACTCCGGACCGAATGCCTCAGCAAACCTACGCTGCATGGCCTCCCTGATCCTGCAAAGCCTGCGTAAGGATCCTCGTATTCGTGGTATCAAGGAGAAGGACCAATACTGGCTGGCAACCCTCCTTGATCCACGTTACAAGGGTAAGGTTGCGGACCTTATCTTGCCATCGCAGAGGGAGCAGAGGATGAAACATCTTCGGGAGGCCTTGCAGAAAGGTCTGTGCAACGCGTTCCCAGAGACTGGGAGGTTACAAACTCCTGTTTCTGGACAACGTGTTGCTGAGGCTTCGGTCAGTCAAAGAAGGAGCGGTGGAGAAGGTGGCCGTCTGACCGATGCGTTCAGACAATTTTTTGGTCCGCAGCCCCAAGGTATGATCGGTTCCAGCAACCATCGCCAGCGTCTGTTTTACATGGTGCAGGAATACCTAGGGGCATGATCAGACTTGGACACCTTTCCCACCGAAAATCCTCTGGGTTACTGGGTCTTGAGGATGGATCACTGGCCAGAGCTTGCACAGTATGCAATTGAGCTACTGGCCTGTCCTGCATCCAGCGTTCTTTCGGAACGCACATTCAGTGCTGCTGGAGGCGTGGTAACCGATCACAGGGTGCGTCTGTCCACCGACTCGGTCGATCGGCTGACCTTCATAAAAATGAATCAGTCTTGGATCACCACCAGCTACCAAGCACCTGATGCTGATGTAACCGAATAATTTTTTTTGAAATCTCAGATCCCTTCAAAGACTGCCTATGCTGATGCTGAGTGACTATCCCTGAGTAATTATCCTCTTCCTCCTCAATCATCACGCTGATAGCTTGTAAGAACATTTTTGGTTCTGGGCGCCACCACCAGTGCCTAAGGCACAATTTTTCAGCCCCTGTTTAACAGGGGCGTGTAATTACAATTTTTGATGTAATACTTTGCAGCAGGGCTCGTTCCTGCATTCCAACTAGAGTGTCTGTGAGGGGTTGCAGTGTTGTGGCACCAGCACCAGTGCCTAAGGCCCAATTTTTCTGCCCCTGTCTAACAGGGGCGTGTAATTACAATTTTTGATGCAATACTTTGCAGCAGGGCTCGTTCCTGCGTTCCAACTAGAGTGTCTGTGAGGGGTTGCAGTGTTGTGGCACCAGCACCAGTGCCTAAGGCCCAATTTTTCTGCCCCTGTCTAACAGGGGCATGTAATTACAATTTTTGATGCAATACTTTGCAGCAGGGCTCGTTCCTGCGTTCCAACTAGAGTGTCTGTGAGGGGTTGCAGTGTTGTGGCACCAGCACCAGTGCCTAAGGCCTAATTTTTCAGCTCCTGTTCAACAGGGGCATGTAATTACAATTCTTGATCTAATATTTCACAGCAGGGCCCTGTGAGGGCTTACAGTGTTGTGGCCACAGCAACACCTAAGGCCCAAATTTCTGCTGAGTATATAGGGCAGGACCCTACTTTCAAACATCTAACTTACAAACGACTCCTACTTGCAAACGGAAGGAGACAACAGGAAGTGAGATGAAATCTACCCCTAGGAAGGGAAATTCTCTCCTGTAAGAGTTAATATGGGAAAACAATTTCTCCTTTCCACTGATGCTTTCCAATCCTTGTTCCACAAAAAAACCCAAATTTTCAAAAAACATTTTTCATTGGGACAAAAAAGTGAGGTGAAATCTTCTGAAGAGGAGGAAAGACAGCAAAACAAATGTCACAGGGGTGATAACCCTTCCCTATGTTTTTCAAAAAGCTTAAAAAAGATTTTTTGGCTGGAGCTAAACACGTTAAAAATGTACCCGTTCAAAATTACAAAGAGATTCTACTTAACAACAAACCTACAGTCCCTGTCTTGTTTGTACCGCCTGTATACTGCTGTTCAGAGTATATAGGGCCTTTCCTTATTTTAATTTGGGTGCGGGGTTCCCCTTAATATCCATACAGGACCCAAAGGGCCTGGTAATGGACTGGGGGGTACCCATGCCGTTTGTCTCACTGATTTTCATCCATATTGCCATGACCCGACATGACATTAAACCCGCAAGCAGTTTTAAATGAGATTTTTTCCTTTAAAAATGACATTTGGTGCAGGGACTGTTCTAAACATGGGAAACACGCGTCACTTTACAGGCATACTATAGACACCCCCCAGGTACGATATTTAAAGGAATATTTCACTTTTTTTTTTTTACTTTAAGCATCATTAAAATCACTGCTCCCGAAAAAACGGCCGTTTTTAAAAGTTTTTTTTGCATTGATACATGTCCCCTGGGGTAGGACCCGGGTCCCCAAACCCTTTTTCGGACAATACCATGCAAATTAGCCTTTAAAATGAGCACTTTTGATTTCGAACGTTCGAGTCCCATAGACGTCAATGGGGTTCTAACGTTCGTGCGAACTTTCGGTCCGTTCGCGGGTTCTGGTGCGAACCGAACCGGGGGGTGTTCGGCTCATCCCTACTCCTGAGATGTGTGCAAACCTGGTCACCAACTACAAGAAATGTCTGATCTCTGTGCTTTCCAACAAGGGTTTCTCCACCAAGTACTAAGTCATGTTTTGCTTTGGAATCAAATACTTATTTCACTCACTGAACTGCAACTTAATTTATATCATTTGTATTATGTGGGTTTTTTTCTTGATTTTTTTTTGATATTCTGTCTCTATCATTTAAAATGCACCTATGATAAAAATGATAGACCCTTAATTTCTTTGTAAAGTGGGAAAACTTACATAATCTGCAGGGGATCAAATACTTTTTTCCCCAACTGTAAATCCCCTTTGTGTGCACCGATGAACTTTACAATCATGTTTACAATCCTAACTATATATTGTATATATGTAAAAGTAGTGGTGATGTCATCATTGTGCTGTACATAAATTGTGCAGAGAGCAGAACTGTGGGAGGGGCCAAACAGGCTCCACCTACTAAGTGCTGACTGCAGAAAACTACAGAAGGGGAGGAGACAAGACCAGTCACCCTGCACAAGGAGAGAAAGCAGAGCTGTGGGAGGGGCCATGTAGGCTCCACCCACTACAGGCTGCCTGCAGAGAACTCCAGGAAGGGGCAGAGACAAGACCAGTCACCCTGCACAAAGGGAGAAAGCAGAGCTGTGGGAGGGGCCCAACAGGCTCCAGCCACTACAGGTTGCCTGTTGAGGACTACAGGAGGGGGCAGAGACAAGACCAGTCACCCTGCACAAGGGGAGAGAGAGAGAGCAGCAGAGCTGTGGGAGCGGCCCTGTAGGCTCCACCCACTACAGGCTACCTGCAGAGAACTACAGGAGGGGGATGGAGACAAGACCAGTCACCCTGCACAAGGAGAGAGTGCGAGCTGTGGGAGGGGCCCTGTAGGCTCCACCCATTACAGGCTGCCGTCAGAGAACTACAGGAGGGGGTGGAGACAAGACCAGTCACCCTGCACAAGAGGAGAGAGAACCAGTGATTGGTCTTTATTACTGGAAGGAAAAGTCTCACACTGCATTACTGCACAGATCTGGAAGAAATACACAAAGCACGCTGAATGCCAAATGTACTGTATTTAGACTTTTTTTTTTTTTTGCCTGGAGTTCAGCTTTGACAGCCAATCATATTATTTCCGCTATCTGATTTGATTTGCAGAAGCAGGTCCCTCCCCTTGACACTATTTATGGCCCACTGTTTGTAAACAGCTATGTATCCTGTAGCTTTCCATACTACTGACAATCTGCCAGGAAATCTTTGCATAACGCTTAACATCTGCTTCTAATATTATATGCACGCAGATGTGGAGCTCCGGGTCATCATCTAAAGAACAACAAAGACTCTTTCTATGCAGCACTGAAATCCGTGAAGCACAGACGACAACAGTTCCCTATCATTCATGTGGCTGACCTTTGCTGCTAAACCATTGATTACAACTGAAGACAGAAATGGCGCACTTACTTTAATGTTACTGGGTGTGTCCCGGGAAATGGACGTTCAATTTCTAGATCTCTTCGGCTGAAAAATAGAAGAGAATAAGGAGTTAATGCATATCTATGTAGGCAATTTCTAACCCCATGGGCTGGGTGGTGACAGGATGGTTCCAGGAAGTGACCTTAACAGGGCCAAGATTCCAAGGCACTATTCCCAACACACACGTTCCTGTAGAAGTGGCCGTGTGTATCGGTGGGTGCTGAAGTGACCACAGGCTGGAACCGTGAACAATCAGAGCCAGAAATTTCACCAGCACACCATGGGTCTCCAAAGCTTTATTAGGCATTCACATTATTACAGCAAACAGCAACGTTTCGGAGCCTCGCAGGACCCCTTCATCAGGCATGTGGCCTAATGTGTGTCACATGTCTGATGAATGGGTCCTGCAAGACTTCCGAAACGTTGCTGTTTGCTGTAATAATGTGATCACCTAATAAAGTTTTGGACCCAATACTGGAGACCCATGGTGTGCTGGTGACATTTCTCGCTCTGTTATGGCCTAATGTGACTCTATGCTATCCAACAACATTTACTTTTGAACAAAGGGCAACCACAAATCAAAGGGAGATAAGATTTACCACCATATTACCATTTTCTGGCAGATAAGTACATTTCTGCAAATCCTGTTGGATTGAAGCTCCACGCATTGCTGGTTACCCAGTGCAGGAGAAAAGCCCATGTGCACATAGCCAAAAATATAGCCAAAACTGTTTTTTTTTTTGTTTTGGATAAAGCAGTCTAATGTTTAAACCCTAATAGGGCGTACACACGGTCGGACTTTGTTCGGACATTCCGACAACAAAATCCTAGGATTTTTTCCGACGGATGTTGGCTCAAACTTGTTTTGTCTACACACGGTCGCACAAAGTTGTCGGAAAATCCGATCGTTCTGAACGCGGTGACGTAAAACGCGTACGTCAGGACTATAAACGGGGCAGTGGCCAATAGCTTTCATCTCTTTATTTATTCTGAGCATGCGTGGCACTTTGTCCATCGGATTTGTGTACACACGATCGGAATTTCCGACAACGGATTTTGTTGTCGGAAAATTTTATCTCCTGCTCTCCAACTTTGTGTGTTGGAAAATCCGATGGAAAATGTCCGATGGAGCCCACACACAGTCGGAATTTCCGACAACACGCTCCGATCGGACATTTTCCATCGGAAAATCCGACCGTGTGTACGGGGCATTATTCTAAACCAGGGTTCTGAGGAAACCTAGGGTTCCTCCTAGAATTGCTAGGAGTTCCTTGAGCTGTGGTTGATTTACCTCCCATTTGATGGTGCCTGCCTAGTTCCAGGGCCAACGCCACTTGGCAGAGCCAGCTACATCAATGATCTTTTTAGCTATCTGTAAAGGGGGCAACCTTCCCACTGACCACCAATGTAAGGGGCATTTTTCCCATGGACCCCTATTGAATCGGTTTTAGCAGGGGTTCCCTGAGACCTGAAAATTATTTCAAGGGTTCCTCTAGAGCAGGGGTCTCCAAACTTTCCAAATAAAGGGCCAGTTTACTGTCCTTCAGAGTTTAGAGGGGTCAGACTGTGGCCAGTAGGAGTAGAAAATGTCCTGGCTTCGGTAACAATGCCCCATCATGGGTGTCAGAGGTAGGAATAGTGCCCCATTGCTGTTGTCAGTGGGAGGATTAGTGCCCCATTATTGGTATACGTGGCAGGTATTGTGCCCCATTGTTAATGTCAGTGGGAGGAGTAGTGCCTCAAGGGCTGGAAAAGGGCAATCTGGCCCCGGACCGCAGTTTGGAGACAACTGCCCTAGGGTAAAAAAAATTGAGAAAGGCTGCCCTATTGATTTATTGTTCCTTTCTGTGTCCCATTGGGGAGATTTTGCCTTCAATTCCTTTCCCAAAGACACAAGGTGAAGTTACAGCAAATCTCTTCAAAGTGAAGGGAATTCCCCTTTTAGACAGTTGCCTCCATTGAAAGACTTACCCTATACAGTATTCTAGTTCTGGTGACAAGTTTAGAAT
The DNA here is from genome assembly GCA_037952835.1 of Lithobates septentrionalis. Classification (NCBI taxonomy): domain Eukaryota; kingdom Metazoa; phylum Chordata; class Amphibia; order Anura; family Ranidae; genus Lithobates; species Lithobates septentrionalis. The sequence continues at coordinate 1,708,151 of JBBDGP010000386.1, forward strand.
TTGGGATATCCCATCACTCAGTGGTAGAAACTACTTAGGCCCCTTTCACACTGGGGCGGTTTGCAGGCGTTATTGCGCTAAAAATACCACCTGCAAACCGCCCCTAAACAGCCTCCGCTGTTTGTTCAGTGTGAAAGCCCGAGGGCTTTCACACTGAAGCGGTGCGCTGGCAGGAGAAGAAAAAATCTCCTGCTAGCCGCATCTTTGGAGCGGGGAAGGAGCGGTGTATTCACCGCTCCTAAACCGCTCCTGCCCATTGAAATCAATGGGACAGCGCGGCTATACTGCGGCAATACCGTGGCTATAGCCGCGCTGTACGAGGGGTTTTAACCCTTTTTCGGCCGCCAGCGGGGGGTTAAAACCACACCGCTAGCGGCCGAATACCACGGTAAAACAGCGCTAAAAATAGCACTGTTTTACCGTCTACGCCCCCTACCGCCCCAGTGTGAAAGGGGCCTTAGTGGGGACACAGACAGTATTAAAAAACTTGACAGGGGTTCTTATCCTTCCCCACTCAAAATCTAAAAGATGTTTGGGCTATACATAGAAGTTTAAGGGCATGTATACCGGTTTTCCTCATGATCTGGGCAAAAAAAATAGTGAAGTAAATATAAAAAAGGGGTAGGAAACTGTGGCACTCCAGCTGTGATGAAAATACAAAGCCCATCATGCTTATATCTATGGGAGTCATACCAGTCGTGCAGGTCCTCATGGGTTCTGTAGTTTCACTACAACTGGATTGTGATGTATTTAATTTTGTTGACGCTTTTAGTTTTGAGCACTAGCATTTTATATATATATATATATATATACACACACACACGTATATACACACACTATATTACTCCTGCCTTTATACACACTTGAACTTAATGGCATCCCAGTCTTATTCCGTAGGGTTCAATATTGAGTTGGCCCACCCTTTGCAGGTATAACAGTTTCAGCTCTTCTGGGAAGGCTGTCCATAAGGTTTAGGAGTGTGTCTATGGGAATATTTGACCATTCTTCCAGAAGCGCATTTGTGAGGTCAGGCACTGATGTTGGACGAGAAGGCTTGCGTTCTCTGCTCTAATTCATCCCAAGGGTGTTTTATCGGGTTGAGGTCAGGACTCTCTGCAGGCCAGTCAAGTTCCTCCACCCCAAACTCACTCATCCATGTCTTTATGGACCTTGCTTGCTTGGGATGAATTAGACCAAAATTAAAATAAAAATGTTTTGCCCATAGTTCTAATTTAATTGATTGGATATAGTTGCGTGTGCAAAGGAAAATTTTATCACAGTTTTGGATTGTCGAGGTTGCCTACCACCGATAAAGAATGTAATTTATGATTACTTGGCATTTTCACTTCTGTCCAGCAGGTGGACCTTCAGGCTAATTTTTCCCATCTACCTGTCTACTCTTAGCTGCTCTGCTAGAAAAAAAAAATCTTGTAGTTTTGAGAGATCAAGTATTGGACAGCTCAAGTATAGCCCAACGGTTTGGCAAGGTGTTGTGGGGCCGAAAGCCAATGCATCAATGACCAGTGGAGTTAGTATATATAGCATGGCAGAGAGTTATGTCAGCCCTCCACCCATAGACGGGCTGCATGCTGGGACTATGTGTACACATTGCCTAGACCGTGCTTACACTCTCTGCACCATTCCACATTTACCTGTTGTAGGACTTCACAAAAAGCGCTAGATTATTTTGGTTGATGTTCATGATGTGCTGGCGGTAGGTGTAAATCAAATCATGGTTGTTGTTGATTTCATCCTAGACAGACACATAGAAAAACATAAAGTCTCAGCTGAAAACAATTATACTACAAAGAGCTAGGCCGCGATTCCCTGCGGTTATGAATTTGTAAAGTAGGTCAGGACACAAGCTGCTTCTCTAGAGCCCCGACAACATTAACAACACCAGATCTTTTGCGTACACATGAGGACCATGTCCGTATTCTGCCTATTATACCCATAATAGCTCTCCGCGAGTTATCTGCAATCACTTAGCTTATTGTCTGCACTAACATTAGCAAAAAGGGGTTTATTTACACACACCCGGATGAAATGCGCTGCAAATGACTTGATAAAATACATTTCATAACTAATAAAAAGGGGTGATTGTTAATCATTTTTTATCCACGTCATTTGGGTTCCAGTACATCAGTAATGGTTGTGCAATGCTAAAGAATTAAAGGGGATCGCCTCGTTTTTAGCCTAGAATATTAAAACGATTAATTCTATGGTCACATATTTTTAAGTTACCGTATATACTCGAGTATAAGCCGAGTTTTTCAGCACATTTTATTGTGCTGAAAATGCCCCCCTCGGCTTATACTTGAGTCTAGCACTTTTGTTCTGCAGCAGAGAATGACATTTTCTGAACCGATTTTGGGGCCCCGCATCTAGGAGCCCCAAATTTGGTGTGCAAACCCAGTGGAACTAGCGCTACAACATATCCAAAGCTGGGGTTCCTAGCACCAAGTGGCCCTGAGATATGGCGCCCCAAAGTCGGTTTGGAAAATATCATTCTCTGCTGCAGAAAAGTGCTTGACATTTTCTGAACCGATTTTGGGGCCCCGTGTCTCGGGGCCACTTGGTGCTAAGAACCCCAGCTATTGATATGTTGTAGTGCTAGTTCCACTGGGTTTGCACACCAAATTTGGGGTTCCTAGAACCAAGTGTCCCCGAGATATGGGGCCCCAAAGTTGGTCAACTGTGTCCATCTGCAGCAATGCCATTTTGGGACCCTTTGGGTCCAGAGACCCCAAATTTTGGCTGCAGTTAGGGGGCATCTAGGAACCCTTAACTATCGAGTTTGAAGTTCGGGGGACCTATGGCTGCAAATGGGCACAGTGAGGCATGAAAATGGGCACAGTGAGACTGCAAATGGGCATTGTTGACCCTCCTTTCCACTTACAGTAGCTTTGCATTTCTTACCCTAGGCTTATACTCGAGTCAATAAGTTTTCCCAGTTTTTTGTGGTAAAATTAGGTGCCTCGGCTTATATTGAGGTCGGCTTATACTCGAGTATATAGGGTATATTATATCATATATGATATAATATAATAAAATATACTAATATGGTCAACTACTTACCACATGGCTTCATTGTTCAGGCTTCTTATGTGCTTTCAACCTTGCTAAAGGACGGTTCACACCAGATCGCAATGCGGGAAACCCGCGTTCCATGCACGTTTCCCGCAACCACATTCAAAATGCAAGACTGCTGTGGGTGTCAATGTATTCCTAATGCCACCTCAAATGCAGATCACAAATGCAATGCATTTGCCTGCACTGGATAGCATTGTAGAGCAGTACCATGTGATCCAGCTGTTGTGCGTTTTTAAAAAGTAGTGCATGTGCTACTTTTGGTCAAATGAATGGACTGACAATCGCACCGCTGAGGACGGAGGGCTCTTGAGAGGAGTATTGAGGCAGGGTGCTGAGATGTTTTCAGGGAGACTCCACCCTGCTGGCTCCTTCGCCCAGCCATGATCTGTCTGATGTGCGTAGAGAAGCCAAGAAGTCAACTGGTATTGACCTGAACTATTTGGTTGACAATAGGGTACTGGAAAGCATTTTGCTTTTTTCATTTGGGTTCATGTTGCTAAATGTCTTTGCTTTATATCTTGGCCAATATCTTGGCCTTCACTGCTCACTTCAGTTAAGTCATGATGATGCAGCACACCAACACCATCCCTTTATAAGAGGCAAATTTCTATTGGTTCATTAATTTGCTAAATGCAGATCACCTAGTGAGTGGAGGGCATGATGTGCAAGTGGCCTGTGTAGCACTGACTCCCTAAGAAGCTGCTGAGATGTTTGGGTTCTCAAGCCTTGTCCATGGGTAACCAACCCTGCAAACTGGCTCAATGTACCATCATAACCGGGACAACAAATAGGTTCCAGTCTCTATTTTTTACCTTTTATTGCCAAACTCAAAGACTGGAGAGAAAGTTTGGCCTAGGGAAGCAGGATACCCAAAAAATGGCACAAAAATGGAGGCTGGGTACTTTTAATTACCAATAGTAGCAGCAGAAGGCCATTTCTGAACAGCCCCATGGTAAATACTGGAATTAGAGGAGTAGACAACAAGATCTATGACTCTGTAAGAGCAGTCTAAGAATTTCTTAGTTACAGTGGATCTCTCTCAATCAATCTGGCTCTTGGCCCTATAATAGCAGTCAAGGATTCCCTGATTAGCCACCAGTCAAGGTATAAGCCAAAGGTACCTTGATTGGTGGGCAATTAATCCTTCTTACAAGGTCCAGCAGCAGCTTCTACCCAGCTCCTCTGCGACACCCTTCAGTTAGACGATTCCTTGTAAGCCCAGATCCCCTAAGGAAAACATGTTATCTTCAGTTCAGGTTCTTGGGCCTTCAGCAGATACCTCAGCCCTAGGAAAGCCCAAGCAGAACTCCAAGGTGCTTCCAAATATTTATGACCTACTCAAGTCATACCTCTGAATACAGCTGCTCAGGGATTTGCTCGTCAGATAAATAGTCATAATCCAGAAAGTTGACACCCCCCCCCCCCCCCCGCACTGTATACTGGAGCCTCCTTCCATCGACAGATGGGAACAATTAACCCCCTTGAGCCTAAGGAAGACTTGCAGGCTCAGAAGCTGTGATTAATAGCTCAGGCTAGTTACAGTTTAGCAAAAACACACATTAAATATAGGGATCCAACAGCATATGGCAGTTGTTAAAGTGGTTCTAAAGGTAGGAAGTTTTTTACCCCAATGCATTCTATATACTTACCTGAGCCCAATCTCAATCCAGCTCTGTGCTCGAGAGCAGCAGCTCTCTCGGATCAGATTTCTCTCCCCTCACTGGACAATAAGGCAGCGGTGGGAGCCATTTGCCCCTGCTGCTGTCAATCACAGCCTGTTGGGAGAGAGTGTGGGGGGCTGAGCCATGCTTTGTGCGTCAATGGACACACACAGCGCAACTCAGGGACCGAGCATGCATGAGTGTCCCCATAGCAAGCGGCTTGCTATGGGGGCACTCGGCCGGTGGAAGGTGCCAAGAGCGCCAGTGGGGGACCCCAGGAGAGGAGGATTGGGGTTGCTTTGTGCAAAACCACCTCTTCAGAGCTGGTAAGCATGACATGTTTTGTTAGAAAGAAAATTCCCTTATGCCCCGTACACACGATCGGATTTTCCGACAACAAATGTTGGATGTGAGCTTGTTGGCTGAAAGTCCAACTGCGCGTATGCTCCATCGATCGTTTGTTGTCGGACTTTCCGCCAACAAATGTTGGCTAGCAGGTTCTCAAATTTTCCACCAACAAAACTTTGTTGTCGGAATTTCCGGTCGTGTGTACACAAGTCCGACACACAAAGGTTCACGCATGCTCGGAATCGAGCAAAAGGAGCCGCACTGGCTATTGAACTTCCTTTTTCTCGGCTCGTCGTACGTCACCACATTCCTACGTTTGTAATTGTTGGCCAACATTTGTGTGACCGTGTGTATGCAAGACAAGTTGGAGCCAACATCCTTCAAACAAAATTCCACGGTTTTGTTGTCGGAAAGTTCAATCGTGTGTAAAGGGGCATTAGAGTCACATTGAGAGGTCAAAAGAACCCCTTTACCGGTTCACTTCATAGCCATAAAATTTGAAAATACTCTACTCCAAGGTAAGGATTGCAGATAGACTCACTATTGGGTTGGTGTTGTATTCATCAAGCTACTACTAATACTTTAGCCAGACAAATGAGATCAGATAACACAGATAAGCATTTTTCTTACAATGAAAAAGGTTATTACCTAATTTTCTATAAATTCTCCAACTTACCTTGGCAAAGAGATGGGAGATCACCATTTCGGTTAAGCCGTGGGCCAATCCAGAGAGCTGCAATAGAGAGGCACAAACATAGACAGCTGAATAAATAAATGCAAAAATTGACAGAGAGCAAACAAGAACTTACACTGCTACTAAGAGAAAAGGTACCAGAGCAAGTAAACGAACAAAAGCGTAAAAATAAAAAAAAATTTAAAAAAAAGAGAAAAGTGTAAGCACCAAAAAATACAGGAATGTAAAAAAACCAATGATTTTATGAACAGAGCTCTAAATTTTTCTCAGCAGTGTCTCTGAAATAAGCATTTACTAGCTTTTCATACATGCCAGGCTAGCAAATTTAATAGAAACAACCGGAGCCGCTGCGGAGATGTGTGCCCCATAGAGAGCCGATCACAATCTCCTGCTATGGTAATTGGATGCGGGGAAAAGCCACATCCAATTCGCAATAGTGTGAACCCAACCTAAGGATCCCGCTGTATCTGAAATAACCATCTCAAGGGTAATTCCTCTGGTGAAATTTAATACCATTTAAAACAATTTCGTAAAGATTCCCAAATTAAATTCTAAATATATTTTTCTGATGTTGCAAATGTTATTGCTGTGTATATAAAACACTGTGTTACAAGTGCTAGCCACTGTACTTCTGGGCCCCATAGCAGATGCATGGCCTGCTATGGCTGTTGCTACTAGACATGTGCAATTAGTTTAGTTCCGAATTTGTTTTTTAACGAATTTAGACAAATCCGTTAATTCGGAAATATACAAATTTCCGAAATCAAAAAATGTGAAATTTTGGAAATTCGGAAATTCGAAAATTCGGAAATTAGAAATTCGGAAATTAGAAGTTCGGAAATAGAAAATTCAGAAATTCGGAAATTAGAAAATACGAAAATTCGGAAATCCAAAAATAAGAATGAAAATTTGAAAATTCAAAAGAACGAAAATCTGAAAATAAGAATGAAAATCCAAAAATTCAAAAACCCGAAAATTTGGGTTTTAAATAATAATAACTTAACTATTGCTAACTATTAAATTATAGGTATTGGAATTTCCTTTTAGATTTGGCTGTTAACGAACACAAATTATATCCGAAGTTACAGATTATACATAATAACGAATGCCGTATCTAAACGAATGGAATGTGATGAATTAATAATAATAAAAACTTATTATTATTATTTTGTTCCGTTCCATTTGTTTAGATGCGGCATTCGTTATTCCGGATAATTTGCAACTTCAGATAAATTTGTATTCGTTATTTTCACTAGCAGCCAAATTTGAAAGGAAATTCCAATACTTATAATTTAGTAGTTAGTTATTATTAGTTAGTTTGTTATTATTTAGAATTTTTCGATTTTCGGATTTTCCCGGAGGTGCAGGATCTTGTATATATGCTGTATACGTGATCCTGCACAGCGCGGCCGCCCTGTAGCAGTATATGTGCTATAGGGCGGTCGGCAAGTGGTTAAAAAAAATTATTCTGAAAGCATTTCCTACATCTGTGCTGAAAAGTAGGCCAGATCAGTCAGAGAGATCAGATTACATACAATGCTGAAAGGAGAAGTCCAGCCTGGGCTCGTTTGGCTGGGCTTCTCCTATGGGTCACAGATGTGCAATTCGTTTTGCACTCCTGTGACCCGTTTTCAGCAGAGAGCGGTCTGAAGTCCGCTCTCTAATGACGTCACAGGAATCAGTTCAGGCACTGCGTCATCCCGACAATAAAGTCTGGATCCACCAGGTGCCTGGACTGACACCTGTCTCAGCCTCTCAGCGAGGCACTGAGACCCTGAACCTGCCGTTTCACCCCCTCCACAGCTCAGCAATCCAGTGAGCACGAGGGGGCAGGGCGGAGAGCTGCTGATTGACAGAGAGCTCTCCTCTTGGGGATCTGTGAGAACTGAGCCATCGTCAATGTTCGATCGATCGGTTCTCAGTGAAGAGGCGCTGGGAGACAGATGCAGCGTCGGAAAGACGCTGTATTCACCTAGGTAAGTATAAACCTGCAACAACAAAAAAAACTTCTCTTTGAATGAATCAGAGGCAGTCCCTCACCCTCTCTCTCCATCTGGCTTAGTCAGTTACACACAGGCAGCCAACAAGCATGCAGGCAGGATTGGCCTTTTTTTATTATACAGTGACTGTTGCCCAAAGCAGTAAATGTTTATTTGTAAAATAAAAAGTTAATGTAATGTGATAAATCATCAAAAAATGATCAATAATAGGCCAGAGTAGTGGGAAAGATCAGATTACAAGCAGTGCTAAATGACCCTCTCTGTGCATCTGACCTAGTCAGTTATACACAGGCTGCCACCAAGCATGCAGGCAGGACTGCCCTTTCTTACTATACAATGGCTGCAGCATTCAATGTTTATTTGTGAAATAAAAGATTTTATAGAAATCCTTAACAATGATAAATCATCCCCTGAGGAAGCCCTAACGGCGAAACATGTCTTTTTTTTGTGATATTAGTGCTGAGTGACCCTTTTGTAACATCTAATTTGATGTGTACTGATGTTTTGCATTATTTATGTATAGCCAATACAATTTTTAAACTTGTTCTATGTCCAATAAACTGTGATAATATTTTTTACTTTTCTCTATGAGTAATTTAATTTGCCTGGCACCTACAAAATCCCTTTAAATTATTCTCTTGTCTATATATATCATTCAGGGATGGTGGTGCCTTTTTGTTGACACTGTCACCTATCCATACCAACCAGTAGCATTAAATGTTTATTTGTGAAATAAAAGAGTTTATAGAAATCCTTAAAAATGATAAATCATCAGCCTACAAATGTAAAGGTAAAAAAAAAAGAAATGATGAAATGGAATAAAAACTTGAATTGCATTGAACGGAACATGTAGTCCACCTACCTTGGTGGCCGCCCAGTCCATCCATCCTTCTGCACATGGGTTAATGTTAATAAGCACCAGGCCCTCCACCATGCTGGGATGGTTTAGCTAGAAGAGAAAGAAAGAGTTCCTTGTTCAAAGAACAATTTTCCACTGATATGACACCAATGTGCTGTCACCACAATGGCAGCCAATTCCTATTCTCAGGGCAGTTCACCGTGAATTTAGGCTAAGGAGATAACTCTCTTTAATGCTGAGCGTGTAATCCAATCAGAACTGTAGAATCTGGGCAATGAACAGTTTTAAGATTCAACTCCGAGCAAATACATGAAGAGGCATTTATACTGTTTGGGCATTTCTTCAAAAGCTGCAATTTCTTTTTTTTTTAATTCAGTTCGTGTAATCAGTTGAAATCTCTTGTTATAATGAGGTTCCACCATCTGAAAGCCAAAATCAGGCTTACAGTGGAAGTGCTCTCTGCAACAGTATGGTGATGTTCTCTGTTACCAAACCCAGGGCTCTGCATTTACTATATCTGGTCTCCCACAGTACACAGAACATGGAAATGCCATTATTTTAGTAAATATAAACTGCTATATACCTTTTCTCATCAGCAGTATATAGCAGTCTTGTGATTTCTATCAGTTCCTGGTGAAGCTTGTAGGAGGAGTTTTCAAATTCACTGAGCTGTCCTATGAGGCTGCAGGACCCCCGGCCCTCTGTCTGGACAGTGCTGATTGGCCCTGTGCTGATCACATGCACCCTCCCAAGCAAGCAAAAAAAACTCTAGAAATACACACAAAACTGAGCATGTGCAGCCTGACTCCAAAGGCTCTGTCTTATCCAGAATTGTCCAGGGGGACAATGCAGGGAGAGGAGGATCTGTGCATACAGGATCAAGCAGCCTTTTTACACAATGCGGAGGATTAACCCCTTAGGTTTCACAGTGAGTATAACAAGCATGCTTTACCGCATATACAGACTAGATATGTGCGATTAGTTTCGTACAAATCGGAAATTCATATGAATTTCCAAAAATCCGTACATTCGTAAGGATCCGAAATACGAATTTTTATGCATACGAATTTTGTACGAAATACGAAAATTCATGTACGAACTTCGGATAAATTTATGATAACGAACTTTTGTTATTGTTACGAAAAGTTAACGAAACTAAAAGTTAAAAACCCAGGAAGTCAACACAGCCTAGGGATGGTGAGAGCCCCTCATAATGATAAATTTATCATAACGAACTTTCGTTATTGTTACAAAAATTTTACAAACCTAACGAAAATGCGTATTTCGTACGAATCCGAATTAAATTTCGGACATGAATTACGAATTCATTTTAATATGAAACGGAACGGAACGAAACAAATTTATTGACGGCGCACATGTCTACTACAGACTGACTTTACTGTTGTAGGTTTAGTAATACTTTAAAGTGATTGTAAAGGATAATTTTATTTTTTTAAATAAAATGCACAGAGTGGCCCCGAACATCCTCTTCTGAGGTCCCCCGACAGCTCTCGCGGCTCCTCCCCGCATCAGATAACCCCCTAGGGGAAGCGCTCTCCCGGGGGGGGGTTTAGGTTACCTTGCAGGCGCGTTCCCAAGTCCAGTATTTGCGTCCATAGACACGAATGCAGGACTCGGCCCCGCCCCCGTAGCCCGCGTCATTGGATTTGATTGACAGCAATGGGAGCCAATGGCTGCGCTGCTATCAATCTATCCAATCCAGAGCTGGGACCCCGTGGAGAGAGGGACAGAGCGTCCCAGACGAAGAGAAGAAGGGGCTCAGGTAAGTAAAACGGGGGGGCTGGTCACTGTCAGGTGTTTTTTTTTAGCTTAATGCATAGGATGCATTAAGGTGAAAAAACACGAGGGTTTACAACCCCTTTAAGAGCAGGTAGGAGGCGGGGCAAGGACACCAAGACTGCAGAACTGCAGGCTCCAGAGAGTGCTGTCACCCAATAGTCACATGCTCCACTGCTGTAGTCAGGCTCTGGTTGAATGGGGGGCCTGTAGTCACTGGTAAGTAATTATTAGACTAGATTAGGGATAGGTCAGTGGAATGGGAAGGCAAGGGTTCAGGTCAGTTTTACATTTAAAAAACGTACATTGGAAAAAGAGGAGGTTACTTACAGCGAATCTTGTGAGGATATAGGCTCCAGCTCCGATTCCCATTCCAATCACACTTTTTAGACTATAGGCACAAAAAAAAAACCAATCACTTTGTGATATGACCTGAGGATACAACTGCCTCAATGCTGCATGTCCAGCAGGGGGCACCGTACAGCCACAACAGACTACATAAGCAGACGCCATATACATAGGAATTGGGTAGACCAGTAATAATAGAGGACCTCAAGTGCAGCCCTTGACGCTTCCAGAGGGCAGCGTGTTTTCTTGCATTGAGATGAAATGAATCAAGTTAGGAAGTCTATTTAAAATGCATATACTGTAATTCACCTCAAAGCTCAAAGTTATGATACTGCTGCATTTTTTTGCAACATGCTGCAACAAAGGGGAAGTTGGAGTCATCCTTGGTGTGGCTGCAATAACCCTGCCCCCCCAGCATCATTGTTAGAGAATTTAATGAAAACCCCCAACATTAGTGTCAGGGAAAGCAATAATAACCCCCAGGATTGGTGTCAGTGGATGCAATAATACCCCCAGAATTGGTGTCAGTGGATGCAATAATAACCCCCAGTATTGGTGTCAGTGGATGCAATAATAACCCCAAACATTGATGTCAATGGATTGCAATAATAACCCTCAGCACTGGCATTTTTAGATGCAATAATAACCCCCAGCATTGGTGTCAGTGAATATACTGTAATGCACCTCAAAGCACTAAAGTTTTGATACTGTTACATTTTTGCAACATACTGCAATGCACAATGAAGAGGAAGTTGGAATCATCCTTTATTGTCAGTGGACACAATAAACCCATCTAGCACTGGTATCAGAGAATGCAATAGTAACCCCCAACATTAGTGCCAGTGGAAGCAATAACTCCAGCATTGGTGAAAGTGGATGCAACAATAAACCCCAGCATTGGTGTCAGTGGATGCAACAGTAAGCCTTAGTATTGCATCATTAGCTACAATAATAAATTCCAGCATTGGCGTCAGTGGGTGCAAAAATAACCCTCAACATAAACCTCAGCATTGGTGTCAGTGGATGGAATAATAACCCCTAGCATTGATGTCAGTGGATGCAAAAATAACCCTCAGCGTTGGCATCAGTGGATGCAAGAGCCCCTAACAGTGTCAATAGAAACAATAATAACCCCAGCATTGGTGTCAGCAGATGCAATAATAACCCCAGCACTGGTGCCAGTGGATGCAATAATAACCCTCAGCATTGGTGTCAGAAGATGCAATAATAACCCCAGCACTGGTGTCAGCAGATGCAATAATAACAATCAGCATTGTTGTCAGTGGATGTAATAACAACTCTCAGCAATGGCATCAGTGGATGCAATAATAATCCCAGCATTGGTATCAGTGAATGCAATAATAACCCTCAGCAATGGAGTCAGTGTGGATGTTATAATAACCCCCCGCATTGGTTTCAGTGAATACAATATTAATCCTCAGTACTGACATCAGTGGATGCAGTAATAACCCCCAGCATTAGCATTAATGGTAGCAATAATTACCCAGCATTGGTGCCAGTGAATGTAATAATAATCCTCAGCATTGGCGTCAGTGGATGCATCAAAAACCCCCAGCACTGGCATCAATAGATGCAATAATAACCCCAAGCATTGGTATCATTTGACACAAAAATAACCCCCAACACTGGTGTCAGTGAACACAATAATAACCTCCATTAGTGGCATTGATGTTAACACCCCTCCTCCGCCCTGGTGCTCAGTAGCACTGCTATTTATTCTCTCCCCACTGGTAGAGAGTGGAGGTGTTTTTATTCACCACTATGTATTCCCCATTGATGGTTAGTACAGTAGCAGTAGTTATCTAAATGGGCTCTTAACGATGTATTAATTAATACAGAGCTGCATTCAATTACATCTTTTATATCTGCCTGGCGTTCAGCTTTAAATGAGCACTTGTTACTGAATTTTTATCCTTCTTTAATTGGTTAACCATTTAAGGCTAGGTTCACATTTGATCTTGAGCTTCTCATGTGTTCTTGGAGCATTTTGGTGTGCTTGTAAGCATATTTTTCAGCCGTTTTTAGCTGTTCGAAAACTTGAGCATTGTTGTGTTAGCCAATGGGAAGCTGGTTACTAGGAGAAGAAATGGCAAGTCTTATTATCTTCTTTTCTTAGGTAATTTTTTAGGCACACCCATTAAAGACTGCCGGGACCAAAAACGAGTGGCTCCAAAGAAGCTCATAAACAAGCTCATTTTTAAGCTTTGAGTACGTAACCTTCAAGCAACATGATACTCAGGTGTGAAGAGGCACCGTTGAATATCCTGGGAATCTTGATGTTGAGCATTGAAGCTCTTTGGGAAGCATGCGTCATACTGTATCACTCAGGTGTGGACCGGAACCTAACCAACGCGCTTACTGAAAAACAACATGAACACTGAGGTGGTGCAGTGTTTTGTGCCCAGTGCTGCATTGCACAGAGGATGGTCGGGTTCAACCAGGGTTGGCAGTTTGTGATGCAACAAAAACAACCATTGCTATGAAGATTTTCAGACAATAAATGTGACAGTTACCCAAGTTGCTGTACTACTCCAGGCAACATTTCAGCCAGTTGGTCCATGGATGGGTACAGATACCTATATTGAATAGATAAAGAAAGACATTAACAGCCATATTCAGATTAACTTTAATACCTTCTAATTAGAAAAATGCCATCTTAAAATATAAATCTTTCCAAGAGTAAAACAGCTCTTCTAATCTAGAAAATGAAAACTGGAGCAAAAGCTGCATTCCGCTTCCCTCCAATCCCAGCTTCCTTTCCCACTAGGTGGGGTGCTAATCACTCGTAGTGTGTGGGAGACATTAAAAAATGGATATTCAAGAACTGCATGCATGCACCAAAGCAGCCAGCAAACAATCAAATATCTTCCACATCAAGAGGATAACTCCTAGACAGGATATCCTATGGAGCGCCTATGTGCCCATGAAGGCTCTAGAGCAGCCTTTCTCAACCTTTTTGCCCTAGAGGAACCCTTGAAATAATTTTCATGTCTTGGGCAACCCCTGCTAAAACCAATTTATTGGTGGTTAGTGGGAAACATGCCCCTTATGTTGGTGGCCAGCGGTAAGAATGCCCCTCTTACAATGGTGGTCAAAATGCTACTCTTATGCCGCGTACACACAAGCGGACTTTTTGACCGGACTGGTCCGACGGACTGAGTCCGGCGGACAATTCGACTGTGTGTGGGCGTTATCGGACCTGCAGCAGACTTTTTCGGTCAAAAATCTGACGGAATTTAGATTTGGAACATGTTTCAAATCTTTACGTCGGAACTCAGTTCCTATCGAAAAGTCCACTCGTCTGTATGCTAGTCCGACAGACGAAAACCGACACTCAGGGAGCTATTGGCTACTGGCCATCAACTTCCTTATTTTAGTCCGGTCGTACGCCATCACGTACGAATCCGTTGGACTTTGGTGTGATCGTGTGTAGGCAAGTCCGTTCGTTGGGAAAGTCCGTTGGAAGTCCGCTGAAAGTCCATCACATAGTCCGTCGGACCAGTCCGGTCGAAAAGTCTGCTCGTGTGTATGCGGCATTACAGACAGCGAAAAAGATAATTGGTTTCATAAAGTTGGCTCTGCCATGTGGTGTTGGACCCAGAAAAAGGTGTCAAATGGGAGGTTAATCAGCTACAGTTCAAGGAACCCCTAGCATCCTATGAAGGAACCCCCTAGGGTTGCACAGAACCCTGGTTGAGAATAACTGCTCTAGAGCAAAGAAAAGAAGGCGAGAAGGAATGTAAGGTTTTTGAGAGGGTCTATAGGAACATTGACCCTATTTTTTCATCATTGCATAATTGAGGCTCTGTTCCCTGATTGGTGACTCAATTATTAGAAATCGTGCCTGCTGTTGAAGTTTGAAGGTCATTCTATAGTCAAAGATATACCATTGATCTGCTGGTGAAAGATTACTGAATCATGCCATGTGAGCTCAAGATGAAGTGCTCATATCCTTTGGGAGCATGGTTATGCTGGAACCATGCCCCCCCCCCCCCAATTTCCCCAGCCAGGACCTCCATAGATTGTGGAAGCAAGTGAGAGACTCCGATGATCAGGACTGTTAAACAGTGCCAGCTATGAATAATGTTATTGTTGTTGAAGTGAGTTCCTGGTCTGAAGATCAAGATGGTATGTGCTTTAACCTATGAGAGGTCTTCAGTGAATGTTCCTAAGCATGTAGAATAGCAAAGTGGGAAAAGCAGATGAGAGATGTCTACTTGGTTCTGGTACCTAGGAAGGAGTTATGCCGCGTACACACGGTCGGACTTTTCGTCTACAAAAGTCCAACGGACGCTGACGGACTAAAGCTGGCTGGTAATCCGATCGTGTGTGGGCTTCTCCGGACTTTCAACGTACTTTTTTAGCCTCAAATCCGACATACTTTAGATTTGAAACATGCTTCAAATCTTTACGTCGTAACTACAACGGACCCCGAAATCCGCTCGTCTGTGTGCTAGTCCGACGGACAAAAAGCCACGCTAGGGCACCTATTGGCTACTGGCTATGAACTTCCTTATTTTAGTCCGGTGTACGTCATCACGTACGAATCCGTCGGACTTTTGTGTGGTCGTGTGTAGGCAAGTCCGTTCGTTAGAAAGTATGCCGCAAGTCCGCCGCAAGTCCGCCGAAAGTCTGCCGGAAGTCTGTCGGACAGGCTGTCTGACTTTTGTAGACGAAAAGTCCGACCGTGTGTACGCGGCATTAGAAAGAACTGGACCTCTGAAGAAAAATGTGTGAGGTCTCCATGAATGAGTTTTGAATCTCAGAGATGAAGGGTGATTCATGTCTTAAGGGGGATGGCGTTAGGTCTCAAACAAGTCCATTCAGAGAACCTTCAATTGTACTTGTTCTGCAATGTTGAAAACATTTCACAGCTTATCCAAACTGCCTGTGTGGATATAAAGCTGGGGAATTTTCCTGACCCTCAATATAACTGAATATGCGGCTTGGATGAGCTACAAAACATCTTCAAGCTTACAGAACAAGTCCAATTTAAGGTGACTACCATGACCTGGATCAGAGTTTCTCAACCAGGGTCCCATGGAACCCTAGGGTTCCTCCAGATGTTGCTAGGGGTTTCCTTAAGCAACAAGCAATTTCTGCCTCTCTGATAAGTTCCCACTGACACCAATATTTTTGGCTATCTGTAATGCCGCGTACACACGGTCGTACTTTTCGTCTACAAAAGTCGGACAGCCTGTCGGACAGACTTCCGGCAGACTTTCGGTGGACTTGCCGCGGACTTGCGGCCTACTTTCTAACGACCGGACTTGCCTACACACGACCACACAAAAGTCTAACGGATTCGTACGTGATGACGTACACCGGACTAAAATAAGGAAGTTCATAGCCAGTAGCCAATAGGTGCCCTAGCGTGGCTTTTTGTCCGTCGGACTAGCACACAGACGAGCGGATTTCGGGGTCCGTCGTAGGTACGAAGTAAAAGTTTTGAAGCATGTTTCAAATCTAAAGTACGTCGTATTTGAGGCTAAAAAAGTCGGTTGAAAGTCCGGAGAAGCCCACACACGATCGGATTACCAGCCAGCTTTAGTCCATCAGCGTCTGTTGGACTTTTGTAGACGAAAAGTACGACCGTGTGTACGCGGCATAAGTGGGTATTTCTTCCCAATTACCACAAGTGTAAGGAGCATTTTTCCCACTGACCATCACACTAACGTATCATGAGTTGTAGATATAGTAATTTTTTTAGCGGAAATTCCCTGAGATCGGAAAGTTATTTCAAGGGTTCCTCTGTGTTGAAAAGGTTGAGGAAGACTGACCTGGATAAATGAGAACCTTCACAGTCACTTAAAGAACCCATTGAATGATGGAAGACGTAGCTTCACCACACGGCTGACTACATGGTCACCAGAAGCTCACAGAGTTAGAAGACTGGTCTAAACTATGAAGAAGTGTGTAACGTCTCCCCTTTATTTCGTTCTGGCCGTCCAAGCTCTACAATAAAGTAATTAATCAATCATTCAGGCCTTACAGGCCGGAAGGATGGATACAGGCAAAGAAATAAGAAAGAAAAAAACAGAAAGCAGGAAAATAGTAAGATGGAAGAAAGGAAATAAGGAAGAGCAATAGAGGGAAGGAAAGAAACATGCATATCTATGGTTTTTCATGTGCAATTAAATGCACTGCAGGAAAGAAAGCGATAGAAGAATAAAGGAAGAGGGAAATGGAGGAGGCAAGGAAGAAAGCTCCTTATCATTAGAGTGATGATTTCTTGACAGTCTCCTTCCTAAACTCCCTAATCTTTGTTAAATCTTAATTCCTGTAAATCTCTATCAGACTGACAGGTCTAAGTGGTCCATTAACCTCTCACATCACACAAGGTCAAAGCAGAGATCACACGGAGATCATGTAATAATCGGTGTCTTACCCTGATGGAAAGGAAGGGGCTCCTTCGTGTTGGCCAGGAGCATCCACATGACATACGGAGAAGTGCTGTGTGATTTCATGCATGTCCTCACAGCTGAACAGAGGGTTAAAGCAGCTTTTATCTGTAAAGCCAATAGACAGCGTCAAGGTTCCAATCATTAAAGGACTAGATGCTTACATTTACATTACACTGCAATGATTTACTTAACTCATTACCACAGGATGGTTTTAACAGAATATTTATTTTTCGTCAGGGCTGACATATGGGTGCACAGTGGTTTTGGCCACCATGTGAACCTGTTGCGCTTATCTCTATACAGTCTATATGCTTTGTGCACTGGTCCAAATCATTTGGTGGAGGGGGGATTATGGTGTGGGGTTGTTTTTCAGGGGTTGGGCTTGGCCCCTTAGTTCCAGTGAAGGGAACTCTTAAGACATCAGCATGCCAAGACATTTTGGACAATTTTATGCCCCCAACTTTGTGGACACAGTTTGGGGATGGCCCCTTCCTGTTCCAACATGACTGCGCACCGGTGCACAAAGCGAGGTCCATAAAGACATGGATGAGCGAGTTTGGGGTGGAAGAACTTGACTGGCCTGCACAGTCTCCTGACCTCAACCCAATAGAACACCTTTGGGATGAATTAGAGCGGAGACTGCAAGCCAGGCCTTCTCGTTCAACATCAGTGCCTGACCTCACAAATGCGCTTCTGGAAGAATGGTCAAACATTCCCATAGACACACTCCTAAACCTTGTGGACAGCCTTCCCAGAAGAGTTGAAGCTGTTATAGCTGCAAAGGGTGGGCCAACTCAATATTGAACCCTACTGACCAAGACTGGGATGCCATTAAAGGTCATGTGTGTGTAAAGGCAGGCGTCACAATACTTTTGGTAATATAGTGTACAGTATATACATGATCCAGCATTTCTGGGTAAGGGTAAAATCCTGTAAGCTCCAACACATGTAAATGAATGAATATAGCCGGTACCCACTGTAGCTCTTGTGATACTTTATTTACTTAAAAGAATAAAACATACAATCCTCCAGGCTCCCGTGTATCAACCCTCAGTGAGTTTTAATTGTAGCCTGAGGGTCAATGCGTGTGAGCCTGGAGGATTGTATGTTGTATTCCTTCAAGTAAATAAAGGATCGCAAGAGCTACAGTGGGTGCCGGCTATATTCATTCATGACCGCGCAATTACCAGTTACAGAATACGGTATGTTACCCCAACACTTCATATTCCTGATATGTGCCTGCTGTACCATATATTTGTATGAGAAAGTATCCTGTTCTCTTTGTATTGCTTTCTTTGTGTGAAATCCCTGGTGTTCTTGCCAGTCTCTCTGCTTTCCCATTAAAAACTGACCACATTAGGTATGAGAGCACACCCTGTGGTCAGTTCTTTTCTCCTCCAATGATCAGACTTATCCTGACACGCCCCCCTCCATGCACAGCCATTCACTGGGAAGCTCAGCGTGCTGCTGTTTCTCCTCCCCTAGCTCTTATACAGCTGAAAACAGAGGGAATGTGATCACTTATTAAAAAAAGGGGGAAAAAAAGTGTTTATATTTTTTTTAATATCAAATGTTTTGCCTTTCATTTCTATTTCAGACGGAATGCTTGTCTATTACCATTTTAAATAATGTTAATATTTTAAATAATTTTTAATAGAATAATAAAAGAACAGAAGCATAGAACCAAAGAATAAGGAATGATTAAATTGAATTCCAAATCAAATCAATAAATAGTAATAATAATAATAATAATGTTAGGTAATAAATAAAAAACAGAGTTAAATAGAGAATTAAATAAAAGTAATAAAAGAATAGCGCGCAAGTATATAATAATTAGTGGTATTAAAGCTGACTTACGGTTCAGTCCGATGTCATGGTACGTCAGTATAACGGGTCTGTTCTGTCTTGGTGTCCCACACATAGTGACGTGGACGATCCCATGAGCTGTCTCGATGTCATGTTCCTGGGGGCAATTAAAAAGGGACATGAAAATGAACAAGCTATTAAAGTCAAGTCTTCGATACAGAACTTGTAGCAAATTATTCAAAGTTTAAGCTGTGTTAATAATAATAATAATATACATTCCTAAAAACTCAATAAAAAGTATTTAAAAAATAATGATAATACACATTCACATGATTAAACTATTTTTATCCCCAGTATGATCCTTGGTATGGTCTTTGGAATGGTTCTTGGTTATGGTCATTGGTTATGGTCTTTGGTATGGTTCTTGGTTATGGTCCTTGGTGTGGTCTTTGGTATGGCCCTTGGTTATGATCTTTAGTATGGCCCTTTATTATGGTCTTTGGTATGGTCCTTGGTGATGGTCGTTGGTGTGGTCTTTGGTATGGTCCTTAGTTATGGTCTTTGGTGTGGTCCTTGGTATGGTCCTTGGTTATAGTGTTTGTTTATGGTCCTTAGTTATGGTCTTTGGTATGGTCCTTGGTTGTGGTCTTTGGTATTGTCCTTGGTTATGGTTTTTGGTTATGATCTTTGATATGGACCTTGGTTATGGTCTTTGGTATTGTCCTTGGTTATGGTCCTTGGTTATGGCCCTTGGTTATGGTCTTTGGTTAAGGTCCTTGGTTATGGTCTTTGGTTATAGTCTTTGGTTATGGTCTTTGGTTATGGTCTTTGGTTATGGTCTTTGGTTATGGTCTTTGGTTATGGTCCTCGGTTATGATCTTTGGTATGGTCATTGGTTATGGTCTTTGGTATTGTCCTTGGTTATGGTCTTTGGTTATAGTCTTTGGTATGGTATTTGGTTATGGTCTTTGGTATGGTCCTTGGTTATGGTCTTTAGTTATGGTCTTTGGTGTGGTCGTTGGTTATGATCTTTGGTATTGTACTTGGTTATGGTCCTTGGTTATTGTCTTGGTTATTGTCTTTGGTTATGGTCTTTGGTGTGGTCCTTAATATGGTTTTTGGTTATGGTCTTTGTTGTGGTTCTTGGTATGGTACCTGTATACTCGCTGCTACCATGAGATAAATATTCTTAGTAGTAGTCTGAAATTTGTAATATATATTCAATGTAGTGCAAATGAAATACATACAAACATTTAAAGGAAACCTTTCATTAATAAAATATGGAGGCTGGCAGTATTGTCCTCTCCTAGAAATGCTGCTTGCCTGGCTTTATCTTGACCACCTCATTTCAGTACTTTCTATGTGACCGACTTGGAACATGTATGCATATAATAAGCTCTCATTTTCTTCGACAAGGCCTCATTCACATTGGTGGTAGGGTTCACCACCCCGCTAAAAAGTGATCTGCGGTGGGTCACCTCTCAGAGGCAATTGGTTTGCAGGCTTTCAGGAGACATGCTCCCAAATGCCTATTTGTTTTTGTTTTTTTAACAATGGAAATAGTTTTTGGTAGGCAAGCAATTATGGCGTGGTCCTGAAATTAGAATTTGGTTTGTTTCATATTGCTGATTTAATGGCATACAGTAATTAGCAGAGTTCCTGAAGCCCCCCTCCAGCCAGATATACAAGGAGATACGTCCATAGGGGTTACGTAGTCTAGTTGTCTCTCATAAAGGGTCCTTTGATTCCATGAATCCTCCCGGCAGATAAAACAAGGCAGAAAAATGCTTTGTACTGGAGTTTCCATGGTAATATGGATTAAATGTCACCAGGATGAAGAGTCACTAAACATTTGCAAGTTCCAGGCTGCAAATTCAGAAGTGAGAACTACTGAGTACATTATGTAACAACTGGCCAGCTCTCCTTGGTAAAGTGGAATTTACACGCTAATAAGTGTATACATGCCAAGTTACATCTCATACAGATCCCAGTTCACCCCCTGACAATGCTTTGCTCTGCTTTTCTCTCCAGAAGAACGGAGCCATCTTTGTTCAGGCATCATCCAGAGTCCCCCATCTACTTCCTGGACCGAGATGCCAAATCCTGGTTCTAGGCTGTGAATAAATGTGTGGCGCAGATCATACTCTCACTTTGTGACTTACTACAAAGTTACAATGTTGCAGTCTGTTCACTGGGGGGGGGGGGGGGGAGAGACTGAGGAAATGTTTCCTGCTGCCTGCAGCAGACTGATGACAATGTCTCAGCCTAGGCAAAGTCATCGGACAGGAGCTTCGCGGGTGCAATTTAATAATGATAGGTGGAGCTTTAAATGAAAAAGGTTACTGTTGCTGTATATTGTGACATTTCAAGACTTTGATCATGTACATAGGCGTGCGCAGGGGGTGTGCCTGGGCACACCTTAATCACTTTGTGTAGTGCCGATTCCCCCTAATGCCCGTGCTTCTCCTCGGGCTGTGCCCCCACCACAGTGCTGCCAGCTTCCCGCCTGTCCACCCCCCCCCCCGGCTGCTGCGGGGGATGTTTCAGGATGGAGAGCGGAAAAGGGGCTAATCAATATGCTCAATATGTCATTTACTGGTCCCTTCCTTCTCTACATGAACACAGTGAACACACTCACTCTCTGTGTTCAATTATAACAGAAGCATTGAAAACTGTGTTTACTATGCTTCAGTTTGTGAATGACCAGGAAGCCGCTCAGCACAGAGCACTTCCCATTCATTCACTGCCCAGCGCAGCTGAGGCTGAAGAAAAGGAATGTGTGCTTGAGCTTTGGGGTGCACACCCTAATACAATAGGCTGCGCACACTTAAACTTAATGAACAGTCCACTTTAAGTAATTAACTATCTAACTGTCGTGCCGTTCTACTGGCTTGGAGCGCCACTCAAAGTGCCGATGCCTCTGATACGGCGATCCATGTTGATGTGGGTGCCGGGATCCAAGATATCCATCCAGAAATCATGATAATCTGTGTAATGCGGACCTGCGGCACTCCCGACGGCCCAGTGTGTGATAAAAGTGGAAAACGGCTCAGCCTCCGCTCCTCTAAAGCCACGCTGGTTGACGTGTTTCGCCCCACTCCAGGGCTTAGTCTTAGAGGTCTATGACTAAGCCTTGAGGGCAGGGCAAAACGCGTCAGGGCGTGGCTTGGGAGGAATCAAGGCCATTTTCCACTGTTAGCACACATTGGTCTGTCGCATTACACAGATTGTCCCTTTCATTCCTAAGACACGACATTTGTTGTGACATTTGTTGCTTACAAGTTAAAATCTGTATTTTTAGCTAGAAAATTACTTAGAACCCCTAAACATTATATATATATATATATATATATATATATATATATATATATATATATATATATTAGCAGAGACTCCTGAAAATAAAATGGTGATTGTTGCAAAATTTTATGTCACACGGTATTTGCGCAGCGGTCTTTCAAGTGCAATATTTTGGGAAAAAAGACACTTTCATGAATTAAAAGAAAACTAGACAGTAAAATTAGCCCAGTATTTTTGTATAATGCCAAAGATGATGTTAGGCCGAGTAAATAGATACCTAACATATCATGCTCAGAAATTGCGCACACTCGTGGAATGGCGACAAACTACGGTACCTAAAAATCTCCACAGCCGACGCTTTAAAAAAATGTACCAGTTACCAGGTAATATAAACATCCCTTGTGACAGTAATAGGTGGTGACAGGTAGGGCTGCAACTAACGATTATTTTCATAATCGATTAGTTGGCCGATTATTTTTTCGATTAATCAGAAAAAATCATGAAAAAACGTAATATGCAATTTTTTTGTTTATTTAAAATAATAATGAAGAAAACGGAGTGTTACACAGGTATATACAGGTCATATACAGGTATCCTGTCATGATGGGGTTTATAGTACAAGAAACCCCCCCAGGAACACCAATAATGGGGCACTACTATTCCCCCTTGCAGGAAAACTAATGTCAGGGCACTATTCCTCCTGGGAACACCAATGATGGGGTACTATTCCACCCGGGAACACCAATGATGGGGCACTATTCCTCCCGGAAGCACCAATGATGGGGAACTATTCCTCCCGGGAACACCAATGATGGGGCACTATTCCTCCCCCTACCAGGAACACCAATGGGGCACTATTCCCCCCTCCCAGGAACACCAATGGGGCACTATTCCCCCCTCCCAGGAACACCAATGGGGCACTATTCCCCCCCTCCCAGGAACACCAATGGGGCACTATTACCCCCCTCCCAGGAACACCAATGGGGCACTATTACCCCCCCCCATGAAAAGCAATAATGGGGCACTATTCCACCCACCCCCCGGAACACCAATGATGGGGCACTTCCCCCTCAGAAATACTTTGGATCATGGGGCACTTGTCATAGAAATTAATGTACTACTGTACTGACTGAGTTGTATTTGCAGTGTTCAGCTCGGCTCTCACGGCTGCTTCTTGCCTCTCTGTCTCCCTCCAGGCAGCAGCGGGTGGGGCTCAGAATATCAGTGGGGAGCTGACGTCAGCGAGAAGGAGAGGCACGGACGTGCGGCGCAGACGCGCCTGGTCACATACGGCGCAGCCTTGTACACAGGAGGATTCTAACGGACTGGCAGGGAGGAAGGTGCGGACCAACTAATCGATAATGAAAATCGTTGACAGCAATTTTCATTATCGATTATTATCAATAATATCGATTAATCGTTTCAGCCCTAGTGAGAGGTACCCTTTACGGAGGAATTGGGGGTCTAAAAGACCCAAATCCCTCCTTTGCACTTCAAAGTATTCAGATCGCCAAAAACGGCGATTCTGAAAACTGTAATTTTTAAAAAAGTCTGCTCCATTTGCAGCCGACTAAACCGGAAGTGACGTTGAGATGTTCTCTTTTTGTTTACGGCTTTGTTCCAGTCTCAGCCTAGTCGGCGGAAGTGCCGTATTGTGGATCTGGTCTCCCGGTGGGACGGGAGACCAGGGAAAAGCGGCGGAAGGCAGCGGGAGGGGGGAGACGTCCCCTCCAGCTCCTTAGGATAACAGCCGAGCGGCTTTTAACCGCATTGGTCGTTATCCCTATGAGCGGACCCCCCCGCTCTAAAAAAAGGCATCACCCCGGTATAACCGGTACCGGGACATGTATGCAGATTTCTGACACTTCTCTCTCTTCTGATTGGCATGCTGGTTCTGGCTGACCCAACAATGACGTTGTCTTTATTCTCCCATCACAGGTTTACTTTAAAGAAGAACTCCAGAAATGTCTAATGGAATGTGCTGAGAGATACATTGTATTCATTTACATTAGTCCAAACTGAATCGTACGGAACTGTATAGATAATAAATCCTGAATTATGAATGACAAGATTCTGCCCAGGTCATATACTGTGCATCTGCTTGACTAGATTCAGGAGGATAAAAAAAAATTGACTCCATCCACTGTGGATATAATCCATAAAAAAATGAGGAATTTAAAGCCGCCCTGTGTGTTCAAATGAAGCGAAGTCTACTGTGATGTTTTATGTTTTATTCAATGAAAAGCTGTCTCTCTTGTCATTGGGAATGGCTTTTTCCTCCAGTCCTGGTCATGTGATCTATGCCTTGGCACAGGTCATGTGATCTATGCCTTGGCACAGGTCATGTGATCTCTGTCGAAGAGCTCTGGAGAGCCGATTTTCAGGCAGACTGGGCCAATCAGGTGTTTTGTCCTTCACCTGAGCAGAGGCTTCTGAATGCCAATAAATTGCTGCTTCTGCAACCAGGACTGGAGGGCTGAGGAATTCTTAGATCCTCGGGAAGAAGATACAGTACAGTAATAGTTGGTGACAGGTACTCTTTATGGAGAAATCGGGGGTCTAAAAGACCACAAATCCCTCCTTTGCACTTCAAAGTATTCAGATCTCAAAAAACGGCGATTCTAAATACTGTAATTTTTTTTTTTAATTGGCGCGATTGGCAGCCGAATAAACCACAAGTGACGTTGTGATGTCTCTTCCGTGTTTTTACATAGAATACTGGAATGAAGCCGGGACCAGGACTGGAGGGCTGATGAATTCTTAGATCCTCAGGAAGAAGATACATTTCTCTAATTATGTTTTATGCCCCGTACACATGGTCGGATTTTCTGACGGAAAATGTGTGATAGGACCTTGTTGTCGGAAATTCCGACCGTGTGTAGGCTCCATCACACATTTTCCATCGGATTTTCCAACACACAAAGTTTGAGAGCAGGCTATAAAATTTTCCGATAACAAAATCCGTTGTTGGAAATTACACAAATGTACACAAATCCGATGCACAAAGTGCCACGCATGCTCAGAATAAATTAAGAGACAAAAGCTATTGGCTACTGCCCCGTTTATAGTCCCGACGTACGTGTTTTACGTCACCGCGTTCAGAACGATCGGATTTTCCGACAACTTTGTGTGACTGTGTGTATGCAAGACAAGTTTGAGCCAACATCCGTCGGAAAAAATCCTAGGATTTTGTCGTAGGAATGTCCGATCAATGTCCGACCGTGTGTACAGGGCATAAATGTTCTTCTAATATCTCCCAGACAGAATATTGAAGCCATTTCCCTTTACATAAATCTCGGCAGTGTAATAACTTTTAAGTCAATCGCGGCCGTGTGATGAGTAGAAATATTTCCTAGAGTGCTCTGTCAGAAGTGCCCCCACCCATATACAGAGTGGCGCAGGAAAGCGGCGATGGGACATAGCTACCTTTTCTGCCATACTGGTCCTCACAATCCTCCTCTCGCGTCCATACATGGAATGGATGCAAGAGATGGATGGTGGGGACCAGCATGCCAGAACCGTTAGCCATGTCTTTTCGCCACTTCCCTGCACCACTCTGCATATAGGGAAGGAGAGGGAAAATACTTCTTATGGTGGACATGGCTGGTGCCACTTGGGAAGCATAATAGTGGCACTTGGAGTTTCTACCTCTTGCATCCATCCCAGGCACTTGCATGTGACATTACATACATGAGATGGATGGGAGAGATGGATTAGTGGGCACCAGCCAGAGCAGGTAGCCATGTCTTATCACCATTTCCCCTTGGCCATGCCACTCTGCATATGGGATGGGGGGAAACGCTTCTGATGGCAGACATGCTGGTGCCACTGGGGAAACCTGATGGTGGCACTGGGAGGATGTATTGGTGACATTGGAGCCACCAAGGAACAACATGAGGAAGCAAAAACACAAATTGTGTGTTCTCCTACAATAAGTAAAAAAAGGTCATATACAATAAAAGGCATTCATAATACACACGCTAGGCAAAGCTATGCTAAGACATATTAGATGATAGCAGGCCTTCCAGAAACTTTTGGGACTGATGGGCCTAAGAATCTGAAAGGTAACAGAAACAGATGGAAATCTACAGACATCCAATTAAAGGTGCAACAGGCGATCCACACGCTGTTGAACCAGTTGAGCACTTTTCTCGATCCTTTTATCCATATATCCATCCATGTACATGTACCGGAGACACTCGGAAACACTCGGAGATGCTCGGAGACCACCCGGAGACGCTCGGAGACACTCGGGAATGAAGTGTTTCCGAGCGGCTCCGTGTGTCTCCGAGTGTTCTCTGAGCTTCTCCAAGTGTCCCTGAGCGTCACTGGCGCCCCCGCACCTCTGGCCAAATGCGGTACTGCACACCCCAGAGGCTTGAATCCTTCTTGTCTTGCGAGACAACGCTGGCAAACTGAGTCAGGACTTAAAAAAAAAGCTCGTATTGCAAAAACGCTCATAAACCGCGTTACTCGCAATCCAAGGTTTTGCTGTATATCCAAATTTCTGCCCATATCTATCTATCAATCTATTTATGTGTCTATCGATCCTTTCATATCTATCTATCTATCTATCTATCTATCTATCTATCTATCTATCTATCTATCTATCTATCTATCTATCTATCTATCTATCTATCTATCTATCTATCTATCTATCTATCTATCTATCCATCTCTATCCATCCATACATCTCTATCCATCCATGTATCAATATCTCCATCCACCCTTCCATGTATCTCCAGCTCCTGGAAAGCGGCAGACTATTTCTTTGTACTTACTTCGATGGTTGTGAAGAAGACACACTCATCCATGTCCAGAACCATGACGGGGAGAGCAGGATAGTCCGATCACACTTGGTGACTGACTGGTGGTTGCACAATTCAGAATGAGCTTTCCATGTAAGAAGCTTATATAGATCACATGCCACTCCGCCTAAGCATGCTAACTCCCAGCATGCATTGCCAACCGAACAAGCTAAGTTGGGATGAGGATGTTCTTAAACAGGATCTGTGTCGAAGGTTCATGATATGACAAATGCTTTTTCCAATCCAGCTCAGACAACAAATACAAGGTCAAGGCAAGAAAAAGATTGGGGGGGACAACGCGGTCTGACGGCTCACCAGCGATATAAATCTCTTTCCACGGCCTCTTAAGAAGGCTGCGGATGTAAGCCAGGCATTTCAGGGCTGCCCCCAAGGATGCAAACAACAACTCGAAATCTGCCACAATAAAGCTGCTTACACCTGTCACTGTCAGGGGAAGGCTGGGGCTTAGTGTATGTCAAAAGACGTCACCCAATTCATAGCGGAGATAACAACAACAACAACAACAACAACAACAACATCATATTTCTAGAAGTAGAATGGGATCCGCGATGGAACAAAGAATATGTCCTATCGCTTTTACAAGCCCCATTCCTTATACAAGTTCTACGGGCAATTCTGTAAAGGCAGAAATTCCACACCTAGATGAGGATGTTATATAAAATCAAAAATAGACAAAAACACAGTCAACAAAATCTACCGTATATACTCGAGTATAAGTCGAATTTTTCAGCACATTTTTTTGTGCTGAAAGTGCCCCCCTCGACTTATACTGGAGTCAAGCACTTTTCTGCAGCAAAAAATTTCATTTTCCGAACCGATTTTGGGGCCCCGAGATACGGGCCCCAAAATCAGTTCAGAAAATGCCATTCTCTGCTGCAGAAAAGTGCTTGACATTTTCTGAACCGAATTTGCGGCCCCATATCTCAGGGCCACTTGGTGCTAGGAACCCCAAATTTGGTGTGCAAACCCAGTGGAACTGGTACCATAACATATCCAAAGCTTGGGTTCCTAGCACCAAGTGGCCCTGAGATACGGGGCCCCAAATCTGGTTTGGAAAATGTCATTCTCTGCTGCAGAAAAGTGCTTGACATTTTCTGAACTGATTTTTGGGGCCCTGTATCTCGTGGCCACTTGGTGCTAGAAACCCCAGCTTTGGAAATGTTATGGTGCTAGTTCCACTGGGTTTGCACACCAAATTTGGGGTTGTTAGCACTAAGTGGACCTGAGATACTGGGCCCCAAATTTGGTCAACTGTGTCTATCTGCAGCAATGTCATTTCGGGACCCTTTGGGTTCAGAGACCCCAAATTTTGGCTGCAGCTAGGGGGCATCTAGGAAACCTTAACTACCGAGTTTGAAGTTCAGGGGACCTATGGCTGCAAATGGGCACAGTGAGGCATGCAAATGGGCACAGTGATGCTGCAAATGGGCATTGTTGACCCTCTTTTCCACTTACAGTAGCTGTGCATTTCTCACCCTCGTCTTATACTCGGGTCAATAAGTTTTTCCAATTTTTTTTGTGGTAAATTAGGGCCTCGACTTATACTCGGAACGACTTATACTCGAGTATATACGGTAAGTGTTATTAAATCCTCCATGAAAATAAATGTAGCGGCATACCTTACCTCATTATTGTTTCCTTTGCAACATAATGAGCTTTTGATGGTTTGGTGTGTTTAATTTTCTCCGGTAGGGTGGCTCCATTGTCTTGCAGGGTCTCCCTGGAGGCCCCAAGTAGCCATTCTGAAATGTGAACTCCTGGCCAGGGCTTCATTCTCACAGTCCACTTGGTGCTGTGCTCAGGTGCGCTACTGTGCCTAGGGGACCTATGCATATTATGGGCGGCACTTTTGTGCTGTGCTCAGGAGTTGCATGGGTATTACAGGTAGCTTTTTGGCACTGTACTTGGGGAACACGTGAGTATTATGGGTAGTGCTTTGGCCCTGTACTCGGAGAATACATATGTATTATGGGCAGTGCTCTGGTACTGTGCTTGGGAGAGGTATGTATATTATAGGAAGTGTTCTGGTACTGTCCTTGGGGGAGGTATGTATATTATGGGCAGTGCTTTGGTACTGTGATTGGGGGAGGGGCATGTATATTATGGGCAGTGCTCTGGTACTGTGCTTGGGGGAGGTATGTATATTATGGGCAGTGCTCTGGTACCATGTCCAAGAGATGCATGCGCATTATGGGCAGCGGTTTAGCGATGTACTCAGGGAAAGCATGCGCATTAAGTGCAATGCTCTGGTGCTGTGCTTGGTGACCCATGTGAATTATGGGCAGTGCTCTGGTGCTGTGCTTGGGGGCAGGACCGGGACAAGGGGTGGGCACTGTGGTATCATGGGAGGTGGGGGCACCACGAGGAGATTGAGGGGGGAGGAGAATTGTGTTGGAAGGAGAAATCTGAGGGGGGAGCAGAGGGTTAGAATTGTTCTAAGAGGGGAAATGTGTGTGTGTGTGTGCTAGGAGTGGTGATTCAGGGGGGAGGGGGATGGGAGAAGAGGATATGTGCTAGGAGGGTTGATATGGGGGGTTTGTGCTAGAAGCAGTGATATGGTAGGTGGGATTTGTGTTTTAATCTGACAACCGATATGTAAGTACAGCAGGGTGGTTATATTTTTCTCCCTCCCGTCCTTACTCGTTTTTCACGACTTTGGCAAATATTGGACAACATTGGTATTCATTGTCTTTTGCAGATATATTCTGTGTCGGCTCCTGCAGAAGTGGTATTTAACCACGAAACGCGTCAAGCTTTTTGGATGCGGGCACGTTTTTTAACAATATAGTCTACTTCTTCAACTGACTGTTTCGTTTGTTATGCACTATATGACACTTTATATCACTGGCTTATATCATCAGGTTATAATAATGTGCTCAGTGTGATCTATATGTATATACATGAATTATGCATTTTTATGCCATGTTTGTTCATATATATATATATATATATATATATATATATATATATGAAATAATGAACATTCATGTGTGTATATTGTGTTATGCCCTATGCCCACGTCAATTAATATGCTTTTATATTTTTCCAAGCTGTGTGTGCCTCACTCAAAGTCCCCAAAAATCCCCTTTTTATTTTCAGCGTTTATCAACAACATTGCTGAGCCGCTAAAACAGAAAGATAAAAAGAAACATTGTTTC
The DNA here is from genome assembly GCA_037952835.1 of Lithobates septentrionalis. Classification (NCBI taxonomy): domain Eukaryota; kingdom Metazoa; phylum Chordata; class Amphibia; order Anura; family Ranidae; genus Lithobates; species Lithobates septentrionalis. The sequence continues at coordinate 1,738,469 of JBBDGP010000386.1, forward strand.
TTTTTGTATCTTTCTGTTTATTCATCTACAGATCAAAGGGATGAACTTCGATCTGCAGATGAAGTCAGTTTAAAGCAACCTGTCAAGTAAAAAAAAAAATGTTTTTCTTTTTTTTATTACATGTTCCTCTGTTTAACCCCTTATTAACCCTTAATTTACTCTAATCAGCCTTAATTAACTCCCTATTCAACTTCTCCATTTAATTATTATTTTCCTGCTGTTTTTTTATTTTTTTCACTTCTATTTTATAATTAAAACTTTTTATTTGCTTGCTTTGTTCGTTAATATTTTCACACCTTATATACACCATATATTTACACGTTAAAAAAAAAATGTATTTCATTTGTAAATAACTTCTCAGTGCTTTTCAATGTGTGTTGTAGGTGTTCATAAATGACCTATAAACCTACATATGTCATTGCCCGTATGAATGAGGCTTAAGAATATATGAATTCAGTATTGATTCAGCAATGTGCATTGTGCTGCAGAGGTCATAATCAACAGTAATGAGTATTCTGATGTCCTCTATTGATCTAGTAAGTGACTTCCAAGCTGGAGGCCACAAAGTAAAACTTGATACAATAAGAGCTCCAGTAAAACTGGATATACAAGCGATGCTCCAACATCACCACAAACTGCTCAGATCCCAAGTTTCTCTAAATAAATTCCTAAACCGAGTCAAATGGTTGGCCATGTATGCTTCTATAAATGATCAATTTCTTTTATGATCAATCTCTTCCGATAGGAGAAGTCGACTTATAGTTGACAACCCATTCAATCGATATGCCACACACAGAGAAAAGGATTTTGGTCAATAGTTAAAGCGGAACTACACTGTATCTGAGCACCACAAACCAAAAACACTATTTTAATTCATTTTTATTATTCAAAGCAAACCCCCCCCCCCCCCTCCATAATATCTCCATGCTTTATTTTGGTGAGAAATTTAAGAAATGATTTATTTTGGGAATCCACCTGCCCTTAGCTCAGGCATGCATGCAGGAGGGTGTGGTTAGTTGAGAAAGCCCCTCCTCCCCTCCCAAAGACTCCTGGGATGTATGACATCATTTGCCTAGGCCTGGAAACTAGAAAGTAACTGAAAAAAAAAACGTTTAACACTAGGAAATATAATATACTTTTTTATCTATTTACTAAAGCTAGTAGCACAAGGATTAAAAATAGTCAATGCTAACTGAGAAAGTGAAGTTCCACTTTAAGATAGTTATACAAGGGGGCGTTCAAGTCAACTGGGACTTTTCATTTTACAGATATAAAAATATATGTTGCACAAAAATATGTCGCAGGCCAGCCCAGAGACCGTTAATTAAGATGGCAGACAACAGTGTTCGTGCATGCATGGAACAATGGTGGGGTAATGAAGTTTTTTTGTGAACAAAAAATTTCGAACAATTGTGTCTGCAGGCAAAGTGTAGACATGTGCACTGTCGAAAAATTAGTTTGTTTGTTTCGTTTTTTTCGGGTCATTTTCGGGTCATTCGTTATGATCAAAATTCGTTATTTTGAAATAAATTCGTAACTTTGGAAAAATTTGGAATTCATTATGTTCTGTTCGTTTAGATGCAGTATTCGGAAATTCGAAAATTCGTGAATTCGAAAATCCGGACATTCGAAAATTCAAAAATCTGAAATAATAACTAACTAACTAGTAATAACTACCGTATTTATCAGCATATAACACGCACTTTTTTCCCCTTAAAATCAGGGGAAAGTCGCAGGTGCGTGTTATACGCCGATCCCCTGCGATCCCGAGCTCGGCTAGGTTCGGATAGCTCCGCTCGGGACTACGAGTGGAGCCGAAAGTGAACGAGAGCCGCCGGAAAGAGCCGAGGACCGGCTCTGTGTATTTCGGCGCCGGCGGCGCCATTTTCAAATCGCGGTCGGCGATTTTGAAGACAGGGGATCGAAGGCTGCACTGGGGAAGGCTGCACTGGGCAAGGCTGCACTGGGGGAGGCTGCACTGGGGAAGGCTGCACTGGGGAAGGCTGCACTGACAAGGCTGCACTGACAAGGCTGCACTGGGGAAGGCTGCACTGGGGAAGGCTGCACTGACAAGGCTGCACTGACAAGGCTGCACTGACAAGGCTGCACTGACAAGGCTGCACTGGGGAAGGCTGCACTGACAAGGCTGCACTGACAAGGCTGCACTGACAAGGCTGCACTGACAAGGCTGCACTAGGGAAGGCTGCACTGACAAGGCTGCACTGACATGGCTGCACTGACAAGGCTGCACTGGGGAAGGCTGCACTGACAAGGCTGCACTGAGAAGGCTGCAATGATGGGCATTTAAATGTAAGTTTTTTTCCCTTCAACTTCCCTCCTAAAAGTTTTTTTCCTTAAAATTCCCTCCTAAATTGGGGTGCGTGTTATACACCGGTGCGTGTTATACACCGGTGCGTGTTATACGCCAATAAATACGGTAACTATTAAATTATAGGTATTGGAATTTCCTTTCAAATTTGGCTGTTTATGGCTGTTTATGTTTAAGATATGAATTATCCAAAATAACGGATGCCACATCTAAATGAATGGAAGGTAACAAATTAATAATAATAAAAAAAAATAATAATAATAAAAAGTTTTAATTATTATTATTATTATTTATTATTATTATTTATTATTAATAATTCATTGTGTTCCATTCGTTTAGATGCGGCATTCGTTACTTCGGGTAATTCGTAACTTCAGATAAATTCGTATTTGTTCACTAACAGCCAAATTTGAAAGGAAATTCCAATACCTATAATTTAATAGTTAGTAATAGTTATTATTAGTTAGTTATTATTTTGGATTTTCGAATTTTCAGGTTTTCAAATTTTTGGATATTCGTTTTTATCTAGGATTTTCGTTCTTATTTTCGGATGTTTGAATTTTCGAATTTACGAATTTTCGGAAAAATTCATCAAACGGGTTTTCCTTAATTCAAATATTTCCAAATTAACGAATTTGTTGAATTTCATTGAAAAACGAATTTGGAACTAAACTACATTGCACATGTCTAATAAAGTGATATGTGTTTTCTGGGACAAACCGTGGCGTTATTCATAACTTCAGATAAATTCGTATATGTTCACTAACAGCCAAATTTGAAAGGAAATTCCAATACCTATAATTTAATAGTTAGTAATAGTTATTATTATTAATTAGTTAGTTATTATTTTGGATTTTCGACTTTTCAGGTTTTCGGATTTTTGGGTTTTCAAATTTTTGGATTTCCGTTCTTATTTTCGGATTTTTGTTCTTATTTTCGGTTGTTTGAATTTTTGAATTTACGAATTTTCGATAAAATTTATTAAACGGGTATTTCCTTAATTCGAATGTTTCCAAATTAACGAATTTGTTGAATTTTGTCGAAATTCGAATTCGGAACTAAACTAATAAAGTGATGATATGGGTTTTTTTGGGACAAACCGTGGTGTTATTCGTTGTTGTTATCTCTGCTATAAATTGAGTGACATCTTTCGACATACATTAAGCTGTTTTTTTTTTCAATTTTCCTTGCACGTGATTGGGTACTCTTTGCAAATTGAAGCTTTAAGTCATTTCCCAAGCTCTCGAGCAACTGCATTTTGCAAAGTGCACAGCCTATTTGCCTTTAGTAAATCAACCCCATAGGCTAACATTGAGGGGCGTTTAATGGCAGGAAAAAAAAATCAAGACGCCTCTAGAAGCGGCTTTTAAAACGTCCAGTGAGCATGAGGCCTATATCCGACACAAAGGACGGAGGTGGATTGATATACTACAGCGACGCCTGCGTGGGAGAAAAGCTGAATTACTCAGCAGCCAGTCCATGTTTCTTGTATACATCTCAGTTTAATTTCTTCATTTTGGATTGGCGCGTACTTTTCATTTCTGCCCTTTATCCTTCATTTACAGATTGAGATACCTGCACATGAAGTTCAGACCGCAGAGACAGATGGCTTCTCCTAACGAGCCAACGTCAGTGTTATTAGGGAAACAGGCTCTTTAAACACCGATTTGCATTAAAACACCATCTCAGGGGAAGGGGAGGGATGGAGACTTCGTCTCGTTGGGTAATCTGATGGAGGGATGAAGGCTCCTGCCATCTGTCCAGACACCATGACCTTTATCTAGTTCAATGTTGTTCCAACCAAAACGCCAGCTGTGTGTGCATACGAAGGAAGAACAACACTTTGAAATGTCACTGGGACCTTTTCCACGTCCGTGGCTAATGAGCTGAGCTGGACCTTTCAGCCGAGCTTGTATTGTGCATCCAGACACAAGGCGGAAACAAAATGAAGTCTTCTCTTACATCCTGGTTTGGGTGGTATTAGGACATTTATAGCATTTAAAGGCTCAGTGCGCACAAAGCTCATATTCCAGTTGTTAATGGATGCCTGCTGAGCTACATGGCTGGCAGAGCTAGGAAGTGGGGTACAGCAGGGCTGGGCTGAAGGGTAGGCAGAAGAGGTGGCCTTGAGTGCTTCAGCAGAAAGGTGGGGGTGCAAAAAGGACAGGAACTGCCTCAATGGTGGGGGGTGCGCTTTGGCCTTTTTGCCTTGGGTGCTAAACTACCTTGTCCTAGCATTGGAATGGAATTTTCTTTCCACACTGGAGATCCTGAGACTAATATGAAGCTAATGGGTGGTTCACCCCAGGCAGAAGAGGTGGCCTTGAGCGCTTCAGCAGATGGGGGGGTTCAAAAAGGACAATAATTGCAATGAATGCTGCTGCCTCAATAATGGGACCGCATTTTGGCCTTTTCACCTTGGGCACTAAGCTACCTTGTCCTAAGACTGGAATAGAACTTTCTTTTCAACCGAGCATGAATTGTGGATTCAGGCGGTACACAAGGCGGTAAAGAAATTAAGTCTTCTCTTACATCCTGGTTTTGGTGGTAATAGGGACATATATAGCATTCAAAGGCTCAATGCACACAAAGCTCATATTTCAGCTTTGATTGGCCGCTCGTTGATCTCCATAGCTGGCAGATCTAGGAAGTCGGGTAAAGCAGGGCCGGGCCAAGGGATAGGCAGAAGAGGTGGCCTTGAGCGCTTCGGTAGAAAGGTGGGGGTGCAAAAAGGACAGAAACTGCCTCAATGGTGGGGGGTGCACTTTGGCCTTTTTTGCCTTGGGTGCTAAACTACCTTGTCCTAGCACTGGAATGGAATTTTTTTTCCACACTGGAGATCCTGAGACTAATATGGAGCTAATGGGTGGTTCACCCCAGCAGTATTCATCAAAAACTAAAATCATATTTGGGATGCACAGACAGAAGAAACCAAAATATACGTTTTTTATATTCAAGTCTTACATATGTGGATTTTTTTTTTAAACTGGACCTGTATCTTGCCATTCCTTGGGGCTGTCCAGAACCAGTAATAAAGCTTTTTTCCAATGAACCAATTGGATATTATAGTTACAGCTCCGTTTCCCATGTCCATTATGATGGTAAGCAGGGACACAGCATAGCTCCCGGGTAGAGGAAATACCTTTTGCAAAGATTGCACACTTGCACAAGGGCCCTCGGTGAATTACAGGTCCATTGTTGCTAAACTGATGCTGGGTTTGACTGGGTTTGCTGAGACTGCCCCTCCTAACACATTGGGGTTGATTTACTAAAACTGGAGAGTGCAAAATCTGGTGCAGCTCTGCATAGAAACCAATCAGCTTCCAGTTTTCTTTTTGTCAATACTTAATTGAACAAGTTGAAAATAGAAGCTGATTGGTTTCTATGCAGAGCTGCACCAGATTTTGCACTCTCAAGTTTTAGTAAATCAACCCTATATAGACTAGGATACTGTTCAATTCTTTCTAGTTGTCATTCACTACACACAAGTCTTTTTACTTGACCAGTGGTTGACTGGGGGGGGGGGGGGGGGGGGCAAAAAATGTGTCTTGTGCAGGGGCCCTTTAATTTCCTTTGCCCACCACTGGTGGCACCCAATGACTCCTAATGATCTTAAAGCAAGTCAAGTACAGAAACTATATGCATATATCTCCTTGAGTTATATAATAAAGGTAGTTTGATTCTCCGGCATCTAGCAAAAAGGGAAAGATCAGTTTTGGTTGGAATGCCTCTTTAATGTCAAAAGTGTGGGCAGCATAAAGAGTTGTGTTCTTGTTTTTCAAGGCCAGCTTGGCATTGAAGCGGGTCAGATCATCACCTTGGAATGCTTCTTTTCCAAAAATGATGGCTTAAGAATCTCTTGAGTTAGTAGGGTTATCAGACAAGTTCCTCTAAGTTATTCAAGTGCATATGACTCACTAATTCTTGAAAGGATGTGACTCCAATGCACTATGCTATAATGTTAAAACTTTGGGGAAATGTCTTGAATGTCGTCAAATTTTTATTTTTTTTAAGTGAAAACTCCCACTTCCAAAAAATTGGTCTTGTACAGGGACCCTTTGGTAACTTTGTCCACCACTGATGGCACCCAATGACTCCTAAAGATCTAAAAGCAAAGCAAGTACAGGAACTGAATGCATATATCTCCTGAGTCCTTGAGTTATATGATAAAGGTGGTTTAATTCTTCAGCATCTAGCAAAAAGGGAAAGATCAGTTTTGGTTGGAATGCCTGTTTAATGTCAAAAGTGTGGGCAGCATAAAGAGTTGTGTTCTGTTATTTTAAGACCAGCTTGGCAATAGAGCGGGTCAGATCATCACCTTAGAATGCTTCTTTTCCATCTATTCTGGACTAAGAATCTCTTGGATTAGTAGGGTTATCAGATGGGTTTTTCCAAGCTATTCCAGTGCAAATGACTCACTAATGCCTGAAAGGATGTGACTCCAATGCACTTTGCTATAGTGTTGAAACTTTGGGGAAATGTCTTGAATTTCCTCAGAATTAAAAAAAAAAAAAAAAATAGTGTACACTCCCATTTTTACTTATGCACAGGAACCTGAAATTGTACTATAACGGAAAATTTATATCAAATACTTACCGTAATTTTCCTTTCCTGATAGGCTCCATGGCAGCATACGTGTGGGTTGACCCCGCCTCCATAACTACCCAATAGGACCCCTCCCTATAAATTTCAGCTGTGGGCTCTCAGCCGTGTTTCGTAACTAGCCTACTCCAAGCATTGGGAGGGACTCCTGCTGCCATGGAGCCTATCAGGAAAGGAAAATTACGGTAAGTATTTGATATAAATTTTCCGTTTTCCTGACAGGCTCCATGGCAGCATACGTGTGGGAAATAACTCGCCAAACACACCCGGGTGGGCACAATGCTGAGCGAGAAAATAAATTTATTTAACACTGTCCACTGACAGCACTTTCAAACCAAAATTAATGGATGACAAAGCGGCAGGTTCAACACAATAGTGAGAAACAAACGTATTGATAGATGACCAGGAAGCTGCTCTACATATAACTTCGGGTGCGACATGAAGAGAAGCCGCCCACGAGGTTGAAATACTCCGAGTTGAGTGTGCAGTTACTGCCTCTGGAGGAGCCAAGCCCTTCGCTTTATAAGCCCTTTGAATGGTCTGTACTATCCAAGCAGAGATGGATCTGATTGAGGCCCGTTTTCCTCTATTTTTCCCTTGCAGAAGAATGAAAAGGAAGTCCGTCTGCCTAAATGATTCCGTAGCTTCCAGGTATTGACTCAAAGTATGTCCCACATCAAGGGGATGAACTTCTTGACCTTCTGTTGTATTAAAGGTAGGCAATACAATTTCCTGATTTTCGTGAAAAATAGATGTCACTTTAGGGTTTGAGCCCAACATGGGAATTAATACTGCTCTATCCGGAAAAAAGGTCAGGAAAGGCTCTTTGGAGCCTAAGTTCCTGATTTCAGACACTCTCTTGGCTGAAGTTACTGCCACCAGGAAGACGGTCTTGAGTGTGAGGTCTTTAACTGATAGAGGATCATCAGGATCTGTTCCAAGCGTGGAGAGGAAATCTAGAACAAGGGGAAGATCCCATTTGGGGAATCTCGGTTTCCTTTGAGGTCTTACCCTGATAGCACCCTTGAAGAATTGGCGAACCAGGGCATGGTTAGCCCATGAAATTCCTGTGAATGCCGAGATGGCTGATATTTGCACACGAAGGGAACTTACTGCTAGAGGCAAATCCAACCCTGTTTGCAGAAAGCTGAGGATATCCTGGACTTTTGGAGAACCACAAGGATTAGGTCTAGAGGCCATGTGCTCTGTGAATTTGGACCAGATACGTTCATACACTCTATTAGTGCTCTTCCGTCTGGCATTCAGAAGCGTCGGGATGGCTTCTTCTGGACAACCTAAGGCTTCAAGCCTTCCCCTCTCAAAAACCAAACCCTGAGATGTAGATGAGCAGGGCATGGATGCAGGATAGAACCTTGGGACAGAAGATCCGCCCTGAGAGGCAGAGGGATTGACTCCCGATAACTGAGGAGAGTTAAGAGGGGAAACCATGGCCTGTTGGGCCAAAACGGTATCACTGCCATGACTTCCACTTCCTCTGTTCTGAGCCTGCGGAGAAACTGGAGTATCACAGGTACCGGAGGGAAGGCATACGCTTTGTTGAACCTCCACCGATCCGTGAGGGCATCTATCCCATATGCTTGGGGATCCCGGAACCTTGAGTAATACCTGGTGAGTTTGTAGTTGCATGGGGATGCAAACAGATCCACTTCTGGAGACACTCCTAGTGTCAGGAGCCACTTGAACACCTCTTTGTGCAGGGACCACTCGTTGTTGTCCATTTGAACACGGGACAGAAAGTCCGCCTGAACATTCTGGACCCCCGGAATGTAGACTGCCGAAATGTTGGACAGATTCTTCTGAGCCCAGTTCATGATTGGCTCCACTTCCCTTAGGAGGGACCAGCTGCGAGTCCCACCTTGTTTCCTTATATAGGCCACCGCGGTTGTGTTGTCCAACCGGAGCATCACTGAGGAGTTCTTTATCAGATGGAAGAAGGATCTGAGCGCCTGAAAGGCCGCTCGAAGTTCCAAAATGTTGGATACAATCTTCTGAGATGGCGAGATCCATCTGCCCTGGGCCACTTCTGACAGGCAATGAGCACCCCAGCCCCGATTGCTGGCATCTGAGGTCACTGTGACCCATGTGATAGGAAGAATCGAATGGCAATTGCGGAGATTTTCCCCCTGGAGCCACCAAAGGAGAGACTCTCTCATGGATGGAGTGAGAAGGATGAGCTGATTCTTGCTGGGAGAATCCCACTGTTGGAGAAACCCTTTCTGGAATGGGCGAGTGCGCCATTGAGCCCACTTCACCATGGGAATGGTGGCTGCCATTGTGCCGATCACCTTCAGACATTGAAGAGCGGAAAGGTGAGATGAAGCAAGAGTCGAACGGATCCTGTCCCGGATCACCACGATCTTCTCCTCTGGTAGTGAGATGGTGCCCTCTAGTGTGTTGAAATGGGCACCTAGAAATATGAGAGACTGAGATGGAATCAGGTGACTTTTCTCCAAATTCAGGAGCCACCCAAACTCTTGGAGAGTGGAAATTACTAGACTCCTGTGCTTTAGAAGCTGACCCTTGTCCTGGCCTAGAAGGAGGAGGTCGTCGAGATAGTGGTGAAGGCGAACTCCTTTGACTCGGAGCAGAGCAACAACAGCCAGCAGAACCTTGGAAAACACCCGAGGTGATGTTGTGAGACCAAATGGAAGGCAGGTAAACTGTAAGTGTTGATCGCCTACAGCAAAGCGAAGGAACTTTTGGAAGTCTGCCGCCACTGGAACATGAAAGTAGGCGTCTTTCAAGTCTATCGACACCAGCCAATCTCCCAGATGAACCGATTGTTGAATCGTTAATAGTGACTCCATCTTGAATTTTTCCTTTCGGATAAACCGGTTGAGATGAGTCAGGTCTATAACAGGCCTCCATGTGCCGTTCTTCTTCTGTACCAGAAACAGAGGAGAATACATGCCTTCTCCTCGTTCGCCATCTGGAACAGGAATGGCTGCGTTTTGAGCTAATAAAGAGCTTATGTAAGCTAAAAGAACTTGTTTCTTCTCTTCTGAACTTGGAAGATTTGTTGGTATAAATCTTAGACTGGGAGTGCTGTTGAAAACCCAGGTGTGGCCTGAGGACACTGTCTTGACAGTCCAGAAATCCCGAATTGAGGCCGCCCAAACATGCCGGAAGTGGAGCAGACGAGCCCCCACCTGACATGTTTGAGCGGGCCCAATTTCAAAAGGACTTAGTGGAGTCCTGGTTACTGGTGGAAGCCCCTTTTGTGGGCTTTTTAAAAGAGGACTGCCTGGATTTCCAGGATCTAGAAAATTCCCGACCAGGCCTATAGCTACGTGCTTCCCTTGCACGGTCGGTGTTCTGCGATCTTGAAAAGGTGCGTTTTTGATTCTGTAAACGCCTGTCTTGAGGGAGGAACCCCGATTTACCACCCGTAGCCCGGGTAATGGCGCTATCCAGCTTGTTGCCGAAGAGGGATGAACCCTCAAATGGAATACGGCACCAAGCCTGTTTAGAGGCTGGGTCCGCCAACCAAGGTCGCAGCCACAAGGCCCGACGGGCGGTGACCGACGACAACATCACCCGAGCCACTAGGCGAACAATGTCAATAGAGACCTCCCCCAGAAAGGCAGAGGCAAGCCTGATTTCCTGAATAGGGGAGCTCTTAGCCGCTTCTTCAGAGATACCTCTAAGAGAATCGTTCACATTGTCTGACCATGCCTCCAAAGCTTTAGAGACTGCTGCTAAGGCCAGAGCTGGTTTGCACACTGTGCCTGCTGTCAGGTAAATCCTTTTTAGGTCGGCATCAATCCGTCTCTCTAGCGGATCTTTAAATGAGACTGTATCTTCAAGAGGCAGAGTCACATATCTCACAAGCCTCATTAATGCAGCATCTACCAAGGGAGCTGACTCAAGGTGTTTAACCTCTTCTTCCTTGAAAGGGTATAGTTTTGCGACTTTGGATTGCATAGAGCTTTTTTTATCTATCTTGCCCCATTCTTCAAAAATTATAGCTCCCACTTCCGTGAGGAAAGGAAAATAATGACGCTCCTTGCTGAGCTGTTTGAAAAACTTTCTCTGTTTAGAAGGAGAAATAACTGGATCTTCCCAAACCAGAGCGTTTTTAACCGCTTTCACCAGAGAAGGAACCAGGGCATATTCAAAGCCCATTCCAGGATTATCTGCTTCTGACCCACTATCTGAAGGGGGGGCAGACTGGTGGCTAGGTTGAGAAGACTCCCACGTCTCAGGAACTGGACCCTCTTCTGACAGGGGAATCAGTGGATCTTGAGGAGAATCACGAGGCTTTGCAGCGTCTCTCTCCTGCAGTGATTCTTTCACAACTCGCTTGATTAGAGTTTCCAGGTGTTGGTCTGCACCTTCCCTCTCATTAGCTGCTTTAGAAAAACAGCGGTCACAGAGAGACTTGCTGGCAGGAACTGGGGCCCTGCATCCCCAACATATTTTCTCCGGTCCCCTATGAGATGAGGGGGGGTGAGGAGAGCCTCTACTGTGGTCTTTAGACTTAGAGGATGAACCATGGTGTCTAGAGCCAGAGGAGGAATGCCGGTGGTGTGATTTAGATGACCCGCTCCTTCTGCGGGAACTACTTTGTCTTTGATCAGACCTAGAAGGGCTAAGGAAAGAAGGAAGACAGGAATAGAGAGAGAGAAAAGGCACAAGTCAGAATGATGCCCTACACTCCGCTCTCTTCCCCCCAGCAGGTAAGTAAAGAAATATACATTCAAATCCTACCTGCTGCGAGAGGACTGGCCACCAGGAGGCAGTGAAGAGTCCATGGCTGATGCTGGGAATCACTGCAGGTGAACACAGAGTAAATCAGATACACCAGAAAGCAAAACAGCAAGCACAGACCCATCTGTACTGCACTTACCTGGGGAAGGCTCTGCAGATGCTCAGGGAAGTCGCCGCTATGCCCACGATCATTCCCGAGCTCTGCAAGCTTCCCCAGGCTTTTAAAATTGGCGCCGCGTGACATCACGGCCGCGCCAGGCCCACGGTCGTCGTGCGCATGCGCGAAACCAGGCCTCGCTTTCGTTCCGGAACTGCGCCTGTGCAGAACGCAGACAGAACCCGGAAGTAGAGGGAGCGGCGGCTGGAACGCACAGGGAACCAGCCGCTGCATAGGCAATTTTGAAAAAAGCATACAGAGAGAAAAAACAACAACAACAAATATATACACTGCTGCCATGAAGGCGATATATGCTCACCACCACCTACGATCGACTCGGCCGGAACATCCATACACACACCGGGCTTTTGGCAGATAATGGCCACCTGCATACTGCTAGGCAATCGGCCTGTGCGCGCTTTTCATTCAAAAATGACTCCAGCTCTTCAGCGCTTACTCTGCAATACACTCCATACCCTGCTAACAGTCAAGGCTTATTGGAGGGATGAGACATCACATCAGTCGGCCGATACGATCGCGGGACATCGTCTTCAGGTAGGAGAACCAAACATCAGGTCCTACGGAGGAGGACAAAAAAGGAACACGGCTGAGAGCCCACAGCTGAAATTTATAGGGAGGGGTCCTATTGGGTAGTTATGGAGGCGGGGTCAACCCACACGTATGCTGCCATGGAGCCTGTCAGGAAATGGGATTTTATCAAGGTTGCATTCAGATTTTGCAGTGGACATCTCTGATTTTTGTCACTGCTGAGGTCGGTAAATTGTTGGTGTTACAAAGGAATCATGAACAGGGCAGAACAGCGTACTCTTGGGCTGAAAATCAGAATTAAGATAATGTGAACTTTCTGTTTGATTTTTTTATGACCGCTCTGCATCACGATTTGCATACCCACCAAGGACAGTTGAGTTTAACCTTAACCACCTGGACTCATAAACAGTCTCCAGATGCTTCGGACCCTCTGAAGGAAGGAGATACCATATACAGTGACATGATGGGGGAGATGGTGGTGGGCACGATTCTTATGCCGCGTACAGACGATCGGACATTCTGACAACAAAATCCTTATCCAAAATACTTATTTCCGACGGATGTTGGCTCAAACTTGTCTTGCATACACACGGTCACACAAAGTTGTCGGAAAATCTGATCGTTCTGAACGCGGCGACGTAAAACACGTACGTCGGGACTATAAACGGGGCAACAGCCAATAGCTTTCGTCTCTTAATTTATTCTGAGCATGCGTGGCACTTTGTGCCTCGGATTTCTCTACACACAATCGGAATTTAAAGGATCGGATTTTGTTGTCGGCTCTCAAACTTTGTGTGTCAGAAATTCCGACGGAAAAAGTCCGATGGAGCCCACACACGATCGGAATTTCCGGCAACGCAATCCGATCGCACTTTCTCCGTCGGAAAATCTGACCGTGTGTAAAGGGCATAACACTTTGTTTCAGACAGACAGGGGACCAGTCCTCATTCTTGTTTATGCTGCGATAATGGCCAAAAGTCAAAGTTGAAATAATAGAGTTCATATGAAATCCAGAATTGACCTTTTCAGATGGGTGTTCTGATCAGATCCACCTGATTGGAAGGTCCATGTATTCCTATGGACAGGCGTCTGACTCAAAAAAAAAAAAAGTGGAAGAGGACTCTGTCCTCTTCAATTTAGCCGAAGCAGATCATTGGAGGTAGCCTAGGTGTAAATGGACAGCTGGAGTACTGGCCACCCATAGAGTGGAGTGGGCTCTGTCCGTGTCCGCTCTGCAGGAACTGAGCAGACACGAATGTGTCATCCGCCCCGATCAGCAGATCACAGATCCCCTGCTGATTGGAGCGGAATCCACCCCATTTGAAAGGAGCTTTAATAGACCTAATTTGAAATTCAGAATTGAAGGATCCCTAAACTGGGGTAAAGAAAGTGCATTGATGTCTTCTACAGGCCTACAATATAAAATGCCAAATTTCCATGCCAAACATTGCACCGCTTTGACATTAAAAAAAGGATACATAATCATACCGCAAGGGAGGTTAAAGTAGATGAAAAGGATAAATATAATAAATGGCTCAAATGGTACCTATGCTGCAGCTTTGTCACACTGATGTGCTTAAATAATAAAAATAACAATAAAAGTATTATTTTTTTTTTTGCTGTCCTGACATGACCACTAACCCTCGATCTAGGTCCTTTCCTCAATCAGGGATTTCTCTGATGACATCAATTAAAAAAAAAGTGACATCACCATCTCAGACTCTGTTAAGTGTTGTCGGAGCGCAGAGACTACTGTAGAACCCTGCATGCTCAGTATGGAAAAAGTGTATAAAAAGACATCAATAGTGGACCTCACCATCTCAGACGCCACTAAGCGTTGTCAGAAATCAGAGGCTACAACCCCACATGCACAGTACAGCAAAAGTATAAAAAAAACATCAATAAAGCAAGTGACATCACCATCTCAGACGCCACTAAGTGTTATTGGAGCTCAGAGGTTATAAACCTGCATGCACAATATAGAGAAAGATATCAATAAACAGAGTGACATCACCATCTCAGGGTCCAATAAGTCCCCTTTCACACCGAGGCACTTGAAAAACTGCCCATAAAACGTTGGGCGCATTTGCGGCGTTAGCGGTGCGCTTTTTTTTATGGTCACGTGACTAAAAAGAACCATTTTGAAGCGCTTTTCGTGCACTTTTCAGGTGCTTTTGAAGCGCTTTCCTTTCATTCATTTCAATGGAGAGGGGCGTTTTTGAGGCACTTTTTTTAAGCGCTCCAAACATGCTCCAAAGATGCTGCTTGCAGGACTTTTTTTTCACCGCCCCACCAGCGCATCACCCCAGTGTGAAAGCATTCATTGAAATGAATGGGAAGCAGTTTTCGACTTTTCGTGAGTTTTTCAGGCACTTTTTTATTTTTTTTTTGCGCAGAAGCACCTAAAAAAGCGCCTCAGTGTGAAAGAGGTCTCAGCGTTGTCATATTTCAGACACTGGGGGTTATTTACGAAAGGAAAATCCACTTTGCACTGCAAGTGCACTTGGCAGTGAAGTCGCTGTAGATCCGAGGGGGACTTGGGAGGAAAATAAAAAACAGCATTTTAGCTTGCACGTGATTGGATGATAAAATCAGCAGCGCTTCCACTCATTTCAGATCGACCCCTTAGATTTAGAGCGACTGCACCTTTATCAATTTTGTCTAGAAAAACACTCTGGGGGTTATTTACGAAAGGCAAATCCACTTTGCAATGCAAGTGCACTTGGAAGTGCAGTCGCTCTAAATCTGAGGGGTAGACCTGAAATGAGTGGAAGCTCTGCTGATTTTATCGTCCAATCATATGCCAGCTAAAATGCTGTTTTTTATTTTCCTTGCATGTCCCCCTCAGATCTACAGCGACTGCACTTCCAAGTGCACTTGCAGTGCAAAGTGGATTTTCCTTTAGTAAATAACCCCCAAAGAGGTTTATTTCTTAAAAAAATTAACATGGCTATTTGTCCAGGGAAACTGCATGTAAATTAGTTCAGTGCAAACTAAACAGAATTCTTCACGCAGCGTAACTGTTATGCGAATTGGGCAAAATTGAAAGTTCTTAATAATGTTGGATTCAAAATAGACTAAAACGAAAGCCTAAAAGCATTTGTTCAGAAGAGAAAACAGTCCAAATAATAACCTAAGAACATTTTACCAGAAGAGAAAATATCTTAAAATAATAACCTAAAAACCTAAAAAAAAGCTTCAAACAATAGTCCTAAAACATTCAACTAGAAGAGAAAATATCTTAGGCTATTGTTTTAGTCTATTTTCTCTTCTGGTTCAATATTCTTGGATTATTCGATAAAAACTGGCCAATTTGGACAGAGAAATATAGCAACATGTGAAGCCCAACAGGATTAATGACTATTGATGATCAATGCTGATGAATGTATAACAATACGTAATGTGTGCATTGAACTTTTTTTTTTTTTTTTACTATTTTATTGATTTGTTAACAGCTGTAAACTCGATAAAAATTTATTGGGAAAAAAAATATATATATATTCTTGGACTATTGTTTGGGGCTATTTTTGGTCGAATGTTGTTAGGTTATTGTTTTAGCATATTTTCTCTTCTGGTTGAATGTTTTTTAGGCTGCTAGGCTTTTTTTCTCTTCTGTTCTTTTCTTAGGCTTTGGTTTTAGGCTATTTTAGCCCAATGTTCTTAGGCCCCATACACGCTATTAGATTTTTTTGCTGATTTTTTCCTTCAGATTTACTAAAATCATATAATATGAGGTCAAACCTTATGCCGCGTACACACGAGCGGACTTTACGGCGGACTTTGCCCGGCGGATTTTTCAACGTACTTTACGACGGACTTTCTGAATGAACGGACTTGCCTACACACAATCCACCAAAGTCCGTCGAATTCGTACATGATGAAGTACGACCGGACTAAAACAAGGAAGTTCATAGCCAGTAGCCAATAGCTGCCCTAGCGTGGCTTTTTGTCCGTCGAACTAGCATACAGACGGCGGACTTTTCGACCGGACTCGATTTCAACGGATACATTTTAAACAAGTTTCAAATCTAAGTCCGTCCAACTTTTGAGCAAACAAAGTCCGCTGGAGCCCACACACATCGAATTGTCCGACGAAATCCAGTCCGCCGGGAAAAGTCCGCCGTAAAGTCCGCTCGTGTGTACGCGGCATTAGGAGTTTCAACGTGTATGCAATCAGGCAGGCCCTTGCACTACATGGTTTTGGTAAATCTGAAGACACAAAATCAGCAGAAAATCTGATAGTGTGTGTATGGGGCTTTAGGCTATTCTCCCCTGGCTGAATGTTCTTGGACTACTGTTTGAGGCTATTTTTGGTGGAATGTTTTTAGGCTATTATTTTTTATTATTACTTATTATAATTTTTGTTCTTGGACTGCTGTTTGAGGCTTTTTTTTGGTGGAATGTTGTTAGGTTATTATTTTAAGATATTTTCTGTCCCGCTTGAATGTTTTTAGGCTTTTAGGCTATTTTCTCTTCTGGACAAATGTTCTTAGGCTATTGCTTTAGGCCAGTGAGGGGCGAACCTTGGCACCCCAGATGTTTTGGAACTACATTTCCCATGATGCTCAACTACACTGCAGAGTGCAAGAGCATCATGGGAAATGTAGTTCCAAAACATCAGGGGTGCCAAGGTTCGCCATCACTGCTTTAGGCTATTATAGTCCAATCTTATTAGGCTATTGCTTTAGGCTATTTTCTCTCTTAGTTGAATGCTCTTGGACTACTATTTGAGGTTATTTTTAGCTCAATGTTTTTAGGCTATTATTTATTATTATTATTATGTATTAATATTATTTTTTTTGTTGGGGGGGGGGGGGGGGGTTGTTAGGCTATTGTTTTAGGTTTGCTTCTCTTCTGGTAAAATGTTCTTAGACTCTTTTATCTTAAGATTGAATCTTCTTAGGGTATTAGGTAATGTTACATTTGCCCGGCAAATACCGGTAGCAACTTAAATATCAGAATGGAACGTTTCGCACGTTTTAAAAACATTTGCTTACGTAATGAAGTTGGCATCCCCTAAATAAAGCATAAGCTGCAGGGTCCTTTTCCAAGGCTTTTGTCTATATTTGTTTTATCGACAGTCTAAGCAGATCTGGAAGTATAGAAGATTTGGGGCTTGCAGGATATAACGGTGGATAAATGGATTAGCCTCCGTTCACTCAGTGGCACACTTATACATAACCCATCCTATGTGTCACCGGGAAGAGGGGGATGCAGATATCACAGAACATTGAGACCTGATTTTGTGATCAGGGGAAGGCCAGGAGAACAGGTATGGGATTTTGTAGATGGTGCTTTTGTGCCTTTATGTAGTGCATATGTACTGAGCTAGAGACACATCCAAGAATTTAACTAAGTTTTGCTGAAGCCTTGAATGGTTTGTCCACCTAAATAGTTAGCACATGGAATTATTTAGGTGGACAAACCCTTCAAAATGTTAAATTTTTTATTTTTTTTTGTCATTGGGTGCTTCAGTGTTACACCACCTAACAGTGTTTCTGCCCTGGATCCTGGGTAGGGAGGAGTTGATTTCACCATATATCCTGTTTGGGTGCAATATGCTAAATTTTAACAAAATTTTTAAATTTTGTCCAGACAAAATTTTCAAATTTTAAATGTTCCCATTCAATGCACCTGTAATTTTTTATTATTATTATTAATATCAGCTCCTAATGCACGCTTTGAGAATTTCACAGTGTGCATTGATATCTAGGCTAACGTATTATTTTATCATTTACATCATCTATTACAACTGTATTAATAAAACAGAGCAGGCATACTACACGTAAAACAATTACAAGAAGACAATTGAAGGTAGCCATAAAATGTATCTCTTACGTGAATTTCATAATCTTGCGTTAACACGATTATTCCCTAAAAAAAAAAAAAAAAGCAAAGGACATATGAGGACTCCAATGAATGATCATGTTCTAAAACATTCTCTAATATAACATTAAATACAAAAAGGTAGCCTGTAAAAAGATCAATGTACTGCTTGTGTTTTGTTACATTCTAATAATTTTTTTTTTCTGTGTATCCTTCTGAAACATATATGCATATGGCGCAACTAGGAAATCTTGGCAACTTGGAATTTTAGGAGAGGAGGTCAGCAGTGTCAAGTCTCATCCATTCACATTTATTTTAAAGGGTATCTAAACCCAAAAACAAAATGTAATAGATTGCAGTTTTTTGGTCCTTACATGTGGTGTAGTGTAGTGATTTACTATTAAAAAAAGTGGTGGTCAGCTCTCTTGATAAGCGAGGCCCCCAACTATTGCTCTTGGACACACATAATACAGACCTACTACAAGAGATGGTCCAAGGCTGCAGTCATGCTATAGATATTGAAATTCTAGCAAAAGTCGGCACACGACAAGATCTAATAAAAGGCTAATAAAAGGCATTTTTTTTAGACGTAAGGTTAAAATCCAAGTCAGACCTGCTGACATGTTTCAGCCTAGCGGCCTTCATCATAGCTCAATGATTAGGCTATGATATATCTATGACTAAGGCCGCTAGGCTGAAACATGTAAATGGGTCTGATTCGTTTTGATTTTACTATATTGCCCCGTACACACGGTCGGATTTTCCGATGGAAAATGTCCGATCGGAGCGTGTTGTCGGAAATTCCGACCGTGTGTGGGCTCCATCGCACATTTTCCATCGGATTTTTCGACACACAAAGTTTGAGAGCAGGATATAAAATTTTCCGACAACAAAATCCATTGTCGGAAATTCCGATCGTGTGTACACAAATCCGACGGACAAAGTGCTACGCATACTCAGAATAAATAAAGAGATGAAAGCTATTGGCCACTGCCCCGTTTATAGTCCCGACGTACGTGTTTTACGTCACCGCGTTTAGAACGATACGGATTTTCCGACAACTTTGTGTGACCGTGTGTATGCAAGACAAGTTTGAGCCAACATCCGTCGTAAAAAATCCTAGGATTTTGTTGTCGGAATGTCCGAACAAAGTCCGACCGTGTGTACGGGGCATGAGTCTAAATAAAGCCTTCATATTTTATTAGATCCTGCCATTTGCCGACTTTTGCTGGACTTCCAATGTTTGAACTTTGCCTACAGGGGCAGTTGTCTTTGCATCTCATTATCTGCACTGGAAACTGGGTTGAGCGCAGTGGATCCGTTTTGCATTTTATGCTATAGATATTGTTGGGGATATGCTTCAGGAGAAAGTCCTAGACTGGAGACACATTACATGAGACGTCTAGGGGCCCCATGGGCTGCACAAAAATTTCCAAAGGGATTAAGGTTGGGCATCAGAGAATTAAAATGTACATCTAAATGGGATAAGCCTAAAGAGCCCCTGCCACCAGACCAAAGCCTCTGTTTGAAATATCTGTAACATTACATCATACTCAATATTTTATATTTTCCCCACTAGTTATTTAAACCTTTTTATTTTTTAATTCTCTGAACTTAAGCACATGCCCACCTCCAGCAATTCTGCATGTGCATGGGATCAACGCAGAATGTCATTGGAGTGAAAGCTCCGAGTCTGTTGGGTCTACAGCCATCACATCCAAGATAGTGACAACCATTACAGCAGGGTTTCTCAACTGGGGTTCCTCTAGAGCAGTTGTCTCCAAACTGCAGCCCAGGGGCTGGATGTGGCCCTTTGCTTGTCTTTATTTGGCCCTTGGGGCACTACTCCACCAACTGACATCAATGATGGGGCTCCAGTGCTCCTACTGACATCATCAATGGAACACTATTCTTCTCATTGGCATCAACATTGGGGCACGATTCCTCCCATTACATCCAATGATGAGGCACTGATGTCACTCCCACTGGCTACAGTCTGGTCCCCCTAAAGCCTGAAGGACAGTAAACTGGCCCTTCGCTTGGAAAGTTTTGAGACCTCTGCTCTAGAGGTCGCTAAGGGTTCCTTGAGCAATGAGCAATTTCTGCCTTTCAAATGAGTAACCACTGACACTAATGATCTTTTTATCTATCTGTAAGGGGGGGGGGGGCAGGTGGATCTTCCCAATGGCCACAAATGTAAGCAGCATTCTTCCCACTGACCATCACACTAATGTACTGTGAGCTGCAAATATAATAATTATTAGCAAGGGTTCCCCCCAAGACAAAAGGGTTCCTCCAGGCTAAAAAAGGTAGAGAAAGTTTGCATTAGAGCCGGGGTCTCAAACTGGCGGCCCTCCAGCTGTTGCGAAACTACAAGTTCCATCATGCCTCTGCCTGTGGTGGTTCTGTCCCCCAGGGTTCTGTGCTGGGACCAATCCTGTTTATTTTGTTCATAAACAACCTGGAGGATGGGGTAAACAGTTCAATCTCTGTATTTGCGGACGGTACTAAGCTAAGCAGGGCAATAACTTCTCCGCAGGATGTGGAAACCTTGCAAAAAAATCTGAACAAGTTAATGGGGTGGGCAACTACATCGAAAATGAGGTTCAATGTAGAAAATGTAAAATAATGCATTTGGGTGGCAAAAATATGAATGCAATCGATACACTGGGGGGGAGAACCTCTGGGGGAATCTAGGATGGCAAAGGGCCTGGGGGTCCTAGTAGATGATAGGCTCAGCAATAGCATGCAATGCCAAGCTGCTGCTAACAAAGCAAACAGAATATTGGCATGTATTAAAAAGGGGATCAACTCCAGAGATAAAACGATAATTCTCCCGCTCTACAAGACTCTGGTCCGGCCGCACCTGGAGTATGCTGTCCAGTTCTGGGCACCAGTCCTCAGGAAGGATGTACTGGAAATGGAGCGAGTACAAAGAAGGGCAACAAAGCTAATAAAGGGTCTGGAGGATCTTAGTTATGAGGAAAGGTTGCGAGCACTGAACTTATTCTCTCTGGAGAAGAGACGCCTGAGAGGGGATATGATTTCAATATACAAATACTGTACTGGTGATCCCACAATAGGGATAAAACTTTTTTGCAGAAGGGAGTTTAACAAGACTTGTGGCCACTAACTTAAATTAGAAGAAAAGAGGTTTAACCTTAAACTACGTAGAGGGTTCTTTACTGTAATGCCCCGTACACACGGTCGGACATTGATCAGACATTCCGACAAGAAAATCCATGGATTTTTTCCGACGGATGTTGGCTCAAACTTGTCTTGCATACACACGGTCACACAAAGTTGTCAGAAAATCCGATCGTTCTGAACGCGGTGACGTAAAACACGTACGATGGGACTATAAACGGGGCAGTAGCCAATAGCTTTCGTCTCTTAATTTATTCTGAGCATGCGTGGCACTTTGTCCGTCGGATTTGTGTACACACGATCGGAAATTCCGACAACGGATTTTGTTGTCGGAAAATTTTATAGCAAGCCCTCAAACTTTGTGTGTCGAAAATTCCTATGGAAAGTGTGTGATGGAGCCCACACACGGTCGGAATTTCCGACAACAAGGTCCTATCACACATTTTCCTTTGTGTACAGGGCATTAGAGTGGCAAGGATGTGGAATTCCCTTCCACAGGCGGTGGTCTCAACGGGGAGCATCGATAGTTTCAAAAAACTATTAGATAAGCACCTGAATGACCGCAACATACAGGGATATAAAATGTAATACTGACATATAATCACACACATAGGTTGGACTTGGTGGACTTGTGTCTTTTTTCGACCTCACCTACTATGTAACTGTGTGGGAGTTATGTTTGTAACTGTGAGCCTTGCAATGCCTCATGGGACTTGTAGTTTCGCAACAGCTGGAGGGCCATCTGTTTGAGACTCCTGCATTAGAGGTTCAGGCCTATTGGATGTCTTAGACAAGGGAGGCCTTCCCAGGGAGAGTGGATACATAACCCAAGATAACTGGACAAAGCATTTAGTGAAAATTGTGGTTTTCTTTCCCCACTGGAGATATTTTCAATCACAATTTGTCCTGACAGGACGTAAAGTGGACATCTAAGCAATAGG
This sequence comes from Lithobates septentrionalis, assembly GCA_037952835.1. Taxonomy (NCBI): domain Eukaryota; kingdom Metazoa; phylum Chordata; class Amphibia; order Anura; family Ranidae; genus Lithobates; species Lithobates septentrionalis. The sequence goes on from JBBDGP010000386.1 coordinate 1,760,751, forward strand.
AACACAGACAGCTAACCCTTCCCCACTTTATCTAGGTCAAGTAAAAATGTTTTAGCTGGAGTTGGGCTTTTTAAGGATAAGTGCATTTTCAAACAAAGGGTACTCATGCTTTTTGACCCTCTACGTAAAGTAACCAACCCTCCCGCTCCCCAGTTATATACTTTCCTCCAATCCCTCAGCGTCATGCAGAGCTTACATCCTTTACGGGGAGAATGTTCTCCAAGCTGTAGATCCCCATAGACTGTTATGGCACCATTTGCCAAGTGTCCCCGGCCTCAGTATACAGGTCTATAGGGGTCTATGGGGATCTAATGTGTAGGTACAGACAGCTGAGAAAAGTTTTTACGTGAAGGATGTAGACCAGTGATGGCAAACCTTGGCACCCCAGATGTTTTGGAACTACATTTCCCATGATACTCATGCACTCTCTAGTGTAGTGGAGCATCATGGGAAATGTAGTTCCAAAACATCTGGGGTGCCAAGGTTCGCCATCACTGATGTAGACATTGCAGGAGGCCTTGGCTGCAGGGTGGAGGTAAGTATGCATCTGGGGAGGGTGGGGTACTTTAGGTTGGGGTGGGGGGTGATGAGGGCCATAGAGCAGTATTACATAGTGACATCATAAAAAGACCAAGTGGCTCATCAAGTCTGCCCTCTTTAAACATTTAGGATTTCTCTTTTCATTTTTTTTACTTCCAAGGACAGAATTTCTAGGGTCTAAGCTCCTACACATGGCCTGTCCATGGAAGTCAGAGACAGCTGGCAGTTATTTGGCATGTTCATATATTGCTGTCTGATCTCATCTCATGTTTTCCTGGGCTCATGATTCATGTTTATTTTATCACAGTTTCTCTCGTATGATGATGAAGTTGAAGCCAGGCTGTAGCAGGCCACGAGGCCGAAGGAAATTCCTGGAAAATTGCTCACATCCAAAATGTTTAGCAAACACGCCCTGAGTTTGGAGGAACTCGGCGTCAACCTTGAAATCCTGATACACTCTTGTTTCTAAAATGAACCTATCTGTACCGAAAGCATTTGGGCCCATTTACATTTTTACAATGCAATAACGTGCGGATTGTTGAAATGGATAGTCTGCCAATGCAATAAAATATCCCAGAAATTGCACGTGACCTTAACTTTCTAATGCAATTTGCAATAACAAACTACCATGCGTTGCCATGTGTTGTGGCATGCTGCACTACAGGTGCATTGCCTCAATGCATCGGGGTGCCATTCAAAATGAATGGCACCCCAGCAATGCATGTATAGCGTATTGCCACCATTGCAGTTAAAGTGGTTATAAACCATATACCCAGTGTAGGGACTATCCTCAGGTGATGCACAGAGTTTAAACAAATCCTCCTGTAAGTTGTACTTGTTTATCTGCAGTCTTCTCTTCTCTACATCCATTCAAAGTTCTGAATTTGTAAGCTTGTCTGAGAGTTCAGAAAAAAGGGAGGTGAAGAGCTTAAATTACAATCTGCAGAGCTCAGTGAGGAGAGCTCTGAGAGCTGATTGGTGGGAAGAGACACACCCCCCTTTACACAGCTTACAGGAACAAAGCTGATGCTGTCTATCTGCTGGAGGTCCCTCCCCTGTCACCATTTTATTCTTGGTGTCAGGAAAACTTGTCAGAAGTGATTAATGAGGATAGCAAAGGAACGAAGCAGAAGATAGAAATGAGACTTAGAGGGTATTTACTAAAAAAGGACTTGGTGGAGGTGTGACTTTCTTTACCTAATTTCTGCTACTTGTATAGGGAGGCATTTGTTTCATCCGTTGGCGATCAGTTGCTATCGATTGCTGTTTCTATCTTGAAATGGTTGCTTTACTAAAGGAGTGGAGCAGGTCCCTTAACTTAGTGTAAAAATTCACTTTGGACATGCACGTCATTGGATAGTTATTTGGTAGGTGAACATGCCCCGCTCTTTTAGCATATCAGCTTCAAAATGTACTTTTTACAAGCACTGAGAATCCAATCCCCAATTCTAACAGATTCACCCAAATTAATTTTTAAAGAATACCTCTTCCACCATTAGCGGCTTCCCCTCTCCCAAGTTAAATTCTTGTCCAGACATTGTATCAGCCTGAAAGCAAAAAAAATATATATATATATAATTAAAGTAAAACTCAAGAAGCATGCATTTCCACAAGAAGGACATTAATGAAGACTCACAATTAAAAATGCATTGTAACTTAGGTGGTTGTAAACCTCAGACATGAAATATGAACAAAGCCTATCCCTCTATAGTGTGTACTTATCAGTCCAGAGCGCTAAGTGTCATTTCTCAAAAACATGTATAAAAAGACACCCAGGCAGACCAATAATTAATTAATGCACATGAACAGGTGTGGTTCCCACTTAAGGACCGAGTCTCTTTCTGAGATTTGTTGTTAAAAACAGTTTTTCTTGCTAGAAATTTACTTAGAACCCCTAAACATTATACATTTTTTTTTCTAACACCCTAGAGAATAAAATGGCGGTCGTTGCAATACTTTCTGTCACACCGTATTTGCACAGCGGTGTTACAAGCGTACACCGGGAAAAAATACACTTTTTTGAATTAAAAAATAAGACAGTAAAATTAGCCCAATCTTTTTTTATATTGTGAAAGATAATTTTACACCGAGTAAATTGATACCCAACATGTCACGCTTCAAAATTGCGCCCGCTCGTAGAATGGCGACAAACTTTTACACTTAAAAATCTCCATAGGCGATGTTTAAAAAATTCTACAGGTTGCATGTTTTGAGTTACAGAGGAGGTCTAGGGCTAGAATTATTGCTCTCACTCTCCTGATTGCGGCGATACCTCACATGTGTGGTTTGAACACCATTTTCATATGCGGGCGCTACTCACGTATGCGTTCGCTTCTGCACGCGAGCTCGTCGGGACGGGGCGCATTTAAAAAAAAAATTTTCTTATTTATTTTACCTTTCATTTTTTATTTTTACACTGTTCTTTAAAAAAAATGGTGTCACTTTTATTCCTATTACAATGAATGTAAACATCCCTTATAATAGAAAAAAAGCATGACAGGACCTCTTAAATATGAGATCTGGGGTCAAAAAGACCTTAAAGTGGAGTTCCACCCACTTTTACAACTCTTCAGTAGGGATGAGCTTCGTGTTCGAGTCGAACATCGGCTGTTCGACCGTCCGTCGAATTGCGAACGTTATGGGCCGTTCGCGCCAAATTCGTGTGGCGCGTCACGGCCCATAATTCACTGCGGCATCGCAGTGCATTGCTGGCTGATGATTGGCCAAGCATGCACTATGACCCGCATGCTTGGCCAATCACAGCGCCGTCAGTAGAGAGAGCTGTAATTGGCCAAAGCCAGGGTGGCTTTGGCCAATTATGGCTCAGGGGATTTAGTACACGCCCCACACTATATAAGGCCGCCTGCACGGCGGCCCTGTGTAGTGTGTTCCGGTGTGCTGATAGATAGAGAGAGAGACAGACAGTGTCATTTGATTTGAGAGCTAGATTAGGCTAGATCTGTTCCTGCTCTTTACATTTAGTGCAGTGCGTCCTGCTCACAGTGTTCAGCTAGATCTGTTCCTGCTATTTACATTTAGTGCAGTGCGTCCTGCTCACAGTGTTCAGCTAGATCCGTTCCTGCTATTTACATTTAGTGCAGTCAGTGCGTCCTGCTCACAGTGTTCAGCTAGATCTGTTCCTGCTATTTACATTTAGTGCAGTGCGTCCTGCTCACAGTGTTCAGCTAGATCTGTTCCTGCTATTTACATTTAGTGCAGTGCGTCCTGCTCACAGTGTTCAGCTAGATCTGTTCCTGCTATTTACATTTAGTGCAGTCAGTGCGTCCTGCTCACAGTGTTCAGCTAGATCCGTTCCTGCTATTTACATTTAGTGCAGTCAGTGCGTCCTGCTCACAGTGTTCAGCTAGATCTGTTCCTGCTATTTACATTTAGTGCAGTCAGTGCGTCCTGCTCACAGTGTTCAGCTAGATCCGTTCCTGCTATTTACATTTAGTGCAGTGCGTCCTGCTCATAGTGTTCAGCTAGATCCGTTTCTGCTATTTACATTTAGTGCAGTGCGTCCTGCTCATAGTGTTCAGCTAGATCCGTTCCTGCTATTTACATTTAGTCCAGTGCGTCCTGCTCACAGTGTTCAGCTAGATCCGTTCCTGCTATTTACATTTAGTGCAGTGCGTCCTGCTCACAGTGTTCAGCTAGATCTGTTCCTGCTATTTACATTTAGTGCAGTCAGTGCGTCCTGCTCACAGTGTTCAGCTAGATCCGTTCCTGCTATTTACATTTAGTGCAGTCAGTGCGTCCTGCTCACAGTGTTCAGCTAGATCTGTTCCTGCTATTTACATTTAGTGCAGTCAGTGCGTCCTGCTCACAGTGTTCAGCTAGATCCGTTCCTGCTATTTACATTTAGTGCAGTGCGTCCTGCTCATAGTGTTCAGCTAGATCCGTTCCTGCTATTTACATTTAGTGCAGTGCGTCCTGCTCATAGTGTTCAGCTAGATCCGTTCCTGCTATTTACATTTAGTGCAGTGCGTCCTGCTCACAGTGTTCAGCTAGATCCGTTCCTGCTATTTACATTTAGTGCAGTGCGTCCTGCTCACAGTGTTCAGCTAGATCTGTTCCTGCTATTTACATTTAGTGCAGTCAGTGCGTCCTGCTCACAGTGTTCAGCTAGATCCGTTCCTGCTATTTACATTTAGTGCAGTGCGTCCTGCTCACAGTGTTCAGCTAGATCTGTTCCTGCTATTTACATTTAGTGCAGTGCGTCCTGCTCACAGTGTTCAGCTAGATCCGTTCCTGCTATTTACATTTAGTGCAGTCAGTGCGTCCTGCTCACAGTGTTCAGCTAGATCCGTTCCTGCTTTTTACATTTAGTGCAGTCAGTGCGTCCTGCTCACAGTGTTCAGCTAGATCCGTTCCTGCTATTTACATTTAGTGCAGTGCGTCCTGCTCACAGTGTTCAGCTAGATCCGTTCCTGCTATTTACATTTAGTGCAGTGCGTCCTGCTCACAGTGTTCAGCTAGATCCATTCCTGCTATTTACATTTAGTGCAGTGCGTCCTGCTCACAGTGTTCAGCTAGATCCGTTCCTGCTATTTACATTTAGTGCAGTGCGTCCTGCTCACAGTGTTCAGCTAGATCTGTTCCTGCTATTTACATTTAGTGCAGTGCGTCCTGCTCACAGTGTTCAGCTAGATCTGTTCCTGCTATTTACATTTAGTGCAGTCAGTGCGTCCTGCTCACAGTGTTCAGCTAGATCCGTTCCTGCTATTTACATTTAGTGCAGTGCGTCCTGCTCACAGTGTTCAGCTAGATCTGTTCCTGCTATTTACATTTAGTGCAGTGCGTCCTGCTCACAGTGTTCAGCTAGATCCGTTCCTGCTATTTACATTTAGTGCAGTCAGTGCGTCCTGCTCACAGTGTTCAGCTAGATCCGTTCCTGCTATTTACATTTAGTGCAGTGCGTCCTGCTCACAGTGTTCAGCTAGATCCGTTCCTGTTATCTTCCTACTGACAGGCAGGCTTGTCTGGTTACAGTATATAAAGCTACCTGAAGAAAATTACAGGTGTTCTATCCCAGCTTAGTGCAGCTACAGGCCATTAGTATGTCTGGAAGGCCAAGAAGGAGAGGCAGACAGTCACAAGCCAATAAGAGAGGGCAAGCAGGCTCTGTGTCTAGTGCTGGTCGTGGAGACGGTGCATCCTCATCAGCCCGTGGCCATGGGACACGCTTGGCCTTTTTTTCGGCAGCTGGCCGTGTTGAGCCGCAACATGCAGAAAACTTGGTCGAGTGGATGACCAAGCCGTCCTCATCCTCCTCATCCTCTCTCACCCATGCCCAGGGTGCTTTGTCTGGCAAAGCAGCGGCCTCTTCCCTCAGCTCAATGTCATCAGTGACTCCTTCCCTAGCTCCACCATGTCCTCATGAGGATTCCCTCGAACTGTTTGACCACAGTGTTGGGTACATGCTCCAGGAGGATGCCCAGCGTTTGGAAGGCTCTGATGATGATACTGAGCTCGATGAAGGCAGTAACATGAGCACGGACAGAGGGGGTGCCCAAGAAGGACAGCAATCTGGCAGTCATGCTCCCCCTGCTGCAGCATACTGCCAGGTTTGCTCCAGTGATGAGGAGGGAGGGGATGATGAGGTCACTGACTCAACGTGGGTGCCTGAAATGAGAGAGGAGGAGGCGGCACATCACCAACGAGGCAGGATGCCCTCCAGGGGCCAGCCTAAGGGCAGCACATTGACTGCATCACACCCCAAAGCTCCACATGTGCAGGGCGCTGTAGTCTCTGCGCGTTATTCAAAAAGTTCTTTGGTGTGGGCCTTTTTTGAGACGAGTGCATCAGATCGCACCGCTGCTATTTGCAACATATGTCTCAAGCGTATCTCGCGTGGCCAAAACATCTCCCGCTTGGGTACCACATGCTTGACCAGACATATGTTGACCTGCCATGCAGTTCGTTGGCAAGCATATCTAAAAGACCCACACCAAAGAACAAAGAGGATCTCTCCTTGCTCCTCATCAGCTGAGATTTCCAACCCCACTAGACCTTCAGTCCTCTCTGAGACCTGCAGTGAGAGGAATGAAGGTGTAGAATTAGGTGTGTCACAGCCAAGTACTTGTGGGCAATCTGCTTTTGGTACACCGACGCCAGATTGTACCAGGCAAATTTCCCTGCCCCAGCTGCTGCACCGCCGAAAGAAGTTTGCTCCCAGCCATCCACATGCCCAGCGGTTGAATGCTAGCTTGGCAAAATTGCTAGCACTTCAACTGCTGCCTTTTCAGTTGGTAGACTCTGCCCCCTTCCGTGAGTTTGTGGAATGTGCGGTTCCTCAGTGGCAGGTACCCAAACGCCACTTTTTCTCACGGAAGGCGATTCCAGCTCTCTACCGGCATGTGGAAGGCAATGTCCATGCCTCGCTGGACAGGGCGGTCAGCGGTAAGGTGCATATTACCGCTGACTCATGGTCCAGCAGGCATGGACAGGGACGTTACTTAAGTTTCACGGCACATTGGGTGACTCTGCTGGCAGCTGGGAAGGATGCAGGACAAGGTGCAGTAGTGTTGGAGGTTGTTCCGCCACCACGCCTCCAAAATGCTGATTGTGACACACCTCTCTCCTCCACCCCCTCCTCTTCTTCTTCCTCCATGGCCTCTTCCTCGGAACCAGTGGTGCTCCGTAGGCGTTCAAGGGGCTACGCAAGTACGCAGGCCAAAAGATGCCATGCGGTGCTTGAGCTGGTGTGCTTGGGGGACAGGAGCCACACTGGGGCAGAGGTTCTGTCAGCTCTGCAGGGGCAGGTTCAGAGGTGGTTGACGCCACGCCAACTTAAGGCAGGAATGGTGGTTTGCGACAATGGCACCAACCTCCTCTCTGCCCTCTGACAGGGACAACTGACCCATGTGCCCTGTTTGGCTCACGTCCTTAACTTGGTGGTGCAGCGGTTCTTGGGCAGGTACCCGGGCTTACAGGATGTCCTGAGGCAGGCCAGGAAAGTCTGTGTGCATTTCCGCCGGTCATATAATGCCAGTGCTCGGCTGACGGACCTCCAAAAGGAGTTTAACCTGCCCAAGAACCGCCTAATCTGTGACATGCCCACCAGGTGGAACTCGACATTGGCCATGCTGCAGCGGCTGCACACGCAGCAGAGGGCCATAAATGAGTACCTGTGCGACTATGGCACCAGGACAGGGTCAGGGGACCTTGGTTTTTTTTCCCCACGCCAGTGGGCCATGATCAGGGATGCATGCACTGTCCTGTCACCATTCGAGGAGGCCACGAGGATGGTGAGCACTGACAGTGCATGCATCAGTGACACTGTCCCCCTTGTCCACCTGTTGGAGCACACGCTGCGTGGAATAATGGACAGGGCACTTGAGGCAGAACAGAGGCAGGAAGAGGAGGACTTCCTTAGCTCTCAAGGCCCCCTTTATCCAGACAGTGTTCCTGCGTGCCCGCCGATCACACAGGAAGAGGACGAGGAGGAGGAGGAGGAGGAAGATTGTGTCAGTATGGAGGTGGAGCCTGGCACTCAGCATCAGCAGTCTTTAAGGGATCAGTCCCAAGGAACACATGGACTTGTACGTGGCTGGGAGGAGGTGGCTGCGGACGTTGTTGTCCTTAGTGACCCAGAGGACTCCGGACCGAATGCCTCAGCAAACCTACGCTGCATGGCCTCCCTGATCCTGCAAAGCCTGCGTAAGGATCCTCGTATTCGTGGTATCAAGGAGAAGGACCAATACTGGCTGGCAACCCTCCTTGATCCACGTTACAAGGGTAAGGTTGCGGACCTTATCTTGCCATCGCAGAGGGAGCAGAGGATGAAACATCTTCGGGAGGCCTTGCAGAAAGGTCTGTGCAACGCGTTCCCAGAGACTGGGAGGTTACAAACTCCTGTTTCTGGACAACGTGTTGCTGAGGCTTCGGTCAGTCAAAGAAGGAGCGGTGGAGAAGGTGGCCGTCTGACCGATGCGTTCAGACAATTTTTTGGTCCGCAGCCCCAAGGTATGATCGGTTCCAGCAACCATCGCCAGCGTCTGTTTTACATGGTGCAGGAATACCTAGGGGCAAGATCAGACTTGGACACCTTTCCCACCGAAAATCCTCTGGGTTACTGGGTCTTGAGGATGGATCACTGGCCAGAGCTTGCACAGTATGCAATTGAGCTACTGGCCTGTCCTGCATCCAGCGTTCTTTCGGAACGCACATTCAGTGCTGCTGGAGGCGTGGTAACCGATCACAGGGTGCGTCTGTCCACTGACTCGGTCGATCGGCTGACCTTCATAAAAATGAATCAGTCTTGGATCACCACCAGCTACCAAGCACCTGATGCTGATGTAACTGAATAATTTTTTTCAGATCCCTTCAAAGACTGCCTATGCTGATGCTGAGTGACTATCCCTGAGTAATTATCCTCTTCCTCCTCAATCATCACGCTGATAGCTTGTAAGAACATTTTTGGTTCTGGGCGCCACCACCAGTGCCTAAGGCACAATTTTTCAGCCCCTGTATAACAGGGGCGTGTAATTACAATTTTTGATGTAATACTTTGCAGCAGGGCTCGTTCCTGCATTCCAACTAGAGTGTCTGTGAGGGGTTGCAGTGTTGTGGCACCAGCACCAGTGCCTAAGGCCCAATTTTTCTGCCCCTGTCTAACAGGGGCGTGTAATTACAATTTTTGATGCAATACTTTGCAGCAGGGCTCGTTCCTGCGTTCCAACTAGAGTGTCTGTGAGGGGTTGCAGTGTTGTGGCACCAGCACCAGTGCCTAAGGCCCAATTTTTCTGCCCCTGTCTAACAGGGGCATGTAATTACAATTTTTGATGCAATACTTTGCAGCAGGGCTCGTTCCTGCGTTCCAACTAGAGTGTCTGTGAGGGGTTGCAGTGTTGTGGCACCAGCACCAGTGCCTAAGGCCCAATTTTTCTGCCCCTGTCTAACAGGGGCGTGTAATTACAATTTTTGATGCAATACTTTGCAGCAGGGCTCGTTCCTGCGTTCCAACTAGAGTGTCTGTGAGGGGTTGCAGTGTTGTGGCACCAGCACCAGTGCCTAAGGCCCAATTTTTCTGCCCCTGTCTAACAGGGGCGTGTAATTACAATTTTTGATGCAATACTTTGCAGCAGGGCTCGTTCCTGCGTTCCAACTAGAGTGTCTGTGAGGGGTTGCAGTGTTGTGGCACCAGCACCAGTGCCTAAGGCCTAATTTTTCAGCTCCTGTTCAACAGGGGCATGTAATTACAATTCTTGATCTAATATTTCACAGCAGGGCCCTGTGAGGGCTTACAGTGTTTTGGCCACAGCAACACCTAAGGCCCAAATTTCTGCTGAGTATATAGGGCAGGACCCTACTTTCAAACATCTAACTTACAAACGACTCCTACTTGCAAACGGAAGGAGACAACAGGAAGTGAGATGAAATCTACCCCTAGGAAGGGAAATTCTCTCCTGTAAGAGTTAATATGGGAAAACAATTTCTCCTTTCCACTGATGCTTTCCAATCCTTGTTCCACAAAAAAACCCAAATTTTCAAAAAACATTTTTCATTGGGACAAAAAAGTGAGGTGAAATCTTCTGAAGAGGAGGAAAGACGCAAAACAAATGTCACAGGGGTGATAACCCTTCCCTATGTTTTCCAAAAAGCTTAGAAAAGATTTTTTGGCTGGAGCTAAACACGTTAAAAATGTTCAAAATTACAAACAGATTCTACTTAACAACAAACCTACAGTCCCTGTCTTGTTTGCACCGCCTGTATACTGCTGTTCAGAGTATATAGGGACCTTTCCTTATTTTAATTTGGGTGCGGGGTTCCCCTTAATATCCATACAAGACCCAAAGGGCCTGGTAATGGACTGGGGGGTACCCATGCCGTTTGTCTCACTGATTTTCATCCATATTGCTAGGACCCGACATGACATTAAACCCGCAAGCAGTTTTAAATGAGATTTTTTCCTTTAAAAATGACATTTGGTGCAGGGACTGTTCTAAACATGGGAAACACGCGTCACTTTACAGGCATACTATAGACACCCCCCAGGTACGATATTTAAAGGAATATTTCACTTTTTTTTTTTTACTTTAAGCATCATTAAAATCACTGCTCCCGAAAAAACGGCCGTTTTTAAAAGTTTTTTTTGCATTGATACATGTCCCCTGGGGTAGGACCCGGGTCCCCACACCCTTTTTAGGACAATACCATGCAAATTAGCCTTTAAAATGAGCACTTTTGATTTCGAACGTTCGAGTCCCATAGACGTCAATGGGGTTCTAACGTTCGTGCGAACTTGCGGTCCGTTCGCGGGTTCTGGTACGAACCGAACCGGGGGGTGTTCGGCTCATCCCTACTCTTCAGCATCCCTCACTAAACTGTGCACTGTAATTGAATTGGATATTTAAAAAAAAAAATTCTCAGCACCTACTGTATATCTGCTGTATTCATTTTTCACTTCCTCCTCCCTGGCCGTGGCCCATTGCATCATTTCCTGTTTGCAATGCCTCCTGGGAAGGGGCGGCAACTTCCTCTGACACTGCCATTGCTATGGAAACCTGACCTGAAACCTATTACACTGCTTGTGCTGCACTGAGCATGTGTGAGATCTGCAAGGATGAGATCCAGGAAGAAATACAGTTTGGCTTCAGATGCCCACACTTAAGATGGCCACGGCCTGCTGTAAGTTTATAAAATAACAAACTACTGCTATAAACTAACAAAACAGACATTAGTTTACAGACAAACTTTACTAGAATACATTAAGCGTGTATATTATAGGGGTATTTTTATTTAAAAAGTATAATTTCGGCCGGAACACCTCTTTAAAAATGCAATAAAAAAAAAAATAATTTTGTCATTTAAAAAAAAAGGCCCTTTAAGAGCTATGGGCAGAAGTGACGTTTTGACAACGCTTCAGCCCTGCAATGATATGGAGACGGGTTGGGGGCCATCTTCCCCTTACTCGTCTCCATGTCACACAAGGAGCAACATCTGATCGCCTCCACTGCTGGCGACGGCTCCGGTAAGCGGCGGAGGGCGCCGGAGCGTGGCGGGAGGGGGCGTCCCTCTCCCGCCGTCGATAAGACTCATCTTGCGGCGAATCCACCACAGAGACCAGTTTTATCTTGAAGCGGACCGCCCGCTGAAGAAGAGGATACCGGGGTTATGGTAGCTAGCTGCTGCCATAACAACGATACTCCTCTTCAAAGTACCGACGTATAACGACGGTGGGCGGTCCGGAAGTGGTTAAGGTCATGCATAAACGTGAAAAAAATGGGGATCAGAGATTACCAAGAAACCTTATAAAGGAACACCATGGACTTAAAAAAAATCAACTTAAATAAATACGTTTAAAATGAATTAGTACAAAAAATTACCACTGATGCAAATATTAAAAATGACAACGTTGTCAAACCGGCAGCACACCTCATACAACCACCACACTCCATCCTCACTGAGCTCTGCATAGCATATCTTCAGCTTTCTGCCCCCTGCTTTCCTGAAGCTCAGACAAGCTGTATAAATTCTGGACTTTGAATGGACGTAGAGACGAGATGGCTGCAGGACAGGTCTGCTGATAGGAGGGGACCACCGGTCCTCTTGTAGGGGGACCCGGCACACAGAGAAGAACAGAGAAGAACTGATGACAGAACAATGCCCTCCGTGTCTCTCACCCAGCAACTGAAAGCCGGTTTGCTGGGTGAGAGACAAGGGGGGGCCCAGGCCGTCCCTTCCTTGGATGATGAGCTGGCCGTTGCTGAGCTCATTCCCCGCCGGTCCTCACAGCGGGAGACAGGAGGCTGGAGCAGAGAGAGAGGAGAAGAGGCAGAGAGGAAACATCCAGCAGGAGGTGCGCTGTGTTGTCCTCTCCCTCCTATCAGAAGAGCGTTCCTCTGCACTCAGTATAGAGCCCATGAGACCACGGACCGCTCTTACTGTATATCGCATTGCACTGCATACACACAGCGCCCCCTATCTACATTTCCTGCTGCAACCTGAAGAGCAACCTTTGGATAGGGGGGTGGTGTGTGTATACAGTGCAATGCGATATACAGTAAGATTCGGCCTCATGTGCTGTATACTGAGGGTAGACCAGGGGTCTCAAAACATCATGCCTCTGCCTGTGGGAGTTATGCTTGTAACTGTCAGCCTTGCAATGCCTCGTGGGACTTGTAGTTTTACAAAAACTGGAGGGCCTTCAGTTTGAGACCCCTGGTGTAGAGGAATGCTCTTCTGACAGGAGGGGAGAGCAGAACACAGCACGCACCTACTGCTGGCTTTGTGGCGGCTTCCCCCTGTAAGTTGGGGGGGGTGACTATTTGTGTTGGGAAAATGAATAGGGATATGGGGAGGGGGGATATGTGCTAGGAGGAGGACTTGGGGGGGAGGGGGCGGGTTGAACCAGGAGAGGGGATTATTGTGCTAGGAGGGAGGGGGGGAGTAGTGCTTGGGGGGGTGGGGGATTTGGGTAGGGAGGAAGATTGTGTACTGGGAAGGGTGATTAAGAGGGGGTTGTGCTAGGAGGAGGGATTTGTGGGAATTTGTCCTAGGAGGAGCATTGAAGAAGATTTATGCTGGGAGGTGAGATGCGGGGGGTTTGTGCCAGAAGGGTGTGGGGGGAATTGGGGGCTAATAGAAGGGATTAGGGGGAGATTTGTGCTGGCAGGGGGGATTGGGGGGGGGAGAAGATTTGTGCTAGGATAGAAAGTTTGAGAAGAAAGAGGATGTGTGCTAGGCAGGTGATTTTTTGGGGTGAGGGAGATTTGTGCAAGGAGGTGGGGATTCGGGTGGGATTTGAGCTGGGGTACGGGATTGGACGGGCAAATATTTGTGCTGGGAGGGGCGATTTGGGGGAGAAGATTTGTTTTAGGATAGAACGTTTGATGTGTGCTAGGCGGGTGTTTTTTTGGGGTGAGACAGAATGTTTATGTCCACTAATGATGATTTTCATGTATTTTTTTGTGAAAATATCGCTTTGACACGGGGGGGGGGGGGGGGGGGGCCCGTTCGGTAAGCTGTATGGGGCCCCGTGATTCCTAACAGTGGCCCTGCTGCAGATAAACAGGTCACATGCAGGTAGGAGGATTTGTTTTATCGCTGTGTATCACCCGAGGCCACTCACTTCACTGGGTATATGTGAGGGATTACATCTGTGGGTCTAGTGTCCGTGGGTAATGGCGGGCCATAGGTCATAGATGTATAGAGCTAAAATAATGCCATTGTTTGATGCTGAATTTAAGCACACATGATATATACTGGTATTATGTTCTTATTTCCAGCCTCAGGGTTATGCTGCGGGTCCAATGCTGAGACGTGTCCTGAGTTTTATTTTTGAATTTGTTGGAGAGCGAGGTCTGGTATCAGACTGACTCTCAATTGTTCTGTGTTTGTTATATTGTATGCTGTATGAAAATGACAATAAAGAGAATTAAAAAAAAAAAAAGTGAAATTCCCGCCTAACACTAACTATCCTTAAAAATGTTCCATCTCGACAGAATACTGGCTTATCTTTATTCCTTTACACCCTTTTCTTTTCTTGTATGGCGATATAATCTATTCACCTGTAACCTTTTTCTAGAAACTGTGTAAAATGTTCAATAAAAAGTTATTTGACTAAAAAATGTTCTATCCCCCTTCCTGCTACCAAACCTGCCCTATGTCAAAAAGATTTGTATACTCCATTTTTTCAATCTGCTCTGGTCACATGATCCCTTAGCTCTGGTCACATGATCCCTTAGCTCTGGTCACATGATCCCTCAGCTCTGGTCACATGATCCCTCAGCTCTGGTCACATGATCTCAACTCTGGTCACATGATCCCTCAGCTCTGGTCACATGATCCCTCAGCTCCTGCTCTCCTGTATCAGGGAGCATTTGGAATTCCGGGAACACTGACGTCACTCAACAGGTAGGTATACACATTGTTTTGCCATAGGGTATACGGGGTAGGTTGTAGAAGGAGGTCATTTTTAGGAATAGTTGGCGGATGGCAGGAATTCAACTTAAAAACTGAACCCCAGGAATGATCAGATCTCATATCTAAGAAACTGCTTGGGAAGCTGAAAGTCATTGTTGTAGTCGGTGCTACTATAGTGATCCCAGCCCTCTTCCGGGTCCTGTGCTGAGTGCCTGCCCTTCTTCAAAGTGATGACGAGGAGGGGGGTCCTTTTCTTGGAACCACCGCCTTTAAAAAAAATACATTGTAATGTATACAAGGCATCCACTGATTGGACGAGGTAGAGGTTATGACATTGCCGCCCCTATTCTTCACTTCGTTCAGTCACAGGATACCTTGTATTCCTTGAAAAAAAATACAAGTCAGTCTTTGAATGGCAGCAGTGTAGAACAAGCAACCCCCCTTAGGTCAGTGTACATCGGGGAAGTTGCTCAGCACAGGACCCAGAATATCTCAGCTCCGACCACTACAGTGATTGTCATCTTGCCGAGTAGACCCTCAGGTATGAGATATGCATACTAACATTGTTCCAAGCTGGCCCAAAGTAACTATGCTATAAAAACCATACCTGGACATCAGTTTTAGATCAATAAAAATGCAGCAAAAAAAAAAAAAGAAACACCATATGAAGGTGTAGTCTAACTTAAAAACAATGAAATCACCATTACAAACACATATGTAGGTCATACAAGGTTGATGTAGGGCAACATGGGGAAACCAACAGCATTCTGAAGAGGTCAAACGGTACCAGAACTACAGGTGTTGGGTCAAATCGTCATACGGGTGCACAAGAGATGTTTGGATGGTGCAACCAATGCCAGTAGAGGCTTGTGTGAGCTAAACTAAAGTCCTTTGGGATGTTTATTGGGGCAACTAACAGAGTTCCAAAGAGGTCAAATAGTACCGGAACTGCAGGTGAGCGGACAAATTGTTATACGGTTGCACAAGA
Organism: Lithobates septentrionalis; assembly: GCA_037952835.1. NCBI lineage: Eukaryota > Metazoa > Chordata > Amphibia > Anura > Ranidae > Lithobates > Lithobates septentrionalis. Next base: position 1,776,148 of record JBBDGP010000386.1, read on the forward strand.
GATGTTTGGATGGTACAATCAATACCGGTAGAGGCTTGTGTGAGCTAAACTAGAGTCCTTCAGGATGTTTATTGGAGCAACTAACAGAGTTCCAAAGAGGTCAAATAGTACCGGAACTGCATGTGCGCAGACGAATTGTCATACAGTTGCACAAGAGATGTTTGAATGGTACAATCAATGCCGGTAGAGGCTTGGTTAAGCTAAACTAAAGTCATTTAGGATACTTATTGACTGTTCCACAAGTTAAGACATTCTTATATTCTAAGTTGTTGTACTTGCAACGAATCACTTCCTTCCCCGCAGTTTCCAGTTCAATTTTCTCGGTAGAAGCTACTGAAAATCTGCCATTCAGACTTTAAGCATTTTATCTGAGACTGTAAATCTCTCGCTGGATCATTGCCAAGAGTTTGTTATTCATCAATTCCGTTTTAGTTCAAATCTTAATCACGAACGTGACATTTATAGAAGTTCAGCCAACCTGAAAGGACATCTGATTAATCCCAACGCACAAAATGGATTGATCAGGTAATTGACTTGTAATAGGTTTTTGGAGAAATGTATCCAACTGCTAATTTGTCTTTGTAGCAGATTGCAGTTTGGTTACGGAGAAATAACAATCTTGCATTTAAAATTTGCTATCCGTCCCTGATCTCCTGGCTGTTTCCCATAGTTTGGGATTGCAGGAGATAACGTTTGCCATTCTGAAGGTTTTATTTCATGCTAAACTGGATTGAAAAAAAAAAAGTTAAATTGGACAGGGCTTTTTTTTGTTATATTTTCACATACAGTAGCTACAATGGTCCAGCTTGGATCAAAGTAACTATGTATTAACCATACCGAGCCGATCCATGTGAAAGCTGGAGATCACTGAAGTGGACAACACTACTACAATGATCCCCACTAGCTTCCCGGTCCCGTGCTGAGTGGCTGTCCTGCTACTCAGAACACAGGAGGTCGCTGGCTGCATTAGTATTTCTGTTCCAGAATAGAGAAACGTCATTAATGTTACTCCTCCAACGCTTTTGGAGCATCAGCAACAATGGGGCACGTGAAGCTTTGGTTCCAATAAACTCAAGACGGGATGTATTTACCTCTGATAGATATTTGGCACAGACACAGGCATTGTGGTGCCATGATGCAGCAATGACGCGGGTATTTTCCTTACCTCTTGGCATGTGCAAAATACAGGTGTTCACCCCCAACATGACCAAACCACCAAACATGATCATAACACAATTATATAACAATCTATACATAGAACATTACACCGCCAACATGACCCACCACTGGATACCATCATAATACAATTCTATTACACTCCATACATAGAACACTACACCTCCAACATGACCCACCACAGAACACCATCATAATACAATTCTATTACACTCAATACATAGAACACTGCACCTTCAACATGACCCACCACAGGACACCATCATAATACAATTCTATTACACTCTATATACATAGAACACTACACCCCCAACATGACCGACCACTGGATACCATCATAATACAATTCTATTACACTCCATATATAGAACACTACACCCCCAACATGACCGACCACTGGATACCATCATAATACAATTCTATTACATTCTATACATAGAACACTACACCTCCAACATGACCGACCACAGGACACCATCATAATACAATTCTATTACACTCAATACATAGAACACTGCACCTTCAACATGACCCACCACAGGACACCATCATAATACAATTCTATTACACTCTATATACATAGAACACTACACCCCCAACATGACCGACCACTGGATACCATCATAATACAATTCTATTACACTCTATATACATAGAACACTACACCTCCAACATGACCCACCACAGGACACCATCATAATACAATTCTATTACACTCCATACATAGAACACTACACCTCCAACATGACCGACCACAGGACACCATCATAATACAATTCTATTACACTCCATACATAGAACACTACACCTCCAACATGACCGACCACTGGATACCATCATAATACAATTCTATTACACTCTATACATAGAACACTACATCCCCAACATGTCAGGAGCATCTAGTGCTCCTGCTCCTCATTCCCAGCATCTGGGTTTTGGCTATGGCACTCTCCTTGTCTGTCTGTCCACCTGCAAGGTGATTAATGTGATCAGTCTCTGGGTGCAAACCAAACCTGTTATAAGCCAGCCAAACCCTCACTCGCATGCTTGTGATAGAGAGTGATACGTGTGTTATTCCTGATTAAGCCCCCTGTCTGTCGGCCCTGCTCTGCTAGATTGGATTTTCCTGTGTATGACCTTGGACCGGATTTTGGATTATTCCCTGAGCCCGGCCTGCCTTTTACCTGGACTGTCATAGAACCACGCTACCTGTTTGCCAAACGCAGGTACCTGTTTGTCTTGCTCAGTTCACGCCTGCCCTGGCTTGGTAGGCAGGCACTTTGGCATTGTGTATAAGACCTAATGCAACCGAGTACCGGTAGGCCTGCTTGCCTTATGGGAAAGGGGGCTGCTATAGGTAAAGAAAACAGTAGCCAGCTATAGTGTCTGACCACCTGCGTTGGGGGTAGACGTGACACAACATGACCGACCACTGGACACCATCATAATACAATTCTATTAGACTCCATACATAGAACACTACACCCCCAACATGACCCACCACTGGACACCATCATAATACAATTCTATTACATTCTATACATAGAACACTACACCTCCAACATGGCCGACCACTGGACATGATCATCATACAATTCTATTACACTCCATACATAGAACACTACACCCCCAACATGACCCACCACTGGACACCATCATAATACAATTCTATTACATTCTATACATAGAACACTACACCCCCAACATGACCCACCACTGGACATGATCATCATACAATTCTATTACACTCCATACATAGAACACTACACCTCCAACATGACCCACCACTGGATACCATCATAATACAATTCTATTACACTCCATACATAGAACACTACACCTCCAACATGACCCACCACTGGATACCATCATAATACAATTCTATTACACTCCATACATAGAACACTACACCTCCAACATGACCCACCACAAGACACCATCATAATACAATTCTATTACACTCCATACATAGAACACTACACCCCCAACATGACCCACCACTGGATACCATCATAATACAATTCTATTACACTCCATACATAGAACACTACACCTCCAACATGACCCACCACAGGACACCATCATAATACAATTCTATTACACTCCATACATAGAACACTACACCCCAACATGACCGACCACTGGATACCCTCATAATACAATTTTATTACACTCTATACATAGAACACTACATCCCCAACATGTCAGGAGCATCTAGTGCTCCTGCTCCTCATTCCGGCATCCGGGTTTTGGCTACGGCACTCTCCTTGTCTGTCTGTCCACCTGCAAGGTGATTAATGTGATCAGTCTCTGGGTGCAAACCAAACCTGTTATAAGCCAGCCAAACCCTCACTCGCATGCTTGTGATAGAGAGTGATACGTGTGTTATTCCTGATTAAGCCCCCTGTCTGTCGGCCCTGCTCTGCTAGATTGGATTTTCCTGTGTATGACCTTGGCCTGGATTTTGGATTATTCCCTGAGATCGGCCTGCCTTTTACCTGGACTATCATAGAACCACGCTACCTGTTTGCCAAACACAAGTACCTGTTTGTCTTGCTCTGTTCGCGCTTGCCCTGGCTTGGTAGGCAGGCACTTTGGCATTGTGTATAAGACCTAATGCAACCGAGTACCGGTAGGCCTGCTTGCCCTATGGGAAAGGGGGCTGCTATAGGTAAAGAAAACAGTAGCCAGCTATAGTGTCTGACCACCTGCCTTGGGGTAGACGTGACACAACATGACCGACCACTGGACACCATCATAATACAATTCTATTACACTATATACATAGAACACTACACCCCCAACATGACCCACCACTGGACACCATCATAATACAATTCTATTACATTCTATACATAGAACACTACACCCCCAACATGGCCGACCACTGGACATGATCATCATACAATTCTATTACACTCTATACATAGAACACTACACCCCAACATGACCCACCACTGGACATGATCATCATACAATTCTATTACACTCCATACATAGAACACTACACCTCCAACATGACCCACCACTGGACACCATCATAATACAATTCTATTACACTCTATACATAGAACACTACACCTCCAACATGACCCACCACTGGACATGATCATCATACAATTCTATTGCACTTCATACATAGAACACTACACCCCCAACATGATCGATCACTGGACATGATCATAATACCATTCTATTACACTCTATACATAGAACACTACACCCCCAACATGACCCACTACTGGACACCATCATAATACTATTCTATTACACTCCATACATAGAATACTACACCTCCGACATGGCCCACCACTGGACATGATCATAATACAATTCAACAGGTGTCGGGTCAAATTGTCATACGGTTGCACAAGAGATGTTTGGATGGTAAAACCAATCCCGGAACAGGCTTGTGTGAGCTAAACTACAGTCTTTCAGGATGTTTATTGACTGTTCCACAAGTTAAGACATTCTCATATTATAATGTTTGCAGCTAGTTCTTTGCATCAGAAACAGATAAGAGTTGGCAATAAATGTTGAAAAATAATCCTTGCAACCTTTATGGTGTAGCTGGAGAGGATTGCATTTTATCTCAAGAAAACTCGAGTTTCACTTTACATTTAGGTGCTTTACACTTATTAAACCTTGTTAAGGAGGTACTGATGGCTTAATTTCTGGCAATTCTGTAACTTATAAACCCTCTAAAAACATTTTACGCAAAGTGACACACCTTCAAGACATTTAACTGCAGAATCAGTGAATTCCTAACCTTTGATCTGTAATAGTTAACCAGTCTTGTGACTAAACTAGTAAAAAGCAGAAGGTAAAAACAATTGGAGAGAATGGAAGAAAACAGATTCTGCCTCTGTTAAAATGTTATTTTTTTATTTTGGTAAAAAATAAATACATATACTGTGTATAAATACTGTATATATATAGTAATACAGTATATATATCGTCAAAAGTATTGGGACACCTGCCTTTACACACACATGAACTTTAATGGCATCCCAGTCTTAGTCCGTAGGGTTCAATATTGAGTTGGCCCACCCTTTGCAGCTATAACAGCTTCAACTCTTCTGGGAAGGCTGTCCACAAGGTTTAGGAGTGTGTCTATGGGAATGTTTGACCATTCTTCCAGAAGCACATTTGTGAGGTCAGGCGCTGATTTTGGACGAGAAGGCCTGGCTCGCAGTCTCCGCTTTAAGTCCTGGCAAAGGTGTTCTATCAGGTTGAGGTCAGGACTCTGTGCAGGCCAGTCAAGTTTTTCCACCCCAAACTCGCTCATCCATGTCCTTATGGACCTTGCTTTATGCACTGGTCGAAATCATTTGGTGGAGGGGGGATTATGGTTTGGGGTTGTTTTTCAGGGGTTGAGCTTGGCCCCACTTCCCAGTGAAGGGAACTCTTAAAGGGGTTGTAAAGGTTCAGGGATTTAAGAAACAAAAAACATACAAACATGTCATACTTACCTCGGCTGTGCAGTTGGTTTTGCACAGAGTGCCCCCAATCCTCCTCTTCTGGGGTCCCTCAGCGGTGCTCCTGGCTCCTCCTCTTCTTGAGTGCCCTGTCGGAGAAGCGCTCTCCTTCATGGACGCCCGTGCGGGCACGCTCCCATGTCCTGCTTCTGCATCTATGGACACAGAAAGCAGGACTCGGCCCCGCCCTCCTGGCGCCCCCGTCATTGGATTTGATTGACAGCAGCAGGAGCCAATGGCTGCGTTGCTATCAATCCATCCAATCAGGACCCGAGACACCGGCTTTTGCTAGTGTGCTCGTCCCCGGCACGAGATACGAGAGTGGGTACAGGTAAGTAAAATCGGGGCTCAGGTCAGAAAGTGGTGTAGGAAACCCGCATTCCGTGCATGTTTCCCACACTGCGTTCAAAACGGTGTGCGATCTGCTACGGGTGTCAATGTATTTCTTATTTTTTATTTTTTTTATTCTTTTATTTCATGTTTCTGCAAATATAAAATTACAAACAAGTGCACCATAAAAAAAAGAAAGTTAGGAAACAATTCTTGTAAATAAACTAAACCAAATGGCATAGTCAAATGTGATTTCTTGGTAAAAACAGTTTAAATAAACTTTGAACAGTTTGGAATAAGTTGGGGGTGCAACTACAAGGATAATGTGGCTATTATTCACTGATGTCAGGAAAAAAACAAAACTGAAAGAAAACTATTAGAGTAGTATATTTCAGTTTAAGGCCTAGTTTACACTTGCTTCAGAACAAGGCTTCGGACACGCTTTGTTAAAGCTCTCTGAACGCCAGTCAAAGCTTCTGTCACTAAATAAAATGGTTAGCTTACAGTCCTGTTTACACCTTGCTTTTCTTTTGCTTTGCTTCAAAAATTATATCCCATGTCACTTTAGTGGTGCTTCAAAGCCTCCATAGAAGTCTATGGCAAAGCTCGCTTGAAGCCCCACTGAAGCCCCATCGAAGCCCCATGAAGCCTCCCCGAAGCCGCACCAAAGCCCCACCAAAGGCTCATCGAAGCTCCACCAAAGCCCCACGAAGCCTCACCGAAGCCTCGCCAAAACCCCATCAAAGGCTCATCAAAGCCCCATCGAAGCTCCACCAAAGCCCCACAAAGCCTCACCAAAACCCCACCAACGGCTCATCGAAGCTCCACCAAAGCCCCACGAAGCCTCACCAAAGCCCCACCAAAGGCTCATCAAAGCCCCATCGAAGCTCCACCAAAGCCCCACAAAGCCTCACCAAAACCCAACCAATGGCTCAACAAAGCTCCACCAAATCCCCACGAAGCCTCACTGAAGCCTCACCAAAGCCCCACCAAAGGCTCATCAAAGCCCCATCAAAGGTCCACCAAAGCCCCACAAAGCCTCACCAAAACCCCACCAACGGCTCAACGAAGCTCCACCAAAGCCCCACAAAGCCTCACCGAAGTCTCACCAAAGCCCCACCAAAGGCTCATCAAAGCCCCATCGAAGCTCCACCAAAGCCCCACAAATCCTCATCAAAACCCCACCAACGGCTCAACGAAGCTCCACCAAAGCCCCACGAAACCTCACCGAAGCCTCACCAAAGCCCCACCAAAGGCTCATCAAATCCCCATCGAAGCTTCACCAAAGCCCCAACAAAGCCTCAAGCAAAAGCAAGGAGCTTTGACTGACATTGAGAGAGAGCTTTAACGAAGTGTGTCCGAAGCCTTGTTTTGAAGCAAGAGTAAACTAGCCCTCAGGGCTCATTTACACTTGCTTTGGCTTCAACACACATTAAAGAGCCTACCGCTTCAACATGCTTTTATGATGTGTTTTTGATTCTTCGATGGTGCTTCGATGGAGCTTTGTTGATGCTTCAGTGATGCTCTGTTGAAGCTTGACAGATGCCCTGTGTGTGTGTGGATATCTCCTACCTGCAATTTCTCCAAAGCAAAGCGAAGCTAAAGCTGAATTAAAGCCTCTCAAAAGCCACAGGTGCTTCAAGTGAGCTTCACACGAGCTTTCTCATAGAGAGGCTTTGAAGGCGCTTTAAAGCACCACTAAAGCGACATGAGGTATAATTTTTGAAGCTAAGCCGAAGCAAAGCAAAGCCAAATCAAGGTGTAAACAGGACTGTAAGCTGACCATTTTATTTAGTGACAGGAACTTTGACTGACGTTCAGGGAGCTTTAACAAAGCGTGTCCGAAAGAATATTTTGAAGTAAGTGTAAACTAGCCCTAACTGAACTGTGGTGCGAAAAAAGTAGCAAAAAAAAAAAAAAAAAAATTATGACTATAATATAGCATATACATTTGCTACACAAGACATAGCGTAATTGAATATTATTTAAAAAATTGTCTTTCCTTTGCAATCTGCAGCTCTGTAATTTTCTGTAAAATTCAATGCAGTATGGCAACCTGGAGGCGTTTTGTACAGAGATTTAATTTCCTGCTTGTTTGATTGGCTCATGAATTTTTCTAGAAGTCTGCACTAAGATGTTAGGCAACCTCCTCAACAGAAATGTAATTTTTGGTGAGATTCACCCAAAGGGTTAATCATTTCCAAAGGAATTTAGACGCTGCCATTTTACTTGTTAGAACACTGTAAGTACATCAGCTGATTATTAATCAAAAAGTCACTCCCATTCAGATTCACTCTGCACACAGCAGCTATTGCTTTACCGCAGTAACAGGTAGAAATCTGCAACAAAGTTTGTTAAAATCCCTGCAATGTACGATAATCAATGTTTTTTTTCTCAGATCTTTGAAAACTGTAGAGTAAATGATCTACCAATCAGGTAGCTTATCTACTAGTGCTGGGGGGATATCTGAGGTGTAGAGGGGTCAGAGTGTTAGGGTTATATCTGGGGTGTAGAGGGGTCAGAGTGTTAGGGGGGATATCTGGGGTGTAGAGGGGTCAGAGTGTTAGGGGGGATATCTGGGGTGTAGAGGGGTCAGAGTGTTAGGGGGGATATCTGGGGTGTAGAGGGATCAGAGTGTTAGGGGGGATTTCTGGGTGTAAAGGGGTCAGAGTGCTGGGGGATATCTGGGATGTAGAGGGATCAGTGTGCTGGGGAGATATCTGGGGTGTAGAGGGGTCAGAGTGTTGGGGGGATATCTGAGGTGTAGAGGGATCAGAGTGCTGGGGAGATATCTGGGGTGTAGAGGGGTCAGAGTGCTGGGGGGGATTTCTGGGTGTAAAGGGGTCAGAGTGCTGGGGGGGATTTCTGGGTGTAAAGGGGTCAGAGTGCTGGGGGGATATCTGGGGTTTGGAGGGGTCAGAGTGCTGGGGAGATATCTGGGGTGTAGAGGGGTCAGAGTGTTGGGGGGATATCTGGGGTATAGCGGGGTCAGAGTGCTGGGGAGATATCTGGGGTGTAGAGGGGTCAGAGTGTTGGGGGGATATCTGGGGTATAGCGGGGTCAGAGTGCTGGGGAGATATCTGGGGTGTAGAGGGGTCAGAGTGCTGGGGGGATATCTGGGGTGTAGAGGGGTCAGAGTGGTGGGGGGATATCTTGGGTGTAGAGAGGTCAGAGTGCTGGGGGGATATCTGAGGTGTAGAGGGGTCAGAGTGCTGGGGGGATATCTGGGGTGTAGAGAGGTCAGAGTGCTGGGGGGATATCTGGGGTGTAGAGGGGTCAGAGTGCTGGGGGGATATCTGGGGTGTAGAGGGGTCAGAGTGGTGGGGGGATATCTTGGGTGTAGAGAGGTCAGAGTGCTGGGGGGATATCTGAGGTGTAGAGGGGTCAGAGTGCTGGGGGGATATCTGGGGTGTAGAGAGGTCAGAGTGCTGGGGGGATATCTGGGGTGTAGAGAGGTCAGAGTGCTGGGGGGATATCTGGGGTGTAGAGGGGTCAGAGTGCTGGGGGGATATCTGGGGTGTAGAGGGGTCAGAGTGCTGGGGGGATATCTGGGGTGTAGAGGGGTCAGAGTGCTGGGGGGATATCTGGGGTGTAGAGAGGTCAGAGTGCTGGGGGGATATCTGGGGTGTAGAGGGGTCAGAGTGCTGGGGGGATATCTGGGGTGTAGAGGGGTCAGAGTGCTGGGGGGATATCTGGGGTGTAGAGGGGTCAGAGTGCTGGGGGGATATCTGGGGTGTAGAGGGGTCAGAGTGCTGGGGGGATATCTGGGGTGTAGAGGGGTCAGAGTGCTGGGGAGATATCTGGGGTGTAGAGGGGTCAGAGTGCTGGGGGGATATCTGGGGTGTAGAGGGGTCAGAGTGCTGGGGGGATATCTGGGGTGTAGAGGGGTCAGACTGCTGGGGGGATATCTGGGGTGTAGAGGGGTCAGAGTGCTGGGGAGATATCTGGGGTGTAGAGGGGTCAGAGTGCTGGGGGGATATCTGGGGTGTAGAGGGGTCAGAGTGCTGGGGAGATATCTGGGGTGTAGAGGGGTCAGAGTGCTGGGGGGATATCTGGGGTGTAGAGGGGTCAGAGTGCTGGGGGGATATCTGGGGTGTAGAGGGGTCAGAGTGCTGGGGGGATATCTGGGGTGTAGAGGGGTCAGAGTGTTAGGGGGGATATCTGGGGTGTAGAGGGATCAGAGTGTTAGGAGGGATTTCTGGGTGTAAAGGGGTCAGAGTGCTGGGGGGATATCTGGGATGTAGAGGGATCAGTGTGCTGGGGAGATATCTGGGGTGTAGAGGGATCAGTGTGCTGGGGAGATATCTGGGGTGTAGAGGGGTCAGAGTGTTGGGGGGATATCTGGGGTATAGCGGGGTCAGAGTGCTGGGGGGATATCTGAGGTGTAGAGAGGTCAGAGTGCTGGGGGGGATTTCTGGGTGTAAAGGGGTCAGAGTCCTGGGGGGATATCTGGGATGTAGAGGGGTCAGAGTGCTGGGGGGATATCTGGGATGTAGAGGGATCAGAGTGTTAGGGGGGATATCTGGGGTGTAGAGGGGTCAGAGTGCTGGGGGGATATCTGGGGTGTAGAGGGGTCAGAGTGGTGGGGGGAAATCTGGGGTCTAGAGGGGTCAGAGTGTTAGGGGGGGGTATCTGGGGTGTAGAGGGATCAGAGTGCTGGGGAGATATCTGGGGTGTAGAGGGGTCAGAGTGCTGGGGGGATATCTTGGGTGTAGAGGGGTCACAGTGCTGGGGGACATCTGGGGTGTAGAGGGGTCAGAGTGCTGGGGGAACATCTGGGGTGTAGAGGGGTCTGAGTGCTGATGGGATATCTGGGGTGTAGAGGGGTCAGAGTGCTGGGGGGATATCTGGGGTGTAGATGGGCCAGAGTGCTGGGGGACATCTGGGGTGTAGAGGGGTCAGAGTGCTGGGGGGATATCTGGGGTGTAGAGGGGTCAGAGTGCTGGGGGGATATCTGGGGTGTAGAGGGGTTACAGTGCTGGGGGACATCTGGGGTGTAGAGGGGTCATAGTGCTGGGGAGGCATTATTCTAGCAGATATATTATATGCACAGGACAGCTTTGTTACTTTATGTATGTAGTATTTTCCCACTGTTTCTTTGCTGTACAGAATAATTGTTCATGTAGTTAATGTGGAGCTCCATCCAAAAGGGGAAACTCCGCTTGTCTGCCTCCTACCTACTCAATGTCTGTTTACCTGCGCTGTCTTAATTGTAGGGGCCCCAGAGCATTACTATGCCCAGGGGCCCATAATGCTATTAAGACGGCCCTGAGTACAGTACTAGGGACCAGTGCTGTGGATAAATGTTGCAAGAAAAGAGCAACAGTGCAGGGAAAAAACTTTTAACCTTAAAACTTTATTTCTCCAACTAATTACCCGCCGCCAGCATCTTTCAACATTAACTCATCTTTGGTATAGTAGTTAGTTATAGTAGTATTTTTGTTATAAAATCTTAGTGCTTTGGTGTAAACTCTAATGCCCCGTACACACGGTCGGACTTTGTTCGGACATTCCGACAACAAAATCCTAGGATTTTTTCCGACGGATGTTGGCTCAAACTTGTCTTGCATACACACAGTCACACAAAGTTGTCGGAAAATCCGATCGTTCTGAACGCGGTGACGTAAAACACGTACGTCGGGACTATAAACGGGGCAGTGGCCAATAGATTTCATCTCTTTATTTATTCTGAGCATGCGTGGCACTTTGTCCGTCGGATTTGTGTACACACGATCGGAATTTCCGATTTTGTTGTCGGAAAATTTTATATCCTGCTCTCAAACTTTGTGTGTCGGAAAATCCGATGGAAAATGTCCGATGGAGCCCACACACGGTCGGAATTTCCGACAACACGCTCCGATCGGACATTTTCCATTGGAAAATCCGACCGTGTGTACGGGGCATAAGACTTCCTATCCCCATTTACCACCCCAGCTAGCACCTGCTGAACATTGTGATTTAGTAGTATAGTAGACAAAGAGATGAATGACTTGTTTGGTGCTACTGAACCTCCACTGTGCAATCAAAAGGCCAAGGTAAGGAGTTGACACTGCTGTGTTTCTTTACAATATTACAGAAAATGTGGCAAGTACGTACGAAACACAAACCCTGGACAAACAGAATTACACATATTTTGCAGGTAAAATAAAATAATTGAAACATACATTATTTGGCCAACATTTTGTTAATACCAGATTATCACACCTAGCTACATGGACAACAGTGTGAGGAGAGCTCTCCAAATTTCCGAGTTCAGGTATTTCCAGTGAATGGTACTGTTAATTCTACAAAGAGACAATTGTGCACTTTCATCCTTGTGTGGCAACAGTTTGGTGAAGGTACTTTTCTGTTCTACCAAGACTGTACCTCTGCGTACAAAGCCAGCTCCATTAAGACATGGTTTGACCGGTTTGGTGTGGAGAACCTGAAGTGGCCTTCACAGAGCCCTGACCGCAACATCAAGGAACACCTTTGGCACTACATGGAATACCGATTGTGAGTCAGATCTTCTCATCCAACATCATTACCTGAGCTCACAAATTATGTTTTGGCTGAATGAGCACAGATTCGCACAGACACATAACAAAACTCTTGAGGAACGTCTTCCGAGAGGAGTGGAGGCTGTCATAGCCACAAAGGTTGGTAACTCCATATTAGTGGCCATGGGTTTTGTAGTCAGATCTCCAACAAGCCTATATAGGAGTGATGGTCAGGTGTCCACAAGTTTTTAGCAAAAGCTGTATCAATGAATCCACTCCTGCCCATTTTTTTTTTTTACTTGAGACGATTACTTTCATTATCTGTGAGAGTTACACGAAGAAGTAAGAGTGGAGGTTATTATAGCCAAAAAGGAGGGCCAAATCCATATTAATGTCCATGGTTTTGGAATGGGATGTCCAAGAAGCTTACAGTATATATGTGTGATGGGACATTTGTAGCGTTGTATGTATTTGTAGTATTTGTATGTATTCCAACCACATACAACTAGCTTTCTCATATTCAGCTTTCAAATTACTCACGGCTGAAAACCTAAAGACGGCTCTTTGTCCGGGAAACAATATCAGCTGTATTAGAAATGTTAACATGATCCTTTATTGTTCTTATTGTCCCGGCACTATAGGGTGTTTGTGTCACAGTTGCTGAACATCCATGCTGATATAGGAAGACCTGTGTATTTGATGTCAGAGGAAACAAAGATCCCAAAAATAGCCAATTGCTACTTGACATCTGACGACCTTCTAACGCCTTCAGGTTCCGTTATGCTCCATTCGGCTGTATAATTTAGTCTTATAGACTTGAATAATTGTCATATATAAGAGCTTTCAAAAATAGCCCCAACAGGAAAAAATATTTAGGAAGATCTATCCATCAATGATACTTTAACAGGTAACTTGTAATTTGATTAAAACAAACTTTTCGGTTATCAAATTTTTAAAAAATATATTTTTTTTTAAAGAAATCTTTATAAATGTGGTTGCTGGTATAGTTTTTTTTTTTTTTTTTTGGAGAAAAAAATTACAGATGCCTGAAAGATTCTCCAGCCATAAAAATTGCCCCCATGTGTAAATTAGAATGGAGCAGTCCCATCATGAACTGCCTCCTCATTGATAGTAGAATGGTATAGTCCCATCATACGAACCAGCTCCCCTTTTATAGCAGAATGGCGCAGTCCCATCATACAAACCAACTCCCCTTTTATAGCAGAATGGTGCAGTCCCATCACACGAACCAACTCCCCTTTTATAGCAGAATGGTGCAGTCCCATCATACGAACCAACTCCCCTTTTATAGCAGAATGGTGCAGTCCCATCATACGAACCAACTCCCCTTTTATAGCAGAATGGTGCAGTCCCATCATACGAACCAACTCCCCTTTTATAGCAGAATGGTGCAGTCCCATCGTACGAACCAACTCCCCTTTTATAGCAGAATGGTGCAGTCCCATCATACGAACCAACTCCCCTTTTATAGCAGAATGGTGCAGTCCCATCATACGAACCAACTTCCCTTTTATAGTAGAATGGTGCAGTCCCATCATACGAACCAACTCCCCTTTTATAGCAGAATGGTGCAGTCCCATCATACGAACCAACTCCCCTTCTATAGCAGAATGGTTAAGTCCCATCGTACGAACCAACTCCCCTTCTATAGCAGAATGGTGCAGTCCAATCGTACGAACCAACTCCCCTTCTATAGCAGAATGGTGCAGTCCAATCGTACGAACCAACTCCCCTTCTATAGCAGAATGGTGCAGTCCAATCGTACGAACCAACTCCAATTTTATAGCAAACTGCTTTAGTTCAAACTGAATATTAAGCATAGGTCAGTCCTATCGTCCAAGGCAAGATGGTTAATTTCACTTATATAACTTTCCTTTTTTTTCAGGCAACAAGGTGCAATCCTACGCAAAAACATGTTTTTTTTTTCATCAGAAGCAAGATGGTACAGTCCATTAATGGTACTTATCTCCTTGTCAAAGTCCATTTTATCCATGGCATCTTGGTAGAGTCCAAAGGTAAAAATTGTCTTTTCCCTCGGTGAACATATTACAGTTCCGATATACCTATTGTCTTTTTTTTTACGACAGTTTGGTAAAGTCCATTCATAAAAACTGCATCCTCGGCAAATGTAGCATAGGGCAGAGTTCCATCATAGGAACTGATTCTTCATTTTGGTCAAGTCCAAGCACAACATAACAACATGGAACAATTCCTGCTAAATTATGTTCTCGTTTCTGGCAGTGTGAGTCCCACCTACTTATCTTGCACTATTTTTGTAGGCATGTGCAGGACTGCCGAGAGGGGCATACAGGCAGTACAAGGTCCCATGGGGTCGGCAAGAGTGATGAGTTGAAGGAGAAGTGGACATCCTTCCCCTGGCCAGCAGCATGCCAGGATCCCAGCTCCTCCCCATCTGGCAATAAAGGGGTTAAACACATGTATACACAGAGATTCAGCCAACGCTGGCGGGATAACTTGCCCCTGCCCACCCCCATTCTAGCAGCAGCTTACAGCTTGATCCTGGTGGTTGGTTGAAGCTTAGAACCCCCAGAGGGCCACAGCACATCATCACAAGCCCCAATATCCCCAATATAACCCTGCCAGGGATTCCAGGGACCAGAGTGGTCTTCCTTGGCCAAGCACAATGGGCCTGTGAGGTAGGCTATATTGGGCCCCTTGATTTCTAGAGGTGGCCCTGGGTATATATTTCTCAATCTTTTTAAATCAGCATCATCACAAGCCCCAATCTCCCCCATATAACCCTGTCAGGGATTCAAGGGGCCAGAATATTCTTCCATGACCAAGCATGGGGGGCCTGTCGGGAAGGTTATATGGGGCCCCCTGGTTTCTAATGGTGACCCTGGGTATATGTTCTCAATCTTTTTAAATCTGCATCACCACAAGCCCCAATCTCCCCGATAAAACTTTACCAGGGGTTCCAGGGGCCAGAGTAGTCCTCCTTGAACTAGTGTGTGTGAGAAAGGGATTGGGGGGGGGGGGTACTGTCAGGTAGGCTATATGGGGCCCCCTGGTTTCTAATAGTGGCCCTGGGTATAAATATTCTTAGATATTGTTTAGATCAGCATCATCACAAGCCCCAATCTCCCCCATATAATCTTGACAGTGATTCCAGGGGCCAGAGTGGTCTTCCTTGACCAAGAGTGGGGGAGGCCTGTCAGATGGTCTATATGGGGCCCCCTGGTTTCTAATGGTGGTCCTGGGTATAAATATTCTTAGATATTGTTTAAATCAGCAACATCACAAGCCCCAATCTCCCCCAAATAACCTTGCCAGTGATTCCAGGTGGCCAGAGTGGTCTTCCTTGGCCAAGAGTGGGGGGCCAGTCATGGAGGCTATATAGGGACCCTTGATTTCTAATGGTGGCCCTGGGTATATATCTTGTTCAATTGTTTTAAATCAGCAGCTTTCATTAAAAAAAAAAAAAAGCACTTGGTGATCCTGCCATAAACATCTTTGTCCAGGCACTTCCTGCTATGGGGTGACAACTGTCTCCAAATTCTCTCCAGTGTTGTCACAAGTGGTCAAGACAAGTAGTCTTGGAGACTAAAAGCAGCCGTGCCAACATGCATTGAGCAGGTATGTTCTGCAGTTGTCACCATCAACCGCAGCAGACCAGAGCCATGTTATGCAAACGACGTTATAGCGACTGTATATAGGCAGGTAGTGGCTGAAAGAGGCTAGAGGAGATCAGCAGCACAGAAATACAAAAATGATGAAAAAAAGCATTTTATGAAAAAAATTTTTTTTAAAAATGCACAGGGCTTTATCAACTGTCCTCCAGTTGCGGTTTACATCCACTTGAAGTTAATATTACACTTGTAGCTGCAATTTGATTTTAGGGTTATCTGGTTTAATAATAATTTCTGCTCAGCGTACACCTTGCCGCAGATCAGCCAGCTTCCTCTAGATGGAGCCAGAGGGCTGACGGTTAGAACAGGGCACTGCAAGCAGTAAACAAGTCAATGGAATGAGGTCAAATGTGACCACATGCCAGCACAGTATAAGTGAATTAATGGGCAAAGCGGCAGTCAGCTGTCATCCCGCAATCACAGCGGGACGCCAATCACATTACCGGAAATTTTATTTGTGATGTGCGGCTGCCATTAAAAAATACTGACAAGTGCGTATTATAATAATCACATTTAATTAGAGGTAAGCAGCCAGTTACTAATGCCTTAGGTCTTAGGCACCAGTATTCTTACCGTCGGCATCATTGCTCAATATTACCTGCTGGCACTACTGTATATATATAGTTTTTTCTCCTGTGTTTCATTGCCGCCCCAATTAAATGTTCAGTGGAAACCAGCATTTGAGCTGCAACAAAATGTCGCTTAAAGTTCATTTTCTCTAGAAAGCAGCCACAGCCTGAGTGGAAAAGCCTGTCCCCTGCCAGCATGCTTGCAGAGAAGGACCCTTGCTCTCTGTAGGGAACTCCTCTGCAGAGTTCTGATATGTTACTTGCTGAGTCAGAGCTAAAGCTTATGCCCCCTGCTGATTGGTCAGCTCTAGTTTCGAGTGCACCCCTTAACCCCGAAGCATGTGGCTTTCCTGTTGTGCATCCCTAGCAATAGCATCAAGCTACTCTGTCATCTGGTCTTCTGTTTAGGGGCTTATCCATGGAGCTGTGATGGTTTACACTGCAAAGACGCATGTCCTATTCACACCATACAGGTGTGTTGCAAAAATATGCAGCATGGCTGCCTTTCTATGCAATGCATAAAAATGCCATGCCTGTCAACGCAATGCAACAATCAATATATATACATATTTTTTCATTTACATTTTTACAGCATCTCACAAAAGTGAGTACACCCCTCACATTTTTGTAAATATTTTATTCTATCTTTTCATGTGACATCACTGAAGAAATGACACTTTGCTACAATGTAAAGTAGTGAGTGTACAGCTTGTATAACAGTGTAAATTTGCTGTCTCCTCAAAATAACTCAACACACAGCCATTAATGTCTAAACCGCTGGCAACAAAAGTCAGTACACCCCTAAGTGAAAATGTCCAAATTGGGCCCAATTAGCCATTTTCCCTATCCGGTGTCATGTGAGTCGTTAGTGTTACAAGGTCTCAGGTGTGAATGGGGAGCAGGTGTGTTAAATTTGGTGTTATCGCTCTCACTCTCTCATACTGGTCACTGGAAGTTCAACACGGCACCTCATGGCAAAGAACTCTCTGAGGATATGAAAAAAATGAATTGTTGCTCTATATAAAGATGGCCTAGGTCAGTGATTGACACCCCAGATGTTTTGGAACTACATTTTCCATGATGCTCATGCACTCTGCAGTGTAGCTGAGCATCATGGGGAATGTAGTTCCAAAACATCTGGGGTGCCAAGGTTCGCCATCACTGACCTAGTCTATAAGAAGATTGCCAAGACCCTGAAACTGAGCTGCAGCACGGTGGCCAAGACCATACAGCAGTTTAACAGGACAGGTTCCACTCAGAACAGGCCTCGCCATGGTCGACCAAAGAAGTTGAGTGCACGTACTCAGCATCATATCCAGAGGTTGTCTTTGGGAAATAGACGTATGAGTGCTGCCAGCATTGCTGCAGAGGTTGAAGGGATGGGGGGTCAGCCTGTCAGTGCTCAGACCATACGCTGCACACTGCATCAAATTGGTCTGCATGGCTGTCGTCCCAGAAGGAAGCCTCTTCTAAAGATGATGCACAAGAAAGCCCGCAAACAGTATGCTGAAGACAAGCAGACTGTCCTGTGGTCCGATGAGACCAAGATAAATGTATTTGGTTCAGATGGTGTCAAGTGTGTGGCGGCAACCAGGTGAGGAGTAAAAAGACAAGTGTGTCTTGCCTACAGTCAAGCATGGTGGTGGGAGTGTCATGGTCTGGGGCTGCATTAGTGCTGCCGGCACTGGGGAGCTACAGTTCATTGAAGGAACCATGAAAGCCAACATGTACTGTGACATACTGAAGCAGAGCAGGATCCCCTCCCTTCGGAGACTGGACCGCAGGGCAGTTTTCCAACATGATAACCACCCCAAACACACCTCCAAGACGACCACTGCCTTGCTAAAGAACTATATATTTTTTTATTAATTATTCAATTTAAATTTTGACCACAAAAAAAAAACAGTGTAATGCATCTTCTGTGCGTTGAGGTGTGAATGAGCCATAAAACTTTCAGGACTTCCCTTAGGTGAAGAAATTAGGTGTATTAAAGTGGAAGATACACCCCCCCCCCCAAAAAAAATTACAACTGACGAGTAGGAAGGCTCTTTATTGCAGAGTACCAGTATGTCAGCAAAAGTGACTCCCGTACTTGCATATGTGATGTCATGCTGCCCCGGCCAATCAAGATGGCCGCACACCAGCACCAGAATACTCACCTCTGTTTCAACAGTCCGACATCAGTGACTTCCCACACCAGCACTGGCTTCTTCCAGGTGCTGGTGGCCATCTTGATAGACTGGTGCAGTATGATGTCACTCGATGATGTCATACTGTGATGGCCAATCAAGATGGCTCAACACCAGCACCCAGAAGTAGCTAGTGCTAGTGTGGGAAGTCACTGATGTCGAACCGTTGGAGCAGAGGTAAGTACTCCGGTTCTTAGTGCCGCTTTAAATTCTTGCAATGCATGCAACAAACCATTTCTATTATTTGTAGTGTATGTGTCCTTGTTCCTATTCTATTTATTAATGTGTCTATACAGAGAGTGGTGAAGATGAAGATGTAATACTCTATAGGTCTATAAACCTTCATTGAAAGATATCTTGTCCTATACAGAGTGACCTCAGTGCTAGACGATCAATATTGATTATATCATCAGTGTTACTTTGACTCATTTTTATCTGTAGTTACAATATCTAATCTGTATTGTGTTTAATGTAGTCCTGTCTGTTATCTGAGTCCATAAATACAAGGTCAACATCTGCACCACACCAAGGGAGAAGAACGAAGAAGGAGAATGAAGAAGAAGAGTGAGGAAGAAAAGCGAGGAAGGAGAATGAAGAAGAATGAAGAAGAAGAGTGAGCAAGAGCGAGTTAGAAGAACAAGGAAGAAGAATGAATAAAAAGAGTGAGGAAGGAGAATGAAGAAGAGTGAGCAAAAACAAGATAGAAGAACAAGGAAGAAGAATGAAGAAGAAGAATGAGGAAGGAGAATGAAGAAGAAGAGTGAGCAAGAAAAGCGAAGGAGAAGAACGAGGAAGGAGTATGAAGAAGAAGAGTGAGGAAGGAGAATGAAGAAGAAGAGTGAGGAAGAAGAGCAAGTGAGAAAAACGAGGAAAGAGAATGAAGAAGAAGAGTGAGGAAGAATAATGAGGAACAAGAACGAGGAAAGGGAATGTAAAAGAAGAGTGAGGAAGAGGATGAGGGAGAAGAACGAGGACGGAGAATGCAGAAGAAGAGTGAGGAAGAAGAACGAGGGAGAAGAACGATGATGGACAATGAAGAAGAAGTGTGAGAAAGAAGAGAGAGGGAGAAGAATGAGGGAGAAGAACAAGGAAGGCGAATGAGGAAGAAGAGTGAGAAAGGAGAATGAAGAAGAAGAGCGAGTAAGAAGAGCAAGGGAGAAAAACGAGAAAGGAGAATGGAGAAGAAGAGTGAGGAAGGAGAAAGAGGGAGAAGAACGAGGAAGAAGAACGAGAAAAGAGAATGAAGAGGAAGAGTGAGGAAGAAGAAAATAGAGGAAGAAGAACAAGGAAGAGGAATGAAGAAGAGTGGAGAAGAACAAGGAAGAAGAATGAAGGGTGAGGAAGAAGAACAAGGGAGAAAAACAAGGAAAGCGAATGAAGAAGAAGAGTGAGAAAGAAGAAGGAGGGAGAAGGAGGAACAAAAATGAAGAAGAAGAACGAGGAAGAAGAACAAAGAAGGAGAATGAAGTATAAGAGTGAGGAAGAAGAACTAGGGAGAAGAACAAGGAAGGAGAGTGAAGAAGAGTGAGGGAGAAGAATGAGGAAGGAAAATCAAGAAGAAGAGTGAGGAAGAAGAACAAGAAAGGAGAATGAAGAAGAAGAGTGAGGAAGAAGAACAAGGAAGGAGAATGAAGAAGAAGAGTGAGGAAGAAGAATGAGGGAGAAGAACGAGGAAGGGAAAATGAAGAAGAAGAGTGAGGAAGAAGAAAATAGAAGAAGAACAACAAGGAAGAGGAATGAAGAAGAGTGAGGAAGAACAAGGAAGAGGAATGAAGGGTGAGGAAGAAGAGCGGATTCTAACTTTTTTTTTTAATTCTTGCACGTGTGTGGCTGTTAGAGACTTGAGAACTCCATAAACCACATTCTTATCATCGATTTTACATCTGGTGGTCTTAATATCAAACAATGAAGTTAATTTATGAATCATGAATATTCTATCTATCTGACTGGTGTCCCAGCTCTCTATAGATTCTAGTGTAGAGAGTCTGTATGAGGTCACCCCAGTCCACCATGACACCAGGAGCACTATGGTGACACAGCCCATAGAATGATGACTATAGTATGATTCTTGAAGTGGCCCTGTACAGATGGCCCGGGATCCCCTCCTGTGTGTCTCTGGGATAAGCCAGGATAAGCCTCAGCACTGAATAATGACTGCGGCTGTACAGAGAGGTTCTGCAGCAGCTGCGGCCTCTTTACACCAACCAGCCCGTCTTCCTCCTCTCACAACTCAGTGACCTGCAAAGTGCACAACTCTGGATTCTTATTATTCACTGATCTGTCTACAGGAAACTGACATCTATGGTTAAAAGGTCCCGTCACCAAGGAAAGGGTGTTTAGATATGCTGCAATGGTGTCACTGATCGCTGTAAATGTTATATTGTAGTGCATTCAATTCAAGGTAGGCACAGCCAGCATAACTTTTATCTACAACCTCCAGGCTCTGAGCCCTTTATGATTACTCAGCATCGGCACTGTGATTTCAAAAATAAAAGCACTTTCTACATAATTTCTATCAACCTAATAGCACTGTGATCTCGTCACACAAGCCAGACACTGTATAGGTGATCAACATGCCATCCAGATTGTTTCCTATGTATATGATCTACTCAACCATGCTCCACCCCTCTGTCTTTTATAATGAAAACAAACCATGCCGTAACCCAAGAGAGTGCAAAACACATTGCTAGATACCTTCACACCGGGGGATATTCACAAATCTGAATGTCACTTGTAACAAACTGTGAACAAGCAAGGTCCATAAAAAAATGGATGAGCGAGTTTGGGGTGGAGGAACTTGACTGGCCTGCACAGAGTCCTGACCTCAACCCAATAGAACATCTTTGGGATGAATTAGAGCGAAGACGGCACAGTGGTGGAGTGGGTAGCACTCTCACCTAGCAGTAAGAAGGGTCGTTGGTTCGAATCCCAACCACGACACTATCTGCCTTGAGTTTGCATGTTCTCCCTGTGCCTGCATGGGTTTCCCAAGGGGAGACTCCATTTTCCTCCCACACTCCAAAGACATGCTGGTAGGTTAATTGACTTCTGTCTAAAATTGGCCCTAGTATATGAATGTGAGTTGGGGACCTTGGATTGTGGGCTCCTTTCGGGTAGGGACCGATGTGAGTGTGCGATGTATGTGGAGTGCTGCGTAAACTGATGGCGCCATATGGGTACCCTGAATATATAATAGATGAGCATCTTAATGAGACACAATGTACAGGGATAGGGACAATTGTAGATGCACCCACACTCACTCAGGTTGAACTGGATGGACTGGTGTCTTTATTCAACCTCACTAACTATGTAACTATGTAAGACTGCAAACAAGGCCTTCTCATCCAACATCAGTGCCTGACATCACAAATGAGCTTCTGGAAGAATGGTCAAACATTCCCATAGACACACTCCTAAACCTTGTGGACGGCCTTCCCAGAAGAGTTGAAGCTGTTATAGCTGCAAAGGGTGGGCCAACTCAATAATGAACCCTACGGTTTAAGACTGGGATGCCATTAAAGTTCATGTGAGTGTAAAGGCAGGTAACATAGCATATAGTGTATGTATATAGATAGATATATATACATATATTTAAAAAAAATATTTTTTGGGGGGGTTGTTGGTGGATTTAAGTTAAGTTTTTTTTTTTTAAAGCAATCAACTCAGCTGGCTAGAACTATGTCTTGAGGGAGTCTGTTCCATGTTTTCACAGCTCTTACTGTGAAGAAGCCTTTCCAAATGCAGAGGTTAAATCTCTTCTCCTCTAAACCTGAAGAGTGCTCCTTTGTCCTTAGCAATGACCTTAGACTGAATAACTTTGTCGCAGTTCACAAATGCTATCTGTGACTCATTAGACTTCACTTTCTGTCCTGTACACTCAACAGGAAGTGAAAGGATATCCTTCCAAAGTGAAGGACAGTTGTCACTGGAACCCCTCCACATTACATGGATCTTTAAGGGACTTTTCTGGAAGGGTTCCTGCCTTAATAACCATTTAAGGATTTTAAACGTTGGAGGTATGTCCTGCAGAAATTTCAACAAAAGTTTCTACAATTTATCTTCTGTGTTCTGCTTCTCTACTGTGCTGCTGTTCCCCTTGCTGCTATTACCAGCAATTACCGCCTGTCAGAATGACAGCTGGGAATTGCTATGTATTACAGAGCAGGAGTGGCTGTCAAAATGTAGGTTGTTTCTACGATTTATCTCCTAAGTTCAGCTCCTCCACCCTGCTGCTGCTCCCCCTGCTGCTATTCCTGGCAATTACCGGCTGTCAAAATTACAGCTGGGAAATGCTATGTATTGCACAGCAGGGCTGGCTGTCAAATGCTGTACATGTCACTGAGTATGTAACATGTAGCAGTGTATGCTTTCATTGTACTTACTATTTCCTTCATATGTAGGTGAAATGTGTGACCTTTGAGCTGCACATGACATCAGTTAAAAAAATATGCCAGTAAAAATAAATAAATAAACAGATCCATATATTCCCATTGACCTCTTGGTTTACCCTAGTCAGCCCTAAATAAATCCTTCCTCCCCTTCTCTCCTTTTTTTCAGATTTTACTGTTTTTTTTATTTATTTGCAAGCAACTTAGCCATTGTACCAGACACATCATTTTAGTAAAAAAAAAAAGGAAAAAAATTAAATAAACGTATTCCTATTTAATTCCTTATTGACCCTCAATCAGCTATAATTAACGTCTTCCTCCCCTTCTCTTTCTTCTGAAGGTTTTTTTTTTAATAACAAAAAAAAACCCCTTTCATTTGCAAGTAAGGCCGGGTTCACATATATACGAATTTGATGCGTTTTTAACCACATCCAATTCGCATAACATGTGAATGTGACCGGCTCTCAATGGAGCCGGTTCACACATGTCCGGGGTGGCCGTGGAGCGGTCATGGAAAGGGTCCTGTGCGTTTCTGGGTCCAGTTCAGGTGTGAATTCATGGAAAAATTTGCACCTGAACCGGTGAACCGAAATGCACCAGACTCCGGACCGCAAACCGCAGCCACACATATGTGAACGCAGCCTAACTTCGCCATTTTTTTGTGCTAGAAACATCATCTTAGTATAATGAGAGCAAATAAATAAATAAAATATATTTATTTCCATTGAACCCCTTATTTTCAGTTTGTTTTTTTTACTTTATTTTTATTCATTTTTATTATAAATAATGCCATATTACCATACTTTGTACTAAAAAACATATTTTGGCAAAAAAAAAAAAAAAAGAAATAAGTACAAAAATATAATAAATATAATCCTATTTAACCTCTTACTAACCCTTTGTTAACCCAATCAGCCCTAATAAACTCCTTCCTCCCTTTATCACCTTAGCTCTTATATTTCTCAGATTTTTTTTTTTTTTTAAATTTAAAAAAATGCCCTTTTTTGGGGGAAAATAAAGTTTCCATGCTTTGTACCAGAGATATATTTTTACTGTGATTTTAAATGGGACAAATAATAGAATAAAACCTATATATATATATATATATATATATATATATATATATATATATATATATATATTTATAGTAAAATTTAAATACAGAGTTTAAAAGGGAATTAAAAATACATTTATTAATTTTTGTATGTATTTTTGCATATTATTATTATTAAAATTATTGTACAGGATTTATAAATTACATAGAAAATAAAATCAATATTCCAGGACATTATTGCCAAAAGAATGCCAAGCTTGTCCCCAAGTATGTATCACTTTGATATCTTTATTAATAACAAAGTTATAGAGGAATAAACAGACCCATGGTGGAAATGTAAATACCACTCTGGTCTATACAGGTATGAGAGCTGAAGGAGTTAATATTGAACTTCACATCTTATAACAGGAAGTCTGAGACTCTTTTTTTTTTTTTCTACAGAAGGAGAAGAATAAGACTGTATGGCTGGGGGAGGATATGCTGGTGACACACTCAGCAATATTCTGACATTTTCAACCAGCTTTCAAAGCTAAATGTCACCCAAAAGATTGGGGGGGGGGGGGTTGGGGGGACCTACCTTTGACCATTTCACGAAAGAAACTGCCAAGGGTAAGTCACATTGGTCATTGTTGCAATTGATAGCCGGTTGAAATTGCATGAATTGTGCTCCGTGTGTGGTCAACTATCATCTGAATTTTCCTGATACCTCCAGACTGGAGCCCCCCAAATGCCAATGAGTGATTCAATCTATGAGCATCTTTCTATAGCCAAAGTATCAGTACCGTACAGTATAATAAAAATAACAACAAAGTAACAAGAATAGTAAAAACAAATTGCTCTTGATAAAAAGCAAATACATAAAAAATATATAGTAAAACAAATAGTAATAATAAAAGAAGATGGAAAAAAAAAAAGAAAATGAAAATGAAGAAGAGGAAGAAGAAGAGGAAGAAGAAGAAGAAAATACTATAAATAAAATAATACAAATAATATAAACAATATTAATAATAATTAAAAAAAAATATAGTAAAACAATATATATACAAATAATAATAGAAGACGAAAAAAAAAAGAAAATGAAATTGAAAAGTAAGAAGAAGAAGAGGAAGAAAAAGAAGGAAAATACTATAAATAAAATAATACAAATAATATAAACAATAATAATAAAAAAAAACAGATATTTATATAATCCTTCTTACAGTACATCTTCTGCAACAGTCCAATGTCAGCTACCAGACCCAACAAGTGCTGCCACCCATTATCAGGGCATGTTGTCAATTGTAGTTCCACAACTGTTGCACGTGCGAATACTTGTAGTTCCACGGCGCTTAAGGCGATTGTAGCCGTATTAGTGCACTTGCACCAACACAGTTGCTAACTGTACATGATCCTTTTTTTTATTTATTTGCACTAACAGTTACATTTTCAGGACAAGCTTTGGGGGGTCTTATCCCCCCTTCTTCTTGGTCCAAGCAGTACTGATACACAAAGGTTTAGAAAAATGTTAAGAATTGAATACCCCAGCAGCTTTGTGCAGAAAGTTGGTCCTGTGCCCCGGACTTACCTCTCACAATCAGATGTCACAGTCTGTCCCCAGATGCTGCTGTCCTCCTAGTGATTTTTTATTTTTTTTATTCTAATCTGTCCAGCCCAGCGAGGGGGTTATATGGAGCTGGTGGAGCCCCACCCTAGCTCCCCCCCCCCCCCCCCCCCAGGCTAGGCAATGGATGGAAGGGGTTGGCTTGAGAGTGGGTCAGCCAGGCACGCCTTGTAAACAGGGGAGCAGCATGGAGCTGGCTCTCCCTCCCACTCCAGGCTCTACACACGTACTCTCATACAGGGGGAAGCGTGCACAGAGGGAGTGTACATGGCTTGCATGAGCCATAGAGGAAGTCATGGCGTCATAGGAATCCTTATTTGTGGATGGGATTTTTTAGGTGCCAAGTTAGTATATAAGTATCAAAAATAAATACCTGTAAAAAAATAAATAAATAAAGACGGAAGGAAAAAGAGAGATCGAGGGAAAGAAATATAAATAAATAAAGAGAGCGAAAGAAAGTGAGAGAAAGAAAGAGAGGGAGAGAAAAAGAAAGAAGAGCCAAGATAATGTTACTAGTAATAAAAATAATATTACAAAAATTGTTTCCCCCCTTGAAGAAATGTGTTATTTTTATAATAGCGTCATGGGAATACTTATTTGTAGATGGGAATTTTTTGGTGCCATAGTTGGTATATAAGTATCATAAATAAATACCTGTCATAAATAAAGAGAAAGGAAGAGAGAGAAAGGAATAGAGAAAAAGAGAGAGAGAGAAAGTTAGAAAGAGATGATGAAAGAGAGAGAGAGAGCGCCAGAAAGAGATAGCGAGATAGAGAGACAGAAGGTTAGAAAGAGAGAGAGTAAGTAAGAGATAGATAGAAAGAGAGAAAGAAAAGTAAGAATTAGAGAGAGAGAGAGAGAGAGAGAGAGAGAGAGAATAAAAGAGCGAAAGAAAGAGAGAAAAAGTAAGAAAGAGATAGATAGAAAGAGAGAGAAAAAAAGTAAGAAATAAAGAGAGAGAGAGAGAGAAGAGAGAGAGAGAGAGAGAGAGAGAGAGAGAGAAGAGAGAGAGAATGAGAATAAAAGAGCGAAAAAAAGAATGATAGAGAAAAGAAAAAGAGAGAGAGGGGGAGAGAGTTAGTAAGAGAGAGACAGAGAGAGAGAAAGAGAGAGAGAGAGAGCAAGAAAGAGATAGCGAAATAGAGAGAGAAAGAGACAGTTAGAAAGAGAGAGAAAGAAAGAGATAGATAGAAAGAGAGAAAGAAAAGTAAGAAATAGAGAGAGAGAGAGAATAAAAGAGCGAAAGAAAGAGAATGATAGAAAGAAAGAGAAAGGAAGAAAGAGAGAAAGAAAGAGAGAGAGAGAGAGAGAGAGAGGAGAGTTAGAAAGAGACAGAGTGAGAGAGGGGGGGAGGGAGTGTTAAGCTGGCCATACACCTATAGATTATCTGCAGATTTTCTATGGTTAGATAGAAAATGTGCAACAGATCTCTCCATGTGCGCTAAACTGTGTGGATGGAGGAATCTCCCACTTTTTCCATCTAACCATAGAAAATCTGCAGATAATCTATAGGTGTATGGCCAGCCTTAGAGAGAGGGGGAGAGAGAGAAAGAGAGAGAAAGAAAGCGAGGGAAGAAAAAAATCTGAAAGAAAGAGAGCGAAAGTAAGAAAGAGATAGATAGAAAGAGAGAAACAAAAGTAAGAAATGTAGAGAGAGAGAGAGAGAGAGAGAGAGAGAGAGAGAGAGAGAGAGAGAGAGAGAGATAGAGAGAGAGAGAGAGAGAGAGAGAGAGAGAGAGAGAAAGAAAGAAAGAAAGAAAGAAAGAAAGAAAGAAAGAAAGAAAGAAAGAAAGAAAGAAAAGAAAGAAAGAAAGAAAGAAAGAAAGAAACAGAGTTAAAAAGAGAGAGAAAAAGGGAAAAAAGGTAAAAGAAAGAGAAAGGAAGAGAGAGAAAGAAAGAGAGAGAGAGAAAGAAAGAGAGAGAGAGAGAAAGAAAGAAAGAAAGAGAGAGAGAGAGAGAGAGAGAGAGAGAGAGAGAGAGAGAGAGAGAGAGAAAGAGAGAGGGGGTTTGAAAGAGAGAGAGAGAGAGAGAGAGGGAAAGAAAGCGAAAGTAAGAAATAAAGAGAAAAGTAGGAAATAGAGAGAGATTGAGGGAAAGAGATAGAGCGAATAAAATAGTGAAAGAAGGAGAAAGAAAGAAAGAAAGAAAGAAAGAAAGAAAGAAAGAAAGAAAGAAAGAAAGAAAAAAAGAAAGAGGCATCGGTATGGGGTATACACATCCTACATAGCAAAAACTATCCCGCAGTCGCATTTCCACACTCGACCCATTCAAGTGAATAGGGCCGCTCGGTATAACATCTTCAGGTAAGGAAATGTTACAAACCACGGCCTCACAAAATACACCATTGCTTAATTTATAGAGAAAAGGACACTAGAAAATCAGGGGAACATTCATCAATCTCTTCATAGAACAATATAGACTTCCGGATCAGCATTATCCATAACTGAAAATCCATATTGGCGGGAAGCTTCTAAATTCATATAAGGGGGGCAGACGTTACTTGTTCTCATGTATAGGTGAGATGTTCTTATCATATATTGTCCTTGTTATTCCATTTGTAATAAAAAAAATAACATTTTAAAAAGCAAGTTTACTTTATTTACTTAATGAGCTGTACTTTTATTTCAAGCGTAATACTTTTCACCTTCCCGGTATAACAAAATGACCTTCAATTTTTAAAACTACTCCACACTGAATATTCTTTTTTTCAATTTTTTCTTATGGCTTCAAAATTCTCGAAATGTTACATCTTTAAGTATGACCATGGGTCGTGGTGTGAAGCAGATTGATTTGCAGAATATTGGAGAAGGCTGATTCTCTATGGCAATGGTCCCCAATTTGCGACCTATGGGCCAGATGCAGCCCTTTGCTTGCCTTTATCTGGCCCTTGGGGAACTTTTCCTTCCACTGATACAGGACATTATTTCTCAAAGTGACATCAACAACGGGGCATAATTCCTGCCACTGACACCAAGGATGGGGCGCTTTTGCTTCCCTGATACCAACAATAAGACACTACCCCCTGCCCTGATAGCAACAATGGGGCACCATTCCTCCAACTTATACCACCGATGGTGTATTCTTTACGCCCATTGACGCCAGGGTGTTTTCGACTGGTGCTGGTCACAGTCGTCCCAACCCCCCCCCCCCCCCCCCCCAATGCTGAATGACAGTAAACTGGTCCTTTGTTTAGAAAGTTTAGAGAACCCTGCTCTACGGTATCATTGTGCTGACCTATTCACTTCCAGATACAATTAGCATGAAACAATCTACCGTCAGAATCCCTGACTGTACAAACAGCTTAAATCAGACCCCCTCTATGTACATAGTAAATACAGGTAATGTTTGAACCAGTGGCTTAAAACAGGTGCATGAAAGCTGATTACTTGATCAACAATGCTGAACAAAAGAAGAATGACAATAGGAAACGCTGGAGGGCGACTATAGGGAACAGTCCATTATTAGGTGTCCTAATGAGCTGCCTGGTCTGCTTATTAACAACAAACAAAAAAGTAACAAAGACCTTATTTATACAGTATTTACTAGAGGTTGACATATTCTACTGCACAGGCATGTTACCCCACATCATTAAACAATATATATTTATTGAGGTCTAAACATGTGCCATTGCTCTGACTATGCCTGTTTATGACATACCTGGGGAGTCCCTATATTTTGAGAAAAGTAGAGATTGTATGGAAATCAAAAACCACAAAGTTGAAATAATACGTAATCAGAGGGGACCCTTAATGTTCAAAGCATTATGCTGTGGTAATTCACACGTATTGGAGCAATGGGTGCCATTTATTCTGACACCCAAATGCACCTTGCCAACCTCTTTATTAGTGTAAATGGGCCCTCTTTAAAACCAAAAAGCATGTTAAAAAAAATGATCAATAGACTAATGCCGGAATTTCTGTTGGAAAAATCTTGGATGGTTTTTCCGACGGATTCCGCTCAAGCTTGGCTTGCATACACACGGTCACACAAAAGTTCGGTGAACTTTTGACCGTCAAGATCGCGGTGACGTACAACACTACGACGAGCCATGAAAGTGAAGTTCAATGCTTCCGAGCATGCGTTGAATTGTTTCCGAGCATGCGTAGGAATTTTGCGTGTCGGAATTGGTATAGACGATCAGAATTTCTGATCAGAACTTTTTCTGACTGAAAAATTGAGAACATGCTCTCAATCTTTTTCTGGCTGGAATTCCGCCAGCAAAAGTCCGATGGCGCATACACACGGTCGCATTTTCAGACCAAAAGCTCTCATCGGACTTTTGCTGGCGGAATTTCTACTCGTGTGTACGCGGCATAAGTGATAAAAGCAGCTCAGGTCATATGCAAATCTTGACTTTAACAGAAAACATCAAGCATGGCCTCACCCAATTCTACCCATAGAAAAATATTAACAGTGTAGCCATGCCCCCCGTAGGGGTTGCTGAATGTTGTGGTTCACCTGTCACCCTGGCCAGTCCAGCATCCATCTCTCATGCACTCAGAGACAGTCTATAAGCTTTGCTTGTTTGTTTTTTATTTGGGGGGATTGAACTTGGATGGGAAAGGGAAATTATGGGATGCCCAGAAGATTCTAACTTGCTTGCTGCATAACGTTACTCCTCCAGCACTTCACTTGCTGCAGACTGTTACTCCTCCAGACTACCTAGCACCGCATGGTTAGGCCTGGCACTAACTCAGCCAGGCCTCAGTGGATTGCCTTTTGTGGGCAGGGAACTCGGGCCCCTGTGGTGTAGAAATCGGTCCGGTGCTAACTGTCCTCTATTCAGCTACCAATCCCAGATAGCTCTCTTCAGGCCCTGCCAGCCAGCTGGGCTGCAATTACGTCTTTCCACTGCCCTTCCCACAGTCCTCTCTTCTGGTTCTGCACCCATCTCAACTGCAAACTCCAAGTTCTCTCAGACGTGCCTCCCCAGTCCTCTCGACTGTGCTTCACTCACCAGCCCTCTTGGTTGCGACCAGTAGTCCTCCCTGGAGTCGCTTAGCAGTGTTCTCTCCCACTGTATTCTCCTTGCTCTCTCATGTGCCTCTTCTTCCAGGATCTCTTTTCTCCTTCTGGATGCACCTGAGCCCCAGCCCAAGGTCACTACCCCCCCCAGACTATGGAGCTCCCTGTGGGCCCCGACAGCCTTCACACTCTCTCACTCCAGCTCTTCTACCCAACAACGCCTCCCCAGCTAGGCTGACCCTAGGTATTTAAGGAGGCCTGCCCCCTGCCAATCCAAGTTGGCACCATCTAGAAAGAAGAGGGAGGCGACGGTGATAGTGATGCTACCTGTGAGTCACCCAGCCCTGCCCTGAGCCACTCCCAACCCAGAATGAAAGCAACTAGCTAGGCCTGCCTAAAATTTTCTACTCTATCAGAAAAATCCTCACTCTAGCACCTACCTAACTAGAGGGTGCTAATAGGTAGCCATCATCCCTATACAAATAAGACCAAGAAATACCCTCTATTGAAATTAGACTATTATAGGCAACTGCTTAATTATAGGCAACACTGCTTTTATCCTGATTTTAACTTGCGGCCATATATGTTTATCTATATTGCACAATTAGGTCAGTAATGACTTTCATATATAAACAGTTTTTTGTACTGTATGTTATTCTAGATATTAATTTCCTGTACTCTTTCAATTGTAGTGTACTCTTTGAAGCTATAGATGGAATCCCTGAGAAATAAGGTTATTTTGAAATGCGGTGCAGTGCTTTACCTTTTGAACATCTAAGTAAAATCAAGGAATACCTATGTTGGCATGTTGTTATGCTAAAAGCAATATGTGCAATACTTCATACGGTACATAGCCGCATTCATTTTTATTCTTATTGTTTTGTATCAATACAAATTTTACTTTTACAATCCTACCCAAAGAGCTTCCATAATGGTTCTTTATTGTGATGCACAGCCTTGTTGGGAGCAAGTTGTATAATATGCAGTTTGAAGCTTAAGGGCCATTGCTACAGGGGTCTGCCATGGAGGGTGGAGCGGATGGTACAAGGAAGTTTAGGAAAACCCAACTAGATAGACCAGACCCGTGGTTCTTAGCCATTCTAGTAGAATGCAGGCATAAGACAGTGATGTGGATGGTGCCGGTGAGAAAACTGCACCTCATAGCATATTTGCAAGCGAATAATTAAATAATTACAGAGAGAAGAGAGAGACAAACTGGCCAACAGCTTCAGGTACCTTCAAAGTAATTTTATCATACTAAGTGCACTAAAAAAAGCCACATGGACCCTCCTATAAACCTTCATAATGTTACTATTTCTCATCTTTAAGTAGGCCTGTCATCCAATTTAAAAACACAAATCCTCCCTTGGAAGCCTTGGAAAAACCACTAAAAGTACCAGCTGCTACTTAAATTAGGTAGGACACCTTCTTATACAGTAAGCTACTGTCATGATTTAGTTTCAATTTGTTCTTAGGATCTTGACTTGCCTGACTTCTGGGAGAAGCTTCAACCATCAATCTATTCAATCTATCCCATTTAATAACAGAGCTTTTGTTAGCCACTGAAATGCTCTTCTTGGATGGTGGTAGTGGTGGTGGTGGCGGTGGGGGGAGGCGTAGTTTGGCAGGGCTTAGCCCAGAAGACAGGAAGGTTAGGGCCCTAGAAGTGAAGTTTAATAGGAAAGGGGCACAGAAAGGATTTTGGAGGATAATGGAAATAATAGTAGGCTCCTCTTGATCCTTTTTCATTTCATATGTTTAAAATTGTCGCAGAAGACACAGGGTCAACTAATTGAGGAAATGTTTAATATCTCTAACAACTTATTACCCTAACATTGACACTAGCCTAACCTAATCCTTCAAAACCAATCCTTCATTTTGTACTCCAGTCCTGAATCATTCTGTAGATAGCCCAAACCCAAGGGTAACAGTGCCCAGCTGTCACAGCTAGGGATCCCATGTTAGTTTTTAAACCACCAAAACCGCCAATGTCTGTCCCTGTGTAATTGTTTTTTTTGTTTTTTGCTTTTTTTTATAAATCAGGTATATCAAATAACTCTAACACCTTATCACCCCAACACTAACTTAACCAACATCTACCAAACCAAACCTTTGTTCTGTACTCCAGTCCTGAATCCTCAGCCTTCTTTTGATTGCCCAAACCCAAAGATAACAGTGCCACCACTAAGACCGCCAATGCCAGTCCCTGGGTATTTATGGGTACTATGCGTACATACGTTTTAAAATAGGTAAGTGTTTTATGCAAGGTTTATAAATGTAAGACTATTTGATCAGGACAGTTTTTTGCTATTGTGATTACATAAGAAAGTTTAATTGATGTTTAATCATGGTTTATAGGTAGCGGTAATCACAGCAGGCTCTTCCGGTACTTTTTTTTGTTAACTTTGTGTTGCATTTGGCAGCTACTAATGAGGGTGATGAGCCCTGAACTCTTGAACTGTTTTCTTGGCACTTTAGCAGAACTTAGAAAATTCCAGAACAGTAGGGCATCTTCTCCATTGCAGCTTATTGCAATGTAGCCATTACACGGAAAGAAATCCCTTACAGAATAGCTGCCTCTGACAAGAAAGGGATACTTACAGAGGAGCCTGAGCAACTGTCAGGGACTTGTGTGGATCGCCTGTGTCACCAGTGGTAGGCATGGGTTTGAGACGTGGCGGAGGATTGACTAAAAGCAAAAAGACTGTTCGCTTTGCAAAAGAAGATGAGCTTAGCAAGGGAATGTTCATAGTCAATGAGGTGAAGCTCTTCTGACTTCCACCATCCAATCTTGTCCCAAGCAAAAATGCCTTTTCTTTGGAAAATGAGGTTTCACCGCATTCACTAAGCACTGGGGGAAATACCCTAAGAGCAATTTATCTTACAATGTAAATAGCCTATTTAGCTTTCGTAAATCAACCCCATGGAGTGTAAAGCCGATGAAAATATTGCACGAATAATCATCCGTTATTTTTTGCATGCTATTCTCATATCGAAAATGGAGTGGTTTACGAAAATTCTCGTACGGCAGAATACAACTTCGGAAGTGATGTAATGTGTTGTATTGTAATGTATTCTTTAATTTCCGAGCATGCATGGTCTTGTTCTTATAATTTTTTTCGGACTAATACTTTACTGATTAAACAAAAATGTTGTTCAATCTGGTATCGTATGAGAAACATTTTTGTGTTTGTCCCTTTGGATAACCTAGCATGAACGGTCGTGATCGGATCTCGAAAGCTAACGTTCAGATTACCGTGTGATCAATTCGAAAGCGGTATTTTTTGTCTGATATTATGATTGTGTGTACTAGGCCTTAGGAGTGCCTGATCTTCGCAAAAGACTCTAACAAGAAGGTTTGGGGTTCCCTAGGCTTTTCCCACTAGCAACAGTCAAGGAGAAGACAGACCACCAAAGCAAAGTACCAAATAGCCAATAACCTATTTTTTACAAAAGATTTTATCAATAGTCAATCCAACATATAAGCTCAACAATTAGATGGTTAAAATACATATTGTGTAAAAGAGATCACAAAGTAGAAAGAAGAGTACTAAAGTCCTATAAGTTCCAGGGAAGGCCTTAGATATGGGCAACGGGTCAAGCATCATAATCCGGAATGATTTGGAACTAAGGCAAATGCAATATTAAAAACTTAACCATCACAACCAGGACTATGCCTGGTGGCCTGATAACTTTAGAGGGTGGGCATGGGAGCGATAACTAAGAAGAGAAAAAGATAAGAAAAGGGAAGGACAAGGAGAGAAGAAAAGAAAGGGAGTCCACAGGGCTTGCGCCCGGGGGGGCCAATAACCTATTCAATAAACAGGCAAATATTAGGTCAGGAGGTGTTCGGGTAGAACCAGAAGGCATACAATCAAGGCAGACTGCAGACAAAGAAC
This sequence comes from Lithobates septentrionalis, assembly GCA_037952835.1. Taxonomy (NCBI): domain Eukaryota; kingdom Metazoa; phylum Chordata; class Amphibia; order Anura; family Ranidae; genus Lithobates; species Lithobates septentrionalis. Next base: position 1,810,946 of record JBBDGP010000386.1, read on the forward strand.
AGTAAGCTGGTCAGGGGACTTTGGGTAAAAGGCAGAAATATGACCAGTGAGCAGGACCAGAAGATAGAACCTAAACCAGAAAGCTGAAGCCCAGACACTCTGATTGCAGCCTGCAATGGCTGAAGTCAAGGAAACACTGCATAATTCATAGTTTTTTTATGCTGGATCCATGATCCTGGCCATATAAGACAACTTTTGGTCAGTTGTAACAGCTGTAGTTCTCAGAAATAACTGAACAGGCCAAGCAGAACCACCAAATGGATTTTACTGTGACAAAATTTAAATTAGCAGTGGGTTACTTTAATCTAGCCAACCGTTTTTGCAGTCAAAAGCTGCTTGAAAGTGGTTGCCATTGCCTGTAAGGAAGCTACAGTTTGTTATACCCCACATAATAGAAGACACACTCTTTGCCTACTTTCAGGGAGTATAGGTTCAAATCTTGCTAGATTTAGTTTGTACTGCATTTTTTAATTTGTTTTATTTTTCTTAGGAAAGTTGTGAGTCAGTATAGTTTTAACTCAAGTGTGAAGGTTCTAAGTGTGAGTCAAATGCTTTTTCTTGTTCAATAACATGCACACCCCTCCCCTCCCAAATAACATGCAGCCCTCCCCTTATTCTCTCAACCGGTGAATACCTTAGTCTAGGGAGAGATGTATCTAAAGTAAAAGGAATGCTGCTGATAGGAGCACTCACAGTTATTCTAAGGATGTGACCCCTCACAAAAAAATGAAGGACTACAAGTCCCAGCATGAACCCCTTTGAGCTAAGGATGTACCCACCTCCCCCCAAAAAAATTGAAGGACTACAAGTCCCAGCATGAGATCCCCTGAGATCTAAGGATGTGACCCCCAAAAAAGTAAAGGACTACAAGTCCTAGAATGAACCCTTAGATCTTAGGATGTGACTCCCTCCAAAATTGAAGGACAACAAGCCCCAGCTTGAACCCCTGAGATCTAAGGATGTGACCCCTTAGATCTCACGGGTTCATGCTGAGACCTGTAGTCCTGCACTAGTTGGGGGCGGGGGGGGGGGTGTCACATCCTCAGCTCTGAGGGGCTCATGCTCGGACCTGTAGTCTTTTACTTTTGGGGGTCACATCATGAACCCCTTCTCTTTGTATGGGTCTTTGCTGTGCACGTCTAGCTCATCACACACGGTTCCAATCTATCCCTTGTGCCTGGCCTCGCCTTAGAGTTTTAAGAATCGCTCTCAACTGAGTCCTGGCAATTCCCTTTCCCTTCCCTCTGAGCATGCTGTGCCGCTGGTGAAGATAGAGGAGGTGGGTGGGGCTAAAGCATCAATTAGTAAAGCGGCACTGTCTTCAGTGGCCTTTTCTTGGGCACCAGATCGGTGGCCCATTCCACCCCTGTACTCCGCAGTCATTCAGAGTGTCCTTTCTGCCTGTGGGTGAGGTGCTGCCTCCCTGTAAAATGCTGCCCAAGGCAAACACCTTGTTTGCCTTGCGATAAATACATCCCTGCTGCTACTGATATCTCTATTATATTAAACACTTCCAGTCTGGCCTATTGCAAAATGATGACCGCATTGGGTATTAGTTATCCTGACTGGTCGTCATAAGACATCCAGCAGGATAAGCTGCTCATGCACGCCCTCGGGGGCGAGCAGTGCGGCGACAGGGGGTGCATTGTGTCAGTCTGGCACACTGCATCTCTGATCCAGGTAAAGCGCCTATAACGTAGGCGCTTTACCACGTGATCAGCTGTGTCCAATCACAGCTGATCACATGGTAACCAGGAACCAGGTAACCTTTCCTCCAATCGCACTGACAAGACGTGGGTAGAGGAGAGCTGATCAGTGGCTCTCCTGACAGGGGGGTCTGTGCTGATAATCAGCGCATTGATTATTAGTGCAGACCCATCAGCAATGCCCATCAGTGCCCGCCAGTGATGTCCATCAGTGCCCCACCAGTGATGTCCACCATTGCCTGCCAGTAATGACATCAGTGCCCACTTATTCCTACATGTGATGCCAATTAGTACCCATCGGGGATGCCAATCAGTGACCATCAGTAATGCCAGTCAGTGCCCATCAGCAATGCCTATCAGTGCCTCCTCATCAGTGCCGCCTATCAGTGCTCACTGCTCCTCGCTCCAGCTTGCCGAGGTAAAAGCCGGGGCCATTGCTCCTCCTCCCGACTGAACAGGAAGTGATTCCTGAGACCCGATTGGCCGGGAATCCTAGGGTCTCCGGACCTGCATTGTGATTGGCCAGGACGAGAAGCAGGAAGACATTAGCGAATACAATTTGTGATCACTGTGATGTGATCTCAATAAACCTTTGGATGCTAATTTTGATGACCATTATTATTATTGTTAGTAAACATGATTTATTTGGAGCCAACAGTTTGCACAGCGCTTTACAATACAAAGGGAGACCGTGCAGTTACACTACAATAAAATACAAGAGGATTTAGAGGGCCCTGCTCATAAGAGCTTACAATCTAATAGGGTAGAGCAAGTGGTAGAAAAGGTTATAACTGTGGGGGATGAGCTGATGGAAGTGATAAAAGTTCAGTTGTTAGGTGGAGGCGGGATAGACTTTCCAGAAGAGATGTGTTTTCAGGGATTGCCTAAAGGCAGCCTGAATAGCCTGACAGATTAAGGTAGAGAGTTCCAGAGTATGGGAGAGTCTCTGGAGAGGTCCTGGAGATGAGCATGGGAGGGGGTGACAAGGGAACTTGATAGAAGGAGGTCTTAAGAGGAGCGGAGAGGATGGTTTGGGTGATATTTGGAGGAAAGATTGGTGATGTAGCTGGGGGCAGAGTTGTGAATGGCTTTGTATGTTGTTTTTAGTGTTTTGAATTTAATTTGCTGGACAATCAGTAGCCAGTGGAGGGATTGGCAGAGAAGGGTGGCAGATACAGAGCGGTTGGTAAGGGAGATGAGTCTGGCAGCAGCATTCATAATAGATTGAAGAGGGGATAGTCTATGGAGAGGCAGGTCTCTGAGAAGGGAGTTGCAAAAGTCAAGGCGAGAGATAACAAGGGAGTGAATGAGGAGCTTGGTGGTTTCATTAGTTAAAAAGGGAATTTTAGAGATGTTACAGAGGTGAAGTCTACAAGTTTTTGACAATGTTTGAATTGGGGGCTGATAGGACAGGTCAGAGTCTAGGATTACACCTAGTACTCTGGCATGGAGGGAAGGGACTGATTGTTGCATTATTGATTTTGATGGAAAAGTCATGGAGGGGGGGATATTATTATCTCGGTCTTAGAGAGATTTCATTGAAGAAAGTGATGTGACATCAATGCTTAAATGTCAGTTATTAAGTTAGTAAGGAGAGAAGGAGAGAGGTGAGCAGTAGAGAGATCGATTTGGGTGTTATCGGCGTATAGATGGTATTGGAATCCGTGGGAGGTTATAAAGTGACCAAGGGAGGAGGTGTAGATAGTGAAGAGAAGGGGTCCAAGAACAGAGCCTTGGGGGACCCCTACAGAAAGAGGAAGTGGAGAAGAGGAGACAGAGTTATAGGTAACACTAAAGGAGCATTGTGATAGATAGGAGGTACAACGTTTGATGGCGTCACATGCCTGAAGAAGGGGTCCTGCGTGGACCTGAAACTATGCACCTTACCACTGTGATCTCAATACACTTTTGGACGCTAATTTTGATGATCAATAGTGTGCTGGCAATATAAACTTTGATTCATGGTGTCACGTCTCCAGTTGATATCTGCTATGGCACTCTACTTTACTCTCTCTACCTTACTCTACAGCCTTTTCCAGGAACGTGTGGGATGGGAATATCGCATGTCGCCTTCCTTCTCTAACTCCCCTCCTTATTCTCTTCCCTTCTTTGGTGTAACTTTCATTTTCCCTTAGTCTTTTCTGACCTAGTTCATAGGTCCACGTGACTCAAAATCTGCTATAATAGCTTTATTGTCTTATTTCAGTGATGATGATTATATAGAATGGATATAAAAAAGCCTACACACCCCTGTTAAAATGTCAGGTTTCTGTGGTGTGAAGAAAAGAGACAAGGATAAATCATTTCAGAACTTTTTCCACCTTTAATGTGACCTATAAACTGTACAACTCAATTGAAAAACAAACTGAAATCTTTTAAGGGGGAAAGTAAAAATAAAAAAATAAAATAATGTGGTTGCATAAGTGTGCACACCCTCTTATAACTTGGGATGTAGCTGTGTTCAGAATTAAGCAATCACATTCAAACAAAGAATTTCCAAGGCATTAGATATACCATGGAACAGTGAAGACAGTCATTATCACGTGGAGAAAATATGGCACAACAGTGACATTACCAAGAACTGGACGTCCCTCCAAAATTGATGAAAAGACGAGAAGAAAACTTTTCAGGGAGGCTGCCAAGAAGCCTACAGCAACATTAAAGGAGCTGCAGGAATATTTGGCAAGTACTGGCTGTGTGGTACATGTGACAACAATCTCCCGTACTCTTCATATGTCTGGGCTATGGGGTAGAGTGGCAACACGGAAGCCTTTTCTTTTCTTAACATCCAAGCCTGGTTAAATTTTTCAAAAACACATCTGAAGTCCCTGAAAAGCATGTGAGAAAATGTGTTATGGTCTGATGAAACCAAGGTTGAACATTTTGGCCATAATTCCAAAATTATGTTTGGCGCAAAAACAACACTGAGCATCACCAAAAGAACACCATACCCACTGTGAAGCATGGTGGTGGCAGCATCATGCTTTGGGGATGTTTTTCTTCAGCTGGAATAGGGGCCTTACTCAAGGTAGAGGGAATTATGAACAGTTCCAAATACCAGTCAATATTGGCACAAAACCTTCAGGCTTCTGCTAGAAAGCTGAATATGAAGAAGAACTTCATCTTTCAGCAAGACAACGACCCAAAGCATACATCCAAATCAACAAAGGAATGGCTTCACTAGAAAAAGATTAAAGTTTTGGAATGGCCCAGCCAGAGCCCAGACCTGAAGCCGATTGAAAATCTGTGGGGTGATCTGAAGAGAGCTGTGCACAGGAGATGCCCATGCAATCTGACAGATTTGGAGTGTTTTTGCAAAGAAGAGTGGGAAAATATTGCCAAGTCAAGATGTGCCATGCTGATAGACTCATACCCAAAAAGACTGAGTGCTGTAAAGAAAAAAATCGGAAGGTGCTTCAACAAAGTATTAGTTTAAGGGTGTGCATACTTATGCAACCGTATTATTCCAGTTTTTTATTTTTACTTCCCTCCACCTAAAATTTCAGTTTGTTGTCCAACAGTTTATAGGTCACATTTAAAGTTCTGAAATGATCTATCTTTGTTTCATTTTTTTACATCACAGAAACCTGACATTTTAACAGGGGTGTGTAGACTTTTTATAGCCACTGTAACTTCTGTTTTATTGGCAATTATAGGTTTGCATGCAATTTACCACTGTGCATATGTTTCTATATGTCTACCGGTTGTACGCTGCTACTGAACTGTCACAGCAATGGTTGTATTTTCTTGCAAAACTTCAAAACTTTAAAAATTTAAAAAAGAAATTTGAAGATCTATGGTCACATCATACAGTTTAATTCTATCACATCAGTGTTGTAAAAAGCAATACAAGCAAGAGTTATTTTTTTGACAATCCCATAAAAGCTTACTTGAAAAATCCCCTTTGATAGAGTTTACATCCCCAACTCAGTTGGCTCCATGGGAGATAAGGTGGCTTTCAAAGAGCAGAGAAAATGAGAAAATAAAGAGGGAACCATGCCCAAAATGTGGCAATATTTACCAATTTGTGTACATGTACAACATTATTATAACATACCATCATGCAAGTGGCCAGCAGAAACATATTGAACATGGAAGGTCAGGGATGTCCAGGAGGTCACTTCACAGGAAAAGTTGCTAGGAGAGAAGATTTCCTTTTTTCTTGAGATGGGGCACCATACTATGTACAGCCTATACTACAGGAAAGCTTGGATCTATCAAAGTATCATTATCATAAAATATGACAGAGAGTAGAAGTGGCTACATCCATCCATGAAAAGTAACATAATCTGTTTGCCAGCAACAAACGTCTTAGAGAAATAGGAAAAATTCCTTTCTCCCAGCTGGTTACAAGAAGTAAACAATAACTCTGTGCTTCCAATACTCCAGTTAGCAAAAGACTTTAAGAGTTGTTTGGATGGCATTTAATTTCCCCCCTCCATTACCCACATCACTGCAGAGACCACATGTTCCTGCTGGGTTTAACTAAAGCTCTCACGCCTAAAACCCATAAAGTTCCTCTTAAAAACTATAGTACTATATATAAAAATCTCCTAATGCCCATGAATTTCCTTCTATAAATTATAGCATCTAGTTCTCCCTCCTGATGCCCCTGAAGTTCCTCCCATAAATTATAGTAATATCAGTATCTAAAGCCCCGTACATACGGGCAGAATGTCGGGAGACATTTGCCGGTTCAAAGAAAACCGGTCGACATTCTGCCTGTGTTAGTCTGCCCGACAGAAGCCGGGCGTTCTGAAAACCAGCAGCTGACCGACCAACAGAACCAAAGTCGTGAGTCGGTCGGCTACTGGAAAACCAGCAGCCAACCGACTCCCAATCAGCGCTCTCAGCCAATGGCAGAGAGTGCTGATTGGAGTGTTCAGGACACAACAGCTCAGCAGGGGAGATCGATTGACTAACCTTGCATGGTTAGTAGAGCGGCTCCATTAGTGTGTACCTGGCTTAAAGCTCACAGCCCTAATGCCCATGAAATTCCCTCTCCAGGCTAAAGTTTATCTAAAGTTTTTACTTTTAATGCCCCCCAAAGTTCTCCTTCCTGGTTACATATATCTACAACTCTCACTCCTAATACCCACAAAGTACACCCTTTGGGTTAAGTATATCTAAAATTCTCCATTCTAATGCCCATTAAAATTCCCTCTCCAGGTTAAAGTTTTTCTAAAGCTCTAACTCCTAATGCCCATGAAACTCCCTTTTCGGGTTATAGTTTATCTAAAGTCCTCTCTCCTGAACCACCATTCTGGACCTTTCCTTGTGTGGAATGGAAGTTCATGCTTTGCTTGCTTAGAGTCTGTGCAGGCACTAGCCCTGACTCTCTTTTCTCCCTTCCCTTGGACCCCAATAAAATTGCCAACTAAATGGATTCTTAAGTCTGGAACCAGTAGATGTTTTTACCAAGTTTTTCTATAACTGTTGCATGATTTACATTTATATAATTTGCTTTTCCTCGTGGACAATCATCTCTTCCACTTTTTGTAATGCTGTTAAAAAAAAATAAAAAAATCTCCTGAATGCCCTTGAATTTCCCTTTTCAGAAGTTATCTAACGTTCTCTATTCCTAATACCGATTAAATTACTCCTATAAATTATAGCATATCTAAAGTTCTCGCTCCCAGTGGTTTAGGTTTTGTGCTGCCCTAGGCCTGACTAAACTTATGCACCCACTAATTTAAATATGACCCACCCCTTTATGTCAATGTCACGCCCTTCCTATTTAGGACCCGCCCTGTCATCTGTGAACGACACCCCTTCCTCTTTAAGCTCCACTTTTTTCCTCTGAGAGCCCCACCTCTTCCTCTCTGTACATTAAAAGTACCAAGTGCAGCCTCATCAGTGCCCATCAAGGCAGCCTCATCAGTGCCCCTCAATGCAGCCTCATCAGTGCCCATCAATGCCGCCTCACCAGTGCCCATCAGTGCCCATCAATGCAGTCTCACCAGTGCCCATCAATGCAGCCTCACCAGTGCCCATCAATGCAGCCTCACCAGTGCCTATCAATGCAGCCCTCATCAATGCCCATCAAAGCAGCATCACCAGTGCCCATCAATGCAGCCTCAGTGCCCAGCAGCGCAGCCTCATCAGTGGCCATCAATGCAGCCTCACCAGTACCCATCAGCACAGCCTCATCAGTGTCCATGGCATGAATACAGTCTGATCAGTGCCCATCAATGCAGCTTCACCAGAGCCCATCAGCGCAACCTCACCAGTGCCCAATAAGGGTCTCCAATTGCATTCTAATCATACCAAATTATGTGAGTAGACTGCAATTCCTCTTTAAGCACCCGTTCGGCCAATTTGGCATGCAATTTAACATGTCAAATCGCATGCCAAATCGACGGCTATTGCTGGCAATGGCACTGTCCGAATTGGTTCGATGCTGACTTTGAGGCGCTGCATCGATTCTCAAAAGTAGTTCCTGCACTACTTTTGGCGACTTTGTGGTGCGATTCGTATAGAAATCGTTCCTGCACAGATGTCTGTCAAATCGCCCCCAAAGTCAGACTGCATTGTCAGTTTGAAATTGTGCGAGTTCAGCTAAACTCCCACGATTTCTAACCGGTATCAGTGTGAGCCTGGGCTTAATCAGCACGACGGGTAATAAAATCCAGACTGATCTAAGATCAGAAATTTATTGTAAAGCAGTTGACCTGATTGGGCCCCACAATTACCATAACCATGTCTCCATCCCTGTATATACATTAAAAAGCAAAAGAGAGGGGCAGTGGGACTTTAAATGAGGCATGGGTAGGTCTTTGAAAAAGTCTAGGATACCTTATGTTAAATTAACTATCACCACCCCTTAAGGGGCTTAAAAGCTGTATAGCCATAGAGAAATGCTAATCAAAGAAATGCATAGACATCAATTCATGAGTAATATAATAATAATATAATGCATCATAATATACAATACATAAATCATGCACATCGAGGCACAATAAAAATAGTAGTCATGTTGATAGAAACGTTGTTTATAAACGCTGTTTGAAAATAATTGATACAAGCAATCACAGTTCTAAAATGGGTATACAAAAAAGGTGAACAAGGTATTCCGAATAACAATGTTAGTAAGTATAAATGGTATACGATAGAATTCATAGATGAACCAAACTTGAAATGGCAACCCTGAGTGTAATTATTATTATTATTATTATTATTATACAGGATTTATATAGCGCCAACAGTTTACGCAGCGCTTTACAACTTTAGGGCAGACAGTACAATTACAATACAATTCAATACAGAGGGGAATCAGAGAGAATATAAACTTGTCTTCATATGTCAGAAGCCAGCATTAGCCATACAGGTAGCTATGAAAGGTTAACCACATATAGACCTCTTTCACACTGCCAGCAGGCCGCGTAAGCAGTAAAGTGACGCTAGATTTAGCGGCGCTTTACCGTTGTTTTAGTGGCGCTTTTCGGCTGATAGCAGGGCACTTTTAACCCCCGCTAGCGGCTGAAGAATTTAGTTAAATGCGCCCGAAAAATGCTGCTGCCGAAGCGCTTTGCAGGCACTTCGGCAGTGATTCCCCTTTCATTTCAATGGGCAGGGGCGGTGGAGGAGCTATGTATACAGCGCTCCAAGGATGCTGCTTGCAGGACTTTTTCTAATGTCCTGCAAGCGCACCGCTCCAGTGTGAAAGCACTCAGGCTTTCACGCTGGGGCTGCAAGGGAGGCGTTTTTCAGGCGCTATTTTTAGCCCAAAAGCGTCTGAAAAATGCCTCAGTGTGAAAGGGGTCTTACAAGCAGACACCCAAAGTCATTGATTCGAGAAGCACCAACCTGCAGATATTGAGCTGTAAAGAGTTAACCATATATGTAATCAGCAGTGTACATGTGTCCATTGATGCAAAGAAAAGCACAGTCCTCTGGTAGCAAGGACACAGAGGGTTCATTATCAGAGAGTTGTTCCTATTTCAGATAACAGGGGGATAGGAGAAACAAAGTGAAATCTGGAGCATAGATAAGCTGTGAGGTTTGTAAGGAGAGACAGTGAGGAGGCTTGGTGTCTTATGCCCTGTACACAAAGGCGGACTTTTCGGCATCAAAGGTCCGGCGGTCTTTCCGACGGACTTTCGACGGATTCTGACGGACTTCCGTCAGACTTTCTAACGAACGGACTTGGCTACACATGATCACACCAAAGTCCGACGGATTCGTACGTGATGACGTACCCCGGACTAAAATAAGGAAGTTGATAGCCAGTAGCCAATAGGTGCCCTAGCGTCGGTTTTCGTCCGTCGGACTAGCATACAGACGAACGGATTTTTCGACTGGACTCGAATCCGTCGGAAAGATTTGAAACATGTTCCAAACCTAAAGTCCGTCTGATTTTCGACCAAAAAGGTCAGCCGGAAGTCCCATGAAGCCCACACAGGGTCGGATTGTCCGTCGAATTGGTTCCGACCGACGCGTTCGGTCGAAAAGTCCGGTCGTGCGTACATGGCATAATTTACTCTCACCACCTCCAGGATATGCAGAATGTAGCTGCCAGCTGAAGCCACAGACGGACCCTGCAGGCTCCATGTGCACCTGCTGGAATCACAACACAGGAGGCTGACCAGTTCTCTCCTCTCCTGTCTGTGTGGAGGGGAGAGGAAGGGGGGTACTGTCACCACACGCTCTGCTCTATGAGAGACGCTGCAGCCAGCAACCTCGGCAGTGAGTGAATGGACTGACTCGGGAGGAGGAGTGGGGGCTTTTACTCATATGGGGGGGCGCCCCCCAAAAAAAGTGCCACCCTAGGCCCGGGCCTTGTCAGCCTATGCCAAAATACAGCACTGCTCACTCCTAATGCCCATGAAACTTCCTCTCCGGATTAAAGTTTATCTAAAGCTTACACTCCCAATGTCCTTGAAGTTCCTTCTATAAATTATAGTATAGCTAAAGTTCTTACGCCTAATACCAGCAAAGTTTGTTTTCCCTCCAGGTTAAGTATTTCTAAAGTTCTCATTCCTAATGCCCATGAAATTGTCGATCTCGGGAGCAAGCAAAAAAGGGTGGCTACATTCTTTCATTCATATAATGTGACTATTGAGAATGAATGTCGCCACCATCTAACAGAAAGTCGTAACTCAGCAACAAAAAAAAAAGAAAAAGGAATTTGGAGATATGGAAGAAGCTGAGAGCAATAGGAGGGACTTTTTTGAGTTAGGAACACACACTTGATTTATAGAGACCTTAGCGGTACTTCAGTATATTTTTCTTTTTCTTTTGTATATTTTTTCATGTCTTATATGTTCCTACTTTCTGTGAGCCTAAGATACTGTAAGGTTTCTGCTTTGATTTATTGTGCGAGCCCTCTCTCCTTTCTCCAAAATGTGAGGGGATTGTCCACTTAGATCGAAAATCTAGGACAGGTATGGGCTTGTACTAGTAATAGTTATAGTTATGGTGTAATGATTTATGGCACTACCGATATCAGTATTTGTCCTTGAGGTGCATTTTGCCTTTCCCCTTACCCTTTTGTCTGTCCACTCTTTTGAATGGCTTAAAATGTAAAATAAAATAAAGATTATATAAAAAAAAAAAAAAAAAAAACATACTTAAATAGAATATATATTTTTGAAACCAGAGTTTAGCGTCACTTTATTAGACAAAACTCAGCTAGTAAACTCCAGCTTATGGTGTATTTCTTTCTTTTCATCAGCATATTTCGCCCAATATCCTGATAGATTCACAGTATGCAGCTAGTCAATGATGCTGTCCATGGGGGTCACAGTTTTGGCTCCAAGCTCAGTTGAAGGTTATCCCTATAAGCAGAGGTAGCTCTTGTTTTCCATTATTCAGACTCGTGTTTAAATTAAAATGTAGCAAGGTCTCCAACCTCTTTCAGTCTGATGAGAACTTTCAGAGCCAGAGATAGTTGACATCCTTCTGTATGTAGTGGGTTGTGAGGCATAGTGGGTGCAAGATGTAAGTTATTGGGCGCCAGACACTTCTTGAATGCAAAAGAGAGGTTTATTCATTTTACAGTGTTTCTTTTATATGGGAAAGAGGGTTAGTGCCAGGACACCCTTGAGCAGTTGCAATTTCAATTGGCTGTCTCCTATTGCAAAAGTCTTAAACAGTTCCCAACACAAAGTTCAACAATTCTATCAGCTGCACTACACTTCTTCCTATAGTTTTTTAGCCCATTGAGCTCCTGGACCCTCTGATTCACTGGCTCTGAATCCCCTGAGCTACTCAAGCTTTGCGGTGGTATCTCCCTCAAGCATCACCCACGCTTCCCCGCTGGGTTCCTAGCTTGGCACTCCAAATACTTCTCAAGCTTCACCCCTTGCTAGGCGGTTCGGTCCCTGGCTTGACTCACAAGGCTGCTCTGCAAGTGTCACCTCCGCTAGTCGGGTCCCTGGCTTGATTCCCGCCTGAAGTTTCCTGATTCTCCACTGTGCCTGTCCAGGGAGAATGTTGCTCCAGTACTTGCTTCAGTTACTCACTGTGGTCCCTGGTAAAGCTGGTCGGTCCCTTCGTGGCGACAGCTTTCCTTCTACCACCGACCGCGACAGGTTCTCCAGCCGGCAGTACCGTCACTTCTGGTTGGACTGCAAGCTGCAATCCCAAACTCTGTGCTGCCCTCTTACTTCTGGATAGGCCCAATCTCCAGCCTAGCAGCCCGGGGAAGACAACACACGTCCACCCAGACAGCCATCCAGGTGGCATAGAACACAGACCACCTGACTCCACCCAAATATATAGGTGCTCCCAGCTGGCCAAGGGATTCAAGAAAACCCCCGCCCATTGGCCGAGATACCCCATATACCCATAACCCGACCTTGAGTTGTCCTCCTCAATCTAGTACCACCAAGTGCACGGTCACCTAATGTAAGAAGAGAAGAGTACAACAAGGCCAAACTTAGCGAGAAAATCAATGGATCTCTAACAATCAACTAAGGGATTTCCTGTCAAGTAAGTTTGAAAGGAGCTCCCTGACTAAACCCCAGGGTGCTGCAAGAAAAAAACGTAAGCCTGCCAAGTATTCTTTTTCTTTTTTTAAATACTCTTTACTGCAAAACTTTCCATATTCTAGAACAGTGGTCTCCAAACTGTGGCCCGTTGCTTGCTTTTTTTACTATTTCATCCACTGACCCCAATGAAGGGGCACCATTCCTCCCAATGACCCTAACAATGGAGCACAATATCTCCCACTGACACCAACGGCTGTGCTCAATGACACCAATGATGGGGCACAATTCATCTCAATGACACCAACAATTGGGCTAAAATTACACCAATGATGAAGCACAATTCCTCCCAATGACACCAACGATAGGGCAAAATTGCTCCCACTGAAACCAAAGATGGGGCATTGTTTTTTCCTATTGATGTCAGGATTTTTCTACTCTCAATGGCCACAGTGCTTTCCTCTCATTCAAGTTTTTTATTATCATCATTGAAAAATGATTACAGTATAATCATCATAGAAAAATCATTACAATATAATTCACAGTGAATTCAAAATATGTGAACGCAGTCTATTGGTTATCTTACCACTGTGGTTATCGGAACTAACAATATAGAGAAATAAAATATAAAATAATATAATATAAATTTTTGACTTTGACCATATCCATACAATTTCAAGTAGTACTCCTGCGTATTTTAAGATAGGCTAAAGCCTCACTCCCCCTTCGACACCCCAAAAGGGATTACTCTGTGTCCCAGGAGGGGTGAGGATCCTCCCTCTCACCATCCATTCTTCCCTATAAACTTCTACTTGAGAGAAGAGAAGAGATATTATTAACATCCTGTAATATTCAACTCAAAGATCATTGCCGATTTTAACAGGAGTACAACATAATGTTCCCATCATACTAGAGCAAAGTCTAAAATCCTGACCTTAAAATGATAAATTAGTATGTAAACCTGAGAATTCCTATGTAACTTAAGGAAAAATTATATTGTTCCTATAACATAAAAAGAAAATATTTTAAAGGGAAAAGACTGGAGAAAAAGAAGAAAAGATAAAGGAATAGTAAAGAAAAGAGTATAGAATGCCTATCTGTCCGATGTAAAGATCAAAGGTCAGTGATTCGTGTTGCTCCCTATGCCCGGTATCAGAGAATTTCCATTAAACCGAGCCCAGGGTTCCCATGTGGCTTCAAATTGTGTAGTCTTATCCAACAAGAAACTGACCATTTTTTCCTGTTCCATTATCCATGAAATCTTTCTTTTCATGGACAATAGAGATACCGAAGACCTATTCCATGCTTTGGCAATAGTTAATTTTGCTCCTGTCGATATAAACAAAATCAATTTGCGTGTGATTTTAGGCACATGCGGCAAGAATCCATTCAGCAAGGCAATCGCTGGTGTTTGAGAGATAGCGCAACATGTAACCTTTCGTATGATGTGGAAGACCCTATTCCAAAATCCTCGAATTCTGGGGACATTCCCACCATACATGAATCACAGAACCCATTCCCTGGCAGCCTCTAAAGCATAAAGGTGAAGTGGAAGGGAACATTGCTGCCAATCTTGTGGGAACCAAATACCATCTCGTGAATATTTTGACATTAGCCTCTATGAGTGAAGTATTATATATGCCTTTAATCGAGCGAGAATAGTTCTCATACCAGTCCTCCAGATCCCATTAGGTCTGAAGGTCTTTCTCCCAGGCGAACGTGTTTGGTAATTTCACGGAGTTGGAAGCAAGTGATGCATAAATCACGAACCCCCCCCCCCCCCCCTTCCGCTCCATGGCTTGTTCACACCAACCTTCAAATGCCGTGAATCCTGGAGGATTAGGTTTAGTTTTCCATAAAGAGTGAACAAAGCTTGAAATCTGGTAAAATCTAGACTTTTCTGTAGAGGGAAGATCTAGTTCATCTATAAAATGTTTAAGGGGTAGTGGGCCTGCACGAGAAAAAGAGGATTTTGGAACAGATGAGCTAATGGTTGTATATCAGAAACCAGGGAAGGAAGCTTCCTAAGGGATGCTTTCCTCTTAAAGTCCGAGGGACAGTTAATTGGCCCTTGTTTTATACATTTTTGATACTCCTGTTCTAGAACAAGCAAACCTTTATTTTTTAACTTTGCAAAGAGTAGGAAACATTCAAAACACGTCAGTTTTTATGTTATTGCTATCTTTGTACCACGGGGTACACTTTCCTTAATTTCCTCTTTACCTACTATAGATATTGCAATAAATCTTTTTTTGTTACATAGAACCTTAAAGTGGAGTTCCACCCACTTTTATAACTCGTCAGCATCCCTCACTAAACTGTGCACTGTAAACAAATTGAATATTTAAAAAAAAAAAAATTTTCTCAGCACCTACTGTATAACTGTTGTATTCATTTTTCACTTCCTCCTCCCTGGCCGTGGCCCATCGCATCATTTCCTGTTTGCAATGCCTTCTGGGAAGGGGCGGCAACTTCCTATGACACTGCTGTTGCTATGGAAACCTCACCTGAAACATATTACACTGCTTGTGCTGCACTGAGCATGTGCGAGATCTGCAAGGATGAGATCCAGGAAGAAATACAGTCTGGCTTCAGATGCCCACACTGAAGATGGCCACGGCCTGCTGTAAGTTTATAAAATAACAAACTACTGCTATAAACTAACAATACAGACCTTAGTTTACAGACGAACTTTACTAGAATACATTAAGCTTGTGTATTATAGGGGTATTTTTATTTAAAAAGTATAATTTTGGCAGGAACACCACTTTAACCACTTATCAACCGGCCCATAGCCGAATGACAGCTGCAGGGCGGTTGGATAACTCTGGGAGGGCGTACTATGACGTCCTCCCAGAATTCCCCTCTCGCGCGCCCCCTGGGGCGCGCACCCGAACACGTCCATGACCACCGGGTCCAGAGGACCCGGCGCATCACGGATCCCGGTAAATGGCCGCTGATTGCGGCCGTTTACCATGTGATCACGCCGTCAAATGACGGCGCGATCACATGTAAACAGACCGGCGTCATCTGATGACGCCGGTTCCTCTCCTCCCCTCCTGTGTACCGATCGGTACACAGTGAGCGGGGAGGGGGATGGATGGATGTCTGCAGCGCTGTGGGCTGTATGTGTAGTGCCCACAGCGCTGCACAGAGACATCCAGCCATCCATGCTCAGCCATCCCTCACTACTCTGCAATGCTGTGCAATACTCTGCAATACCCCCACAATACTCTGCAATGCTGTGCAATACTCTGCAATGCCCCCACAATACTCTGCAATGCTGTGCAATACTCTGCAATGCCCCCACAATACTCTGCAATGCTGTGCAATACTCTGCAATGCTGTGCAATACTCTGCAATGCCCCCACAATACTCTGCAATGCCCCCACAATACTCTGCAATGCCCCCACAATACTCTGCAATGCCCCCACAATACTCTGCAATGCTGTGCAATACTCTGCAATGCCCCCACAATACTCTGCAATGCTGTGCAATACTCTGCAATGCCCCCACAATACTCTGCAATGCTGTGCAATACTCTGCAATGCCTCCACAATACTCTGCAATGCTGTGCAATACTCTGCAATGCCCCCACAAAACTCTGCAATGCCCCCGCCATACTCTGCAATGCCCCCGCCATACTCTGCAATGCCCCGGCCATACTCTGCAATGCCCCCACCATACTCTGCCATGCCCCCGCCATACTCTGCCATGCCCCCGCCATACCCCGCCATACCCCGCCATACTCCGCCATACTCCGCCATACCCCGCCATACCCCGCCATACTCCGCAATACCCCGCCATACCCCGCCATACCCTGCCATGCTGAGCCATGCTCAGCTGTACTCGCCCTCTGTATGTGGCCAGGCTGTGGAAGTCTCACACATGTGGTATCGCCGTACTCAGGAGGAGTAGGAGAATCTATTTTGGGGTGTCATTTTTGGTATGTACATGTTATGTGGTAGAAATATTGTATAAATGGACAACTTTGTGCTAAAAAAAAAAAAAGCGTTTTAACCATTTCCCGCCTGCCGGCCGTCATACAACGTCCTTGACTTTGTGCGGGGATATATGAATGATGGGTGCAGCTACGGCATCATTCAGATATCAGCTTTTTCAGCCGGCGATTCCCTACACCATAAGAATGATCATAGCAGCTGTTCCACTGCTTGATCGTTCTTACGGGAGGCGAGAGGGGATGTCCCCCCCTACCGCGCTTCTACCGACTCACCGCTACGATCTAAGCCAGGATCGTTTTTTTTTTTTTTAAATTTCAGGCTTCCCAGCCTAGAGGTGAGATGTGGGGTCTTATTGACCCCATATCTCACTGTAAAGAGGACCTGTCATGCCATATTCCTATTACAAGGATGTTTATATTCCTTGTAATAGGAATAAAAGTGGTCAAAATTTTTTTTTTTGGGAAAAAAGCATCAAACTAAAATAAATAAAGTAAAATGAACAATAAAAAAAAAAAAAAATTTTTTTTAAAGCGCCCCTGTCCGTGTGCTCGCATGCAGAAGCGAACGCATATGTAAGTCCCGCCCACATATGAAAACGGTGTTCAAACCACACATGTGAGGTATCACTGCGATCGGTAGAGCGAGAGAAATAATATTGGCGCTAGACCTCCTCTGTAACTCAAAACATGTAACCAGTAAAAATTTTTAAATCATCGCCTATGGGGATTTTTGAGTAGCACAGTTTGGCGCCATTCCACAAGCGCGTGCAATTTTGAAAGGTGACATGTTGGGTATCTATTTACTCGGCGTAACTTCATCTTTCACATTATGCAAAAACATTAGGCTAACTTTACTGTTTTGGTTTTTGTAAAGCACAAAACAGTTTTTTTTTCCAAAAGAAACGCGTTAAAAAAATTGCTGCTCAAATACTGTGCGAGATAAAAAGTTGCAACGACCGCCATTGTATTCTCTAGGGTCTTTGCTAAAAAAACATATATAATGTTTTGGGGTTCTATGTAATTTTCTAGCTAATAAATGATGATTTTTACATGTAGGAGAGAAATGTCAGAATTGGCCTGGGTGCTCCAGAACGCCTGAAGGTGCTCCCCTGCATGTTGGGCCTCTGTATGTGGCCACGCTGTGTAAAAGTCTCACACATGGGGTATCGCCGTACTCGGGAGTAATAGCAGAATGTGTTTTGGGGTGTAATTTGTGGTATGCATATGCTGTGTGTGAGAAATAACCTGCTAATATGACAATTTTGTGGGAAAAAAAAAAAAGCAAAAAAAACCCCTTGATTTTGCAAAGAATTGTGGGAAAAAATGACAACTTCAAAAAACTCACCATGCATCTTTCTAAATACCTTGGAATGTCTTCTTTCCAAAAAGGGGTCATTTGGGGGGTATTTGTACTTTTCTGGAATGTTAGGGTCTCAAGAAATGAGATAGGCCGTCAGTACTTCAGGTGTGAACAATTTTCAGATATTCGCACCATAGCTTGTGGACGCTATAACTTTCACAAAGACCAAATAATATCCATAGGTTAATTTGGGTTAATTTTACCAAAGATATGTAGCGGTATACATTTTGGCCAAAATATATGAAGAAAAATTACTAATTTGCAAAATATTATAACAGAAATGAAGAAAAATTTATTTTTTTACAGATTTTTCGGTCTTTTTTCTTTTACGGCGCAAAAAATAAAGAACTCAGCGGTGATTAAATACCACCAAAAGAAAGCTCCATTTGTGTGAAAAAAAGGACAAAAATTTCATATAGATACAGTGTTGCATGACTGAGTAATTGTCATTCAAAATATGAGAGCACCAAAAGCTGAAAATTGGTCTGGTTAGGAAGGGGGTTTAAGTGCCCAGTTGTCAAGTGGTTAATGTCATTGCATGCTGGCCAGGGACCAAAACAAACTTCTATGTATTACAGATCCCACAGAAAAAGCAAAAGTATTTGACTTATTTAGAATATATTTATAACTATCCTGGCACTGGTACAGTTCCACAGTATTAAAGTGGTTGCAAAGTCAGAAGTTTTTTTTATCTTAATACATTCTATGCATTAGGATAAAAAAACCTTCTGTGTGCAGCAGCCCCCCAATACTTAGAAAGAGAGAGGAGGTAATTCCCGATGTCGCACATCCATGTAGGTGTTCATTAATAGAATGACAACCTCAGCCTGGACTCCCGCCAGGCCACTCCCCAACGCGTTTCGTTCTGCCCCTCGGAGCTTAATCATGGGGAACCTAATACTTACCTGAGCCAAATCCCAATCTAGCGATGTTGCATGAGAGCTTTGGCTGTCCGGGACTCCCCTCCTCATTGGCTGCGACAGCAGTGGAGTGCCATTGGCTCCCGCTGCTTTCAATCAAAGTCAGTGATCCAATGATGAGAGAGGAGGCGGGGCCGAACTATGGCTCTGTATCTGAATGGACACACAGAGCAGCGGCTCGACTCGAGTGCCCCCATAGCAAGCTCCTTGCTGTGGGGGCACTCGGCAGGAGGGAGGGGACAGGAATGCTGCTGAGGGACCCTAGAAGAGGAGGATCCGGGCTGCTCTGTGCAAATCCATTACACAGAGCAGGTAAGTATAACATGTTTGTTATTTTTCAATTTAAAAAAAGAGACTTTAGTATCACTTTTAGCCTATTTAAAAAGTTTCAATTTGTATTAGAGAACAAGTCATAAACGACCTGGAGGATGGGTAAAACAGTTCAATCTCTGTATTTGGGGACGATACTAAGCTAAGCAGGGCAATAACTTCTCCGCAGGATGTGGAAACCTTAGAAAAAGATCTGAACAAATTAATGGGGTGGGCAACTACATGGCAAATGAGGTTTAATGTAGAAAAATGTAAAATAATGCATTTGGTTGGCAAAAATATGAATGCAATCTATACACTGGGGGGAGAACCTCTGGGGGAATCTAGGATGGAAAAGGACCTGGGGGTCCTGGTAGATGATAGGCTCAGCAATGGCATGCAATGCTAAGCTGCTGCTAACAAAGCAAACAGAATATTGGCATTAAAAAGGGATTAACTCCAGAGATAAAACGATAATTTTCCCGCTCTACAAGACTCTGGTCCGGCCGCACCTAGAGTATGCTGTCGAGTTCTGGGCACCAGTCCTCAGGAAGGATGTACTGGAAATGGAGCGAGTACAAAGAAGGACAACAAAGCTAATAAAGGGTCTGGAGGATCTTAGTTATGAGGAAAGGTTGCGAGCACTGAACTTATTCTCTCTGGAGAAGAGACGCTTGAGAGGGGATATGATTTCAATATACAAATACTGTACTGGTGACCCCACAATAGGGATAAAACTTTTTCGTGGAAGGGAGTTTAACAAGACTCGTGGCCACTCATTAAAATTAGAAGAAAAGAGGTTTAACCTTAAACTACGTAGAGGGTTATTTACTGTAAGAGTGGCAAGGATGTGGAATTCCCTTCCACAGGCGGTGGTCTCAGCGGGGGGCATCAATAGTTTCAAGAATCTATTAGATAAGCACCTGAACGACCGCAACATGCAGGGATATACAATGTAATACTGACATATAATCACACACATAGGTTGGACTTGATGGACTTGTGTCTTTATTCAACCTCCCCTACTATGTAACTATGTAACCTATGGCCAGATTTAGACCATGGGGGCCCGGGGCACTTCAGGTTCTCGGGGACCTTCTATTCAATGACATTCAGACATTTTTAAATGCACAACACATCATTCTGAGGTCACACATGTACTCATATATATCTATGTGTAGTTTACTTGAGCTGCCAAAATTTGAGTTAAAAACAGTGTTATATACCAGTAAAGAGTAAAAACTGGCAGGGAAGGGGTTAAACACTAGGGGGCGATCAAGGAGTTAAGTGTGTCCTAGGGAGGTGCTCTAAAGGCCCGTACACACGATGGGACTTTTTGACAACAAACATGCAAATTACCTGTTTTAAGGCAACATCCGATCGTGTGTACTCTCCATCGGACAAACTTTTTCGTTTTTCATCGGACAAATGTTGGCCGTGCAAACAGACAAACTTTCCGGCAACAAAAGTCCTATGGTGCAAAATCCTATCGTGTGTACACAAGTCCATAGGACTTCAGTCCAAAGTACAAACACGCATGCTCAGAACCAATGCAAAAGATCGGACAACAATACAGAAGTTGACCAAAGGGTGGCGGTAAAGAGCTGAAAAACCACGTGATTTGGTGAAAGTTGGCTGGAAAAAGTCCTGCCGTGTGTATGCAGAGCAAGTTCACGGCCAACGCCCTTTGGACAGAAATCCACGGAAAAGTTTGTTTGAAGTCCGATCGTGTGTCTGAGGCTTATCTGTATGGGGGATGGGCTTCAACTCACATGACAGCGATCACTGCTGCTGATGAGAGGGAGCAGTAGATCTCTGTCCTGTCACTAGGTAGAACGGGGAAATGCCTTGTTTACATAGGCATCTCCCCGTTCTCCCCGTTCTGACACGATCGCCTGGACACCGGCGCATCGCTGTGCGCCCCACTAGCCCCGACAATTAAAGGGGACGTACAGGTACGCCCATTTGCCCACCGATGCCATTGAATTTGATGCCCCTGCTTTAGAGTCTTTTAGAGTTTACACTTTCTACAACTACGATCATTAACGGTCTATGTGAGTTCTATCAGTAATTATCGGAGTCAGAAGCCGTCTCTGACCCTTTCCTGCTGTATTTGTAAATCAGTGATTTATTTTGTGATGATTCACTCTCAGCATGTGATTTCCTGTGTGTTTTTTTTTTTTTTTGGTAGTTTGGAGTTGATGTTTTGCCTTTGCGGTGTTCATTGTAAACTGCTGAATATGTCTGTAGGTTGCATCATGTTGTGGGTGTAATTCCACTCTCATTCAGTCTTGTGACTCCTGACATGCAAAGTGATTTATATCTCTTTAAAGGCATCTCTAAGCCTTTGGATTTCATGTGTAAATACACTCAGACATGGAGGTTAAACTGTGTTTTTTTTTCAACCTTATCCACTATGTCACTATGTAAAACTGATATAATAGTGCAGCCTTATCTCTCAGGTGTTAATTGTTTTTTGAATATTTGCTTGTATTCTCTCCCTGTCAGAACATACATCAGGCTGTAAAGCCTGGTACACACTACTAGTTTTTTTTTTTTCGTTCAAGCCAGCGGGTTGCATGAAAAAAACCTGACAGCTCAGGTCGGAGTCACTGTACTAACAACCCGATATTAGTACAGCAACCCAAACCCCCCCCCGCTGAGCTCAGCAACCGGCGGATACATCATTGATGAAAGGTGTCGGTGCCTGAGCCTCCATCCTCGGGTGAGTGGGCTCACCATCCAATGTCTGTGTCTGAAGTCTCCCTCCTTCTCTCTCCTGCCTCCAAGCGAGTGCGTACACTAAGGTAAGGGGGGCTCAGATGAAAGGGGTGCCCTGCGGACTCTGATGTAAGTGGGAGGTTTGGTGAGCAGAAACCCCCTTACATCAGAGTTCCCCTTTACACCACAGCATTCCCCTTTTGAAAAAAGATTTTGCCGTGCGTGGCTAAAGTGTTCGGGTTTGGCTTGAAGAAAGGGTGGCAACCCTAGGGACAGCCCCCCTGCCGGAACACTCTGGTCAGCGCCTCCAGTCATTGGCTGAAAGCGCTGATTCGGAGCTGGTCGTCAGACCTTTTTTGGTCATGTTCCTTCGACCGGCTGCCATACACGCGAGCCGAATGTCGGCTAATTTCTATTGAACCGGCCGATGTCGCCCGATTCTCAGCCCATGTGTACTCGGCTTAAGGCCATCCAGTGACCCGTCTAAGTTCATTACTGATAAGTTTTAAAGAGGAAGTAAACGCCGATGGGTTTCACTTCCTCTTTTTTTCCCTACAAGGTAAAAGCATAATGGGCTCGTATGCATCGCATACGAGCCCATTATGTGCCACTTACCTGCAATTGAAGTGATGTCCCCACTGGTGGCCGCATCCATCTTCACCCCTCTTCCTTCCGGGGGCCACGGACTCCGGTTCTATGACTGGCTGGAGTCACGTGGCGTCACTCCCACGTGGGAGACATCAGTCACGGCACTTGCTAGTGAAGTAACGGCACGGAGGGCCGTTTCTTCACAGCGCATGCGCAGATGACGTCATTGGCTCACTGCAAAGGTAAATATCTCCTAAACGGCGCACGTTTAGGAGATATTTACAGTACCCGTAGGTAAGCCTTATTATAGGCTTACCTATAGGTACAATTTCCGCATTGGGGGTATGCAACCACTTTAAGGGCTCCTGTTGGTGCTCTTCAGAGAGCATTTAACAGGAGGCGTTGTATCTGCTTTAACCCCTTGATCCCCACAATAGCCTACCGCAACCACATGCATTGCACACGGTGGCGGAACATTGGCAGAGTGGCCCCCTTAACTTGAGTTAGTCATATTCGGTGGGCTGCAAGCAACAGAAGGTATACGTTTCGCCACAGCCATGGCATGTGTACACTCTGGCTGCTGCCTCTGCAGCCTAACGGAGAGGTGGTTGAGGGGACAGTGAGAACACAGCTCAACCGCAGGGTTTTGCTGCCCCTCCCAACCTCACGTGTGAACAAGCCCTAACAGATACTCAAAATTCCCAAGACTTGTATTAACTTAAGGACCGAGCCTCTTTTTGAGATCTAGTGTTTACAAGTTAAATTTTTTTTTTTTTGCTAGAAAAATACTTAGAACCCTCAAATATTATATATATTTTTTTCAGACACCCTAGGGAATAAAATGGCGGTCGTTGCAATACTTTATGTCACACCGTATGTGCGCAGCAGTCTTACAAGCGCAATTTTTTGAGAAAAAATACACTTTTTTGAATTAAAAAATAAGACAACAGTAAAGTTAGACCAATTTTTTTTTTATATTATGAAAGATGATCTTACACCGAGTAAATTGATACCCAACATGTCACGCTTCAAAATTGCATCCGCTCGTGGAATGGCGACAAACTTTGACCCCTAAAAATCTTGATAGGTGACATTGCAAAATTTCAACAGGTTACCAGTTTTGAGTTACAGAGGAGGTCTAGGGCTAGAATTATTGCTCTCGCTCTAACGATCGTGGCGATACCTCACATGTGTGATTTGAACACCGTTTTCATATGCGGGCGCTACTTACATAAGCGTTTGCTTCTGCGCGCGAGCTCGGCGGGACGGGGCCCTTACATTTTTTCCTATTTTTTTAATTTTTCTTTTTTACACTGTCCGTTTAAAAAAAAAAATAAAATTGTGTCACTTTTATTCCTTTTACAAGGAATGTAAACATCCCTTGTAATAGAAAAAAAGCATGACAGGTCCTCTTTAATGTGAGATCTGGGGTCAAAAAGACATCAGATCTCATATTTACACTTAAATGCAATAAAACAAAAAAAAAGTCTTTTTTTTTTCCAATAGAAAAATTTCCCCTTTAAAGACAATTGGGCGGAAGTGACGTTTGACGTCGCTCCCGTCATCCAATGGTATGGAGCTGAGTGGGGGGGCCATCTTCCCCTCACTCGGCGCCATGTCTCAGAGGGGAGAGGATCGGATCGTCTCCACCGATACCGACGGCTCCGGTAAGCGGAGACCACCGGGGAGCAGCGGGATAAAAGTGATCTTGCGGCGAATCCGCCGCAGAGACCACTTTTATCTAAAAGCGGACCGCCTGCTGTTAAAAAAAATAAGAGGGTTATGGCAGCTATCTGCTGCCATAACCCCGGTATTCAACGTCAAACAGCCGACGTACAATGGCGGGCAGTCAGCAAGTGGTTAAAGAAATTAAAGTGTTACTAAACCCACAACAGTAAAATCAGTGTGTGTAAGCAGTAAAGCATGCGTGTTATACTCACTGTAAAAAGGGGTAAATCCTCTATATTGTGTAAAAAGGCTGTTTGATCCTGTCTTCTCTGATCCCCCCCTTCTTCCACAGTCCCTAATCCATCTCATGATAGAACAGAGCCTTGGGGGTACTCTGCACATGCTCAGTTTGGTGTTTATTGCTAGAGAGTTTAGGGGTAGGGACCCGGCTGTGAAGCCGAAAGGCTACACTGCTGGGGTTCCCTTATCCGCAATGGCGACGGCAGCACCCGATCAGCCGATGTGAACATCGGCTGGGATGCCGACATCGCTGGACTCCAGGACAGGTGAGTGTCCTAATGTTAAAAGTCAGCAGCTACAGTATATGTAGCTGCTGACTTTTATTTTTTAAAGGGGGGGGTGGAGCTCCGCTTTAACTATTGGAAGCTGTGCCCAAAAAGGCAGGCAGAGGACCAAGGACCAGTCCGCTAATTATTTCTTTATCACTGGCTTTGAGAGACCAGCCGCTCTGATCTCCGGCGGCTGCTCTCCTCTGACAGGAGGAGGAGGGAGGGGGGTCAGGTTCTAGCAATGTAAAGCACAGCGGCGCGGCCGCTCCGCGGCGGTGACCTGCTGCGGACAGAGCTACTTCTGCACACGGAGGAGTAGGAGGGAGGGGAGCACTCTGGCTCTTCAGCGCCCCCACCTCTCTGGCGCCTGGGTGCACTGCACCCCGTGCACCCGCCTGGGATCGGCCCTGGGCTTACCGTTCTCTGTTCTGCACGGTCTGGGGAATTCATAAAAAGTGTACACTTTAGTATTCTCTTCCTCCTCCGCCCCACAAAGTTGGAGTCAAGAGATTCATGTACAGTACCTGCAGCCTCACCATTCAGGTGTTAATTGATTTTTGAATATTTACTTGTATTCTCTCCCTGTCATGGAATATAACAGGCTGACCTACCATGCTTTTTTCTGCACTGTCTGAGGAATTCATAAAGAGTGTTTTAACCACTTCACCCCTGGAAGGCTTTACCCCCCCCCCTCATGACCAGGCCATTTTTTGCGATTCGGCACTGTGTTGTTTTAACTGACAATTGCTCAGTCGTGCGACGATGTACCCAAACAAAATTGACGTTCTTTTTTTCCCACAAATAGAGCTTTCTTTTGGTGGTATTTGATCACCTCTGAGGTTTTTATTTTCGGTGCTATAAACAAACAAACAAAAAAGACACTTTTGAAAAAAAAAATATTTTTTTCTTTATGCTATAAAACATACCCAATAAAAAAATTTAAATAATCAAATTTATTCATCAATTTAGGACAATTTGTATTCTGCTACATATTTTTGGTAAAAAAATCCCAATAAGTGTATATTGATTGGTTTGCGCAAAAGTTATACTGTCTATAAACTATGGGAGAGATTTATGGAATTGTTATTTATTTTTTACTTTTTTTTTACTAGTAATGGCGGAGATCAGTGATTTTTAGCAGGACTGCAAGATTGTGGCAGACACCTAACTGACACTTTTTTTGGGGACCAGTGACACTAATAGAGTGATCATTATATGCTCTGTTCTGCACTGTCTGGGGAACTCATAAAAAGTGTCTTAGATGCGCTTTAGAATTCTCTTGCTCCTCCCCACAACAAAGTTTGGTGTGGGTGACAGATTCATGTACCTACAGCCAGGGCGGTCTTTAATATTGATTGGACCCTGGGCAAAACTTTTCTTGCGGCCCCCCCCATGCAGTTTTGCTTTCCACCTGCTCCACCTACAATAAATAGCAGCTAGACTCAAAATCAGTTTACTGAATCAGATCAGGCAGCGATTGCGATTGGTTGCCAGAGGTTACAGTGTATCATTGCCGCTCACTGACTGGTTGCTAGAGGTTACAGCACACATTACGGCTCACTGATTAGTTGCTAGAGGTTACAGCACATGATTTCTGCTTGTTGATTGGTTGCTAGAGATTACTGTGGATATGACCTCAGGGGGGCAGGATATACATATGAATGCCGCTGGTCGCCCCTATTTACATATGAATGCCGCCTCTATTTACATATGAATGCTGGTAATTTACATGTAAACACAGGGTCTGCAGGTGAGTCATCTGTACACAACAATAGGGCAGAGCTGGGCAGCATTAGTAGCAGCATTTCACACTGAGATATTGGGACACAGCACAGGACTAAAACCTCAAGGGACGAGGGAAATTAAACCAGAATAGTTGGTAAGTATGAGACAGCTGCTTTGGGCCCCACAACACTGACAGGGCCCAGGGCAGCTGCCCCTTTTGCCCTGCCTTAAAAACGGGCCTGCCTACAGCCTTACCATTCAGCCTGGGTTCACACTTGTGTGGACACAGACATTGCATGTGATTCACACCCGCACTGCGGTGCCGATCGCATGCCATGTCTGTGCAATGCGAGTTCAGCCATACAGTTGAATGGATAAACTCGCATTGGGTTTGCAGGAAAATAGTGCAGGGACTTTTTTTTTCCCCCGCACTGGAATTGGATCGCATGGGTGCTCTCACCCATGCGTTCTGATTCCAGTGTGAGTTCACAGTTCACGCTGCAAAATGTGAACCGACCTGGGGGTGTCATTAGAATTGTATTGACACCCACATCGGTTCGCAGAGGATAGTGTGAACTGCCTGCGGGAGCGATGCGATGTGGGAACCGGCACTGTAATCGCACTGATTCCCGCATCGCTACAGTGTGAACCTAGGCTCAAGGTTAGAACGTTTTTTGAATATTTACTTGTATTCTCTCCCTGTCACAGCATACAACAGGCTGTAAGGCCATCCAGTGCCATGTCTGAGCTCATGACTGATACGTCTTAACAGCTCCAACCTGCTTTGGGTGTCAATCTGACAAGCCGACTGTCAGCTGTCAAATGGAAGGGATTGGGTGGCATAGGCGTGCGCACAGGGTGTGCCAGGTATGCCTGGGCACACCCTAATCACACTGTGCTGTGCAGATTCCCCCTGCTGCTTGGCTGCAGAAAAAGTGACTGAAGAATCTCTGTCCTCAGTCCCTTTCTCTATCTCAAAAGTGAAACGTTAGGGGTCTGTTTAAACCCCTGATATTTCACCAATGGGACTCCTAAAAAAAAAATAGTAAAAAAAAAGAAAATAATGAATTGTAAAAAAAGATTGTAAAAAAAAATAATAGAATTGTAAAAAAGTTCTAATAAAAAAAATAATAGAAATTAACTACTGACCTTGTCCACTGCCATTTAAATAATTTATATATATATATAGATAGATAGATAGATAGATAGATAGATAGATAGATAGATAGATAGATAGATAGATAGATAGATAGATAGATAGATAGATAGATAGGTATAGAGATCTATCTATCTATCTATCTATCTATCTATCTATCTATCTATCTATCTATCTATCTATCTATCTATCTATCTATCTATCTATCTATCTATCTATCTACTGTATATATATATATATATATATATATATATAGACTGTATATATATATATATATATATATATATATATATATATATATATATATATATTTATATACACAGGTGCTTTGAGGTGCGCACCCTGATGCCATAGGCTGCGCACACCTATGTTGGGTGGATTTACAGCTTCACTCACACCCCTAAAATATATACTCCCCCCCATTCTGGTCAGGAGGCATTCAAGTAAAAACAGGAAGACTTTTAGGGCACCGTTTAGATGTATTGTACATTTTCAGATGTTCCCTATAACATTGCAAATCTTTTTTTTTTTTATGTCGGGTCGATTTGAACCTCTTCCCATTCCATCCAAAATCCATAATGAAAAAAAAACGTTTTGGTTACGGATATATTTTAAATGACATACAACATCTGCTGTGTGGCAGACTTCAGGGAAAAAAGAGAGCCTAACAAAAGAAGATTTATCAGTTCATTAGTTACTGTACTTAATTCTTTTAGTACACAGGGGTGGGTGCCTTCTAGACATAGAGCTTTGCCTGACTTCATTTCATTGAGATCTATCTGCTCCTGTTCCTGTGTTAGGGTAATGATATTACATTAATGATAGGTTATCTCTCTCCACCTTGTTATCTGGCGTTGGCTGCTGATCTGTGAAGACAGCTTGACTTCCACTCCCCTCCAGATGATGGCCCAGTATTATTTATCCCTTTTATCTCTCTCAGCCGCTGACTGGAGTGTTCTGGCGGGGGACCGCCCCCCTGTCAGAACTAGATATGTGCATGACGACAAAATCTGTTTTGTTTCGTCTTGATTCGTTAATCTAGTTATTTTGCTTAGTTAAATTCAGTTGATTCGTTCGATTCGTTTTCAGAATTTGTTTTCAGAATTCGTATTTGGAATTTTCGAATTTACCGATTTTTTTTTCGATTCGAAGCGATCAAATCGATAAATTTTCGAATCGGTCGAAACAAAAATGTTATATTGTTTTCAATTCGAATGCAGCAAAGTGAACAAACAAAAGAAAAATCTCTTCATCAAATGATTACAATGACTCTTTAAATTACCTTTGGCTTAACAAAACACACACACAGTCTTTGATTTCAGCAATATGTGTTCAGATTCGACTGAGGTTCCATGTAAAATTTGATTTGAATTTCAGTCCGAATCAAATGCAGCCACTGTAACGCCCCAGCGGCATTTAACCAGCATCCCCCCCACCCGCCCGCTCGTTGTCTGACCGGCACTTACCCCATCTTGGTGGCGGGTCAGGCAGCGGGTAACAGCAGCGAGCTGTGGGGTGGGCAGGATGCATGAATCTATCCATTACTCATATAGGGGGGTGGCGTGATAGAGGAGGCGGCGCCCGTGCGCCCTTAATTGATGGGCCGCCCCTGGTGCAGCCGGTGGGAAATTTTCCAGCAGGACCTTTTCTCCTTTTCCCCCTCACTTCTGTTTGTTCGGAATGAGCAGTACAGGCTAGTTGTGGTCATGTACACTGCTCTATGCACACTATAAATCTCATAATCCATAGTCCATCTCGGGAAGTCAGATCACAGAAGCAAAAAAAAAGGAATTTGGAGATTTGGAGGAAGCTGAGACTGAGTTAATACATACTTGAATAGGAATTTTTTTTTGTAAATCAGTGTTTAGTGTTGCTTTAACCGCTTAGCGACTGCCTAATGTGTGTATATATATATATATATATATATATATATATATATACTATATACCTAGTATGTGATCTGACACTACCGGGTCTGGGGCGCCGCCGGCGACCCGCTCCCGCTGTGGTTGGACGCAGCGGGAGCCAATCAGGGGGTCCGGCGGACGTGATGTCCGCCGGGACCCGCCGATTGTTCAGGAGAAAAGCTGAACGGCGGTCTGCCTATGTACACAAGGCAGGTCGCCGTTTTGTGAGGAGGGAATGTGCTGCTCCTGTGTTCCTGCTAAGCAGGAACACGGGTCTTTACATTCTCCCAGTAAAAGCACCTCCCCCCACAGTTAGCAATCACTCCCAGGGAACACATTTAACCCTTTGATCACCTCTGATGTTAACCCCTTCCCTGCCAGTGTCATTATTACAGTCAGGGCTTTTTTTCAGCAGGAACTAGGGGGAACTCAGTTCCACCACCTCTGGCTCAGGTCTTCTGCTCCCTGCTCACCACTATCACTCGGTAACACTGAAGTCCAGGTTCTGCATTTACAAGTGATAACTTATCTCCCAGTAGCTCCCACAAGTCAGATCTCCTGCCCAGATCCCACTGAGTGCCGGACAGGGACAAGAGAGATACAGAACAGGTGCCCAGGGTTCAGTGCAGTCATGGGCAGGAGAGGGTGTGTGGTAGGCCGCACCCTCTGTGGGCTCCATTTTTTCCCTGGTGACTAGTTGTTGATGCTCCTACTGCATGATCTCCCTTGCAAGTGACTGTAGTATAGTATAGTATGCTGGGAGGTACTACAGCCGGATAGGTGCTTCAGCTTAATATTGCAACAAAGGTAAGAAATATGACAGGTGGTGGAGCTTTTAAGGAGGGGGGATAAGATAAAGGCAGTGGAGGGAGGGAGGTGTATGCAGAGGGAAGAGCTACTATTTGATGCCATTTGGCAGGTATGTGTGTGTGGCAGGCATGGTTGAGTTCCTGCACCTATTCTCTTAGAAAAAAAAGCCCTGACAGTGACAGTGCATATTTTTGAGCACTGATCACTGTATTAGTGTCACTGGTTCCCAAAAAGGGTCAAACTGTCAGTTAGGTGTCCAATTTGTCCGCCGCAATCTTGCAGTCCCGCTATAAGTCGCTGAGTGCTGCCATTACTAGCAAAAACTAAAAAGTAAATAAATAAAAAATATACCATAGTTTGTAGACATTGTAATTTTTGCGCAAACCAATCAATATACATGTATTGTGATTTTTTTTTTACCAATATATATAGCAGAATACATATTGGCCTAAACTGATGAAGAAATTTGAAATCATTCAAATTTGAAATTTTTTTCATTTTTTTTTTTTGGGAATGTTTTATGACAGAAAGTAAAAAATATTGTTTTTTTTTTTTTTTTCAAAATTGTCGGTCTTTTTTTTTGTATATGCGCAAAACATAAAAACCGCAGAGGTGATCAAATACCACCAAAAGAAAGCTCTATTTGTGGGAAAAAAAGGGACATACATTTGTTTGGGTACAGCGTTGCACGACAGCGCAATTGACAGTTAAAGTAACGCAGTGCCGTATCGCAAAAAAAATGGCCTGGTCATGAAGGGGGGCAAACCTTCCCGGAGCTGAAGTGATCAAAGCAGATCTCTAACTACTCTTTTCTTTTATTCACCACCTTCCCACTTCCCTCCATGAAGCCCCCTTCCAAGGCTTCCAATTTTTTACATCCACTTCCTAGACCAGTGGTGGTGAACCTTGGCACCCCAGATGTTTTGGAACTACATTTCCCATGATGCTCATGCTTTCTGCAGTGTAGTAGAGCATCATGGGAAATGTAGTTCCAAAACATCTGGGGTGCCAAGGTTCGCCATCACTGTCCTAGGCGGAGATGTTAACATGACTCTCATGACCCATCCACACAAGCAAGGTGGATGGAGGAATCCTCCCTGCTGAGACATTGTATTCTAACAATGGGACTCCTCGACAAATGTTTTCCAACATTCCCATTCTAATGATCAATCTCTATCGAGCAGGAACGGCCATAGATGGATGGAAATTTGGCCAGTCCTTGCTGACCTGGCTGAATTTCGATCCATCTCTGGCCAGTTTTAGGTGAAATTCTGTACCAAAACATTGTTTCACATTAAAAGGCATGCTAGGGCTACCTTGTTTACCTTTTTACAACCCTGACAATGATCAGCTGATTATTGTGAAGGAGAACCCTCCCCTCTTAGCACGCTCAAAAATGCATGCTCAAAAGATTTCAGCAAATCCACTGAAATGATAAAAAAGTGCCTTTAAAGCCAGGTTTACATCTTGTTCCCATCATGAATACTTTATTTTAGACTCTGGTCCAGCGGCACCTAGAGTATGCTGTCCAGTTCTGGGCACCAGTCCTCAGGAAGGATGTACTGGAAATGGAGCGAGTACAAAGAAGGACAACAAAGCTAATAAAGGGTCTGGAGGATATTAGTTATGAGGAAAGGTTGCGAGCACTGAACTTATTCTCTCTGGAGAAGAGACGCTTGAGAGGGGATATGATTTCAATTTATAAATACCGGACTGGTGACCCCACAATAGGGATAAAAAATTTTCGCAGAAGGGAGTTTAACAAGACACGTGGCCACTCATTAAAATAAGAAGAAAAGAGGTTTAACATTAAACTACGTAGAGGGTTCTTTACTGTAAGAGTGGCAAGGATGTGGAATTCCCTTCCACAGGCGGTGGTCTCAGCGGGGAGCATCGATAGTTTCAAGAAATTATTAGATAAGCACCTGAACGATCACAACATACAGGGATATACAATGTAATACTGACATATAATCACACATAGGTTGGACTTGATGGACTTGTGTCTTTTTTCGACCTCACCTACTATGTAACTATGAAATGGGTTCAGTGCGAATAGGGACGGCGGGTCCTCTTTTGACTTTGAACCATGAAACAGTTTGATCTTAGCAACAAATTAAATCTGAAATAACCTTCTCTAATCTTGACTAAAAATACGTTAATGTTAAATTCACAGACGGAGAACAGTTGGAAAATATTTTGTGCTTACACGCTCGGCTGCACACTGGCCCCGGTGGACGCTCTACTGGCAGGCCGGATTTGGGAACCGAAGTCCTAAACCAGTTAAATAGCCTTAGTCTGCTGACCCCCAAGTTAGGGCGGAGATCATATGACTTCTGTCCTGACTAATCAACTGTCCAGCCAGGTACAATGACATTGCTATGTACAGAGGACGCTCCTGTGGCTATGACTAACATGTCGCTATCCCCATTTCACAGATTCCTGTTTAAAGGGCCAAAATAAAGTATTTTAAAACCTATTGACTGTAAGGGCATGCTGGAACTTATAGTTGCTCAGCAGATGAGAGGCGAAGAGTTTTTATAGGGTTAGTCCACCTAAAACTGATATTTTAGTGTTTAGTAGCAGCTGGAAAATTAAATGTGATTGCAAAAATATATATATATATATACCCCCAGCACTGCAAGGGTTTACCTTTCATTATTTCTAGGGGTTTCAGAGGAGGTTTGGCATTCCAAGCGGTAGGTGCTCCCTCGGCGTCATCATGTACAATGCAGGGCTATTAACCCTGGCAGGCATGCAACTACATCTAAAAGCGACTTAAAAAGGCAGCAGCACGGGACCAGTTGCATAGACAGGGGGAGATATAGATTGTGGACAAGGAAAACGTGCTTCAGCCAGGATTAAGATAAGTTACATAGTTACATAGTAGGTGAGATTGAAAAAAAGTCCATCAAGTCCAACCTATGTGTGTGATTATATGTCAGTATTACATTGTATATCCCTGTAAGTTGCGGTCGTGCAGGTGCTAATCTAATAGTTTCTTGAAACTATCGATGCTCCCTGCTGAGACCACCGCCTGTGGAAGGAAATTCCACATCCTTGCCGCTCTTACAGTAAAGAACCCTCTACGTAGGTTAAACCTCTTTTCTTCTAATTTTAATGAGTGGCCACGAGTCTTGTTAAACTCCCTTAAGCAAAAAAATTTTTTCCATATTGTGGGGTCACCAGTACAGTATTTGTAAATTGAAATCATATCCCCTCTCAAGCGTCTCTTCTCCAGAGAGAATAAGTTCAGTGCTCACAACCTTTCCTCATAACTAATATCCTCCAGACCCTTTATTAGCTTTGTTGCCCTTCTTTGTACTCGCTCCATTTCCAGTACATCCTTCCTGAGGACTGGTGCCCAGAACTGGACAGCATACTCTAGGTGCGGCCGGACCAGAGTCTTGTAGAGCGGGAGAAGTATTAATCCTATTCTTGTACCCCCTTGACGTAAGGAGAATTCAAGTGTTTAGGCAACTCCATAGTCAAAGCGCTGGCCTTAATAGGCAACCAACAGAGCAGGAAATACTGGTAATTATGGCCTTGAGTGGTTGGCAATAAACCAGAATTTAGATCTGAATTGTAAGCCTTGCAAGTAGAAAGGAATTGTATTGCATAAGAGACTTACATTTTTCGTCCAGTTAATGGACACAAATCGAAAATCAGTTGTAAAGTTTTTGAGCCAAAAAATCGAAGGAAAAGTTTGGAAAACTTCTGCCGAACGGAAGATAAATTGAAAGGTTAATGTGTTTTTCGCCCATTAAAAATTGAACTGTTGGTATTGCGCATATGTGACCCAGAAGCAAAAAAAAAAGAATGAAAAACGGATTCATTTATATCCATTGAACGATTTATTGTTCAAAATTTGGTCATTACATGCTGGCAATATCGTTTGCTCTCACGATCGTGTTTTTGTGTTTCGAAATCGGGTTCGAACGATTTTTCAACTAGTGCATGGCTAGCAATACAGAGACTTCTCGCCTCCCTTATCGCAAGATTCTTCAGAAAAAGCATTCTCAACCAGGGTTCTGTGAAATGCTAGGGTACCACCAAAGATTGCTGGAGGTTTTTTTGGGCTCTGACTGGTTGACCTTCTATATAGTGGTGTCTGCATGGTTCTGTATCCAATGCCACATGGTAGAGCCAGCAGTGTGACACCAATGGTATTTTAAGCTATTTGAAAAGGTAGTATTATGAACACCACTGCAAGGGGGGCATTTCTACCACTGACTACCAATGTAAAAGAAGCGTTCGTCCCATTGACCACTAATATACCGTAAGGAGAGCATTCTTCCCACTGACCACCACTGTAAGGAGTTTTCTTTGCAATATTAGGGGCGTTCTTTCAGTGAGACCACCTCCGTAAGAAGTTTTCTTCCCACTGACGGCCAATGTAAGGAGCATTCTTCCCACTGACCTCCAATGTAAGAGGCATTACTTCCTCAGTAGGAAGAATGCTCCTTACATTTGTGGTCAGTCACCAATGTAAGGAGCATTCTTCATACTGACCACCAACGTAGGGAACTTTTTTCCCACTAATCCCAATAAATTTGTTTTAGCAGGGGTTCCCTGGGACCTGAAAAAATATTATACTGTAAAGGGTCCGCTGGGTTAAAAAGTTGAGAAAGCCTGCTTTAGAATGTACAATGAGTTACATCATCCCAGCTCAGCCAGGTACAGTGTGTATTGATTGATTTTGTTTTTCTTTGAGCAAGAGGCAGACTCAATCTAGCCTGGCCTGCTGTGCACTATAAGGGTGCATGAGTTCGCATGTTGGCTTGTAGTTCCATGCGACTACCCCCTTGGAGAACTGTGCATGCTTATGAACTGGTGTCAAGCAGAGGTGGCTCTAGGCTTTGTGAGGCCTTAGGCAAAACTTACACATGAGGCCCCACGGACTGGGACGCTCCGTGATGATGCCGCTATTCCTCAGGCTGCGGGCAGTATCTGATTTGTCCGTCAGCTCCTAAGCCACAGAGTCCCAGTGGGGGTAGGTGGAGCCGCCGGCGTCAACTTCAGTGATTGAGAACAGGCAAATTAGGCGGCCGCGAGGCCCCTGTGAGTGCGAGGCCTTAGGCGACCGCCTAATTTGCCTAATTAGAGAGCCACCTCTGGTGTCAAGTGTCAGGAAGAGTGATAAAAGCCATGTTTAAGCACTGCAGACCTGATGGTAGGCAAGCATTTTTTACAACGAAAGTCAAGGTTTACATACAACTTACAAAATACCTAGCAGTTTCCTTTGGTCTGGGCATACCTGCTATGCCCATTATGAGGAGCTTCAACCATCCCTGCAGCAAATTCCCAGGCCTGCAGATGTGCTGTACCCATATTAAGGGTCCACCACTATCCCTGATGGATCTTCTATTTGTTTTAGATTATAGTGGATATAAAAGGAGTAGCAGAACACACAAAGGTGGACAGGAACAGTGTCTGGAAATATGGCAATGAGAATTCACTATTATTTTTTTTTCTTGGTGCTAAGTTGTTTCCTAATGAACAAAAAAAAGTGAACCATGAAATCACAACACACAAAAAGTGCATGGGTTTACTATAATGGACCAACCGCTGAAGAGGAAGGTCCTCAATCCCCGATCCCTGAAGGGTAATGGCTCCTCTCAGGGACAAGGCACTCTATTGCCTACCCAGGCTGAAACCAGGTGTTCCTTAGGGATCTGGTTTTCCAAGTACTTAACGAGGGCTCACCCACAGAGACCCCAGGTTGGAAACAGGAAAACAACCAGAGGACCACAGATCCTCTCCCAGACAGACCTGCTCCCTAATGCCGCTTACACACGGGAGGACTTTTCGACCGGACTGGTCCGACAGACTTTCCGACGGACTTTTGACGGACTTTTGACGGACTTCCGACAGACTTTTTAACGAACGGACTTGCCTACACACTATCACACCAAAGTTCGATGGATTCGTACGTGATGACATACGACCGGACTAAAATAAGGAAGTTGATAGCCGGTAGCCAATAGCTGCCCTAGCGTGGGTTTTCGTCCGTCGGACTAGCATACAGACAAGCGGATTTTTCGACCGGACTCGAGTATGTCTGAAAGATTTGAAACATATTTCAAATCTAAAGTCCGTCAGATTTTTGACCGAAAAAGACCGCTGCAGGTCCGATGGAGCCCACACACGGTCGGATTGTCCACCGGATTCGGACCAGTCCGGTTGAAAAGTCCGCCTGTGTGTATGCGGCATTAGTCTCTGTGCAAAAGAACCCAAAAACAAACACACATGCACTGTAAGTATCTATGATAAATAAGTGGAAAAAAAGTGACAAGGCAGTCCTTCCAGCCTGTATTAAAATGACTGTGGATTGTCCATAAGTCTGCCCAAAAAGTGAGTTCAAGAAAAGCAAAAATGTTGTGACCAAGTGCCAGTGAGACTCATTGGGATGCCAAACCCATAGTGTTTTTGTGGCACGCCTGGGATGCCACTCCCAGGGGACACATCACCTGGAGCTCCTTGTGCCTCCCAGCCCATGACCAGACTTATGGAGCAGTCATCCCTACCATGAAGGCATTAGCTTAGGGGGTCCTGTCCTACAACCGGGGACAAGCTTGGACTCTGGATGAAGACTGAGCTCTTTTTTAAAACATTATTGGTGTGGCTATTATCATAAAAAGATCAGGAACATTTGAGCAAAGTCAAAAGTCTTTATCTACATGCTGTCCTGGTTTAATGCCTCATAGAAAAGTACTGAAGCCAAAGGGTCAGCTTGACAACCAGGCATTATTGTCAGTACAACAAATGGCAAGTTGGCAACATGTACAGTATCTCACAAAAGTGAGTACACCTCTCACAGTTTTGTAAATAATTTATTATATCTTTTCACATGACAACACTGATGAAATGACACTTTGCTACAATGTAAAGTAATGAGTGTACAGCTTGTATAACAGTGTAAATTTGCTGTCCCCTTAAAAAAACTCAACACACAGCCATTAATGTGTAAACCGCTGGCAACAAAAGTAAGTGAAAATGTCCAAATTGGGCCCAAAGTTTCAATATTTTGTGTGGCCACCATTATTTTCCAGTACTGCCTTAACCCTCTTGGGCATGGAGTTCACCAGAGCTTCACAGGTTGCCACTGGAGTCCTCTTCCTTGCGCTCCTCCACCTTCCATTTGAGGATGTCCCACAGATGTTCAATAGGGTTTAGGTCTGGAGACATGCTTGGCCAGTCCATCACCTTTACCCTCAGCCTCTTTACCAAGGCAGTGGTTATCTTGGAGGTGTGTTTAGAGTCATTATCATGTTGGAATACTGCCCTGTGGCCCAGTCTCGGAAGGGAGGGGGTCATGCTCTGCTTCAGTATGTCACAGTACATGTTGGCATTCATGGTTCCCTCAATGAACTGTAGATCCCTAGTGCCGGCAGCACTAATGCAGCCACAGACCATGACACTCCCACCACCATGCTTGACTGTAGGCAACACACACTTGTCTTTGTACTCCTCACCTGGTTGCCGCCACACACGCTTGACACCACCTGAACCAAATAATTTTGTCTTGATCTCATCAGACCACAGGACATGGTTCCAGTAATCCGTGTCCCTAGTCTGCTTGTCTTCAGCAAACTGTTTGCGGGGTTTCTTGTGCATCATCTTTAGAAGAGGCTTCCTTCTGGGATGACAGCCATACAGACCAATTTGATGCAGTGTACGGCTTATGGTCTGAGCACTGACAGGCTGACCCCCCCACTCCTTCAACCTCTGCAGCAATGCTGGCAGCACTCATTTCCCAAAGACAACTTCTGGATATGACGCTGAGCACGCGCACTCAACTTCTTTGGTCGACCATGGCGAGGCCTGTTCTGTGTGGAACATGTCCCGTTAAACCGCTGTATGGTCTTGGCCACCGTTATGCAGCTCAGTTTCAGGGTCTTGGCAATCTTCTCATAATCTAGGCCATCTATATGTAGAACAACAATTCTTTTTTTCAGATCCTTCAGAGGGTTCTTTGCCATGAGGTGCCATGCTGAACTTCCAGTGACCAGTATGAGAGAGTGAGAGCGATAGCACCAAATTTAAAACACCTGAGACCTTGAAACACTAACGAGTCACATGACACCGGGGAGGAAAAATGGCTTATTGGGGTCAATTTGGACATTTTCACTTAGGGGTGTACTCACTTTTGTTGCCAGCGGTTTAGACATTAATGGCTGTGTGTTGAGTTATTTTGAGAGGACAGCAAATTTACACTGTTATACAAGCTGTACACTCACTACTTTACATTGTAGCAAAGTGTCATTTCTTCAGTGTTGTCACATGAAAAGATATAATAAAATATCCACAAAA
The DNA here is from genome assembly GCA_037952835.1 of Lithobates septentrionalis. Taxonomy (NCBI): domain Eukaryota; kingdom Metazoa; phylum Chordata; class Amphibia; order Anura; family Ranidae; genus Lithobates; species Lithobates septentrionalis. The sequence goes on from JBBDGP010000386.1 coordinate 1,849,587, forward strand.
TGGTGAGGGGTGTACTCACTTGAAGAGCCATTGCAACAATGTGATCTCTGCATAACTTTGATGTGCAGTCTTTCCCATTATGCTAGCTGCCAAGTTGGGCAAAAAGTCAGCAATGCGAAGCTAGGCAAGTGATTTTACAAGGTAGGAAGTTAGTACCGGATAAAATTTCACCTCTCGCTATATTACCTTCATTATGAATATCTGCTGCACCAATAATCTCCTGAAGCTTGCACAAATTTAGTCATGAAAGTCAATAAAAATAATTTTTCATCCCTTTTAAATGCCTTTTACAACCAAATGAAGTAACAAAAGCATTAATCATCCCACAGACACAGCCAGCAGCACAGCTATGAAGATATGAACAAGTACTAGTGAGTTACCCTTCTGTGTTGCATCTTCCAGACTTTGATCATGCCGCGTTGTTATATCCCCTCCAATAGAAAATTATACGATCTACAGATCTCGTTGTAAGTGTGCCGCAGCCGCCATAACACCTCAGGTGAGAATTACATCATTGGATGAGATTGATGCTTAATAGACATATTCATTACACTGGGCAGGGGATAGAGAGAAGACTTGTTCTGCTGGCGTCAGTGATCACTTTGGATTATAGAGGCTCATTATCACTAATCCACCATGACTGACAGGTGCAGTGCCTGCCGCACACCTGCCACTGGGGATGCCGTGAAAGTAATCAAGGAGATTCTCGACAATATTTTGCAATGGCCAATGAAGAAAATGCTAACCCTAGACATGGAATGACAGCCAAAAATGGCACATTGGGAGAGGTTTACTAAAACTGAAAAACTCAGAATCTGGCACACCTGTATATGGTAGCCAATCGACTTCTAACTTCAGCTTATTCAATTAAGCTTTGACAAAAAAACCTGAAGGCTGATTGGTTTCTGTGCAGAAATTTTGCACTCTCCAGTTGCAGTAAATCAACTCCATTGTGTCTATAGGGTGCTTGCATGACAAACCAACACACCATGATGTTGGAGAAGAATGAGGTTAGAGAAATCTGATCAATATTGTTCCTTTTGCTATAAGAGTTTTCTTTTACTCCTCTGTAAGCCGAGAGCCAAGGAGAGCTTGCAGGCCATATGTCTGTAAACAGGTTAAAATAGCTAGTTAGGCGCTGTCCTGGCCAGGAAGGTAGGATTTAATGCCTTCTTTGGTCTTTTGGTGGGTTCTTTTATAAGTCCAGCCCACCAATCCTTTGGTACATAAAAATGCGACAGTGGTCTGGTACAAAGAGGCCCCAAGAGAGATCCAGTGAAGAGTCAACAAGATGTCCTCATTAGAGAGCTGAGAGGTCCAAGGCCCACATCAGGTCTGATCCCTATAAGGGAATGAGATGGAGGACAATACGTGCGAGGAGCAGAAGGATGTCGCTCATGCCTTGATGTAAAGTCATCAGAACTTGGGGTTTGCCCCAAAGACACAAGATCTGGAAGAATGCCTCTGTTGGACTCTGTGTTATCTGTGTTATCAATACCTTTGCAGGTATTCAGTGCAAGGCCTGTAGTTAGAGTTAGGGAATTAGGGAAAAATTATGCCTTTAAATTTGGACTCTGTAAATGTCTTTGAACCTTTTTTAAATTAAGCCTTTGAAACATGTCCCTGCCTAGTCTGAAATTGCTAAAAGGGGTGTAATGCAAGTAATGGGCACACATAGTCCACCAAGTGGGTCTTAAACTCCTTTGGGTATGAAGACATTGGTGTGGAGTAGTGTGAAGACACAAGTGGTTACTTAGGGTAACGGACGTTCTACAGCAGCCTGTCAATAGTATACCTGTTATACTGTACCTGTTATAGGTGGAACGGCCTCTAGCAGCAAAGGAGATGTTACATAGTTACATAGCTACTTAGTAGGTGAGGTTGAAAAAAGACACAAGTCCTCTTACAGTAAAGAACCCTCTACATAGTTTAAGGTTAAACCTCATTTCTTCTAATTTTAATGAGTGGCCACGAGTCTTGTTAAACTCCCTTCCGCAAAAAAATTTTATCCCTATTGTGGGGTCACCAGTACGGTATTCGTAAATTGAAATCATATCCCCTCTCGAGCGTCTCTTCTCCAGAGAGAATAAGTTCAGTGCTCTCAACCTTTCCTCATAACTAATATCCTCCAGACCCTTTATTAGCTTTGTTGCCCTTCTTTGTACTCGCTCCATTTCTAGTACATCCTTCCTGAGGACTGGTGCCCAGAACTGGACAGCATACTCCAGGTGCAGCCGGACCAGAGTCTTGTAGAGCGGGAGAATTATCATTTTATCTCTGGAGTTCATCCCCTTTTTAATGCCAATATTCTGTTTGCTTTGTTAGCAGCAGCTTGGCATTGCATGCCATTGCTGAGCCTATCATCTGCTAGGACCCCCAGGTCCTTTTCCATCCTAGATTCCCCCAGAGGTTCTCCCCCCAGTGTAAAGATTGCATTCATATTTTTGCCACCCAAATGCATTATTTTACATTTTTCTACATTAACCATTTAAGGACCGAGCCTCTTTTTGAGATATGTTGTTTACAAGTTAAAAACTGTTTTTTTCGCTAGAAAATTACTTAGAACCCCCAAACATTATACATTTTTTTTTCTAACACCCTAGAGCAGTGTTCGTCAACTCCTGTCCTCAGGGCCCACTAACAGGCCAGGTTTGCAAGATAACTGAAATACATCACAGGTGATATCATTTGCTGCTCAGTGATTGCAGTATTCTAGTCTGCATCTCCCCAAGGTAATACATAAAACCTGGCCTGTTAGTGGGCCATGAGGACAGGGTTGATGACCACTGCTCTAGAGAATAAAATTGCGGTTGTTGCAACACTTTCTGTCACACCCCAGCGGTCTTACAAGCGCACTTTTTTTGGAAAAAATACACTTTTTTGAATTAAAAAATAAGACAACAGTAACGTTAGCCCAATTTTTTTTTCATAATTTGAAAGATAATGTTACGCCGAGTAAAGTAATACCCAACATGTCACGCTTCAAAATTGCGCCCGCTCGTGGAATGGCGACAAACTTTTACCCTTACAAATCTCCATAAGCGATGTTTAAAAAATTCTACAGGTTGCATGTTTTAAGTTACAGAGGAGGTCTAGGGCTAGAATTATTGCTCCCGCTCTACCGATCGCAGTGATACCTCACATGTGTGGTTTGGACACCATTTTCATATGCGGGCGCTACTCACGTATGCGTTCGCTTCTGCACGCGACAGGGTGCATTTAAAAAAAATGTTTTTTATTTTATTTTTTATTTTTACACTGTTTTTTTTTTCAAAAATTGTGTCACTTTTATTCCTATTACAAGGAATGTAAACATCCCTTGTAATAGAAAAAAGCATGACAGGACCTCTTAAATATGAGATCTGGAGTAAAAAATATATACATACTCTATCCAATTTAAAATAAATTAATTACTATAACAATATATGAACATACCTAACATAGGCGTGCGCAAGGGGTGTGCCAGGTGTGCCTGGGCACACCCTAATCCTGGGGCTGGCAACCCGTCAGTCACGATCTACCTGTTGATCGCGGGAAGGTGAAAGGTAAACCACGATCCCTCCTCGCCGACCCCCAGAACCTGGACATCAGGGGTGGGATCGGTACCAATATATGCCACCCCCTCCACTCCCCCTGTCCCTCTTCTTTCTGTTGCCCTGGTCCCCCTTTGCTCCCCCCTCCCCCCATTGTTTCAGGATGAAGTGTGGGGAAGAGGCTTGTAAATATGTCACGCACACATTTGTGTTTGAGCTTTGAGGTGCACACCCTAATGCATTAGGCTGCGCACACCTATGATACCTAATGAACATGTGGAATCTGTTTGACATGTAATGTTCTAGATCTGCAAAAAGGAGACATATACAAATTAACAACTGGAATCTGTCTGACATTTTGTAATATGTTAGGACTTTTTGGAATCCCCTTTTGGTGCACTGATATCATTGGGAATTTGCTGCAGGTGTTGGCTTCCCTTACCCTCTGAGGTTGTCCTCAGCGTGACTGCTTGCAAGTCCCATCGGATCAATCCTTCACGCTTTTGGGACACGAATGGGTATGGACCCTCGGGGATTATCCAACGGTTTTAAACTTCTGGTCAAGAGATCTTGATCAAGAGATTAATACATGTTGGAATATTTCCTTCTTTTGAGATACTAAATATATCTCTTTATAGCAAACCAATCCCCTGAAGAAGACCATATGGGTCGAAACGCGTCGGGACACCGCCACAACAGACTAATGATCGTGTGATGCTGTAATTTTGTGTTTGCTTTCTGTAAATGTGAAATGTTTGTGTTATCCCTTGACCAGTTTATATTGCTTGATACGGCAACATGTTATTGATCTTACATGTTTTCAATAAAATATAAATCCTTTCTGAATTGCCTATATTGCTGTTTTAAAGCCACCCGGGGGAACCTTCCCATGATACACAAATTGTTTTGGGGTGTGCCTCTCCTGTATGTGTCTTTCCCTTTGCTCGTTTACATTGGAGTTAAGCCATCCAGGACTTTTGTTCGCTCATTTAAATTTATTACCCAATAGGATGCATTGGCTAATGCCCTTATTTAATATGCTCTTAATGCCAACCTATCTCTCCTCCGTGTTCTTTGTTCCTAAGATTTTATCCCAATTTATACCTTCTAGCAAGGTTTGTAGTTTAGGGAAGTTGGCTCTTTTGAAATTCAGTGTCTTTGTATTCCCCTTATGTTTCCTATTTGTGTGATTTATACAGAAGCCAATTGACCTGTGATCGCTGTTTCCTAAATTGCCCCGTATTTCCACATCTGTGATCAGGTCTGTATTGTTGGTAATCAGTAGATGCCGTAACTCTTTATTTCTAGTTGGTGCGTCTACCATCTTAACCATGAAATTGTCCTGCAAGACATTTAGGAACTGGCGAGCCTTAAGCCGCGTACACACGGGAGGACTTTTCGACCAGACTGGTCCAACGGACTTTCCGACGGACTTTCAACGGACTTTTGACGGACTTCCGATGGACTTTTTAAGGAACGGACTTGCCTACACACGATCACACCAAAGTCCGACGGATTCGTACGTCATGACATACATCGGACTAAAATAAGGAAGTTGATAGCCAGTAGCCAATAGCTGCCCTAGCGTCGATTTTTGTATATCGGACTAGCATACAGACGAGCGGATTTCAGGGTCTGGTGGAGTTACGACGTAAAGATTTAAAGCATGTTCCAAATCTAAAGTCTGTCAGATTTTTGACTGGAAAAATCCGCTGAAGGTCCGATGAAGCCCACACACGATCGGATTGTCCGCCGGACTTGGTCCATCAGACCAGTCCGGTTGAAAAGTCAGACCGTGTGTACGCTGCATTAGACGAATGTGCAGTTCCTTCCGCCCAGTCTATGTCTGGATAATTAAAATCCCCCATTATGATGACACTTCCCATCCTTGCTGCTAATCCAAATTGTGATAGGAGATCTGTCTCCCCCTCTCCCCTCAGGTTAGGGGGCCTATAGTATACTCCCAGTATTATTTCCCACCTTTGCTTCATCCCTTTGGAGCTCTACCCATAAGGATTCCACCTCCTCCCTAGCTCCCTTAGTGAAGTAATCTCTCACATTCACTTGTACATTATTCTTGATATATAGGCAAGTTATATATGTTGTTGGCACTTCTTCCCCCAGCGGTCTTTCTATCCGAGCAACAGGAGCAGATTCACACCGCAGAGGTTCCCATCCTGTACAGAGGAACATAAATTCAGGGTGCACGGCGGAGCTCACTCCGCTACTGGGGAATGATAGTGGAGAACGCTGGAAAGGTGAATGTGGACAGGGCTCAACATGTCTCTCAAAAATGAAGATTACAGAGATGGAGTACATAGTCCCAGGGAACTGAGAGTTAACTGGAGAACAGCAAGTGTAAATGGTGTACGTTTATCTCTAAGAGTAGAGGCCCGCCTTAAAGTTGAATATACCCCCATGGCAGCCTCAACCTGGTCCCAGGGCACTGATGAAAATGGCACAAAGCAAAGGTACCCCGTGTGTAGTCACGTGACCCTGTACAAGGTACCAAGCGTAGCCCAGAAGGACCCACCCTGGGGAAGGCCTCCCATGTGACCCTTGCTTGGCGCCCAACGAGGAGGGAAACATAGAGGACGTGGCAAACAACTACCACCATACCCTTACATGTCTAACAAGTCCAGCTGGCCTCTGAGGTCTGCAAGAAGTAGGGAAGAGAAATTTTGAGGTTTTCACATTGCCAACATTTTGGTCAAAGTCGGGACATTTCAGTCAATAGGGAAGGAAAAATTAAGGTGATTTTCTTGGTGTTTTTTAAAGTGGAACTAAGCTTAACAAATAATAAAATCTGCTAGAAAGTGGAGTGTTTTGGGCAGAAGAGTCATGGAAAGTCACTTCTGACAAAAAAAAAATGCATCTACATGCTTCAGGCAATTTGCTCTTCTCAGTATACAGTGGATGGTGCTTATGCAGTGTGCAGCGTAGACTCAGGCTCATTCGCAGCTTCTTAGAGATCCCAGAATAGGAGCCAGATGCCAGGAATGAAGTTATATCATTAGAGGCTCTCCAATGGCCAAAGAGGATGATGGGGGACCTGAAAGTAGTGTTGCAGGAAATGGCGGTGGACAGAGCCTGCATCAAAAAGTTCAGGCATGTATTCTGTGCACATTTTTGCAAGAGCCCATCCACCAACACGGAATTTATTTTCCTCTACCAGGGTGCAATTGACTTTAAAGTGTACCTGTGCTTATACTATGGGCGTTAAAATATTTGGCAATCATAAACACGTCAAAGAGCATTAAACCAATTCCTCTCTAGCTGCATCTTCTTAGATATAATTCATCTTCATAGATCATAGCAGACTCTGAATCAGTTTTCAGTCATTTCCTAGGCTGCACAGACATACCAGCTTGTCCTAATGTTACAGGCTTGTGTGGGACCCCCACAATCACACAGTTCACCAGCACCCACATGCCGGTCACATTAGGACACGTGGCTGTGTCCATGCAGCCTCTGCATCCTAACAGACTTCGATGGGCTGTCTGCCTGCAGCACCTGTCGACTAGGGATGCTTAAAAAAAATAACACATTCACTGTATACAGGCCTTCAAGCCCATGTGAACAAGGCCAGCTTTCTGCACCTGCTGTTTGTTTACATTAGAGGACTAACAGGCTGCCAAGTCTCTTCAGCCACAGAAAATAAGGGGTGAGGAGCTGTGACTTCAATGCCTTTGTTGAAGGTTTGAAGTAGACATGCGCAATTAGTTTAGTTCCAAATTAGTTTTTTTAACGAATATCGACAAAATCGTTAATACGGAACTATCCGAATTAACAAAGACCCCTTTTAACGAATTTTTCCAAATATTCGTAAATTCGAACATCTGAAAATTCATAAACTTGTAAATTTGTAAATTCAAATATTCGAAAATTCGTAAATTTGAATATTCGAAAATTCAGAAATTCCAAAATTCATTAGTTGTCGTTTCAGTTGTAGTTGTTGTTGTTTCAGTCGTAGTTATTGTTGTTTCAGTTGTAGTTGTTGTTGTTGTAGTTGTTGTTTCAGGTGTTGTTGTTGTATTCAGTTGTTGTTGTTGTTTCAGTTGTAGTTGTTGTTGTTGTAGTTGTTGTTTCAGGTGTTGTTGTTGTATTCAGTTGTTGTTGTTGTTTCAGTTGTAGTTGTTGTTGTTGTTTCAGTAGTTGTTTTCAGTTGTTGTTGTTTCAGTTGTTGTTTTCAGTTGTCGTTGTTTCAGTTGTTGTTGTTTCAGTAATTGTTGTTTCAGTTGTTGTTGTTTCAGTAGTTGTTGTTTCAGTTGTTGTTTCAGTAGTTGTAGTATTCAGCTGTTGTTTGTTTCAGTTATAACTTAACTATTACTAACTATTAAACTATAGGTATTTGAATTTCCTTCCAAGTTTGGGTGTTAGAGAACGTAACGAATATGAATTTATCCGAAGTTACAAATTATCCGAAATAACGAATGCCATATCTAAACGAACGATTTTCAAATTTACGAATGTTCGAATTTCCGAATTTTCAAATTTACGATCATAACGAATGACCCGGAAAATGAAAAAAAGAAAAAACGCATGAAACGAAAATGAAAAAGAGCAAATTTTTTGGCAGTGCACATGTCTAGTTTGACGACAAATTGCTCCACAGTGCCGACAGCTACGGAGGACAGTGATGGCTTGTTTTAAAATTCTTTTTGGCTTGTCTGTCAACAATATGTAAACACTTTAATGCGCATAGTCTGGGTGCATTTTGAAGATTCTCAACTCCTTTAGTAAACCAGCCTTGGGCCATCAACAGATGTATAGAAGAAAGAATTCCCTTATTGAATTTAAATGTCCGTGTCATGGCCACACCATATGACCAAATGTCTTTGGACACCTGACCATCACTCCTATATGATCTTGTTGGACATCTCATACCATAACCGTGCACATTAATGTGGAGTTGCCCACCTTTGTGACTATAAAAGCCTCCACTGTTCTGGGCAGACTTTCCTCAAGATTTTGTAGTGTGTCGGAATTCATGCCCATTCAGCAAAAGGAGCATTTGTGAGGTCAGGTAATAATTTAGAAGGAGAAAGCCTTAATGCTTTTTTTTTTCTACAACAGGTACTGCCTGCTTTAAGAAACATAATTCTTTCTAGGTTTGCATCAAAATTTATAAAATCGCTATGTTTACCCCTAATGGTCAGCCAATTAGATGTGGAAATTCCACTATATAGCCAAATTGTAGTACAGGCATATCAGTCACAGTAAAAAAAATAAAAAACAAATGAACCGCGCTAAAAAATGAGTCCAATCAATATAAGTGAAAAAAGATTTAACAGAGTCCACATGGCATAATAGATCCTCCTAAATGATGAATAGAGAACAAACTTATGGATATTCTGCTTACCAGAACGTAAGCGAGGTTAAACAGGTGGCTTTAAACCCAGCCTGGGCCTTTCAGTGTGCTCCAAGAGGGGTAGGATCCGACAGACTCATGTAGCGGACCGAATCCACATAGGTGTAGAAAAACATACAAAAAACATAGCGTAATACTGACAAAAATAATTACCCTAAAAAGGAGTGCTCATACAAAAAACATTTAAAGGATCATGAGACCCCAAAATGTTTAGCAAACCAGGGGCGTGAAGGCAAAAAAAGGGGGAAGTGACATGCAACATGCAAAAAAAGTGATGTCTTTGAATCAAAAACTAATATTATATCTGATTACCAGAAGTAGAATTTAAATAGGCGAGTACAGATCCAAAGAGGAAAAAAATAAAACACCCAGTGCTCAGATATGGGGGGCCGCTTACCAGATGGTAAACCAGTGAAGGTATGACAGCGGTAGGCTAATAGCCCTGGTAAACCCAGAACGAGGTCCTGACCAGAACTGAAGGGGTTCCTGCTCACCAAAAGATCAGCTAGAAGGGGCCAAAAACGAAATGGTGGTGGCGTCACCGCGATCCCGTCCCGGCAGACTCCTCACAAGCTCCGATCATAGGTGTTCAGAAAGGAGAAGCAGCCAATAGTGTCATACCGTAACAAATCCCCATTGACAACGTCAACCTGTGACGAAACGCGTCTGGGAGGGACGTTCTGACGTCACCACGTTTGCCCTGTTGTGGACGGGAGCTATCTGAGTGCCGGCCGGCATCACTGTTTTTCTTTCGTTTTCTGAATGTAAGTGTTTTTACCTTTGAATAAATTGGATTTGTTACGGTATGACACTATTGGCTGCTTCTCCTTTCTGAACACCTATGATCGGAGCTTGTGAGGAGTCTGCCGGGACGGGATCGCGGTGACGCCACCACCATTTCGTTTTTGGCCCCTTCTAGCTGATCTTTTGGTGAGCAGGAACCCCTTCAGTTCTGGTCAGGACCTCGTTCTGGGTTTACCAGGGCTATTAGCCTACCGCTGTCATACCTTCACTGGTTTACCATCTGGTAAGCGGCCCCCCATATCTGAGCACTGGGTGTTTTATTTATTTCCTCTTTGGATCTGTACTCGCCTATTTTAAATTCTACTTCTGGTAATCAGATATAATATTAGTTTTTGATTCAAAGACATCACTTTTTTTGCATGTTGCATGTCACTTCCCCCTTTTTTTGCCTTCACGCCCCTGGTTTGCTAAACATTTTGGGGTCTCATGATCCTTTAAATGTTTTTTGTATGAGCACTCCTTTTTAGGGTAATTATTTTTGTCAGTATTACGCTATGTTTTTTGTATGTTTTTCTACACCTATGTGGATTCGGTCCGCTACATGAGTCTGTCGGATCCTACCCCTCTTGGAGCACACTGAAAGGCCCAGGCTGGGTTTAAAGCCACCTGTTTAACCTCGCTTACGTTCTGGTAAGCAGAATATCCATAAGTTTGTTCTCTATTCATCATTTAGGAGGATCTATTATGCCATGTGGACTCTGTTAAATCTTTTTTCACTTATATTGATTGGACTCATTTTTTAGCGCGGTTCATTTGTTTTTTATTTTTGTCTTGTGGGCCCCACTTCTAACCGCAGCTTATTGAACTTTACTTAATTCAATTTATTTATTTTAGGGTGTCATTGTATCTATATTCACTATTATTATTGTTATAATTTTTTTACTGTTTTTTTCCAAGCGCAATTTTTGTTTTTTATTATTTATATCAGTCACAGTGAAGTTAAACAGATAGGAAGGTCCCAAGCTAAGTAAAGAGACCTTTTTCAGGCATATGATGTCATCACTCTCTGCAGTATTGTACTTTGAGCCCGGGGGGGGGGGGGGGGGCGTGATAACTAGCCCCAGAGGGTGTGCCCATGACACCCTTTGTTCAATGGAGTCAGGACGCCATCTGGAACAGACGTGCGCACGTTGACACTTGCGTTAAATTCTGGAACTTACGGGAACCGCCCAATTTAAGGAAAGAGGCAGTGACAGAAGATTGCTGGAGGATTTTTAGCTATCTGTGTTACTTTGCTACAGTGTAACCTACGTCTATCCTGATTCCTCATTACTAACTTAGCTTGTCTCGGGGTTCTCCTTCTGCTTGACTTCTGCTTATGACCTCGGCCCATTTAAGGATTCTCCTGATGCACCGTGTATGACCCTTGCCTAGCTCCTGACTATTCTGCTGTCTCCATCCTCCTGAATAACCGTGTATGACCTTGGTTCTGGCTCCTGACCACATTGTTATCATCTCATCTTCTAAAGGTGTCATCTACTGCTGAAGCCTGACCTGCTCTACCACTGGTGTACCACTGGTGTACCTTGTTCCTGCTAATGCCCACATCCACCTGCCTGAGAACTACCCAGTCAAGTCAAGTACATGGTCTTGGCTGAAGTTACAAGAGGGCTTCCCTTGCATCTATGGTCCAAGCACCCTTACAGGTGATGGCAGGGAGTGCAAGACTTTTAGAAGAAAAGGTGCCGATAGGCTGGTTCGCTGATGTCTCCTCCAGGAAGGAAGGGAAGCCCTCTTGTAACTTCAGCCTCCGACCATGTACGTGACAGAAGGTGGAATGCCTGTATGATGAGCCAAAACCAGTACTTGGAATATAGATAAGCTCTATATTTGAAACTCCCCAGAAAAGTTAACATTTTTGAATTTCTCTGCTCCAAGGCGTTCACTTTCCCAAGTAGCCAGTGCCAAAGAGACCCCGGGTATCAATTTTACATTTGCCATGAGCCTTTTTCAGTAAACTTCAAAAGAAAAAGAAAAAAAAAATCCTGCTATTGTAAGGAGTTAGATTTGCAAACAACTGGAGAAATTAAACTCAAGAGAAAAAAAGCATTTGGACTTGGTGGAGAGCATGCTTGTCATGCTGGGAAAATTAATGAGGAACACTTCATTCCGATGAAGGATTATTTGGACTCCTCTGCCAAGGTCATGGAGACCTGGGAGGCTCTGCAGCTACGGCTGATTGTGAAACTTCAGTCTGTCCATAGGAACTTAACAGAAGCCACCGATAAGAGTATAATCAATGGAAGGCCGAGGGGATGTTTGTCTGCTTACATTCGCTGTATATTTTGTAAAAAGAAAATAAAACATTTTTGCACAGTATAGCTTATAGGGAGACTAGGCAGTACTTGTCTTTAATTGTAATTTTACATGTCAGTAAAGCTGGACTCTAGGCAGACAGCTGGAAGCTGCCGTATCTGGCAAAGGATTTTATTACTTCTGTCCATCCAGTCCTGGGATTTACACAGCTGTGCCACACAGTAAAGCAGGGCCATCTTAATAGCATCATGGGCCCCTGGGCAAAGTAATGCACTTGAACCCCTACCAGCCTGCCCCAATTTACTCACCTACTCTCAAGAATTAAAGTATAAATAGTTGATAGAATTAAACATATAGTTATTAGTACTTTCAATAAAATCGATTTTAAACAATAAGGAAAGATGTCATAAATCAAAGACTAATCAACACAAAGGGCACAGTATGGAGGGGAGGGGAGGGGGCAGAAGGGCTAAGTACAGGGGGAAGATCGGAAGGGCAAGAGACTGGGATTAGAAGGCAAAGTAGAGGTTTCAGGACGCTGCCCAGGACACGGCCATTCTGGGTAAGCTTAGTAAGAGTGACTATCCCAGCAAATCTGGAACATTCGGCAAGCATGATGTAATGCAAGATTATCATGGGGCCGCCCATGCACCTGGGGCCTCTGGGCAGTGTCCAAGGGCGCCCATGCATTAAGACAGCCCTGCAGAAAAGCCCTGTCTAGCAAAAGAGGAAACCTGACTTTCCTCTGTTGTTGTTAACACTTACAAGTCTTGTCCTTCCCTCAACCTGTGACTGGACAGTGAACAGAAAAGCAGCAGACTGATGAGATCATCTCCCTGTCACTTTGCTCTCTCCTCCTATCAACATGTGCCACTGCAGTACAACTGATTGGTTACTTGTGCTGCCTCTCCCTCCAATAGTATGAGCTCTGCAATACAGGGACTGCAAGATAAGGTGATCAGATTTTCAAAATTAAATCTGGGGACACCCTAAATACTGCACTGATTTTTATTTGGGGTGGAGCAAGGGTTGGAGATAATAGTGACATGTGAAGTGCACTACACCAAATGTTGGGTGTGACCAGACAGTGGGAGGGGCTTAAAGGGGTATAGTTTAATAGCACCTGAGCGTACTGTGCTCTGGGTCAAGAGTGCAGGCCCAGGTGTACATTGTAGATCACCATCACAAGCAAGGGCAAGACAACAAAAAATCCATAGTCTTACTTCAAACAAAATCAATGTGAGCTGACAGGGGGTGGACTGGGAAGACTATGTGATATAAGCATGTGCCATCATCAATAACTAGACATGTGCAAATTTCTTTGTTTTAGTTTCATTTGTTTTTGTTTTTTTTCTTCATTTTTTGGGTCATTCGTTATGATCTAAATTCGTAAATCAGGAAAATCATAAATTCGTAAATTCGAAAATTCGTAAATTTGATCATTCAAAAACTCGTAAATTCAGAAATTCAAAAATCAGAAAATTCATAAATCCGAAAATAAGAAAGAAAATTTGAAAATTCAAAAGGACAACAAATCCGAAAATTCTAAATAATAACTAACTAACTAATAATAACTAACTATTAAATTATAGGTATTGGAATTTCCTTTCAAATTTAGCTGTTATGCCCTGTACACACGGTCGGACATTGATCGGACATTCTGACAACAAAATCCCAGGATTTTTTCCGACGGATGTTGGCTCAAACTTGTCTTGCATACACACGGTCACACAAAGTTGTCGGAAAATCAGATCGTTCTGAACGCGGTGACGTAAAACACGTATGTCAGGACTCTAAACGGGGCAGTAGCCAATAGCTTTCATCTCTTTATTTATTCTGAGCATGCGTGGCACTTTGTGCGTCGGATTTGTGTACAAACGGATTTGTGTACAAACGGATTTGTGTACAAAAATTTATAGCCTGCTCTCAAACTTTGTGTGTTGGAAAATCCAATGGAAAATGTGTGATGGAGCCAACACACGGTCAGAATTTCCGACAACAAGGTCGGATAAATTCGTATTCGTTATGTTCTCTAACAGCCAAATTTGAAAGGAAATTCCAATACCTATAATTTAAAAGTTAGTAATAATTATTAATAGTTAGTTATTATTTCCGATTTTCAAATTTCCGGGTTCTCGAATTTCCCGATTTTTCGTCCTTATTTTCAGATTTTTGTTCTTTTGAATTTTCTTTCTTATTTTCGGATTTTCAAATATCCAAATTTCTGAAATCTCGGTTTTTCGAATATTCAAATATTCAAATTTACGAATTTTCGAATTTACAAATTTACGAGTTTTTGAATATTCGAACTCACGAATATTCGGACAAATTGTTAAAAATGGGCTTTCGTTAATTTGGATATTTCCAAATTAACAAATTTGTCGAAATTCGTTAAAAAACTAATTTGGAACAAAACAAATTGCACATGTCTGTCAATAACCTTGGACACAACGGGCGGGGGGGGGGGGGGCAGACACATCCCTTCCCTCCCTCTACCTGCCCCAGACAAGTCACAGAATTATTGCTAACCTGGATTACCCTGCAGCTGTCAGTGCTGGGCCAGGGCAACCTTACTGCATAGCTAATACCAGGTCAAATTCACACTGCTTGGCCATTGGCTCCCACTGCTGTCAATCACAGCCAGTGAGCCAATGAATAGAGTGAGGAGGTCGGGCTGAGCTGCTGCTCTGTGTGTGAATGGACACACAGAGTCGCGGCTCAGGAGCGAACCCGGTCAGGTGCCCCCAGAGCAAGCTGCTTGCTCTGAGGGCACTCGGCAAAGAGAGAGGAGCCAGGGGCACCAGCGTAGGACCCAAGAAGAGGAGGACAGGGGCTGCTCTGTGCAAATCCACTGCAGAGAGCAGGTAAATATGACATGTTTTTTTTTTTTCATTTTGAAAGCCAAGCTTTTAATATCCCTTTAATAAGTGCAGATCTGCATTTTGTGTCTTATATATGTGCCTGAAGTGTAATAATACTCAGAAAAAAGTATTTTGAGTTCCAAGCTTGAACCACTTCAATACTAAGCATTTTCACCCCCTTCCTGCCCAGGGCAATTTTCAGTTTTCAGCGCTGTCACACTTTGAATGACAATTGCACGGTCATGCAACACTTTACCCACAAATAGAGCTTTCTTTTGGTGGTATTTGATCACCTCTGCGGTTTTTATTTCTTGCGCTATAAACAAAAGAAGAGTGACAAGTTTGAAAAACACTGAATATTTTTTACTTTTTGCTATAATAAATATCTCAATTTAACCACTTCAGCCCCGGAAGGATTTACCCCCTTCCTGACCAGAGCACTTTTTACAATTCGGCACTGCGTCGCTTTAACTGCTAATTGCGCGGTCATGCAATGGTGTACCCAAACGGAATTTGCGTCCTTTTCTTCCCACAAATAGAGCTTTCTTTTGATGGTATTTGATCACCTCTGCCGTTTTTATTTTTTGCGCTATACACGGAAAAAGACCGAAAATTTTGAAAAAAAATGATATTTTCTACTTTTTGTTCTAAAAAAAATCCAATAAACTCAATTTTAGTCATACATTTAGGCCAAAATGTATTCGGCCACATGTCTTTGGTAAAAAAAATGTCAATAAGCGTATATTTATTGGTTTGCGCAAAAGTTATAGCGTCTACAAACTAGGGTACATTTTCTGGAATTTACACAGCCTTTAATTTATGACTGCCTATGTCGTTTCTTGAGGTGCTAAAATGGCAGGGCAGTACAAAACCCCCACAAATGACCCCATTTTGGAAAGTAGACACCCCAAGGAATTTGCTGAGAGGCATGTTGAGCCCATTGAATATTCATTTTTTTTGTCCCAAGTGATTGAATAATGACAAAAAAAAAAAAAAAAAAAAAAAATTACAAAAAGTTGTCACTAAATGATATATTTCTCACACAGGCCATGGGCATATGTGGAATTGCACCCCAAAATACATTTAGCTGCTTCTCCTGAG
This sequence comes from Lithobates septentrionalis, assembly GCA_037952835.1. Lineage (NCBI taxonomy): Eukaryota > Metazoa > Chordata > Amphibia > Anura > Ranidae > Lithobates > Lithobates septentrionalis. The sequence continues at coordinate 1,865,513 of JBBDGP010000386.1, forward strand.
TACGGGGATACCACATGTGTGGGACTTTTTGGGAGCCTAGCCGCGTACGGGGCCCCGAAAACCAATCACTGCCTTCAGGATTTCTAAGGGCGTACATTTTTGATTTTACTCCTCACTACCTATCACAGTTTTGAAGGCCATAAAATGCCCAGATGACATAAAACCCCCCCAAATTACCCCATTTTGGAAAGTAGACACCCCAAGCTATTTGCTTTGAGGCATGTTGAGTCCATGGAATGTTTTATATTTTGACACAAGTTGCGGGAAAGTGAGAATTTTTTTTTTTTTTTTTTTTTTTTTGCACAAAGTTGTCACTAAATGATATATTGCTCACACAGGCCATGGGCATATGTGGAATTGCACCCCAAAATACATTTAGCTGCTTCTCCTGAGTATGGGGATACCACATGTGTGGGACTTTTTGGGAGCCTAGCCGCGTACGGGACCCCGAAAACCAATCACTGCCTTCAGGAATTCTAAGGGCGTACATTTTTGATTTTACTCCTCACTGCCTATCACAGTTTCGGAGGCCATGGAATGCCCAGGTGGCACAAACCCCCCCCCAAATGACCCCATTTTGGAAAGTAGACACCCCAAGCTATTTGCTGAGAGGCATGGTGAGTATTTTGCAGCTCTCATTTGTTTTTGAAAATAAAGAAAGACGAGAAAAAAAAATTTTTTTTTTCTTTTTTCAATTTTCAAAACTTTGTGACAAAAAGTGAGGTCTGCAAAATACTCACTATACCTCTCATCAAATAGCTTGGGGTGTCTACTTTCCAAAATGGGGTCATTTGGGGGTTTTTTTTGCCACCTGGGCATTCCATGGCCTCCGAAACTGTGATAGGCAGTGAAGAGTGAAATCAAAAATTTACGGCCTTAGAAAGCCTGAAGGCGGTGCTTGGTTTTCGGGGTCCCGTACGCGGCTAGGCTCCCAAAAAGTCTCACACATGTGGTATCCCCGTACTCAGGAGAAGCAACAGAATGTATTTTGGGGTGTAATTTCACATATTCCCATGGCATGTTTGAGCAATATATCATTTAGTGACAACTTTGCGCAAAAAAAAATAAAAAAAATAAAAAATTGTCTCTTTCCCGCAACTTGTGTCACAATATAAATTATTCCATGGACTCAACATGACTCTCAGCAAATAGCTTGGGGTGTCTACTTTCCAAAATGGGGTCATTTGGGGGGGTTTTGAACTGTCCTGGCATTTTATGCACAACATCTAGAAGCTTATGTCACACATCACCCACTCTTCTAACCACTTGAAGACAAAGCCCTTTCTGACACTTATTGTTTACATAAAAAAATAATTTTTTTTTGCAAGAAAATTACTTTGAACCCCCAAACATTATATATTTTTTTTAAAGCAAATGCCCTACAGATTAAAATGGTGGGTGTTTCATTTTTTTTTTTCACACAGTATTTGCGCCGCAATTTTTCAAACGCATTTTTTGGGGAAAAAACACACTTTTTTACATTTTAATGCACTAAAACACACTATATTGCCCAAATGTTTGATGAAATAAAAAAGATGATCTTAGGCCGAGTACATGGATACCAAACATGACATGCTTTAAAATTGCGCACAAACGTGCAGTGGCGACAAACTAAATACATTTTTAAAAGCCTTTAAAAGCCTTTACAGGTTACCACTTTAGATTTACAGAGGAGGTCTACTGCTAAACTTACTGCCCTCGATCTGACCTTCGCGGCGATACCTCACATGCATGGTGCAATTGCTGTTTACATTTGACGCCAGACCGACACTTGCGTTCGCCTTAGCGCGAGAGCAGGGGGGACAGGGGTGCTTTTTTTTTTTTTTTTTTTTTTTTTTTTCTTTATTATTATTATTTTTTTATCTTATTTTTAAACTGTTCCTTTCATTTTTTTTTTAAATCATTTTTATTGTTATCTCAGGGAATGTAAATATCCCCTATCATAGCAATAGGTAGTGACAGGTACTCTTTTTTGCAAAAATTGGGGTCTATTAGACCCTAGATTTCTCCTCTGCCCTCAAAGCATCTGACCACACCAAGATCGGTGTGATAAAATGCTTTCCCAATTTCCCAATGGCGCTATTTACATCCGGCGAAATCTAAGTCATAAAATGCTCGTAGCTTCCGGTTTCTTAGGCCATAGAGATGTTTGGAGCCACTCTGGTCTCTGATCAGCTCTATGGTCAGCTGGCTGAATCACCGGCTGCATTTTCAGGTTCCCTGTTGAGACAGGAGAGCCAGAGAAAAACACAGAAGACGGTGGGGGGGGGGGCATTCCCTCCCACTGCTTGTAAAAGCAGTCTAGAGGCTAATTAGCCGCTAGGATTGCTTTTACATGAAAGCCGACCGCTGGCTGAAAAGAATGATACCAAGATGATACCTAAACCTGCAGGCATCATTCTGGTATAACCATTCAAAGTCGTGAATGGCGTACCTGAAGACAAAAAAATGGTTAACAATAAAGCACAGTAAACGGTAAAGTATAAAAAATTGCATACCTGAAAAACAAACATGATAAAACATAATAACAATAAAACATTGCAGAATAGAATACAGTAAAAAAGAGCAGAACAATAGAGAGAGAGAATAGAGAGAGAAAGAACAATAAAACGACAACTATTTTTTTTTTATTTTATATTTTTGTATGTGTTTTTTTTTTTTTCTTTTTTTGTAACTAACTTTTATAACTGTACCCGGTTCCAGGTTCGGGTCTCTCAAAATGCGATGGCATCTTGGGAGACCCTGTGAAAGTGTGCCTAGTCTGTGGAATGCTGTACCCTACGCTAATAGTCAACTAGTGAATGGTAGCGTTCAAAACATTCACCAATGCAAAGACCAGGATTGTCAGGACAGGAGGGACAATAATAGCGGGTGTCACGCCTATATCCGCGCTTGCTGCAGACACAACATCTTTTTTGGGGGGGTTCGTTGGGTAGGGGTACTCGGGAGGACATAAAGAAAATGCCTCTCATGCAGCCGACTGCATTTGGTTGGGGATGTGAATGGGGGAAGTACGGGCGCTGCAGAAGCGGTGGGTTCCCAATTAGGATTGGCGAATGCAGCAGGAAGGGCACTATGGGCACGACGGGCCTGTGTTTGTCTTTTTGGTGGCAGCGGGACACTACTTGTGCTTGCCACCTCACCAGCTTGAACTGCACTTATGGGACTCGCCACGTCACCAAGTGTTACTGCAGTGCTGGTTTGACTACGACCGGGGTGTACTAGGCCGCTGGCGCTTGCCAGTTCACCAAAACGCTACCAAAAAATCTGTTAGCGATCGCAGGGATCAGGCCTGACTCTGCGAACGCTGCAGTTATGCGTTTAGTGTTCTGTAAGTGACAGTGATCGATCGATACTGCACTTGGGTGGGCTGGGCTGGGCTGGGCCGGGCGGAGGGGCAAAACGCAGGTGCTAGCAGGTATCTGGGCTGATCCCGCTAACACTGCGTTTGTGGGAACCCTAAACTGCTGGGGACGCTAGTATAGATCTGATCGGATCAGATATTGATCCGTTCAGATACTATACCACTAAGGGAGGCGTATGCTGCGTGCGTGGGTGTTAGCGGTACTGGCGCTAATCTGACGCTGCCTGGGGCTGGTGCTTGCCAGTTCACCAAAACGCTACCAAAAAAACTGTTAGTGATCGCAGGGATCAGGCGTGACTCTGCGAACGCTGCAGTTATGCGTTTAGTGTTTTGTAAGTGACAGTGATCGATTGATACTGCACTTGGGTGGGCTGGGCCGGGCGGACGGGAAAAACGCAGGTGCTAGCAGGTATCTGGGCTGATCCCGCTAACACTGCGTGTTTGGGAACCCTAAACTGCTGGGGACACTAGTATAGATCTGATCGGATCAGATATTGATCCGTTCAGATACTATACCACTAAGGGAGGTGTACGGTGCGTGCGTAGGTGTTAGCGCTACTGGCGCTAACCTGACGCTGCCTGGGGCTGGTGCTTGCCAGTTCACCAAAACGCTACCAAAAAAACTGTTAGCGATCGCAGGGATCAGGCCTGACTCTGCGTACGCTGCAGTTATGCGCTTAGTGTTTTGTAAGTGACAGTGATCGATCGATACTGCACTTGGGTGGGCTGGGCTGGGCTGGGCCGGGCGGAGGGGCAAAACGCAGGTGCTAGCAGGTATCTGGGCTGATCCCGCTAACACTGCGTTTTCGGGAACCCTAAACTGCTGGGGACGCTAGTATAGATCTGATTGGATCAGATATTGATGCGTTCAGATACTATACCACTAAGGGAGGTGTATGCTGCGTGCGTGGGTGTTAGCGGTACTGGCGCTAATCTGACGCTGCCTGGGGCGACGCATATCACCGCCGGGCGATCAGGGGGCTAAACCTTTATTCGGTAATAAACGGCGGGTGCCCTGACACTATAAAAAATAATAGAAATAACCAGCGTCACCCGTAACAGTTATACGGTGATCAGTGGTGAAAGGGTTAACTAGGGGGCAATCAAGGGGTTAAAACATTTATTAGATAGTATATGGGGGTCCCTGTCGCTATAAAACGCTGACGGCGAACCTAAATATTTATGTCCCTAACTAGCGTCACCAGCGACACTAATACAGCGATCAGAAAAATGATCGCTTAGTGACACTGGTGACGGAGGGTGATCAAGGGGTTAAAACTTTATTAGGGGGGGTTAGGAGGGTACCCTAGACCTAAAGGGGGCCTAACATTCACTGCCCTAACACACTAACTGTCACAAACTGACACCAATACAGTAATCAGAAAAAAAAAAAAAAAAAAAAAAAACCTGCTTTGTGTCAGTTTGTGACAGGGGGGGGGGTGATTGGGGGGGGATCGGGGGGCGATCGGGGGGGGGATCGGGGTGTTTTGTGTGCCTGGCATGTTCTACTGTGTGTGTGTGTGTTGTGCACTCACATTCCAGTCTTCTCTCCTCGGCCCGGAACGGAAAATACCGAGCCGAGGAGAGATGACATCATTTCCTCTGCCTCTGTGTACAATACAGAGGCAGGGAAATGATCCCATTGGCTGGGAGCGATCGCGAGGGGGGGGCCACGAATGGATGGCCTCCCCCTCACCACCGATCGCCGGGGGACATTTGCCGACCGTCGCAGGCACCGGGGGGGGGTCCGATCGGACCCCCCACCCGCGGGCAGGCAGGGACGTACAGGTAAGCCCTTTTGCCTGCCCGTGCCGCCCTGTCGACGTACATCTGTGTGCGGCGGTCGGCAAGTGGTTAAGAAAAAAATAAGTTGTATTTTTAATCTGCAGCCTCTGTAATTTTCTATAAATGCAATGTAATACGGCTACATAGAGTTGTTCTGTACTCAGAATGTGTACTGACCACTCCCCAGAAACATCATTTCCTGCTTGTGTGACTGGCTCACCATTTTTTTCCAGAAGTCTGCCTAAGATACAACTGTCAGATTTCAGGCATCCCCTGGAACAAAAATGTCATTTTTGGTGAGATACTTCCAGTAGGAACACCTCTGAAGGGATGCAGGCCCAGCAGATTTCCTCATTAGTGCTCTGCAGCTGCCACAGCTGACTAATAATTATGAAACCACTCCTATTAGACCCACTTAGCACAGAGGAACAAACACAGATTTCTTAAGAATAACAAAAGGTAGGAATCTGCAACAAAGGTTGTTATAATCCTTACAATGTACATAGATCACCCGGGGGGAGTGTATGTTTTTTCCTCAACAAAAGTGGATTTGCGCTTTAAATATTTTTTAAATAAAATGTTAGACTAGCTAAAAGGAGGTGGAAAAAGGTAGGCCTATTTTTTTTTGGGGGGGGGGGGGGGGGGGGGGTGAGAATAAGGAGCAAGGTGTAGAAAAAGCCTTAAAGCTGAACGCCGGGATGAGAAAATATTGTCTAAATACATCCGTCATGTGTATTTTTCCTTGAATCTTGGTTTCCTCCAGATCTGTGCAGTAATTCAGTGTGAGACCTTCCTATAATAAAGACTGCTGTTTGCTGCTCTCTCTCCTTGTGCAGGAAGACTGGTCTTGTCTCCGCCCCCTCCTGTATTTTTCAGCAGGCAGTTGTAGTGGGTGGAGCCGAAGTGGCCCCTCCCCACAGCTCTGCTCTCTCTCTCCCTCTCTCCTTGTGCAGGAAGACTGGTCTTGTCTCCGCCCCCTCCTGTAGTTTTCAGCAGGTAGTTGTAGTGGGTGGAGCCGAAGTGGCCCCTCCCACAGCTCTGCTCTCTCTCTCCCTCTCTCCTTGTGAAGGGTGATTGGTCTTATCTCCACCCCCCCGCCTGTAGTTTTCAGCAGGCAGTCTGTATTGGGTGGAGCCAAAATGGCCCCTCCCACAGCTCTGCTCAGTATATGTAAAGCACAGTGATGATGTCACTGCTTGTCAGAAACCATGAAATCAGACTGAGACAGAAGTACAGTTAAATGACACTTGTTTAATAATAAAAGCAAATAGAACAAATGTAGTCAAAACATAGCCAGAGTTCAGGAGCAGGAACGGATAGTCAGACAAGCGTAGTAAAACAGCAAGCAGGATCTGAAGCCAGAAGGGATGTCAGCCAAGCAAGTCTTTTAACAGGAGTGCAGGAGAATGTCTCTGTGATGTTGACCAAGGCGAAGGCAGACATCCTCTGGGCTGGACGACTTAAGTAGGCAGGACTGACGAGCAGGATATCATCAACAGCTGAGTACCTGTGGAGAGATAGGAGCTGTCAATTAGCTGACAGCTGAGCGGCCAGCTCAGAGAAGGAAGGGCTGAGCCCAGCCCTGACACTGCTGCTTTTACAAGCCAATCTCTGGGTTTGCACAGGCATTTGGTGCACACAAAGTGGATTTATATCCTTTGTGTCTGTTGAAGAAGGTGTTTACCTTCCCACTGATAAGCGAGAAGTAGATAGCTGACTCTGACACTGAGCTGTGAGGTTAAAGTATACATCTATAAAAAGAGGAGGTAGCTGGAGATCATGACAGCTTAGAAACAAAGTGATCCCATAAAAGGTTTGCAGCTATTACACAACATTGTGTCTATAAGTCATTGCAAGTTACTGAGTATTTCACCTTTGAAGTCCTTGAAAAAGATCAAATCATTTGTAAAGAGCTATGAAAATGTAAAACTAAAGAATAACGGTAGATGTAAGCCCTGTAGCGCCATGCCCATAGGGGTCAATGGTCCTTTCCCAAACCGTGCAGAGGCCACCAATTACCCAAGCAAATGTCCATTCCCTCTGGCTCCAACAAACAGTCTAGAGGTTGTCCAGAACTGAGACAAGAGCTGTCCCAGAGAGAGAGAGAGAGAGAGAGAGAGAGAGAGAGAGAGAGAGAGAGAGAGAGAGAGAGAGAGAGAGAGAGAGAGAGAGTGAGAGAGAGAGAGAGAGAGAGAGAGAGAGAGAGAGAGAGAGAGAGAGAGAGAGAGAGAGAGAGAGAGAGAGAGCTATCCTGGCACTTATCACCCCCAAAATCGAGACAATACAAAGTCACCAGGATCTTGAGCTCAGGACAGTACTCACAATGTCTTAGTACAGCTATACACATTTCAGCTTCCACCAAACCAAACCCTCCAATAAATTCTCTGGACACCAAACTCTAATGCCGCGTACACACGAGCGGACTTTACGGCGGACTTTGCCCGGCGGACTGGATTTCGTCGGACAATTCGATGTGTGTGGGCTCCAGCGGACTTTGTTTTCTCAAAAGTTGGACGGACTTAGATTTGAAACTTGTTTAAAATTTATCCGTTGAAATCGAGTCCGGTCGAAAAGTCCGCCGTCTGTATGCTAGTTCGACGGACAAAAAGCCACGCTAGGGCAGCTATTGGCTACTGGCTATGAACTTCCTTGTTTTAGTCCGGTCGTACGTCATCACGTACGAATTCGACGGACTTTGGTGGATTGTGTGTAGGCAAGTCCGTTCATTCAGAAAGTCCGTCGTAAAGTACGTCGAAAAATCCGCCGGGCAAAGTCTGCCGTAAAGTCCGCTCGTGTGTACGCGGCATTAGGTGATGTTATGTTGATTAGCTCCAAGTATATTTAGGAATAATCCCACAGGCTCTGCCACAGCTGGGACCTCGATGACCGTCAGCAAAGCCCCTAAAGCCTCATACACACGATCGGACTTTCCGAAAACAAAACCGTGGAATTTTGTCCGAAGGTTGTTGGCTCAAACTTGTCTTGCATACACACGGCACACAAATGTTGACCAACAATTACGAACGTAGTGACCTACTAGATGTACTACGTGGTTTTTCAGCTCTTTAGCACCACCCTTTGGGCTCCTTCTGCTTATTTCGTGTTAGTAGAAGTTTGGTGAGTGTTGATTTGCGCTTTTCATTTTGCACTTTTCATTTCACGCTTTTCAGTTCCTTTCTAAACGGCCGTTCGTCAACCAGCCATGTTGCGGAATCGGAGGAGATAACATGTTATTTATTATTGGCCTTGGAGTTATTGCTTTGACATTATTATTTTTTTGGCTGGATAATGATTTGATTTGGTATATTTTCTATATTTTTGGATGCATAGAATGCACTTTGTGGTTAAGTTCTATTGGCAGATATCATGTCTAATATTATTTGTTTTCTTTTTTTAATGCACAATAAAAAAATTGTGTAGAATAATACTTGGCTATGTGTTTTACTTCAAATGACAGTTTGGGAGTCGGCAGTTACATTTTATAAAATACAATGTAACATTAACAAGGGACACCAACATAGTTGTACCTTTGATCTTAAAAACTACAGGATAATGGTGTTGTGGTAACTTGCCCAAAAAAAAAAACAAAAACATAATAATATTATTCTTGATATCACTAGAAAAAAAAAGCCTTTGAAAATTTGTTTGCAATAACTCCATCAGTATCACCAGCAAAGCAGCTTCATTATTATCCCATTAAAGAAGAAGAGAATTTTGTGCTGCATTTCCAGATTTCATAATTTGCCGCGTCACGAATGTTAATTCTCCATTACGAACGCTAGTTTACAAGACCGACCGCTTCCGGCTCGTCCTTGTTTCCGAGCATGCGTGTTTGTACTTTCGATTTTTGTCCGATGGACTTGTGTACACACACTCGGAAAATCCGACAACAGACATTTGTTTGCGGAAAATTTGAGAATATGCCATCCAACATTTTTTGGCGGAAAGTCCGACAACAATTGTCCAATGGAGCGTACACACGGTCGGACTTACCGCCAACAGCCTGACATCCAACATTTCCCATCGGAAAATCCGATCGTGTGTACGGGGCATAAGACTGTGGACCTTCTCTAGCAGAACAAGAACCCAGCTGCTCCAGACCCCAAACTATTTACACTCACCGGCCACTTTATTAGGTACACCTGTTCAATTTCTTGGTAACACAATTTGCTAATCAGCCAATCACATGGCAGCAACTCAATGCATTTAGGCATCTAGATGTGGTGAAGATGACTTCCTGAAGTTCAAAGTGAGCATCAGAATGGGGAATAAAAAGGATTTAAGTGACTTTGAACGTGGCATGGTTGTTGGTGCCAGACGGGCTGGTCTGAGTATTTCAAAAACTGCTGAGATTTTCACACACAACCATCTCTCGGGTTACAGAGAATGGTCCGAAAAAGAGAAAATATCCAGTGAATGGCATTTGTGTGGATGAAAATGCCTTGTAGATGTCAGACAGGGGCGTAACTATAGGGGGTGCAAGAGTCGCAGCCGCGACTGGGCCCTGTGCTGCAGGGGGCCAGTGCGGCCCCCCTTTACACATGGCCGGCGGCATCATACGCTAGGAATACCAATGCGTGCACCGTGCGCACGGGTGGCTGGCTGGTGACTATCAGAGCTCCATGCTCGAGTACCGCACTGGCTGCTGTTTAGTTCTGGGTTCCCCGCATGACCTGTGTCCACAGCCAGCTCCTCTGGGTCCCCCTCTCCTGCTCCATGCAGCGCCGCTCAGTCCGTTTTCAGTCCCGCCCCCCGAGTCGGCTCACACTGCACTGCATGCTTCTAAAGGGGCAAACAAACTAAGCACACAGAGGCAGTATGTGCAGCCATGTGAGAGCCGGCTCCTCGGAGGACACTGCAGGCTTGTCTGCCAGCCCCCCTCCTCCCCCGTCATACACAGATGACAGGTCTTTCTGGGAGATGCACTGATCGTCTGTGCAGCATGCTGGAGGGAGCCCAGGCCACCATGGATGAGTGCCCGGCCTGCAGCTTGGTCATGGTGAGTGAGATGACCCCATCCCCCACACATACCATCACATACCCTCCTCCATCACCCTTAAGACAGGGACCCCATCTCCACTAATGACAGGGACACCATCTCCCCTAAGGACAGGGACCCCATACAGGGACCCCATCACCCCTAAGGACAGGGACCCCATCACCTCTGAGACAGGGATCCCATCTCCCCTAAGGACAGGGACCCCATCACCCCTAAGGACAGGGACCCCATCACCCCTAAGGACAGGGACCCCATCTCCCCTGAGACAGGGACCCCATCTCCCCTGAGACAGGGACACCATCTCCCCTAAGGACAGGGACCCCATACAGGGACCCCATCACCCCTAAGGACAGGGACCCCATCACCTCTGAGACAGGGATCCCATCTCCCCTAAGGACAGGGACCCCATCACCCCTAAGGACAGGGACCCCATCACCCCTAAGGACAGGGACCCCATCTCCCCTGAGACAGGGACCCCATCTCCCCTGAGACAGGGACCCCATCTCCCCTGAGACAGGGACCCCATCACCCCTGAGACAGGGACCCCATCACCCCTGAGACAGGGACCCCATCACCCCTAAGGACAGGGACCCCATCTCCCCTAAGGACAGGGACCCCACCTCCCCTAAGGACAGGGACCCCACCTCCCCTAAGGACAGGGACCCCACCTCCCCTAAGGACAGGGACCCCACCTCCCCTAAGGACAGGGACCCCACCTCCCCTAAGGACAGGGACCCCACCTCCCCTAAGGACAGGGACCCCATACAGGGACCCCATCACCCCTAAGGACAGGGACCCCATACAGGGACCCCATCACCCCTAAGGACAGGGACCCCATCACCCCTAAGGACAGGGACCCCATCACCCCTAAGGACAGGGACACCATCACCCCTAAGGACAGGGACCCCACCTCCCCTAAGGACAGGGACCCCACCTCCCCTAAGGACAGGGACCCCACCTCCCCTAAGGACAGGAACCCCACCTCCCCTAAGGACAGGAACCCCACCTCCCCTAAGGACAGGAACCCCACCTCCCCTAAGGACAGGAACCCCACCTCCCCTAAGGACAGGGACCCCACCTCCCCTAAGGACAGGGACCCCATACAGGGACCCCATCACCCCTAAGGACAGGGACCCCATCTCCTCTGAGACAGGGACCCCATCTCCCCTAAGATAGGGACCCCATCTCCCCTAAGGACAGGGACCCCATCACCCCTAAGGACAGGGACCCCATCACCCCTAAGGACAGGGACCCCATCACCTCTGAGACAGGGACCCCATCACCTCTGAGACAGGGACCCCATCACCTCTGAGACAGGGACCCCATAACACCTAAGGACAGGGACCCCACCTCCCCTAAGGACAGGGACCCCACCTCCCCTAAGGACAGGGACCCCACCTCCCCTAAGGACAGGGACCCCATACAGGGACCCCATCACCCCTAAGGACAGGGACCCCATCTCCTCTGAGACAGGGAACCCATCTCACCTAAGATAGGGACCCCATCTCCCCTAAGGACAGGGACCCCATCCCCTAAGGACAGGGGCCCCATCACCTCTGAGACAGGGACCCCATCTCCCCTGAGATAGGGACCCCATCACCCCTAAGGACAGGGACCCCATCACCCCTAAGGACAGGGACCCCATCACCCCTAAGGACAAGGACCCCATCACCCCTAAGGACAGGGACCCCATCACCTCTGAGACAGGGACCCCATCTCCCCTGAGACAGGGACCCCATCTCACCTAAGGACAGGGGCCCCATCACCTCTGAGACTGGGTCCCCATCTCCCCTAAGGAGAGGGACCCCATCTCCGCTAAGGAGAGGGAGCCCATCTCCGCTAAGGAGAGGGACCCCATCTCCCCTAAGGACAGGGACCCCGTCTCCCCTAAGGACAGGGACCCCATCTCCCCTAAGGACAGGGACCCCATCACCCCTAAGGACAGGGACCCCATCACCTCTGAGACAGGGATCCCATCTCCCCTAAGGACAGGGACCCCATCTCCCCTAAGGACAGGGAACCCCATCTCCCCTAAGGACAGGGGACCCCATCTCCCCTAAGGACAGGGGACCCCATGTCTCCTAAGGACAGGGGACCCCATGTCTCCTAAGGACAGGGGACCCCATGTCTCCTAAGGACAGGGGACCCCATCACCCCTGGGGACAGGGGACCACATCTCCTCTAAGGACAGGGACCCCATCTCCTCTAAGGACAGGGACCCCCATCTCCTCTAAGGACAGGGACCCCCATCTCCTCTAAGGACAGGGACCCCATGTCACCTGGGGAAAGGGACCCCATGTCACCTGGGGAAAGGGACCCCATTGCCCATGGGAAGAGGGCCCTCTTCTCACCTCAGGACAGGGACCCCCTCTCACCTGGGGGCAGGAACTCCATCTGCCCTGGGGACTGGGACCCCATCCTTCCTAGAGACAGGAACCCCATCCCCCCTGGCAATGGGGACTCCATCTTACCTAGGGATCCCATCTTCCCTGGGGACCAGGACCCCACCTCCCCTAAGAACAGAATGGCTGGCAGGGCTGGCGTCAGCCATCCTAGGGTGCCAGGATGGAGGAGGGAGCAGGACACACAGAAGAAATCTGAATCCCCAGCTATTTGGGGGGTGTACCAGCAGGGGTCACTGGACACCGGGGGGGGGGGGGGGTACAGCAGGACCAGCGTGCGGTCACTGGGGATGGGGTACCAGCAAGGTGTGCACTCCAGCCCCTGTGTGCTCTTTCCCAGACCTTCTCGTCGGCTCTGCCAAGTTACCCCATCCTCTCTCCTGCTGGCTGCTGCTGGGGATCTGTCAGGACGGAGAGTGGGAAATGGGCCAGTAAATGTGTACCGATCACTGACTCTGTCCATTTTATAACTGTGGCATATAGTAAACTGCGTTTACTATGCTTCAGTTTATGAATAGGCAAGAAGCTCTGTACAGAGCTATTCCTGTCCATTCATTCTATGTAGCTGAGGCTGCAGAGAAGGCGATTGGGGGCTGTGTCCTCAGTCTTCCTCTTTATCTCAAAGGTGGAACATCATAGGTCTGTTTAGACCTCTGAAATGTCACCAAAGCCCCCCAACGGGGCTCCTAAAAAAATTGTAAAAAAATAATAAAAAACTACTGATACCAGTGGCAGAACTACAGGGCTCACAAAGGTCTTACCTGTAATCGGGCCCTGGAGTTCCACCACCTGACTCGGAGGGAAGGGCCCCGGCTGGGGTTCAGGGGGGCCCTTAATGGTTTCTTGCACCGGGGCCCTGAAGGTTCTAGTTACGCCACTGATGTCAGAGGTCAGAGGAGAATGGGCAGACTGGCTCAAGACGATAGAAAGGCAACAGTAACTTAATAAGCACTCGTTATAACCAAGGTATGCAGAATATCATCTCTGAACGCACAACACATTGAACCTTGAAGCAGATGGGCTACAGTAGCAGAAGACCACACCGGGCGCCACTCTTGTCAGCTAAGAACAGGAAACAGAGGCTACAATTCGCACAGGATCACCAAAATTGGACAATAGAAGACTGGAAAAACGTTGCCTGGTCTGATGAGTCTCGATTTCAGCTGCAACATTCAGATGGTGGGGTCAGAATTTGGGGTAAACAACATGAAATCATGGATCCATCCTGCCTTGTATCAATGGTTCAGGCTGGTGGTGGTGTAATGGTGGGGGGGATATCTTCTTGGCACACTTTGGACCCCTTAGTACTAATTGAGCATCATTTAAACACCACAACCTACCTGAGTATTGTTGCTGACCATGTCCATCCCTTTATGACTGCAGTGTCCCCATCTTCTGATGGCTCCTTCCAGCAGGATAATGCACCATGTCACAAAGCTCCAATCATCTCACCACTGGACAATGAGGTCTCTGTACTCCAATGGCCTCCACACTCACCACATCTCAACCCAATAGAGCACCATTGGGATGTGGTGGAACGGGAGATTTGCATCATGGATGTGCAGCCGACAAATCTGCAGCAACTGCGTGATGGACCAAAATCTCTGAGGAATGTTTACAACACCTTGTTCAATCTATTCCACGAAGAATTAAGGCAGTTTTAACCACTTGCTTTACTGGGCACTTAAACCCCCTTCCTGCCCAGACCACTTTTCAGCTTTCAGCGCAGTCACTCTCTGAATGACAATTGCGCGGTCATGCTACAATGTACCCAAATTAAATTTTTATCATTTTTTTCACACAGATGGAGCTTTCTTTTGGTGGTATTTAATTGCTGCTGGGTTTTTTATTTTTTTCTAAATAAAACAAAAAAGGACCAAACATTTTGAAAAAAGCCCAAAACTGTTTCATAGTTTGTTAAAAAAAAATTTGAAAACAGGTAATTTTTCTCCTTCACTGATGTGCACTGATGAGGCGGCACTAATGGGCATTGATAGGTGGCACTGATAAGCACTGATAAGGCGGCACTGATAGCTGGCACTGATGGGCACTGATGGGTGGCACTGATAAGCACTGATAAGGTGGCACTAATGGGCATTGATAGGTGGCACTGATAAGCACTGATAAGGCGGCACTAATAGCTGACACTGATGGGTGGCACTGATGGGCACTGATGGGTGGCACTGATAAGCACTGATAAGGCGGCAATAATGGGCATTGATAGGTGGCACTGATAAGGTGGCACTGATAGCTGGCACTGATGGGTGGCACTGATGGGCACTGATGGGTGGCGTTGAAGGGCACTGATAGGTGGCACTGATAAGCGGCACTGATAGGTGGCACTGATGATCACTGATGGGTGGTACTGATGGGCACTGGTAGGTGACACTGATCTGTGGCACTGATTATGTGACACTGATGGGCATTGATTGACAGCACTGGTGGGCATTGATGGGTGGCACTGTGGGCACTGGTAGGTGGCACTTGTGGGTACTGTTAGGTGGCACTGGTAGGTGGCACAGTGGGCAGTGGCAGCTGACACTGGTGGGCACAGAAAATGCAGCCATGGCTTTCTGTGTGAGGGACCGATGTCCTTCTGACAGAAGCCGGTGATCGAAAAAAAAAATACTAATTACCGAGCTTCTGTTTACATCACGTGATCAGCTGTTATTGGCTGACAGCTGATCACGTGGTAAGGGGCCAGGATCGACCCCTTACTCGGATCTGTGATCAGCCGAGTCTCATTGACTCGGCTGATCACAGAGCACACCGCGTGCGACCCGCAGGGACGCGCAGACACCTCATGCTCAGGAGAACGTCCAAGGACGTCCAGCCCCACTAAAGCCTGAAGGACAGTATACTGGCCCTTTGTTTAGAAAGTTAGGAGATCCCTGTTCTAGAGGGATCCCGCAGGTATGGTAGATGCATAATGATGTAGCAATGTGGACTACAATTGCAGAGTACAGTGATCCTCCATTATCTCTATATATTGTATTGTCCCTCTAGTGCCCAGCGTTACTAACTGTGAGCTAAACCAAAGGGATTAGTAGTGCTTCAGAATGGCAATCGCTCCGCATGACTATACACCTGGACTACATATCCCAAGGATCTTTGCTACCATCAGGGAGACTGCTGGGAGGAGCTATAAAAGAAGCCAGAGACCCGCCCCACGCTCTCTTCCTCCTGGGCCTCGTGCGTGACGGACCTCTCCGTACAGGGAAGGTGAGGTTGCGGCCTACCACGCGCGGTACAGCATTCCAACCCGGACGAGAAGGGCCTGACACTGCTTGCTGTTTGTCAGACATCCATCCACCGCCATCTCGATCATCCCACAGCCTGTGCTTCGAGCTTCGCATCGTTAGA
Source organism: Lithobates septentrionalis (assembly GCA_037952835.1). Taxonomy (NCBI): domain Eukaryota; kingdom Metazoa; phylum Chordata; class Amphibia; order Anura; family Ranidae; genus Lithobates; species Lithobates septentrionalis. The sequence continues at coordinate 1,881,426 of JBBDGP010000386.1, forward strand.
TCGTCACAGCAGATCCGCTGCAAGGACGTCGTTGAATCGGCCTGGTCGTTGGTGAGAGGGCACTTACCCACCTTTGCAAACCTTTCCTTGTTACTTCACTGTGGATACTGTGTACAGACATCTTTATCTTGGGAATACTTTACTGCACCTATCTTTGAACACTGTACATAGACATCTTTAACTTCATCCATTCCAAGAAATACCATTGACTTGTTACTTCACCTTACTGGATATAGTTAATGAGCTCCGACTGCCGGTGAAGACCATCAGGCCTGCAACGTGGACACTTCTGTCATTACTGCTTAAAGGGCCCTCATACCATTCTTATTGAACTTGATCTCTCATTAGGATTAAGGGCACTTTCACACTTATGCCCCGTACACACGGTCGGACTTTGTTTGGACATTCCGACAACAAAATCCTAGGATTTTTTCCGACGAATGTTGGCTCAAACTTGTTTTGTCTACACACGGTCGCACAAAGTTGTCGGAAAATCCGATCATTCTGAACGCGGTGACGTAAAACACGTACGTCGGGACTATAAACGGGGCAGTGGCCAATAGCTTTCATCTCTTTATTTATTCTGAGCATGCGTGGCACTTTGTCCGTCGGATTTGTGTACACACGATCGGAATTTCCGACAACGGATTTTGTTGTCGGAAAATTTTATCTCCTGCTCTCCAACTTTGTGTGTCGGAAAATCCGATGGAAAATGTCCGATGGAGCCCACACACGGTCGGGATTTCCGACAACAAGCTCCGATCGGACATTTTCCATCGGAAAATCCGACCGTGTGTACGGGGCATAAGGCAGCGGGGGCGTCGCAGGTAAAAGCGTCGGGCGTTGGCCGAAAAGCGCCGCTAAAATAACGGTAAAGCGCCGCTAAAAATAGCGGCGCTTTACCGTCGTTTTAGCTGCACTCTTCGCCAGCTTTTAACTGCTGCTAATAGCCGACGAAGGGGTCAATAGCGCCCGTGTAGCGCTGCGCTGCTGCCGAATCGCTTTGCAGGCGCTTCGGCCCAGCTGCCCATTGATTTCAGTGGGCAGGGGCGCTTTAGGAGCGGTGTATACACCGCTCCTAAAACGCCCTACAGATGCTACTTGCAGGAATTTTTTTAACGTTCCGCAAGCGCACCACTCCAGTGTGAATACACTCGGGGCTCTCACACTGGAGTGACAGAAGAGGCGCTTTACAGGCGCTTTGCTTTGCAGGCGATATTTTTAGCTCTAAAACGCCTGTAAAGCGTCTCAGTGAAAGTAGATTTAAGGTTTTATAGGTCGGCCAGGGTTCCCTTTTTAGAAGTTTGCCAGTATTAATGCTTAACTCTTGCTTATCCTTTTAGGTCATGCTCAAGTGGTATTTTTATTGTACATACGTATATATAATATACTGTTGCATCCAAATTACCTTGACTTGTGTTATTGAAGAGGAATTCCTCTGAGTAGCTAGGACGGTTATCTAAAGCTCAGTGAATCTATTACCTCCCCTGTGTGACAATATTCCCTTTGAGTTATTCCAGTAATCGTTAATAGAATATAAACGCACTGAGTTGTTTCACTTATTACTTTAACGTGCAGATGAGCAGCTAAATCCAAGCAGTCCCCAAGTGGATCGTGCTACAGATCCAAACTGGATCAAAGTAACTTTGTATAACATACCAATGCCTGGAATTATTCTTCAAAGCTCAATTCCAGGTATGGCAATTTTTACATTGTTAAATTGATCCAGGTTGGACCAATGTAACTATGCATATACCATACCTGTGGGATCCCACACACTACTCTACACTACCCTCAAAATAACTCAACACACAGCCATTAATGTCTAAACCGTTGGCAACAAAAGTGAGTACACCCCTAAGTGAAAATGTCCAAATTGGACCCAATTAGCCATTTTCTCTCCCCGGTGTCATGTGACTCGTTAGTGTTACAAGGTCTCAGGTGTGAATGGGGAGCAGGTGTGTTAAATTTGGTGTTATCGCTCTCACTCTCTCATACTGGTCACTGGAAGTTCAACATGACACCTCATGGCAAAGAACTCTCTGAGGATCTGAAAAAAATAATTATTGCTTTACATAAAGATGGCCTAGGCTATAAGAAGATTGCCAAGACCCTGAAACTGAGATGCAGCACGGTGGCCAAGACCATACAGCGTTTTAACAGGACAGGTTCCACTCAGAACAGGCCTCGCCATGGTCAACCAAAGAAGTTGAGTGCATGTGCTCAGCGTCATATCCAGAGGTTGTCTTTGGGAAATAGACGTATGAGTGCTGCCAGCATTGCTGCAGAGATTGAAGGGGAGGGGGGTCAGCCTGTCAGTGCTCAGACCACACGCCGCACACTGTATCAAATTGGTCTGCATGGCTGTCGTCCCAGAAGGAAGCCTCTTCTAAAGATGATGCACAAAAAAGCCCGCAAACAGTTTGCTGAAGACAAACAGACTAAGGACATGGATTACTGGAACCATGTCCTGTGGTCTGATGAGACCAAGATAAACTTATTTGGTTCAGATGGTGACAAGTGTGTGTGGCGGGAACCAGGTGAGGAGTACAAAGACAAGTGTGTCTTGCCCAAAGTCAAGCATGGTGGTGGGAGTGTCATGGTCTGGGGCTGCATGAGTGCTGCCGGCACTGAGGAGCTACAGTTCATTGAGGGAACCATTAATGCCAACATGTACTGTGACATACTGAAGCAGAGCATGATCACCTCCTTTCAGAGACTGGGCCGCAGGGCAGTATTCCAACATGATAACGACCCCAAACACACCTCCAAGACCACCACTGCCTTGCAAAATAAACTGAGGGTAAAGGACTGGCCAAGCATGTCTCCAGACCTAAACCCTATTGAGCATCTGTGGGGCATCCTCAAATGGAAGGTGGAGGAGCACAAGGTCTCTAACATCCACCAGCTCCGTGATGTCATCATGGAGGAGTGGTAGAGGACTCCATTGGTAACCTGTGAAGCTCTGGTGAACTCCATGCTCAAGAGGGTTAAGGCAGTACTGGAAAATAATGGTGGCCACATAAAATATTGACACTTTGGGCCCAATTTGGACATTTTCACTTAGGGGTGTACTCACTTTTGTTGCCAGTGGTTTAGACATTAATGGCTGTGTGTTGAGTTATTTTGAGGGGAAAGCAAATTTACACTGTTATACAAGCTGTACACTCACTACTTTACAATGTAGCAAAGTGTCATTTCTTCAGTGTTGTCACATGAAAAGATAGAATAAAATATTTACAAAAATGTGAGGGGTGTACTCAGGGCCGGACTTATCATTGGGCTTGAGTGGGCTGAAGCCCATGGGCCCCGCCTAATAGGGGGCCCCGCGAGCAGGGCCGGATCCACGGCAAACTCCCGCCCGCTACCCAGCCCGTTTCGCCGGCACCGCTGCTTATTATTTAACGGGGACCGATCAGGCTTGTGTACTCTCACTTCCTGGTAGCGGTGGAACGCAAGATAGGGCCTCCCATGTCTTGCATCATTTCCGGCTGATTACATCACGTCCGCCCTATCATGCGTTCCACCGCTACCAGGAAGTGAGAATACACAAGCCTGATCGGTCCCCGTGAAATAAGCAGCAGTGCTGACAAAACAGGCTGGCTAGCAGGCGGGAGTTTGCCGCCCCCCCCCTGAATGATAGAAATCATGGGGCCCCCATACATCCTACCTGACGGGGCCCCCTTCGACCCGGTGGCAGGCGACATGACAAGTGACACCCTGCATCCGCTGGCAAGTGACACCCTGCATCCCCTGACAAGTGACACCCTGCACTCGCTGGCAAGTGACACCCTGCATCCCCTGGCAAGTGACACCCTGCATTCGCTGACAAGTGACACCCTGCATCTGCTGACAAGTGACACCCTGCATCCGCTGACAAGTGACACCCTGCATCCGCTGACAAGTGACACCCTGCATCCGCTGACAAGTGACACCCTGCATCCGCTGACAAGTGACACCCTGCATCCGCTGACAAGTGACACCCTGCATCCGCTGACAAGTGACACCCTGCATCCGCTGACAAGTGACACCCTGCATCCGCTGACAAGTGACACCCTGCATCCGCTCACAAGTGACACCCTGCATCCGCTGACAAGTGACGTGGCAAGTGACACCCTGCATCCGCTGACAAGTGACACCCTGCATCCGCTGACAAGTGACACCCTGCATCTGCTGACAAGTGACGTGACAAGTGACACCCTGCATCCGCTGGCAAGTGACACCCTGCATCCGCTGGCAAGTGACACCCTGCATCCGCTGGCAAGTGACACCCTGCATCCGCTGGCAAGTGACACCCTGCATCCGCTGGCAAGTGACACCCTGCATCCGCTGGCAAGTGACACCCTGCATCCGCTGGCAAGTGACACCCTGCATCTGTTGACAAGTGACACCATGCATCCGCTGACAAGTGACGTGGCAAGTGACACCCTGCATCCGCTGACAAGTGACACCCTGCATCTGCTGACAAGTGACGTGGCAAGTGACACCCTGCATCCGCTGGCAAGTGACACCCTGCATCCGCTGGCAAGTGACACCCTGCATCCCCTGACAAGTGACACCCTGCACTCGCTGGCAAGTGACACCCTGCATCCCCTGGCAAGTGACACCCTGCATTCGCTGACAAGTGACACCCTGCATCCCCTGGCAAGTGACACCCTGCATTCGCTGACAAGTGACACCCTGCATCTGCTGACAAGTGACACCCTGCATTCGCTGACAAGTGACGTGGCAAGTGACACCCTGCATCCGCTGACAAGTGATACCCTGCATCCGCTGACAAGTGACACCCTGCATCTGCTGACAAGTGACACCCTGCATACGCTGACAAGTGACACCCTGCATCCGCTGACAAGTGACACCCTGCATCCGCTGACAAGTGACACCCTGCATCCGCTGACAAGTGACGTGGCACGTGACACCCTGCATCCGCTGACAAGTGACACCCTGCATCCGCTGACAAGTGACACCCTGCATCTGCTGACAAGTGACGTGACAAGTGACACCCTGCATCCGCTGGCAAGTGACACCCTGCATCCGCTGGCAAGTGACACCCTGCATCCGCTGGCAAGTGACACCCTGCATCCGCTGGCAAGTGACACCCTGCATCTGTTGACAAGTGACACCATGCATACGCTGACAAGTGACGTGGCAAGTGACACCCTGCATCCGCTGACAAGTGACACCCTGCATCTGCTGACAAGTGACGTGGCAAGTGACACCCTGCATCCGCTGACAAGTGACACCCTGCATCTGCTGACAAGTGACACGCTGCATCCGCTGACAAGTGACACCCTGCATCCGCTGGCAAGTGACGTGGCAAGTGACACCCTGCATCCGCTGGCAAGTGGCGTGGCAAGTGACACCCAGCATCCGCTGACAAGTGACGTGGCAAGTGACACCCTGCATCCGCTGGCAAGTGACACCCTGCATCCGCTGGCAAGTGACACCCTGCATCCCCTGACAAGTGACACCCTGCACTCGCTGGCAAGTGACACCCTGCATCCCCTGGCAAGTGACACCCTGCATTCGCTGACAAGTGACACCCTGCATCTGCTGACAAGTGACACCTTGCATTCGCTGACAAGTGACGTGGCAAGTGACACCCTGCATCCGCTGACAAGTGATACCCTGCATCCGCTGACAAGTGACACCCTGCATCTGCTGACAAGTGACACCCTGCATCCGCTGACAAGTGACACCCTGCATCCGCTGGCAAGTGACACCCTGCATCCGCTGGCAAGTGACACCCTGCATCCGCTGGCAAGTGACACCCTGCATCCGCTGGCAAGTGACACCCTGCATCCGCTGGCAAGTGACACCCTGCATCTGTTGACAAGTGACACCATGCATCCGCTGACAAGTGACGTGGCAAGTGACACCCTGCATCCGCTGGCAAGTGACACCCTGCATCTGCTGACAAGTGACACGCTGCATCCGCTGACAAGTGACACCCTGCATCCGCTGGCAAGTGACACGCTGCATCCGCTGACAAGTGACACCCTGCATCCGCTGGCAAGTGACGTGGCAAGTGACACCCTGCATCCGCTGGCAAGTGGCGTGGCAAGTGACACCCAGCATCTGCTGACAAGTGACACCCTGCATCCGCTGGCAAGTGGCGTGGCAAGTGACACCCAGCATCTGCTGACAAGTGACACCCAGCATCTGCTGACAAGTGACACCCAGCATCTGCTGACAAGTGACACCCTGCATCCGCTGACAAGTGACACCCTGCATCCGCTGGCAAGTGGCGTGGCAAGTGACACCCAGCATCTGCTGACAAGTGACACCCAGCATCTGCTGACAAGTGACACCCAGCATCTGCTGACAAGTGACACCCTGCATCCGCTGACAAGTGACACCCTGCATCTGCTGACAAGTGACACCTTGCATCCGCTGGCAAGTGACGTGGCAAGTGACACCCAGCATCTGCTGACAAGTGACACCCTGCATCCGCTGACAAGTGACACCCTGCATCTGCTGACAAGTGACACCTTGCATCCGCTGGCAAGTGACGTGGCAAGTGACACCCAGCATCTGCTGACAAGTGACACGCTGCATCCGCTGACAAGTGACACCCTGCATCCGCTGGCAAGTGACGTGGCAAGTGACACCCTGCATCCGCTGGCAAGTGGCGTGGCAAGTGACACCCTGCATCCGCTGGCAAGTGACGTGGCAAGTGACAATCCGCATCTGAAGGCAGGTGACGTTGGCAAGTGACACGCTCAGGCTCCGACTGATTCTGCTTATGGTGAGTTGAACTATTTTATTTTATATAACAATGTAATAATAGAAATATTGCACTTCAATCATTTTTTTTGCGATACAGCACTGCGTCGATTTAACTGACAATTGCGCAGTTGTGTGATGCTGTACCCAAACACTCGGCCACTCTCGGCTCCGCTCGGAACTGCAAGAGTACCTGAGAGCCGCCAAGAGGACTCGAGAGCCGCCGAGATACAGAGGACTCTGTATCTCGGCGGCACCATTTTTAAACTTCAAGTATAGGGGGTGGGGGTAATGGACCCTTACTATAATGGGTTGAAGTACTGAACCCTTTCTATAGACGGTGGGGGTATTGGACCCTTACTATAGGGGGTGGAGGAATTAGACCCTTAATATAGGGGGTGGGTGTATTGGACTCCTAGACTCTTAATATAAGAAGTGGTTTGTATTGGACCCTTACTATAGGGGGTGGGTGCATTGGACCCTTACTATAGGGGGTTAGTGTATTGCACCGTTGGTATAGGGGTTAGGGGTAGTGGACCCTTACTATAGTGGGTTTACGTACTGAACCCTTTCTATAGATGGTGGGGCATTTGCCCTAAAATAGGGCAGTGATGGCGAACCTTGGCACCCCAGATGTTTTGGAACTACATTTCCCATATGCTCTTGCACTAGTTGAGCATCATGGGAAATGTAGTTCCAAAACATCTGGGGTCCCAAAGTTGGCCATCACTGATATAGGGGGTGGGTGTATTGGACCCTTACTATACGGGGTGGGGGTATTGGACCCTTACTATAGGGGGAAGGCATTGGACCCTTACTATAGGGGGTGTAGGTATTGGACCCTTACTATTGGGGGTTGAAGTATTGGACCCTTAGACTCCTTACTATAGGGAGTGGGTGTATTGAACCCTTACTATAGGGGGTGGGGGTATTGGACACTTACTATGGGGGGGGGGGGGGGGGGAGGAATTAAACCCTTACTATAGGGGGTGGAGGTATTGGACCCTTACTATTGGGGGTTGAAGTATTGGACCCTTAGACTCCTTACTATAGGGAGTGGGTGTATTGGACCCTTACTATAGGGAGTGGGGGTATTGGACCCTTACTTTATGGGGTGGGGGTATTGGACCCTTACTAAAGGGGGGGGCATTGGATGCTTACTATAGGGGGTGGGTGTATTGGACCCTTACTATACGGGGTGAGGGTATTTGACCCTTACTATAGGGGGAAGGCATTGGACCCTTACTATAGAGGGTGGAGGTATTGTACCCTTACTATTGGGGGTTGAAGTATTGGACCCTTAGACTCCTTACTATAGGGAGTGGGTGTATTGGGCCCTTATTATAGGGGGTGGAGGTATTAGACCCTTACTATAGGGGGTGGGGGTATTGGACCCTTACTATAGGGGGTGGAGGTATTGGACCCCTACTATAGTGGGTGAGGGTATTGGAATCAATCTTACTACAGTGTGTGGTCTGGCCATAAATAGGCAGCCATAGAGGCCAACAAACCCATACTGAGCAGAAAAATATAAATGAGCAGAACATTCTTTCTAGAATGAGGTTGAACTAAAAGGCCTACTCATTACAGACATCATTGCATTTAACCCTCAGGCTACTAACCTGTCTCAAGTCAAACATGCAGAGATGTATATCACCTGGTTAATATTCCTGATTCCAACCACACATAATACATTAATATCTCCCATTTATTGGTGGTGATAAACTAGACCTCAAATAAAGATCCTCCACAGTAAGTTTATGAGTTTGTTTTAGCGGCTGCACTTTGCCCTCTTGACAGATAAGTAAATCTTGCTCAGCCCAGCAAAAAACGACACTTCACATATTAAAGGGTTGTATCGTCTATAGCAGTGGTTCTCAACCTATCCAGTGCTGTGACCCCTTGATAAAATTTCCCAAGTTGTGGGGACCCCTAACAGAAAAATTATTTTCGTAGCGTGGGTTGTCAGCACCCAAGGTAAGACAAGTAATTTACACCCCTAACCCACAGACATTTAGCGCTCCCCGGGTCCCTTCCACTCGTACAGTATTAAAACCCCTTATAGTACATTTTAGGATGTACCACTCTTTGTTCTACTTTCTTTGCCTTTTATCTCTCTATCGTAATTTCCTGGGGGGTTTTTCCCCCCATCCCTCTCTCTAGCCGTCTTTCTTGTTCTTTCTCTCCCTTTTTCTTTGTCCCCCCTCGTTTCCTCTCCTTTCCATGTATTCTTCATTTTTATTCCTTCTTACTCCTTGGTGGGGGGTGGGGGAATGGGATGAGTGGCAGTGCTGGCGGGGAGTTGAGATGAGTGGCAGTGCTGGTGGTGGGTGAGATCAGTGGCAGTGCTGGTGGGGGGGTGGGATCAGGGGCAGTGCCGAGGGGGAGTTCTGATCAGCCAACTTAGGTGCTCTTGATCAAGGTCATCTGCTGATCTGAGAAATGTAGTGCAGACTTTTAATGGCAACTATAATCACAGGTAGTGTTACTCGCCATGTCTCCAACTTTGTGATGTCTCGCAGCAGTGACACCTATGCCGAAATCAGGAGATAGGGTCTCCTCCAGCCCCTCCCACGCCACATTCCTCACCAGTCAGCTGGCCTCTAGTCTCTGCCCCCCAGCCATACCGTGAACTGAATGAGCGGCTGCAAAAAGTCTGGGAGAGTGGTGCGGGCTTCAGGAACAGCCCAGGATTTGGTGACCCCCTGGCCAATCGTCATTCGACCCCCAAGGGGGTCCCGACCCCCAGGTTGAGAACCACTGCTCTATAGAAACCAACCAGAGTCCATGCTTTTTTTGTAGGCTTTTCATACTACATAGTTACGTAGTTAGTAGAGCTAATTATGTGAACCATTAAGGCCCTCTCCCCCTTGCTTTTCTAAACTCCGTCTCAAAAGCATTTCCTCTAGTGATAAAGGATACTAATTGCTTTTATAGTATATATGTTGAAGCTTCCAAACTATAAATGACTGAGTAACCAGGCAATTCTGGACCCCATAGCAGTTGCATGGTCTGTTGTAGCTACAGTTATGCCCTTGGTAGTCTGGTTAAAAGGAGGCACTTGTCCAAAATAAAAAATGTAACTTGTAGATGAAGCAAAGGTCTCCAAACTGTGGCCCATGGGCTAGATGAGACCCTTTGCTTGCCCTTATCGGGTCCTATACAAGGCACTATATCTCACAATGACACCAACAATGAGGCACTATTCCTCCCAATGACACCAACAGTGGGGCATAATACCTCCCACGGATATAAACTATTGAGCACTGTTCCAGCCACTGACACCAACGATGGGGCACTATTCCTGTCATTGACAACAATGATGGGGGACTATTGCTCCCACTGATACCAACAATGGGTCACTATTCATTCCACTGACACCAATTATAGGGCACTATTCCTCCATCTGAAACCAATAATGGGACACTATTCTTCCCACTGATACCAATGATGGGGCACTATTTCTCCCACTGACAGCAATGATGAGGCACTATTCCTCCCACTGACACCAATGATGGGGTACTATTCCTCCCATGGACACCAATAATGGGGCACTATTCCTCCAAGTGAAACCAATGGTGAGGCACTATTCCTCCTATTAAAATGAATGATGGGGACTATTCCCCACACTTAGGCTAATGATGGTGACCTATTCCTCCCACTGAAACCAATGACGGTGCACAATTTTAACCACTGACAACAATGATAGGGCTCTATTCCTTCCACTGACAGCAATGATGGGACACTATTCCAGCCAATGACACCAACGATAGAGCACTCTTCCTTCCACTGACACCAACAATGGGGCACAATTCCCCTGACTGACACCAATGATGGGGCACTATTTCAACTGCTGACACCAATAATAAGACACTATTCCTTCCACTGACAATGATGATACAGATATAAATAATTGAGCACTGTTCCTCCCACTGACACCAACGATTGGCACTATTCCTTCCACTAATACCAATAATGGGTCTCTATTCCTCCCACTAATACCAATGATGGGACACTACTCCTTCTACTCACACTAACTATGGGGCACTATTCCTCCCACTGACACCATAGATAGGACACCATTTCTCCTTCTGACCACAGGCTCTATGTAATATATCTACTTCCTCTGATCACCAAGCCTGAAACATTTTCTTCTCCCACTGACGCTGGGGCATTTACTAATCTGTATGACCACCGTCGAGCCCCCCTAAAGTCTGAAAGACAGTCAACTGGCTATTTGTTTAGAAAGTTTGGAGACCCCTAGTCTAGTGGAATGAAAACAACATTACAAAGGCCTCGTTCACACAGGCATACTACAGCATACATCCATGTGAGGGCCGTGTATCATGCATCCCAGTGCAGGCAGTCCCATTCATGTAAATTGGGATGCAGCGGTTACATGGACACAGTCGCTGCTTCCAATTTGATGTCCATGTGAGTGGATCCAGGCCGCTATCTCTGTAAGCGCATTCCCTTGCCCCCACTCTACACTACTTTAATCACTTGCGGCTCACCCACAGTACATTTACTGCAGACGGGTGGCACAGTCAGGCAGGACAATGTACTGGTACATCGCCAAGCACTAGCACGCCCCCTGGGGCACGCAGCGGCGCAATACCATGACCACTGTGGCTCAGTATCCGTCCGCTATGAGCTGACGGGGTATCATGTGATCACTATGACCGATCATAGCGATCACATGATGGGTTTCCATTCATGACAGCTTAATTACTGTTGTGATGCTGTGATTGGCCTGCAGCTATCATATGGTACCTGGCTACCTGTACCATGTGATTAGCTGTAGCCAATCACAGCATGTCAACAGTAACTAAGCTGTCGTAAGTGTTAGCCCACCCAGTGAACTTCACTGTTATAAGTGATACCTGTGTAAAAAGATCCCTGATCACCCCCCAGAGTAGTGCAGTGTCACTATGGTGACACGGAACAACTCTGCTGAAAGTATGTAAAAAAATTGTAAAAAAAGAAAAAAATGTTAAAAAATAAAATTATAAAAATTATACATTTTTTTTACATACTGTCATTATCCCTGATCACCGGCCATACCAGTCATATGATGACGCTGTACTGTAATGGCGACAGTATGTAAAAAAAAATAAAAAATTGTGAAAAAAAATTTACTTTATTTAATTTCTCAGATTTCTAAAAAATTGTGACAAAAACTCACAACTTTAAAAAACTCGCCATGCCTCTTACTAAATACCTTGGACTGCCTACTTTCCAAAAAGGGGCATTTTGGGGGTATTTGTACTGTCCTGAAATGTCAGGGCCTCGTGAAATGGGCCGTCAGTACATCAGGTGTGATCAATTTTTAAATACATATACCATAGTTTGTGGACTTTATAACTTTCCTACAGACTAAATAATATGCACTGATTTGGCTTATAGTTATCAAAGATATGTAGGATAATGCATTTTGGTCTGAATTTCTGAAGAAAGATTACAGTCAGGTCCATAAATATTGGGACATCGACACAATTCTAATCTTTTTGGCTCTATACACAACCACAATGGATTTGAAATGAAACAAACAAGATGTGCTTTAACTGCAGACTTTCAGCTTTTATTTGAGGGTATTTACATCCAAATCAGGTGAATAGTGTAGGAATTACAACAGTTTGTATATGTGCCTCACACTTTTTAAGGGACCAAAAGTAATGGGACAATTAGCTGCTCAGCTGTTTCATGGCCAGGTGTGTGTTATTCCCTCATTACCCCATTTAGAAGGAGCAGATAAAAGGTCCAGAGTTCATTTAAAGTGTTCTATTTGCATTTGGAATCTGTTGCTGTCAACTCTCAATATAAGATCCAAAGAGCTGTCACTATCAGTGAAGCAAGCCATCATTAGGCTGAAAAAACAAAATAAACCCATCAGAGAGATAGCAAAAACATTAGGTGTGGCCAAATCAACTGTTTGGAACATCCTTAAAAAGAAAGAACACACCGGTGAGCTCAGCAACACCAAAAGACCCGGAAGACCACGGAAAACAACTGTGGTGGATGACCGAAGAATTCTTTCCCTGGTGAAGAAAACACCCATCACAACAGTTGGCCAGATCAAGAACACTCTCCAGGAGGTAGCTGTATGTGTGTCAAAGTCAACAATCAAGAGAAGACTTCACCAGAGTGAATACAGAGGGTTCACCACAAGATGTAAACCATTGGTGAGCCTCAAAAACAGGAAGGCCAGATTAGAGTTTGCCAAACAACATCTAAAAAAGCCTTCACAGTTCTGGAACAACATCCTATGGACAGATGAGACCAAGATCAACTTGTACCAGAGCGATGGGAAGAGAAGAGTATGGAGAAGGAAAGGAACTGCTCATGATCCAAAGCATACCACCTTATCAGTGAAGCATGGTGGTGGTGCTGTCATGGCGTGGGCATGTATGGCTGCCAATGGAACTGGTTCTCTTGTATTTATTGATGATGTGACTGCTGACAAAAGCAGCAGGATGAATTCTGAAGTGTTTTGGGCAATATTATCTGTTCATATTCAGCAAAATGCTTCAGAACTCATTGGATGGCGCTTCACAGTGCAGATGGACAATGACCCGAAGCATACTGCGAAAGCAACCAAAGAGTTTTTTTAGGGGAAAGAAGTGGAATGTTATGCGATGGCCAAGTCAATCACCTGACCTGAACCCGATTGAGCATGCATTTCACTTGCTGAAGACAAAACTGAAGGGAAAATGCCCCAAGAACAAGCAGGAACTGAAGACAGTTGCAGTAGAGGCCTGGCAGAGCATCACCAGGGATGAAACCCAGCGTCTGGTGATGTCTATGCGTTCCAGACTTCAAGCTGTAATTGGCTGCAAAGGATTTGCAACCAAGTATTAAATAGTGAAAGTTTGATGGATGATTGTTAATCTGTCCCATTACTTTTGGTCCCTTAAAAAGTGGGAGGCACATATACAAACTGTTGTAATTCCTACACCGTTCACCTGATTTGGATGTAAATACCCTCAAATTAAAGCTGAAAGTCTGCAGTTAAAGCACATCTTGTTCTTTTCATTTTAAATCCATTGTGGTGGTGTATAGAGCCAAAAAGATTTGAATTGTGTAGGTGTCCCAATATTTATGGACCTGACTGTATGTGCAAAAATTTTAACAGAAACTTGCTTTTTTTTTTGGCTTTTTTTCCTTTATTTAGTAAGAAAAAACCCAGTGGTGATCAAATACCACCAAAAGAAAGATTTATTATGTGAATCCAAGTTGCATGAGGTCCAGGGTGAAATTTCCACAGTCAGTTATGATTTGGGGAACCACGTATTCTGCTGGTGTTGATCCACTGTGTTTTATCAAGTCCAAAGTCAGCGCAGCCCTCTAGCCAGAAACTTTTTGATGATAGTCAAATTTTTTGAGAGGCACCTGTATATATAAAATATTGTACTCAAAGCGGAGTTCCGCCGGCAGGAAAAAAAAAAAAGAAAAGTCAGCAGCTACAAATACTGGAGCTGCTGACATTTAATATTAGGACACTTACCTGTCCAGGGAGCCCGCGATGTCGGCACCCCAGCCGATCTTCGGATCGACACCCGGGTGCTGCCGCCGCCATTCCTGGTAGGGCTATTGGCTTCCCCCCAGGTTCCCTACTGTGCATGCGCACGTTCTGATTGGTCCCTGCTGTCTTCTTGGACCTGTGTGTCTCCCAGAAGACAGCGGGGGTGGAGGATTTGCCGGACATTGTGTAGATCACTGCACAATGTGCAGCGGTTTCCCCGGAAGCGGGAGCAGATACCTGGATTTGACTGGTATCTGCTCCCCCTTGAAAGGTGCCAAATGTGACACCGGGGGGGATCCAGACAGCATTCTATTTCTGGGTGGAACTCCGCTTTAAAAAAAAACAATAAAAACAGAAATATTGAATCTAGGAATAAACAAAAAAGAAGAACAAGTAAATTCCCATTTACGAGAGGCAAAAAATGAATTAACATACCTAGGATGTAAATTGACACCTACCCTAGAGAAGCTATACCAGGCGAATTACATCCCACTACTAAACGAAATTAAAACATTTAAAAAAAAAAAAACGAGATTAAGAACATCTTGATAAAACCCTTGCCTTGGATTGGTAGGATAAACATGTTAAAAATGGTGATCCTACCATAAATAATATACAAGTTCCAAATGCTGCCGATAGCATAATAAAAACAATGCTGTTAACCACTTATGGACCGCCGCAAGCTAATATACCTCCTAAGTTTGAAGAGGAATATCTTTGTTATGGCAGCAGCTAGCTGCCATAACCCCGGTACCTTCTTCTTCGGCCGGAGGTCCGAGATCACTTTTAACGGCGGCGGGAGAGGGCACCCCCCTCCCGCCGCGCTCCGGTGCACTCCGCTGCTTACCGGAGCCGTCGGCATTAGCGGAGGCGATAGGATCTTCACCCTTGCTGGGTATGGAGATGAGTGAGGGGAAGATGGCCCCCACCCGTCTCCATAACATTACAGGGAGGAAGCGACGTCAAAACCTCACTTCCGCCCATAGCTCTTAAATGGCCATTTTATTTTTATTTTTTTTATTGCATTTTAGTGTAAATATGAGATTGGAGGTCTTTTTGACCCCAGATCACATATATAAGAGGTCCTGTCATGCTTTTTTTCTATTACAAGGGATGTTTACATTTCTTGGAATAGGAATAAAAGTGGCACAATTAAAAAAAAAAAAAAAACTCTGTAAAAATAAAATATAAAAGGTAAAATAAATAAGAAGAAAAAAAAAAAATTGAAACGCGCCCTGTCCCGTCGAGCTCACGTGCAGAAGTGAACGCATACGTGAGTAGCGCCCGCATATGAAAACGGTGTTCAAACCACACATGTGAGGTATCGCCGCGATCAGTAGAGCGAGCGCAATAATTCTAGCACTAGACCTCCTCTGTAACTCAAAACATGCAACCTGTAGAATTTTGTAAATGTCGCCTATGGAGATTTTTAAGGGTAAAAGGTTGTGGCCATGCCACGAGTGGGTGCAATTTTGAAGCGTGACATGTTGGGTATCAATTTATTCGGCGTAACATTATCTTTTACACTATAAAAAAAATTGGGCTAACTTTACTGTTGTCTTATTTTTTAATTCAAAAAAGTGTATTTTTTCCCAAAAATGTGCGCTTGTAAGACCGCTGCGCAAATATGGTGTGTCAGAAAGTATTCCAATTCGATGTCCGCCGGTGTTCCGCGATCATGTCACGGAGAGGCAGAACGGGGAGATGCCTACGTAAACAAGCATTTCCCTGTTCTGCCTAGTGACATGACCTGTGAGTTGTAGTCCATCCCCCCTCACAGTTATGCCCCGTACACACGGTCGGACTTTGTTCGGACATTCCGACAACAAAATCCTAGGATTTTTTCCGACGGATGTTGGCTCAAACTTGTCTTGCATACACACGGTCACACAAAGTTGTCGGAAAATCCGATCGTTCTAAACGCGGTGATGTAAAACACGTACGTCGGGACTATAAACGGGGCAGTGGCCAATAGCTTTCATCTCTTTATTTATTCTGAGCATGCGTGGCACTTTGTCCGTCGGATTTGTGTACACACGATCGGAATTTCCGACAACGGATTTTGTTGTCGGAAAATTTTATATCCTGCTCTCAAACTTTGTGTGACGGAAAATCCGATGGAAAATGTCCAATGGTGCCCACACACGGTCGGAATTTCCGACAACACGCTCCAATCGGACATTTTCCATCGGAAAATCCGACCGTGTGTACGGGGCATTAGAATCACTCCCTAGGACACACTTAACCCCTTGATCGCCCCCTAGTGTTTAACCCCTTCCCTGCCAGTGTCATTTACACAGTAATCAGTGCATTTTTATAGCACTGATTGCTGTATAAATGACAATGGTCCCAAAATAGTGTCAAAAGTGTCTGATGTGTCCACCATAATGTCGCATTTATAATAAAAATCGCAGATCGCCGCCATTACTAATAAAAAAAAATGAATAATAAAAATGCCATAAAACTATCCCCTATTTTGTAGACGCTATAACTTTTGTGTAAACCAATTAATATAAGCTTATTGCGATTTTTTTTTTTACCAAAAATATGTAGAAGAATACATATCGGCCTAAACTGAGAAAAAAATGTGTTTTTTTTATATATTTTTGGGGGATATTTATTATAGCAAAAAGTAAAAAATATTGCTTTTTTTTCAAAATCGTTGCTCTTTTTTTGTTTATAGCGCAAAAAATAAAAACCGCAGAGGTGATCAAATACCACCAAAAGAAAGCTTTATTTGTGGGAAAAAAGGACGTCAATTTTGTTTGGGTGCAACGTCGCACGACCGCGCAATTGTCAGTTAAAGCGACGCAGCGCCGAATCGCAAAAAGTGCTCTGGTCAGGAAGGGGGTAAAATCTTCCGAGGCTGAAGCGGTTAAAACATGGGATTTCCCAAGTATATGATATCCTAACAGAACTAGAGGGACGAGGGGCACCACCTTGTATAGAGAAATGGGAACAAGAAATGGGTATAAAACTGGAGGAAACACAAATGATTGGCGCAGTACATAATTTCGCAACGGATATAAATATTATCGAAGTGAATTCTAAGTGTTTGATACGGTGGTACCTGACACCAGAGAAAATTCATAAATTTCAACAAGATAAATCCCCACAATGTTGGCGGGAGTGCAAACAAATTGGCACAATGATGCATATCTGGTGGGAGTGCCCACAAATAAAAGAATATTGGCAGGAAATCGTAGAATATGTAGAAGAGATAACAGGGGAGAGAATATTAAATAACCCTTGGACCTGTCTGTTCCACGGTACAAATGATACAAAAGAACAATACAAGAAAACATTAATCCCACCCCTACTGAACGCCGCAAAGGGATTTATACCAAAAAAAAAATGGCTACATAAAGAAAAACCAAGTATAAAAGAGTGGTTGGAAAGAGTAGATTTCATCTGCAAGATGGAACATCTTAGTAGTAGAGAGGAGGGACAGGCCGAAAGATACAGGGTGGTCTGGGAAAGATGGTTAGCCTGTAAACTGTCCGAGAAGTTTGCAGAGGGGATGAAGAAGGAGAGCAGGGGTGATTGAAAAAAGAAAGACGTCAGGAAACAGATTGAGGGGGGGGGGGGAATGAAAATGGGGGTTGATGGTTATAAATGTAGACTATATGTATTTTATGGTTGAATACCTCTGCTTTTGTTTATGGAAAAAAAAATCGAATAAAGTTTAAATACAGCGGCGGCCCAACCATAGGAGGCACACGGGCCCCCCCCCCCCCCTCCAGGCAGTCAGAAAAAAAAGAAAAAAAGGTCCTTAAGTGCACTGTGTTCGGGTGCCGGTCACAGTGCACTTTGGGAGCCCCCCCCCCTCTACGTCTATGCAATCAGGAGATTGCAGACGAGGCGCTTCAATTTGCGGGCATTCCATCGCGCCGAACAGCTTCCGCCCGGCGCCCGTAGTATGTATTACTATGGCCGGGTGCTTTGATTGACATTCGAGTTACGATGTCGCTTCCGGTTTTCCCTGTGTCAGCGCGTCCGAGTGGAGGAAGCATGAGGAGCGGACTCCTCCACTGCCGCTGCTGCCCACTGAAGGAGACACAGCAGGAGGAGAGGACACCACAGCAAAGTAAGTGCCGGACCTCAAACGGAGAACGGGGGGGAGGGGGGTGCTATAAGTGTGTCCCAACTCTAAATCAGGGCGACAAGTAATTACCATGTGCAAAGTGCTATAACCCATAGCAGTGGACACTGCTTTTGGTTATAGAGTATGGGACACAGTGAGGCTGCATTTGATGGGGCACAGTGAGGCTGCATTTTATGGGGCACAGTGAGGCTGCATTTGATGGGCACAGTGGGTGCATAAGATAGGCACAGTCGCTGTATTTGATGGGGCACAGAGACAGCATTTGATGGCACAGTGGCAGCATTTGATATGGCACAGTGGCTGCATTTGATGGGCACAGTGAGGCTGCATTTTATGGGGCACAGTAAGGCTGCATAAGATGGGCACAGTGGCTGCATAATATTGGCACAGTGGCTGCATAAGATGGGCACAATAGCTGTATTTGATGGGGCACAGTGACAGCATTTGATGGTACAGTGGCAGCATTTGATATGGCACAGTGGCTGCGTTTGATGGCACACAGTGAGGCTGCATAAGATGGGCACAGTAGCTGTATTTGATGGGGCACAGTGACAGCATTTGATGGTACAGTGGCAGCATTTGATATGGCACAGTGGCTGCGTTTGATGGCACACAGTGAGGCTGCATAAGATGGGCACAGTAGCTGTATTTGATGGCGCACAGTGGCTGCATTTGATGGATTTTTTTTCAGAATTTTTCAGTTTGTTTGTGCCCCCCCAAAAATTTTGAGCACCAGCCGCCACTGTTTAAGTAACAAAAGAAAAAAAATAAATAAAAGCGGAACTTCAGTCATTTTTTCATCTTTCCATCTATTAAATCTTCTGCCCTTGTTGTTGTTTTAACTTTAGATAGTAAAACATTTTTTTCTGCCAGTAAATACCTTATGCAGCCCACTTCCTGTTTCTTGTCTGGTCATTAGCCTAGGCTTATGACATCATGCACAGCTCTCTCTATCTCACTCTTGTGAGAGTTTGCCAGGAAGGGAGGGGGCGGGTGAGTCATAAGAGGGCCAATGAGAGCTGCAGAGCTGGAGGTGTGCGTCTGTGTAAATCCAGGAAGTGAACAGGCAGCAGCTTCGGCTGCCCACAGTTAAAATGGCTGCAGCCAGACTCAGTGGAGGGAGATTTCTGCAGCATATTTGGCAAGTACAGAATCACAGTATATGTAAAATAATATGCAAAGTGGTTGGAGGGAAGCTTCAGAATGACAAAGATGTTTTTATTCCAAATGATGTGAGCAGACTGCAGTTCCTATTTAATTATAAAATATATATTTTGTGAATAATTATAAAATAAAAATCATTACCTAGAGTACATTTCCCTTTAAATGTCTCTTATTTCTCTCTATGACTGCAGTATAAGCCCAGCACAGATTATCCGCAGCAATTCTGAAAGAGGTCTCGGCACGGGAGGGATTAGTGTTTTTATCTTGTTTTCACAATGCCAGTAGCGAGATGAGGAGATTTGTGATTTGTCCCAATTCACAGATCATTCATGCCGCAGGCAAGGAAAGCGGCTGTAGGGGCCATTCACACCGCTGTGCTGCGACAGTGCACCCACCTTAACATGCATTGTGTAAAGGCAGCTCATTCATTTGAACAGGATGCCTAATGCACCAAAAAATGTGTATGTAGCATTCTTGGGATTGTAGCACAATGCACAAAATTGCCCCCCCTCCCCCCAAGATGTATGAGCATTATGTGTCAGCAAACCCCACCCCCCCACAAAAAAAAAAAATCGAGCACCAATCCGCATGCTTACCCCCTAAGCATAAATCCCCCCCGATACAAGTCCGCCCTCTGCTGAAATCCCCTTCCCAGTATGAATCTTTGCCCCTCCAACCCCCTCAGCTCAAATCCTCTCATTCCCCATATGCCCCCAGCACAAATCCACTCCCCCCTCGAAAAATATTCCCCCCCTCTTAGTACAATTCGTCTACCCCTTAAATTTCCCCTGTGAGCACAAATCCCCCCCCCCCACTCCAAATCTCCCTCCCAGCACAAATTCACGCCAGTTCCCCATCCCAGCACAAATCCCCTCCCCCAATCCTACCACAAATACCCCCAATCGTCCCTTCTAGCAAAACCCCACCCCCAGAAAAAATTCCCCTCCTAGCACAAATCCCCTCCCAGCACAAATCCCCCCCAAATTTCCTCTCCTACCACAAATACCCCCAATCATCCCTGCTAGCAAAACCCCACCCCCAGAAAAAATTCCCCTCCCAGCACAAATCCCCTCCCACCCACCATATTACCTGAAGGGATATTTAATTTAACTGCTTACATTTTCTAGCATAACCCCTCCCCCCCCCCCCCCAAATTTCCGCTCCTACCACAAATACCCCCAATCGTCCCTGCTAGCAAAACCCCACCCCCAGAAAAAATTCCCCTCCAAGCACAAATCCCCTCCCACCCACCATATTACCTTTTCTAGCATAAACCCCCCCCCCCCCCAATTTCCGCTCCTACCACAAATACCCCCAATCTTTCCTGCTAGCAAAACCCCACCATCAGAAAAATTCCCCTCCTACCACAAATCCCCTTCCACCCACTATATTATCTTTTCTAACATAAACCTCCCCCCTCCTCCCAAATTTCCCCTTCTAGCACAAATACCCCCCAATCGTCCCTGCTAGCAAAACCCCACCCCCAGAAAAAATTCCCCTCCTAGCACAAATCCCCTCCCACCCACCATATTACCTTTTCTAGCATAACCCCCCCCCCCCAATTCCCCCTCCTAGCACAAATCTTCTTCCCCATCCCCCCTTCCAACACAAATCCCTTCAATTCACCACTCCTAGCCCACCTCACCAAATTTCCTCTCCTATAACAATTCTTATCCCCTGCCTTCCCCCAAATTCTCCCTCCCACAACAACCCCCCCAACCACATTGTGGTGCCCCCCCATCTCACATTATACCACAGTGCCCAGGGCAGCTGTCCCCTCTGCCCACCCCTTTGTCCCGGCCCTGCTGGGTGCACACGTGATGTGTCATAAATAGGGCCGCTCTACAACCGCCCCACAACTGCATGCAATACACATGATTCCAGCCACACTAGGGCGGGGGTCTAGGGGATTAAAAACTCAAATTCTTAAAGGTCAAATGCTCTCTGAAGTGCATTCCAAATGCAGGTCGCTCTTCATACAAGCGAGTGTGAATAAGCAGTTGGTGGAAAGGCAAAGGGTAGGTATTAATCTTATTTTTTCAAAAGTTGAAACTTGGCTGACTATGCCTCTAAAAAAAACCTTACTTGGGACCTGTAGAAATTTCCCAGCATGCTTCAGAAGTTACCAAGTGGCTTTCTATCATACATACGCAGTATGTGTGTGATAGTTCTTACCATCATGTTCAAATATTTCCATCACACCCGGGCCGGGGTATTGGCCAGCACATTGTCAGTGCACTTGGGCCCCTTTACCTATACACTATATTGAGGGACGAAAAGTTTTTTGACAAATCAACTTAGTAATTGCACCACATCCCTTAATTGGTTAAATATAGAAAGAGGGATTGGGATTTTTAAGGTGCAAATTATTTTGAAGAATAGTAACAGTTACGTTATATAACAATTTTTTTATTATAGAAAAAATAAAAAATTGTTAAAACACAACAATTGTCAAGTACAAATCAACAAGATTTTATGGATACAGCATAATAGGATAGAATTCCCAACGTGTTTCACTCATATATCGGGCTTCTTCAGGGGATGCTGTCCAGTTAGAGGTACAAGCCTTCTATTGAAAAAACATATACATATAATGATTACATCAACAATTAATTTATGACCATATATCACATACAGAATACTTTAATTTTAATTACATTACAACTTCAATCTATATATGTGCGTGTCTAATATCAGGGCAGCACTCCTCACTATATTGCCGAAAGTATTGGGACGCCTGCCTTTCCACACACATAAACTTTAATGGCTTCCCAGTCTTAAGGCCTCGTACACACGATACGAAAAACGGATGGAAAAATTAGTACGACGAGCTGTCTGCCGACTTTCGGATCGTTAGTACGGGGCTTTCGACAGCCGATTTCGTTTTTTTTTCGTCAGACAAAAGCTGGATGTGCAGACTATAACATTTTTGTCGGATGTGAACTCAACGTCCGATTTTCGTTTCATTAGTACGGTTTTCATCCGAAAAAAATCGTAAGAGCGAGACTACGCATGCTAAGAAACGTAAGAACACATACAAAGCTATTCAACACCATACATCACTTCTGACGTATTCTGTTGAACGAAAATGTTCATATTGTGAGTAACCTCTTCACTTTCGACAAGAGACTAGCAGGCAGCAAAAAACGGACATTCGGTCGTCCTAAAATCTAAGCACGTGAACCAGGCTTTAGTCCAAAGGGTTCAATATTGAGTTGGCCCATCCTTGGCAGCTATAACAGCTTCAGCTCTTTTGGGAAGGCTGTCCACAAGGTTTAGGAGTGTGTCTATGGGAATGTTTGACCATTCTTCCAGAAATGCATTTGTGAGGTCAGGCACTGATGTTGGACAAGAAGGCTTGGGCGGGTTGAGGTCAGGACTCTGTGCAGGCCAGTCAAGTTCCTCCACCCCAAACTCACTCATCCATGTCTTTATGGACCCTGCTTTGTACACTTGTGGGCAGTCATGTTGGAACAGGAAGGGGCCATCCCCAAACTGCTCCCACAAAGGTGGGAGCATGAAATTGTCCAAAAAATGTCTTGGTATGCTGACACCTTAAGAGTTCCCTTCACTGGAACTAAGGGGCCAACCCCTGAAAAACAACCCCCCACCATAATCCCCCCTCCACTATATGATTTGGACCAGTGCACAAAGCAACGTCCATAAATACATGGATGAGCGAGTTTGGGGTGGAGGAACTTGACTGGCCTGCAAAGAGTCCTGACCTCAACCCGATAGACCACCCTTGGGATGAATTAGAGTGGAGACTGCGAGCCAGGCCTTCTCATCCAACATCTGTGCCCAACCTCACAAACTCTCTTCTGGAAGAATGGTCAAACATTCCCATAGACACACTCCTAAACCTTGTGGACGGCCTTCCCAGAAGAGTTGAAGCTGTTATATCTGCATAGGGTGGGCCAACTCAATATTGAACCCTACGGACTAAGACTGGGATGCCATTAAAGTTCATGTGCGTGTAAAGGCAACCGTCCCAATATTTTTGGTAATAAGTGTGTGTTTGTTTGTTTTTTTTAATTTCAGTTCAGGTCTGTAGCGGATGCAGCATGTCCCTTATCTAGAAAAAATGATCCACACTCCGGTTGTTGCTCTTAAAAGTTCTTCACTTTATTGAATAGCCACAATGAACAAACGCAGATGAAGTCAGTTGACGCGTTTCAGCCTATAAGGCCTTAGTCCCTTATCTCCTGACCCGCTACTTGCAGGTGTGAGCACAAGTTCAAGGCCGAGTTCACACCATTGCAAATTGGATTCGCAATAGCAGGAGATTTGGACCAGTCCTCTATGGAGCCGGTTCACATATCTCCGCAGCGGGTCCGGTTCATAGGTGAACCGAACCTAAGGCCTCATGCACACTGGACGTCTTTGGACGTTTTTTTTTTTTTTTTTTAACATAATGTTTATTTATTTATCTCAAGCAAACAGAATACAAAACAGGTTACATTAGCTCAAGACAGATAATGTACAAGGATTTTCCATACCATATCAAATCAACTAGTACATTGCAGATAATATATTTCAACCGCACAGTAAATGGTCAAAATAGAGTTGTAAAACTTCAAATCCAGGTCGCTATAAAAGCCCCCGTGTGGGGGGAGGAAGGGTGGGGGGGGGGGAGAGGCCCGGGTAGGAAGGCACCGCAGGGGTCCTTCAAGCTTAGTTATGTATTAACCTCGTAGCGGGGAGGCCCTGTCTGGGGCGAAATTACCTAAAGCAGGAATGCTTGGGCAGCCAAGAGTGTAAGTTGTAGTACTTAGTTTTACTATGGAATAGTCAGGTGTTTGGCCTCCACCCGACCCGCCCAGACTCTATCAAACTTTTTCGGACAGTTCCTTCCCATATATGTTAGTTTATATAGGGGCAGGGCTGCATTTATGAGAGAGAGCCATAGTTGTTTAGTAGGTGATTGAGGCTAATTCCATTTAAGGAGAATCGCCTTTCTGGCATACATTGCAGTGTTAAAAAAAAAAAATTTTTTCCTTTTGGGGGCCTCAAGATTGTCACATATACCCAGCAGGAGGGGAAGAGGGCTATAGAGGACCCTGATTTTGCCCACCGAGTTAATATCCTCCAGGACTGTCTCCCAAAAAACCACTATCTGTGGACATGTCCACACAGTATGAAAGAAATCTGCATCATCTGAGCCACATCTAGGACAGGTGGCTGTTCTATTTGTATAAATTTTTGCAAGACGCGATGGGGAGTAATAAGCCCGGTGTAGAAATTTTAATTGGGTAAATCTATCCCTAGAGGATATGGTCAGAGTTAGATATTGCTGCACCCCCTCCTCCCAGTCATCGTCACTCAGGTCAGGGATGTCACGTTGCCATGTTGTCAGCAGTTGTGAGACTCTAGATGTGTCTAGCAGGGTAAGTTTGTTATATATAGACGAGAGTAATCTAGTGCCTTCAGGTGCACGAAGTTCAGTCTCCAAATCCGACATCCGCAAAGTTATCGGACTGGGAAACTGGGAGCGAAAAGCATGCCTTATCTGGAGAAATCCAAAAAACATCCGGTTTGGGAGGCCCTTTCTACTTTTTAGATCATCAAACGTTATCAGTTGTCCCTGCGATACAATATCACCAAGGGCAACTATGCCGTATCTAGCCCATGTGACGGGATCCGGAATCGATTGAAAATGACTTAACCGCGGGTTACCCCAAAGTGGTGTCACAGGGGACCACGTATGTTGTTTCTCTAGTTTCGCGTTCACCGTATCCCACACCTTAATGGCCGTTTTCATGGGCACCGATATTTTGGGATTGGAGCGGGGCCCTCTATGTATGAGATTCCTTAGTTCCGAGTAGGAACCCAGCAAAGCGGCCTCCACATCGGATGCCGGATTAGAGGACTCCTCCGCGAGCCACCACTTTAACGTCACCAGGACTGCCGCCCAATAATATTTTAAGAAACATGGGAGTGCAAGGCCACCCATCGTAACCGGGAGTTGTAATGTTGTTTTTGCGATTCTAGGGGCCTTTCCATTCCATAGGAAGGAGATGACCAAACTATCTAACTTAGCAAAGAAGGAAAGGGGTATGGGTACAGGAGTTTGCCTGAACAAATAGGTGAATTTGGGCAGGATGGACATCTTAATTAGATTTACGCGGCCCACTGGACTAAGGGGAAGAGATTTCCATGTAGAAAATTGGTGGGACATTACCGGGGTCAGATTCAGGCCAATGAACTGACGAAGGTCTCTGTGTATCTCTACGCCAAGGTATCTGAACTGTGATACCCGACATAGCTGTGCGTCCAAATGTACAGGAGCAACCCCAGAGTGCAGTGGGAACAATACTGATTTCCCCCAGTTAATACATATTCCTGAATAACGCCCACACCTATCTATAACCCGAAGCGCTTGTGTCAATGATTGTCCATCGTCTTTAAGGTATAACAAGGTGTCATCCGCATACAATGACACCTTTTCTTGTAGTGGACCTATAGTAATACCCTGTATTTGTGAGTTGGACCTAATAAGGATAGCCATGGGCTCTATCGCCAGTGCAAAAAGCCCCGGGGATAGCGGACATCCCTGCCTCGTCCCCCTACGAAGGGGGAAAGGCGGAGAGAGGACCGCTCCAGTACGCACCCTGGCCGTCGGGGATCTGTACACTGCCTCAACCCATGAGATGAAGACGGGACCAAATCCAAATCTGCGGAGGACCTCCCAGAGATATTTCCATTCCACGGAATCGAAAGCTTTTTCTGCATCTAGGGAGGCCACTACCGCTTGGTCAACGTCTCCAATCCCCGAGGCCAAGACCGCATACAGTCTCCGGAGGTTAATGTCCGTGCCCTTGCCTGGCATGAACCCCGACTGATCCCCGTGCACTAATGACAGTATTACCTCATTAAGACGTCTGGCGAGTATTTTAGTCAAAATTTTTGCATCGGAATTCAGCAGGGAAATGGGCCTATTGGACGAACCTGGACGTTTTTTACAGCTGCTGTTTTTGTCGTCAGACATTTTTTTTTCTGCAGTCAATAAACTCCCCATCATGTTATCCTATGTGTCCATGCACACATAGGCTGTTATCAACTGTTTTTGGCTGGGGGTGTTTTTTGGCTGAAAAAAAACAAACAAACCCAAAACTAGTGTGTTCTGAGAGGAGTTTTTCAGATATAAAAATGCTCCAATATCTAAAAACGCAAAAAAAGCTGATAAACGCTCAAAAACGCGGCTCACCTGTGTTTTTTTAACATTTTTGATCCCATTGAAAAACGCAAAAAAAAAAAAACGCAAAAAAAACGCTATTGCAAAAACGATGAACAGCGTTGAATAACTCACTGCAATCACTGCAAAGCTACTGGCGTTTATATAACGTCCATTGTGCATGAGGCCTTTTAATAAAAACGATAGGTTAGGCATTGGTTGGTTTTGGCAAGAAAATCCCATTCATTTTATAACCGCGGTATATAAAATAAGTTAAACTTATACTAGATAAGGACTGATCTAGTACACAGCGCCATGAATCATTAGCCAGGCCAAGTTCAGCTCTCTGCAAAAAAAAAAACACAGTGCACGGTCTCTGCCGGCTTCTCTTCTTCTACCCTTGAACATTCTGGTTCAGCTGCAATTAGCAGAGCTGTTTATTGGCGGTGCGTTCTGGTCGTGACATTTTGCCTACCCTGTGCAAGACACAAAAGTCAAATTGGCTCGGTACCCAACCATCACATGGTCGTGGCTCGCGCCATGTCAGATGTTTCAACCCAATGAACCGCCATTAACCACTTGCTTACCGGGCACCTGAACCCCCCTCCTGCCCAGACCAATTTTCAGCTTTTAGAGCTGTCACTCTTTGAACGACAATTGCGCGGTCATACAACACTGTACACAAATGAAATTTTTATAATTTTTTCCCCACAAATAGAGTTTTCTTTTGGCGGTATTTGATCACCTCTCGTTTTTTTACTTTTTGTTAAAAAAATTAAAAAAGACAGAATAAAAAAAAATACAAAACCGTTTTATATTTTGTTAATAAATTTTGCAAACAGGTAATTTTTCTCCTTCATTGATGTACGCTGATGAGGCTACACTGATGGGCACTGATAGGCTGCACTGATGGGCACAGATAGGCTGCACTAATAGGTGGCACTGGTGGGCAGTGATGAGGTGGCACTGGTGGGCACTGATGGGTGGCACTGATGGGCGGCACTGATGGGTGGCAGTGATGGGCACTGATGGGTGGCAGTGATGGGCACTGATCGGCACTGGTAGGCGACACTGATAGGCAGCACTGCTAGGTGGCACTGATTAGGCATCACTGGTGGGCATTGATAGGTGCAATCGTGGGCATTGATAGGTGGCACTAATGTACTGGTGGGCACTGATTGGTGGGCACTGTGAGCACTGATTGGTGGGCACTGATTGGAGGGCACTGTTTGCACTGATTGGTGGGCACTGTGGGCACATATGAGGCGGCTTCACCTCTCCCTGCTCGGGGCCGCTGTCAGCGTGAGAAGAAAAAAAAATTATTACCGATCATCCGTTTACATCACGTGATCAGCTGTCATTGGCTGACAGCTGATCACATGGTAAGGGGTCACCCGAGTCTCAGCAGCCCCCCCCCAGCCCCCCTTTTACTTACCCAAGTCCTGTGTTTGCCATGACGGGAACGAGCACACCAGCTCCGGCTGGTGCCTCGTGTCCTGATTGGATAGATTGATAGCAGCGCAGCCATTGGCTCCCGCTGCTGTCAATCAAATCCAAAGACAAGGGCGATCACGGGTAGCTGGCGGACATCGTGGCCCCCACCATACAGCGCACGTGCCTGCTATGCCTCTTAAAGCAGCTGATGTACACCTACGGCAATTTGCGGGAACAAGCCGACCTGCCGCTGTATAATGACAGCGGCTGGTCGGCAAGTGGTAATCGCCACTGTTTTTTTTTTTTTGCCTAATAAATTAACAAAAAAAACTAAAAATTTTTTTAGTTTAACTAAATTAAGTTATAAAATTTAGCAAATAAGTAATTTTTCTTCTTCACTGATGTACGCTGATGAGGCTGCGTTGATAAGGTGGCACTAATGGGCACTGATGTGGAGGTACTGTTGAGGCTGCACTAATTAGGCAGCACTGATGTGTACTGATGAGGCTGCACTGGTAAGCTGCACTGATGAGGCTGCACTGGTAAGCTGCACTGATGAGGCTGCACTGGTAAGCTGCACTGATGGGGCTGCACTTTTAATCAGTGTAAACAATTTACTCAGCCTTGCCGGTTATCAGCTCTCCTTTCCTCACAGAGAGACAGCGTGTGATGAAAGGAATGCTGATAACTGACAAGTCTGTTTACATGTGACCAGCTGGGACCAGCTGATCGCATGGTAAAGGGCTGCTGTGATTGGCCCTTTACATCGATCTGTGATTCAAAGGACACAGTGGTCACACAGCGGGGCTCCAGGGGGCGCACACATGGGAGAATGTCCATAGACATCCTCCCAGACCTGGAGAGCCGCGCTGTAGCTGTCTTTTTGCTATAGCGTGGACAGGAACCTGGTCCCTGCCATTTGGCACTTGTGGTCCCTGCCATTCGCCACTTGTGGTCCCTAACATTTGGCACTGGTGGCATACCTCCCAACATTTTGAGATGGGAATGAAGGACACCTACTAACAAACGTATGTAGGCATAGGACACGCCCCACTGCTACACCCCCTTAAAGGAGACTTAACCAAAAAAAAAAAAAAGGTTAATTAAATCCAAAAGGGCTTTTTTTTACCTCTACTATTCCTTTATATTGGCTTTTAAATTTTACAGATGCAGCAATTTAGAATTTGGATGAAAGGTTTAGCACTGGGAAACACTTTTTGAAAGATAAAAAGTGCATTTTATATACAACTATATAGATCAGACCAAAATGAGGGGCAGATGAGGAGGAAAGAGGGACAGAGGGACTATGCTCCAAATCAGGGACAGTCCCTTGAAATCAGGGACAGTTGGGAGCTATGCTGGTGGTCCCTGATAAGCTGCACTGGTTTGCATTTATATTAAAATGCTCTGCATTTATAAGGCTGTAACCTATCATATCATGTGTTATGGATGGCTTGCTGGCTGCAGAATGAGGGGTGTGATTTATGTTGAAGTGGGCGAGTTCACATTTACATGTACAAGCCTAGTGTACCTCCCGCATTGACTCCCATTCCAAGGATTCATGGGAAATGTAGTCTGATTACAGTTTAGAGAGAGAGAAGAGGATATGCTGCAATCACTGTTCTAACACTTCCTACCTGCCAGAATACAGGCTGCATTTTTTGAATCACAGAGCTGACTTCCTGAAAATTAAATCAGACATATCTCCTAATGGAGATTTTGTACTAATGGAGGATTTTTTGAAAATCCTGGAGTTCTGCTTTAAGGGAGGCTCTAACTCAGTGTCAGTGCTGACTGATCTTCAGCGTGTTCCTTGTTACCTGACCTGTGTTCTGCATGTTCTTCAGCATGTTACTTGATCCCTGACTTATGTTCTGCATGTTCTTCAGTGTGTTCCTTGATCCCTGACTTATGTTCTGCATGTTCTTCAGCATGTTACTTGATCCCTGACTTATGTTCTGCATGTTCTTCAGTGTGTTCCTTGATCCCTGACTTATGTTCTGCATGTTCTTCAGCATGTTACTTGATCCCTGACTTATGTTCTGCATGTTCTTCAGCGTGTTCCTTGATCCCTGACTTATGTTCTGCATGTTCTTCAGTGTGTTCCTTGTTACCTGACCTGTGTTCTGCATGTTCTTCAGCATGTTACTTGATCCCTGACTTATGTTCTGCATGTTCTTCAGTGTGTTCCTTGATCCCTGACTTATGTTCTGCATGTTCTTCAGCATGTTACTTGATCCCTGACTTATGTTCTGCATGTTCTTCAGCGTGTTCCTTGATTCCTGACTTATGTTCTGCATGTTCTTCAGCATGTTCCTTGATCCCGGACTTATGTTCTGCATGTTCTTCAGCGTGTTCCTTGATCCCTGACTTATGTTCTGCATGTTCTTCAGCGTGTTCCTTGATCCCTGACTTATGTTCTGCATGTTCTTCAGCGTGTTCCTTGATCCCTGACTTATGTTCTGCATGTTCTTCAGCATGTTCCTTGATCCCTGACTTATGTTCTGCATGTTCTTCAGCATGTTCCTTGATCCCGGACTTATGTTCTGCATGTTCTTCAGCATGTTACTTGATCCCTGACTTATGTTCTGCATGTTCTTCAGCATGTTCCTTGATCCCTGACTTATGTTCTGCATGTTCTTCAGCATGTTACTTGATCCCTGACTTATGTTCTGCATGTTCTTCAGCGTGTTCCTTGATCCCTGACTTAGGTTCTGCATGTTCTTCAGCATGTTCCTTGATCCATGACTTGTGTTCTTCATGTTCCCCTTTAAGTTCCGCTGATTCTCCTGCCCACTCTTCGCCTCACACCCCTGCTCGCCTGTTTCGCTCGAGCTTCCTGGTTGGCATCTCCAGTTCAGAGCTCTGAAAACTACATCCTCTGGCGCTCATGTTCCTCCCTTCCCTTCTCACTCTCTGCTTCACCTTCAGGAGTGCTTTGGCAGAAAATTCAAGAGAGGCTGCCCTTGTCATCTCCGGCTCTCAGGTACGTGACAAGCAGATTGATGACATCATCTCCTTCTAGGCATAGTCACTGGATTGGGGCTCAAGGATGGCTTTTGTTGCAAAGCAGCTGTAAATACGACTCTTACTAGGCAAGATGATGCTGGATAGGGATGTGCTTGCATGTTTTTGGAACCAGGTTTGGCCTCAAACCTAGAAGCCAGCTGTCATTCCTGATCCAATGAGCTGTGAGCAGGGCATTCCCCACCCCAAAGCTGGAGATATAAAGCGGCAGGAATGTTTGTGACATCCTTGACCTAATGTGGCCACATTGCCATATTAGGTCAATTGAATTGGCCTAATAAGGCATAATAAAGATGTTGGCCTAATATGGCTGTGACTGTCCCTTTGTAACGTCAACTCAGGGATGGAGAATCTCCTGCCAGCAGCTCTTTGGACCAAGAATGAAAGCTGATGTAGCACCCTCCTAGTGTAGGATGCTAGGCAAATTTAGTTTTGTCAATTTCTATAGTCAAGGGAGCAGTGATTGTTTGCTTTGGTCTGTTCCGGATTTCACAGGCTGAGGGTTTGACTGCTTTCCCCTGCTCCTGGAACAAGTTTCCAGAATGTGGGGCTTGGGAGAGTCAAATGACCAGTCTGAATATTTATCATGCCCCCAGGGCCAGAACAAGGGGTGGGTAGGAGGGGCGGCTGCCCTGGGCACTGTGGTATCATGTGAGGTGGGGGGGGCATCACAATGTGATTCGGGGTGGAGGGGATATGTTCTGGAACAGGGAATTTGGAGGACAGCAGGGGATAGGTATTGTTCTAGTAGGGGGAATCGGGGGGGGGGGGGTAAGTGTGCTAAGAGTGGTGATTAAGGGGGGTTTGTGTTGGGAGGAAGGAAGAAGATTTGTGCTAATATGGAGGGAATGGGGGGAAATTGTGCTTGGAGGGGGAATTTGGAGTGGGGGGGGGGTGTACATGGAGAGGATATTTTAGGGGTAGAGGATTTGTGCTAGGAGGGTTTTTATTTATTTTTTTGGGGAGGTGGCATTTGTGCTGGGGAATTTGGGGGATGGGGGGGATTTGAACTGGGAGGAGGGGGAATTTATGCTTGGGGGTAAACATTCAGTTTAGTTCTGGGGTTTGTTTTTTTTGCATGGGGGTAATCTTTATTGACACATAATGCTCATACATCTTGGGAAGGGTACAGTTTGGCATGTTTGCCCTGGCCTCTAGGTGACCTTGCCCTGGCACTGCATGCCCTAGCCAGTTCCTGGATGGAAGTTTCCAAACGATGGCTGGGGAGGTGATAAATAGCGCGCATTGTGCACGAAGCCCTGGAGAAATTGTTCTTTCTTCACCAGGGGGAGGTTCTGAACCCTGGGGCAGCTTGTGGACTATGTAGCTGTTCTTTAAGGTCTCAGCTGTAGCAGAGCTGGGAGACTGGAATGATTTTGAGATCATTGAGAAGCTGGATGTGGGACTTCATCATAAGGGATCTGGTCTGGAGAAGGATATGTTAACCTCACTGGACCGTACCCAGAGGACACGAACTCTGCCCCCAAACAATGCCAAGCTCATTGTGAATGTCGGACAAATGGCTGAGCCCTTCTTGTTTTATTGGAAAACAACAGGAAGTTACATCGTAACCATGTAGTTTCTCAAGAAAGAACATTACATTATGCACCACCTAGTGGCAGAACTACTAAAATATGGGAATGGTTGTTGCACCTATGTACATATGAACAGCATGCCAACACTTTTTAAAAGTAAATGGTGGAGCTATTTTGAAAAATGATATTGAAATATACTGCTGTATATTGTTACATATCCAGAATGTATTCATGCAGACTTGTAAGGTTAGAGAAGAATCTATTTTAATGACTGGAGAGGCTCCGTGGTTTCTCTTTAGCACAGTGCTCTCTGGCTGATGCTGCCCCAATAAGATATCAGTAATTATGTAAACCAGTTTGATTGCTCTCCTTGCCCGCATTGTCTGCTATTGTCTGTCTGACAGCTCCGGCCCACTAATCTCCATTCAGGCCGTAATCGGCTCTGTTGTTCTCAGGATAGCTGTGTACGCCTCCTCGTGTTGTGACAGATAAGTATGTGTGCATCCGCACCACGCCGCCATTCAATAATGTTTTAATTAACTTTAATCTGTTTGTGTTACAGCCAGCCGGCTAAGGCAATGAAGAGGATCATATTTCCAGCTCTTATAAATTCCATTTAAGCTTAATTAATGGCAAAGAAGATTAAGTGCTGGTTCTGTGTCCTGAAAAGTTTAAAGGGGAACTCTAGGGGAAAAGGAAAATGGGATGGTAAATATGAAAGATAAAGAATTGATTACTCGTGTTTGATTTACATTTTTGGATGATTTGTTTGAACAAAAAATCAATTATTGAGTTCAATTTTTATTCCTATAAAGCAGGGATCCCCAAAATTTTTAAACAAAGGGCCAGTTTACTGTTTTTCAGACATCGAGGGGGTCATACTGTGGCCAGTGGAAGTAGAAAATGCCCAAGCGTCAATGGTCAATGGGAGAAAACAATGTCCCATCATTGGTATCAGTGGGAGGAATAGTGTCCCATGTCTGGTATTAGTGAGAGGAATGGTGCTCCATCATTGGTGTCAGTAGGAGGAATAGTGCCCCATCATTGATGTCATTGGGAAAGATAGTGCCCTATCATTGGTGTCAGTGGGAGCAATAGTATCCCTTTATTGATGTCAGTGAAAGCAATAGTGCCCCATCATTGGTGTCAGTGGAGGGAACAGTGCCCCATCATTGGTGTCAGTGGGAGGAATAGTGCCCCAATTTTGGTGTCAGTGTGAGGAATAGTGCTCAATCATTATTGTCAGTGGAAGAAATAGTGCCCCATCATTGGTGTCAATGGGAGAAATAGTGTCCCATCATTGGTGTCAGTGGGAAGAATGGTGCCCCATTGTTGGGATCAGTGGTAGCAATAGTGTCCCATTGTTGGTGTCAGTGGGAAGAAAAGTGCTCCAAGGGCCAGATAAAGGCCAGCAAAGGGCCACAGTTTGAAGACCACTGCTGTAAAGGGTACTGTTAAAGTTACTGCATACAAGGACATTGTGGACCAACTAACAAGCAAGGGCCAGTTTACTGTTCTTCAAACTTTAGAGGGGGGGGGGGGGGGCTGTAAAGGGTACTGTTAAAGTTACTGCATACAAGGACATTGTGGAATAACAGGGGGGGGGGGGGGGGCAGTTGGAGTATAAAATATGTCAGTAGGAGGAGCCATTGTACCTCATCATTGGTATTAGTGAAAGGAATAGTGCCCCATCATTGGTGTGAGTGGGAGGAACAGTGCCCCTTCATTTGTACCAGTGGAAGGAATAGTGCCCCATCATTGGTATCAGTGGGAGGAATAGTGTCTCATCATTGGTATTAGTGGAAGGAATAGTGACCCATCATTGGTATCAGTGGGAGGGAATAGTGTCTCATCATTGGTATCAGTGGGAGGAATAGTGCCCATCATTGGTATCAGTGGGAAGAATAGTGTCTCATCCTTGGTATTAGTGGAAGGAATAGTGCCCCATCATTGGTATCAGTGGGAGGAATAGTGTCTCATAATTGGTATCAGTGGGAGGAATAGTGCCCATCATTGGTATTAGTGGAAGGAATAGTGCCCCATCATTGGTGTGAGTGGGAGGAACAGTGCCCCTCATTTGTACCAGTGGAAGGAATAGTGCCCCATCATTGGTATCAGTGGGAGGAATAGTGTCTCATCATTGGTATTAGTGGAAGGAATAGTGACCCATCATTGGTATCAGTGGGAGGAATAGTGTCTCATCATTGGTATCAGTGGGAGGAATAGTGCCCATCATTGGTATCAGTGGGAAGAATAGTGTCTCATCCTTGGTATTAGTGGAAGGAATAGTGCCCCATCATTGGTATCAGTGGGAGGAATAGTGTCTCATAATTGGTATCAGTGGGAGGAATAGTGCCCATCATTGGTATTAGTGGGAAGAATAGTGCCCCATCATTGGTATCAGTGGGAGGAATAGTGTCTCATAATTGGTATCAAGTGGGAGGAATAGTGCCCATCATTGGTATTAGTGTAAGGAATAGTGCCCCATACTTGGTATTAGTGGAAGGAATATGTGCCCCATCATTGGTATTAGTGGAAGGAATAGTGCCCCATCATTGGTATCAGTGGGAGGAATAGTGTCTCATCATTGGTATCAGTGGGAGGAATAGTGCCCCATACTTGGTATTAGTGTAAGGAATAGTGCCCCATACTTGGTATTAGTGGAAGGAATAGTGCCCATCATTGGTATTAGTGGAAGGAATAGTGCCCCATTGTTGGTGTCAGTGGGAGGAATTTTTCCCTACTGTTGGCATTAGTGGGAGGAATAGAACCCCAAGAACAGGATAAAGGCAAGCAAAGGGCTGCATCCAGCCGTAGTTTATACGTGGAGAGACCACTGTTGTCGATCCATGACTGCTTCCCCTCTCTGCCAATCCCTTCACTGGCTTCCCCTACCCCACCGTGTAAAATTCAAAATACTAACCATTACATACAAGGCCATCCACAACATCGCCCCCATCTACATCACCAACCTCATCTGCAGATATCGCCCAATCGCCCCCTCCGCCCCTCCCCAGGACCTCCTGCTTTCTAGCTCCCTTGTTACCACCTCTCATGCTCGCCTTCAGGACTTCTCCAGAGCCTCTCCCATCCTCTGGAACTCCCTGCCCCGGTATATCCGATCAGCCCCTACCCTGTCCACCTTTAGGAGATCCCTGAAAATTCATTTATTCAGGGAAGACCTGTCCCACAAACCACCTAACAACTGTCCGTGAGCACCCCCCCCCCCCCCTCAAATCATTCCCTGCAGCTATTACCTTTTGATTTGTACCACCACCCCTCCCTTTAGACTGTAAGCTCTACGAGCCGGGCCCTCCTGTACCTTTTGTATTTAATTGTACTGTAATTGGTGTTGTCTCCCTATACATTGTAAAGCGCTGCGTAAACGGTTGGCGCTATATAAATCGCGTATAATAATAATAATAGACAGTTGGGTGCCTCCAGCCTTGAAGTAACAGTTTGGGGGAAGGCCCATTTTGATTGTTGCATTTTTCGGCTGGGGATATGCTGCTGACGAAATGATTTCACCATATTTTACCATATGAAGAGAGGATTTTATTGCTCTCCCTCTTTTCTTGCTGACTTGGATTTATGAATCCAGATTATGCCTGCAGGGAGGGAATACTTCCAGCTCTACATTGATAGATTGTTTTCCTGAAGGAAGTGAACAGAGAGCACCATTGGTGTGTCAAACATGCTAAAGTTATGATTTAAAAAAACAACTGAAGTCATTATCCAGTGTCCTTCTGGCCAAGATCAACACTCATGCCGCGTACACACGATAGGAAATTCAGCCAGCAAAAGACAGATGAGAGCTTTAGGTCGGAAAATGCGACCGTGTTTATGCTTTTTGCTGGCTTAATTCCAGCCAGCAAAAGATTGTGAGCAGGTTCTCAATTTTTCGGTCAGAAAAGTTCCTATCCGAAAATGCGATCGTCTGTAGCAATTCCGACGCGCAAAATTCCTACGCATGCTCGGAAACAATTTGACGCATGCTCGGAAACAATTTGACGCATGCTCGGAAACAATTTGACGCATGCTCGGAAGCATTGAACTTCATTTTCTCGGCTCGTCGTAGTGTTGTACGTCACCGCGTTCTTGCCGGTCGAAAGTTCAGTGAACTTTTGTGTGACTGTGTGTATGCAAGCTAAGCTTGAGCGGAATTCTGTCGGAAAAGCCATCATATCGTTTTCCGACCAAATCCCGATCGTGTGTACGCGGCATTAGAAGCTGAGATGCCCATGTGTAATCCACAAGTGAGGAAGTCTAATTAAACTTCTTGAGCAGGAGGAGATGAAAACAAATCAAAGCCTGAAAGATAGCTCCACCTTTATCAAAGTGATATTACACTCTCTGTCTTATAAGCACTTTCAGCAGATGATTTAATCCCTTACTGAGTATGAGCTTCTTTATCATTGAACCCCTGTCTACGTTCCAGTTTAACTGGTTCAATACCGGGCAATTTCACCCTCTTCCTTCCCAGGCCAATTTTTAGTTTTCAGCGCTGTCGCACTTTAAACGTCAATTGCACGGTCGTGCGACGTTGTACCCCAAAAAAATTGACGTCCTTTTTTCACCACAAATAGAGCTTTCTTTTTGGTGGTATTTGATCGCCTCTGCGGTTTTTATTTTTTGCGCTATAAACAAAAGAAGAGCGACAATTTTGAAAAAAACACAATATTTTTTACTTTTTGCTATAATAAATATCCCAATTTTTTTTTTAACCACTTCCCGCCCGGCCTATAGCGGATTGACGGCCGGGCGGTGGTTCAGTTATCCTGACTGGGCGTCATATGACGTCCTTCAGGATAACATGCCGCAGCGCGCCCCCGGGGGCGCGCATCGCGGCGATCGGTGGACCGGTGTGTCAGTCTGACACACCGCTACACCGATCTTGGTAAAGAGCCTGCGGCGGAGGCTCTTTACCACGTGATCAGCCGTGTCCAATCACGGCTGATCACGCTGTCAATAGGAAGAGCCGTTGATCGGCTCTTCCTCACTCGCGTCTGACAGACGCAAGTAGAGGAGAGCCGATCGGCGGCTCTCCTGGCAGGGGGGGTCTGCGCTGATTGTTTATCAGCGCAGCCCCCCCGCAGATCACCACACTGGACCACCAGGGATGCCACTAGGACCACCAGGGAAGGGAAACATGTGGATGGCCAGGTATGTACCCCATGGCCATCCACATGTGCCCAGTCAGTGCCAAATCTGTGCCAATCAGTGCCCACAAATGGGCACTGATTGGCACAATTATGTTGCAGTGATGCCCAGCAATGCCACACTTAGGGGCATCACTGCCATCAATTAGTATCATCAGTGCCACCCATCACTGTCCATCGGTGCCACCTGTCAGTGCCCATCTGTGCCCATCTGTGCCCACCTATCAGTGCCCATCCGTGCCTATCTGTGCCAACTATCAGTGCCACCCATAACTACCCATCAACGCCACCTACGAGTGCCCATCAATGCCACCTACGAGTGCCCATCAGTGCCGCCTATCAGTGCCCATCGTGCCACCTATCAGTGCCCATCAGTGCCACCTACCAGTGCCACCTATCAGTGCCCATTAGTGCCACCTATCAGTGCGCATCAGTGCCGCCTATCAGTGCCCATCATCAGTGCCCGTCAGTGCCACCTCATCAGTGCCACCTCATTGGTGCCACCTCATCGGTGCCCATCAGTGCCGCCGTATCAGTGCCCGTCAGTGCAGCCATATCAGTGCCCGTCATTGAAGAAGA
Source organism: Lithobates septentrionalis (assembly GCA_037952835.1). Taxonomy (NCBI): domain Eukaryota; kingdom Metazoa; phylum Chordata; class Amphibia; order Anura; family Ranidae; genus Lithobates; species Lithobates septentrionalis. The sequence goes on from JBBDGP010000386.1 coordinate 1,919,851, forward strand.
AAACGTACTCATTTACAAAAAATTTTAACAGAAACAAAGAAAAACGTGTTTTTTTCAAAATTTTCTGTCTTTTTTTATTTGTTGCGAAAAAAATAAAAACCCCAGTGGTGATCAAATACCACCAAAAGAAAGCTCTATTTGTGGGAACAAAATGATAAAAAATTTGTTTGGGTATAGTGTAGCATGACCGCGCAATTGTCATTCAAATTGTGACAGCGCTGAAAGCTGAAAGCTGAAAATTGGGCTGGGCGGGAAGGTGTCTAAGTGCCTGGTATCGAAGTGGTTAAAAAACAAATTTTTTCCTCAGTTTCGGCCGATACGTATTCTACTACATATTTTTGGTAAAAAAAAAAATCGCAATAAGCGTATATTGATTGGTTTGCGCAAAAGTTATAGCGTCTACAAAATACGGGATAGATTTATGGCATTTTAAAAAAATATATATTTATTTATTTTTTTAGCGGCAATCGCGATTTTTTTTCGTGACTGCGACATTATGGCGGACACATCGGACACTTTTGACACATTTTTGGGACCATTCACATTTATACAGTGATCAATGCTATGAAATTGCATTGATTACTGTGTAAATGTGACAGGCAGTGAAGGGGTTAACCACTAGGGGGCGGGGAGGGGTTAAGTATGTTTCCTAGGGGAGTGATTACTAACTGTAGGGGGAGGGGACGTACAAGGGGAGGAGACCGATCAGTGTTCCTCCGTTCTGGGAACACAGATCGCTCTCCTCAGAGCTGACAGGCTGTGGATCTGTGTGTTTACACACACAGATCCACATGCCGGCCCGGTTAACGGGCAATCGCGGGTGCCCGGCGGACATCGCGGCCGCCGGGCACACGCACCGGGTCCCGAGCAACGCGGCGGGCGCGCCCCCTAGACGGCCGGGAATCCCAGGACGTCATATGACGCCCACCCAGGATGGGAGATCCCATCTGTGGACGTCATATGACTATGGGCGGGTAGGGAAGTGGTTAAGCTGGTTCCATGACCGCTGCCCCAGGTTTCCTGTTTCAGGGTGTCTCCTTTCTCTTGCAGCATCCTATGAAGCCAACCTTGCATGCAGGGACTAGAGTTGTGTCTTTCTACGCTGTACGCATCAAAAGAAACACACAGCCCCATAGCCTAGGATGGAAAGGCACATTCTGTATAGTGGCCAAAAATGCAGTGCTGAAAGAAAAAGTACTCACCTATGCATGCTGGTTGATCTTGTTTATTTTTGTGGCAGCAAAGATAGCCAGAGCCAGGTCATGGAAGTCAGCAGTGATACCTATAGTCTTGGTAAACTGTCTCAGATTATGGTTAATGAAAGGCTGTCTGCAATACTGAATGACCAACTAAAGCAGTTTGAGAAAACCTGAAGCCCCCGTATTCGCTATCTGTCAGGAAAAACCTGAGCTCCCTTGGTTTAGACAGTGGTCTGGGTTGGAGGAGTTGGCACGTCCCTCCTTCTTTTTAGATCTTTTCTGTCTGTCCCCCTTTTATTTTCTCTTTTTTTTTCTGTGAGTCCCCATACTGATTGTGTGGGATATGGACTCTCATCTTTTCGGTTGTGAAGTCATTTCCTCCAGTTGGAGGTAGTCGGGAGCCATGTATGTATTAGGCCAGCACACGAGACTGTGAAGTGTGTATTTGGCCAATGGGATAGATGTCTCCTGTTGGGACTTAGTTGTGAAGGTCACCTTGGCCCCCGGCGGTTTACTGCTATGTTAAAATGGCTAACTTAACCTTCAGCCTGTTTAGGTTGCCAAGTACCATGGTGGTAAGATTCTGTTATCCTCATGTGTGAGGTTAGGCTTATCGCAACCATGGACTTCAGTAGGCCTTGATATCCTTACCATTTGTGATGTACTTTGTTTTTCTTTTTGAAAGTTTATGGAGATGTACAGTATGGCTTGGCATTACCCCAATTTTATCTTCTAATGTGTGTAGCGGTACCCCCCGTAGGGGCTGCTGAGTGATGTGGCCCACCTGTCACCCTGCCCAGCCCGGTATTCACTTCCAGACACTTCAAGACAATGAACAAGTCCATCAGCTTTGGTATTTTTTTGTATTTTATTGAGGGATTAGAACTTGGATGGGATTAAGGAATTCATGGGATGCCCAGAAAATGATTCTTGCATGGTTTGGGACAATTCAGATATTCTCCTCCTGCACAACACTTGCTGCAGACTATCTCTCCTCCCTCCAGCACAATTCTTCAGGCGAAGCTAGCACATGATTAGGCCTAACTCTGGCTTCAGCCATGCCTTAGCAAAGTTACTTATTACAGGCAGGGACAGTGGGCCCCTGTAGTGTAGCAAAAGAAAGTACCGGTGCTAGCTGCCCTCTTTGGTGGACCACTGATACCAGTCAGCCCTTTGCACACCCTGACAGCCCTCCTGACTGCAGCAGCCTGACTTCCTTGCCAGTAACATCACAGTCTCTCCCGCTGGCTGTACATCCATCTCAGACTGCACATTCCCAGTCCGCTCCGGCATGCTTCTCCCAGCTCTCCCAACTGTGCTTGCCACTTACCGACACCTGATGGATCCCTCCTGGAGACTTGCCCGGCAGTATTCCCCGCTGTCCTCTCCTTCTCCTGTTCAGGACACCCCTTGGGTTGTATGGGGTTCCTGTTCAGCTCCAAGCCCCTGGCCCAAGGTAACCCCTCCAAGGGGTTCCCTCCAAGGCCCCGACAGCCTAATACTCCATCTCCAGTTCTTCCACCCGAACAACTCCTCCCCAGCTGGGCTGACACTGGGTATTTAAGGAGGCCTGTCCCCTGCCAATCGAGATTGTGGATTGGTCAGGGCTCCTTAGAACATCCCAGACAGCTCCACCTCTCTTCCCCACCTTCCTTCTAGAAGCTTCTAGAAGCAGAAGGGAGGTAACCGAAAGATGAAACTAGCTGTGAGTCACCAGCTAACTCTAAGCCACTCCCAGCCCCACTGGCTAGGCCTGCTTAAATTTACCTGCACTACAAAAAAATCTCACTCTAGCACCTACACTAGGTAGAGGGTGCCACATGTGTTTTGCATATTTCTCTTTTTTCAATAAAAACTTTTGGAAACAAAAAAGTACTTACCTTGAAACCCAACCCAACGCTTCCTGAAAGTGCAAGTGATGTCACCATAACTTCCCGCCAATGCAGGTAAAGCTAAGTGCTAATAATTAGAATTAGATGTGTTCTTGCAGGATTTCTAGCACCCAGATCTCACGCCATGTAGTGGTTAGGCACGATGATGTCACCTGTACCTCCAGGAAGCATCAGAAGCTGGGTTCCGTTTTTCTTTTTCTTACAATTCTGCGTTTTTGGCATCTCTTTACACAACTTATCTTACACAGGTGGCATGGACCTGTCATTAAAAAAAAATATTCCCTATAGTGGGTCCCCCCCCAAACTGCAAGGGTTAAATGCTTGGTTCTACTTACAGTACCAGTAAAGGGGACATTGACTTCATTCTGGAACCCAAGGCATAAACAGGCATTTAACCGTTGGGGTGCAGGCAAAGCCCCACTACAAGGGTATTATTTGTTTTCCCATTAGTTTTAAAGTGTTGTAAACCCTTACATATACCCAGTGAAGTGATTAACCTCAAATGACATATAGAGACATATAGAGATAAAACAAATCTGCCTACATGAGTTGTACCTGTTTATTCCCTATAGTGGGGCTCCCCCCAAACTGCAAGGATTAAATGCTTAGTTCTACTTACGGTACCAGTAAAGGGGGCATTTACTTCATTCCCTCGAAGATGCAGCCCTGCAGCCTCCTCTCTAAGGCGCTTTGTTGGTCACAGGCTCTAGGATGTCATCAAGTACAATAAATAGCCCTGCGTTGCATGCGAGGACACTGAGGGACCACCCACAACCTGGAGTGCAAGGAAGATGAGTTGAGAGCCAGGTGACGGGGGAGCCAGGGATAAGAAAAGTAACAGTCCTTTTTTTTCTGGAACCCAAGGCATAAACAGGCATTTAATCATTGGGGTGCAGGCGAAGCCCCACTACAAGGGTATTATTTGTTTTCCCATTAGTTTCAAAGTGTTGTAAACCCTTACATATACCCAGTGAAGTGATTAACCTCAAGTGACATATAGAGATAAAACAAATCTGCCTACATGAGTTGTACGTACCTGTTTATCTGCAGTCTTCTCTACAGCCATTCATAGTCCAGAATTTAAAAAGCTTGTCTGAGCTTTCACAAAGCAGAGGGCGGGGAGCTGAAATTATACTCTGCAGAGCTCAGTGAATACTGATTGGAGGCAGGACCGGATTAAGAGCATCATGGACCTGGTGCTGAGGATTTTAGTGCACCTTTTTTGGGAATAAATAAAATGAAAACACAAACAATTTTTGTTAAAATAAATAAATTATTAAAACAAATTAAAAAGAGTGGGGTTAGGGAGAGGGGGGTTAAAGACAGAGGAGAGAAAGAGAGGGTGCCTCTGGGTAGGTTAAGTAGAGTAGTAATGTGGCGCGCATAGTGCACCATGGCAAACTGTGGGTGGGTCCAAAATGGAGGTAAGAGTGGGAGGAGCTTAAAGGTGCATGGTCAAACAAATCAAAAGCCTTCTTGTACTGCAAGCCAGAGTCTCAGAGAGATTTACAAACCTCAGCACAATCATTATTTTAACCCCTTCATGCCGACGTAACACATAAATGCAGCCCCACTGCACTGAGCTTTTTTTTTTTTACGTGGGGCCCCATATATGTGTTTCTTCCTTTGTGCTGGGAGCTCGCTGCATGGCACACTCCAAGCACAGAGACCGGGGTCTCACCGAGAGCCCCGGGCCCCTTACTAACGATCGGGACCCAGATCTCTGATTGGCTACCAAAGCGATCAGTCACTGTGAAGCCCGCCGCCTGTGTTGTTTTCTTTCTTTTGAATGGAGAAGGATACAATGTATCTTTCTCGTTCCTTGCAGAAAGGAAAAAAAAAAGTGTAAAAAAGTTTAAAATAAATAAATAATAAAAAAATGTAATACAATAAAAAATAAAGAAAAATACCTAGATCAAGGTTTGATCTAGGTCAGTGCCAGGGTTAGTGTTTGGGTCAAAGGTCAGTATATTTTGGACAGGATTTTTTTTTTTTATTAAATTAGTATCAGTGTATTTTAGGTAAGACAAAAAAAAAGGAAAAAGCAAAATGCGCACTATTGTTTCTGGGCTGTACTACGGGTACAAACAACAACTAACATACACATACTGTATGTGGTATCGCTGCGATAGTCAGGACAGGAGCAGGTGAATTTATTTTGGGTTGTTCTTTGGTTGTAGGTTATCGTAGTAACATGAAATATATACCTAAATTAAAAAAATATATATTTTATTTTTACTATTTTGGGACAGTTTTTCTTTGATAATAAAAAAAATCAGGACATATCCACAACTATTTACCACCAAATGAAAGCCCAATTTGTCCCGAAAAAAACCAAGGTACAATGGATGCACAAAGTAGTTGTGATGATATATATGGGTTTACTAACACATGTCAAAGTTGTGAAATTGTGCTTAGGCATTTCGATTTGTTTTACCCTTAGGTGTGAAGGGGTTAAAAATTTAACATTGCCATCACTTAGACCCCTTTCACACTGGGGCGGGGGGGGGGGGGGGCGTAAGCAGTAAAGCGCCACTAGTTTTACCGCTGTTATGGGGCGTGCACACAGTCGGACTTTTCGACCGGACTGGTCTGACGGATGCCGACGGACCAAATTTAGCAGACAATCCGATCGTGTGTGGGCTTCACCAGACCTTCAGCGGACTTTTCCAGTCGCAAATCTGACGGACTTTTGAATTGGAACATGCTTCAAATCTTTACGTCGTAACTCCGCCGGACCCAGAAATCCGATCGTCTGTGTGCTAGTCCGACGGACAAAAACCCACGCTAGGGCAGCTATTGGCTACTGGCTATCAACTTCCTTATTTTAGTCCGGTGTACGTCATCACATATGAATCCGTCGGACTTGAGGTGTGATCGTATGTAGGCAAGTCCGCTCGTTAGAAAGTCCGTCGGAAGTCCATCAAAAGTCCGTCGAAAGTCCGCTGGAAAGTTTGTCGGACCAGTCCGGTTGAAAAGTCCCCCCGTGTGTGCGCAGGATAACACTAGTTTTACCGCTGTTATAGTGGCGCTTTTCGGCCTCTAGCAGGGCACTTTTATCTCCTGCTAGCGGCCGAGGAAAGGGTTAAGGCTACTTTCACACTGGGGCGGGGGTGCAGTAGCGGTAAAGCGGCGCTAATTTTAGCAGGGATTTTCGTCTGTTAGCAAGATGCTTTTAACCCCCCCGCTAGCAGCTGAGGAAAGGGTTAATAGCTCACGCTTTGCAGGCGCTTCGACAGCGGTGGCCATTGATTTCAATGCCAGGGGCGGTGGAGGAGCGGTGTATACACCGCTCCTCCACCGCCCCAAAGATGCTGCTTGCAGGACTTTTTCTAATGTCCTGCCAGTGCACCGCCCCAGTATGAAAGCACTCAGACTCTCACACTGGGGCTGCAGGAGAGGCATTTTTCAGACGCTTTACAGGCAATATTTTTAGCCCTTTAGCGCCTGAAAAACGCCTTCAGTGTGAAAGTAGCCTAATAGTGCCCGTGCTTTGCAGGCGCTTCGGCAGCGCCGCCCAATCATTTCAAAGCACAGGGCATTTTGGGAGTGGTGTATACAGCGCTCACGCTCCGCCCCAAAGATACTGCCTGCGGGACCTTTTTTCCCGTCCCGCAATCGCACCACCCCCAGTGTGAAAGCACTCAGGCTTTCACACTGGGGTGGCTTAAGAGGGGTTTTTCAGGCGCTTTACAGGTGCTATTTTTAGGGCCAAGACGCCTGAAAAGAGCCCCAGTGTGAAAGGGGTCTTATGATTTTGTGTACACTAAAAATAGAGAGCTAACACTTTGTTTGAGCCGATCTTAAAGCAGAGTTCGGCCAAAAAAAAAAAAAATTAAAATTCAACGGCTGTCCTACGGTCCAGCGATGTGGGCGTATGAAGTCCCACTCCTCTCCTCTCCTCTCCACGGCGCTGGCATTCTTTCTGTGGGTGCCCGGCTACGCATGCACGAGCTGCGCTGCGCACTGTGAATGGCCGGGCTATCTCCTGGGACCTGTGACGTGTCCCAGAAGATTGCAGGGAGGGAGGGGAGAGGTGAACCTCCTTCCGGTGCCGCGCCACGGAGCCCCGGGAGGAAGTGGGAGCTTGATGCCTCTAAAAGGAGGGTATCCACTCCCCCCCCCCCCCCCAAAAAAAAATGACATGGCAAATGTGGCATGTCAGGGGGTCACCGTCAATTAAAGCGGAAGTTCAATTTTTGGGTGGAACTCCACTTTAACCACTTTGCGCCCGCTGGCTGGGCGGCACAGCTCTCGTTCTGGGTGGACGTCATATGACAGCCCTCCAGAACGACCGCTCTCGATGGAGGCTCTTTACCATGTGATCAGCCATGTCCAATCATGGCTGATGACAATGTAAACAGGAAGAGCCATTGATCGGCTTTTCCTCACTCGCGCCTGACAGCGCAGCCCCAGCTTGGATCCCCACCCAGGACCACCAAGATGCCGCCAGGACCACCAGGGATGGCCACCACACTGGACCACCAGGTATGCCACCCTAGACCACCAGGGAAATACCAATCAGTGCCCAGGCAGCTGCCAATCAGTGCCCATCCCCAAAGCCTACCAGTGCCAATGCCATCAGTGATGCTTAACAATGCCATCTATCAGTGCCACGTATCAGTGCCCAGCAGTGCCGCCTATCAGTGCCCAGCAGTGCTGCCTATCGGTCCCACCCAGAAGTACCCATCAGTGCAGCCTTTCAGTGCCCATCAATGTTGTCTATCAGTGCCCATCAGAGCCCACCAGTGCCACCCATGAGTGCCCATCAGTGCCGCCTATCAATGCCCATCAGTACTGCATATTAATGCCACCCATCAGTGCCGCCTACCAGTGCCCGTCAGTGCCAACTTATCAGTGCCGCTTTATGAGTGCCCATCAGTGAATGAGAAAACTTACTTATTTACAAAATTTTATAGCAGAAACAAAAGAAATTTTTTTTTTTCCAAATTTTGTTTAGCAAAAAATAAAAATCGCAGAGGTGATCTAATTCCACCAAAAGAAAGCTCTATTCGTGGGAACAAAATGATAAAAATTCTGTTTGGGTACACTGTAGCATGACCGCGTAATTATCATTTAAACAGCGACAGCGCTGAAAGCTAAAAATTGGCCTGGGCAGGAAGGGGGTGTAAGTACCTGGTATTGAAGTGGTTAAAGTAGAACTTCATTAAAATAGTCAGCGACTATAATGCTATGTGAACAAGAACATGAAACAAATCTAAAGTAGCTGTTATCCAATTTTGGCTGCAAAAGTGTAAATACACTTTAAATAGAAATAAACTGAAAAAAAAAAGAAGATTGCAGGGCTTACGTGCGCTTTAATAAGGATTACATTTTATTTGATTGGGTCGGGAAGAGGTCTATACAGTGCTGAGGTGTAATCCTCCGTCTTTAGAATGAAAATGAAGTCCTGCGATTTTTTTTTTGTTTGTTTTTAGTTTGATTTTCCATATCAGTGTGGAAGGTGACTGTAAGGACATTATTGGGGGTCTGTCCTTGATTATATTGGGCTCTGTTATCCACATATTTTGTGGGAAACAATGTAACTCTGTAACGTGTCAACTCTCCATATTCGGGCTTCATTCATATTTTAGCGTTTTCTGAATGTATATTGAATTTGCATGATTTCACGCATTGCTACGTGCGCTAAAAACCACCTGTTGCACTGGCATTGCCATTCGTTGTTAAGGGCACACCGAAAAAAAAAAAAAAGGTGCTGGTTTGTCATGGGAAAAGACGCGAGTCAAACACGTCAAAACGTGCAATTAAAAAAGCGCACAAAGCTCAACGCTCAAAAAGGTACATATGTTACTTTGCTGCACATTCAATGTGCTGCCCTATACGTATGGTGCAAAAAGTGAGCACATGGCAAAAACTATTTTGCACACGTTTTTACAAAATGCAAAAAGTGAATGCAGCCCTGAAAGCTAAAGTTTAATCGCTTCAGCTCCCGAAGGTTCCATGACCGGGCCATTTTTTTGGCGATACGGCACTGTATTACTTTAACTGACAATTGCGCGGTCGTGCGACGTTGTACCCAAATATGATCAATGTCCTGTTTTCCCCACAAATAGAACTTTCTTTTGGTGGTATTTGATCACCTCTGCATTTTTTTTTTTTTTTGCGCTTTAAAAAAAAAAAAGTTCGACAATTTTGAAAAAAAAAAGAAAAACAGTATTATTTACTTTCTATAAAAGATTCCCAATATAACAATTTAAAAAATCTAATTTCTTCATAAATTTAGGCCAATATGTATTGTACTACATATTTTTTGATTAAAAAATTCCCAATAAGTGTAAATTGATTGGTTTGCGCAAATGTTACAGTGTCTACAAAATATGGAATATTTTTATGGATTTTTTTTTTTTAACTAGTAATGGTGGTGATCAGCGACTTACAGCAGGACTGCGATATTGCGGCGGATAAATCAGACACTAACCAACACTTTTTTTGGAACCAGTGACACTAATACAGTGATCAGTGCTAAAAAAAAAAAAGCACTGTCACTGTACTAATGACACTGGCTAGGAAGGGGCTAACATCAGGGACGATCAAAGGGTTAAATGTTAAATTTAGGCCTATATGTTTTGTGCTACATATTTTTAATTAAAAAATTCCCAATAAGTGTATATTTTATATTTTTATATTTTATTTTTTTCATTTAGTGTTTAGATAAACTTTATTGTTTCTCCCTATTACTGTACAGCACTGCATTACTTGCTGGTGGTGAGAAATGTATGAGCCTAAAGATAGGCTTGGCAGATGGATGACAGGTACATAGAATACAAGTTTAAAAATACATGAATATACATAATAATACATATTCTAATAATATATTTTATATATACAATGGAGTTCTCTACATTTACTCGGCTTCCTCTTTCCAGCTTGTGTTCTTCAGAGGAAATTGAAGAGTCATCCAATGGACATGAGGCATCAATAAGGAAGAGTCACATTATTACATGGAGGTTATAGAAAACATTGACTTCCTGCTGCAATCCCGCTGGAGATATTTATAGTGAACCCCGTCCAGGACAAGCACCATTTAAAGTTCATTTGAAGCGCCTGTTCTGCTGTCTGACTAAATATTTTAGAAACTAGAAAAATATTTTAGAAGGAGCAGAAAACATAGATTGGGCCCGAGCGCTGACATCATTGCTAGCTTTAGAAACGCTGGCGTAAGCTTCTGAGGATTTAGAACAAAAGCGGTCATGGGTTTTTTTGTATCTCCTTTCCAGTTCAGGCCGGTTGCTCTAGTGCAGGGGGCTCCAAAGTTTTCAGGATGTAGGCCGTATTGTATGTTTTATAAATAATTGCAGGCCGAAAAAAGTTCCCCATCATGGTTCCTCTTACATCTGGGTTCCTATTGGGTTCTGCTTTACATCAGAGTCCCCAACAAGGTCCAACCTTTAATCAGAATACCCCTTCCATAGAGCCCCCATCCAAGTCTGACCTTTATTAAGAGTCCCACTTACATCACAATCCCCATCCAAGTCCAACCTTAAATTAGAGTCCCTCTTACATCAGAGACCCCATCCAAGTCTGACCTTTAAGAGTCCCCCTTACATCACAATCCCCATCCAAGTCCAACCTTAAATTAGAGTCCCTCTTACATCAGAGACCCCATCCAAGTCCTACTTTAAATAAGAGTCCCCCTTACATCAGAGACCTCATCCAAGTGAAACCTTAAATAAGAGTCTCCCTTACATCAGAGACCCCATCCAAGTCTGACCTTAAATAAGAGTCCCTCTTTACATCGGAAACCTCATCCAAGTCCAACCTTAAATAAGAGTCTCCCTTACATCAGAGACCTCATCCAATCTGACCTTAAATAAGAGTCCCTCTTTACATCGGAGACCTCATCCAAGTCCAACCTTAAATAAGAGTCTCCCTTACATCAGAGACCTCATCCAAGTCTGACCTTAAATAAGAGTCCCTCTTTTACATAGTTACATAGTTACATAGTAGGTGAGGTTGAAAAAAGACAAAAGTCCATCAAGTCCAACCTATGTGTGTGATTATATGTCAGTATTACATTGTATAACCCTGTATGTTGTGGTCATTCAGGTGATTATCTAATAGTTTCTTGAAGCTATCAATGCTCCCCGCTGAGACCACCGCCTGTGGAGGGGAATTCCACATCCTTGCCGCTCTTACAGTAAAGAACGCTCTACGTAGTTTAAGGTTAAACCTCTTTTCTTCTAATTTTAATGAGTGGCCACGAGTCTTGTTAAACTCTCTTCTGCGAAAAAGTTTTATCCCTATTGTGGGGTCACCAGTCTGGTATTTGTAAATTGAAATCATATCCCCTCTCAAGCGTCTCTTCTTCAGAGAGAATAGGTTCAGTGCTCGCAACCTTTCCTCATAACTAGGGATGAGCCGAACACCCCCCGGTTCGGTTCGCACCAGAACCCGCGAACGGACCGCAAGTTCGCACGAACGTTAGAACCCCATTGACGTCTATGGGACTCGAACGTTCGAAATCAAAAGTGTTCATTTTAAAGGCTAATTTGCATGGTATTGTCCTAAAAAGGGTTTGGGGACCCGGGTCCTACCCCAGGGGACATGTATCAATGCAAAAAAAACTTTTAAAAACGGCCGTTTTTTCGGGAGCAGTGATTTTAATGATGCTTAAAGTAAAAAAAAAAAAGTGAAATATTCCTTTAAATATCGTACCTGGGGGGTGTCTATAGTATGCCTGTAAAGTGACGCGTGTTTCCCATGTTTAGAACAGTCCCTGCACCAAATGTCATTTTTAAAGGAAAAAATCTCATTTAAAACTGCTTGCGGGTTTAATGTCATGTCGGGTCATGGCAATATGGATGAAAATCAGTGAGACAAACGGTGGATCAAGAAGGGTTGCCATTACCAGGCCCTTTGGGTCTTGTATGGATATTAAGGGGAACCCCGCACCCAAATTAAAATAAGGAAAGGTCCCTATATACTCTGAACAGCAGTATACAGGCGGTGCAAACAAGACAGGGACTGTAGGTTTGTTGTTAAGTAGAATCTGTTTGTAATTTTGAACATTTTTAACTTGTTTAGCTCCAGCAAAAAAATCTTTTCTAAGCTTTTTGGAAAACATAGGGAAGGGTTATCACCCCTGTGACATTTGTTTTGCGTCTTTCCTCCTCTTCAGAAGATTTCACCTCACTTTTTTGTCCCAATGAAAAATGTTTTTTGAAAATTTGGGTTTTTTTGTGGAACAAGGATTGGAAAGCATCAGTGGAAAGGAGAAATTGTTCTCCCATATTAACTCTTACAGGAGAGAATTTCCCTTCCTAGGGGTAGATTTCATCTCACTTCCTGTTGTCTCCTTCCGTTTGCAAGTAGGAGTCGTTTGTAAGTTAGATGTTTGAAAGTAGGGTCCTGCCCTATATACTCAGCAGAAATTTGGGCCTTAGGTGTTGCTGTGGCCACAACACTGTAAGCCCTCACAGGGCCCTGCTGTGAAATATTAGATCAAGAATTGTAATTACATGCCCCTGTTGAACAGGAGCTGAAAAATTAGGCCTTAGGCACTGGTGCTGGTGCCACAACACTGCAACCCCTCACAGACACTCTAGTTGGAACGCAGGAACGAGCCCTGCTGCAAAGTATTGCATCAAAAATTGTAATTACACGCCCCTGTTAGACAGGGGCAGAAAAATTGGACCTTAGGCACTGGTGCTGGTGCCACAACACTGCAACCCCTCACAGACACTCTAGTTGGAATGCAGGAACGAGCCCTGCTGCAAAGTATTACATCAAAAATTGTAATTACACGCCCCTGTTAGACAGGGGCAGAAAAATTGGGCCTTAGGCACTGGTGCTGGTGCCACAACACTGCAACCCCTCACAGACACTCTAGTTGGAATGCAGGAACGAGCCCTGCTGCAAAGTATTACATCAAAAATTGTAATTACACGCCCCTGTTAAACAGGGGCTGAAAAATTGTGCCTTAGGCACTGGTGGTGGCGCCCAGAACCAAAAATGTTCTTACAAGCTATCAGCGTGATGATTGAGGAGGAAGAGGATAATTACTCAGGGATAGTCACTCAGCATCAGCATAGGCAGTCTTTGAAGGGATCTGAGATTTCAAAAAAAATTATTCGGTTACATCAGCATCAGGTGCTTGGTAGCTGGTGGTGATCCAAGACTGATTCATTTTTATGAAGGTCAGCCGATCGACCGAGTCGGTGGACAGACGCACCCTGTGATCGGTTACCACGCCTCCAGCAGCACTGAATGTGCGTTCCGAAAGAACGCTGGATGCAGGACAGGCCAGTAGCTCAATTGCATACTGTGCAAGCTCTGGCCAGTGATCCATCCTCAAGACCCAGTAACCCAGAGGATTTTCGGTGGGAAAGGTGTCCAAGTCTGATCTTGCCCCTAGGTATTCCTGCACCATGTAAAACAGACGCTGGCGATGGTTGCTGGAACCGATCATACCTTGGGGCTGCGGACCAAAAAATTGTCTGAACGCATCGGTCAGACGGCCACCTTCTCCACCGCTCCTTCTTTGACTGACCGAAGCCTCAGCAACACGTTGTCCAGAAACAGGAGTTTGTAACCTCCCAGTCTCTGGGAACGCGTTGCACAGACCTTTCTGCAAGGCCTCCCGAAGATGTTTCATCCTCTGCTCCCTCTGCGATGGCAAGATAAGGTCCGCAACCTTACCCTTGTAACGTGGATCAAGGAGGGTTGCCAGCCAGTATTGGTCCTTCTCCTTGATACCACGAATACGAGGATCCTTACGCAGGCTTTGCAGGATCAGGGAGGCCATGCAGCGTAGGTTTGCTGAGGCATTCGGTCCGGAGTCCTCTGGGTCACTAAGGACAACAACGTCCGCAGCCACCTCCTCCCAGCCACGTACAAGTCCATGTGTTCCTTGGGACTGATCCCTTAAAGACTGCTGATGCTGAGTGCCAGGCTCCACCTCCATACTGACACAATCTTCCTCCTCCTCCTCCTCCTCCTCGTCCTCTTCCTGTGTGATCGGCGGGCACGCAGGAACACTGTCTGGATAAAGGGGGCCTTGAGAGCTAAGGAAGTCCTCCTCTTCCTGCCTCTGTTCTGCCTCAAGTGCCCTGTCCATTATTCCACGCAGCGTGTGCTCCAACAGGTGGACAAGGGGGACAGTGTCACTGATGCATGCACTGTCAGTGCTCACCATCCTCGTGGCCTCCTCGAATGGTGACAGGACAGTGCATGCATCCCTGATCATGGCCCACTGGCGTGGGGAAAAAAAACCAAGGTCCCCTGACCCTGTCCTGGTGCCATAGTCGCACAGGTACTCATTTATGGCCCTCTGCTGCGTGTGCAGCCGCTGCAGCATGGCCAATGTCGAGTTCCACCTGGTGGGCATGTCACAGATTAGGCGGTTCTTGGGCAGGTTAAACTCCTTTTGGAGGTCCGTCAGCCGAGCACTGGCATTATATGACCGGCGGAAATGCACACAGACTTTCCTGGCCTGCCTCAGGACATCCTGTAAGCCCGGGTACCTGCCCAAGAACCGCTGCACCACCAAGTTAAGGACGTGAGCCAAACAGGGCACATGGGTCAGTTGTCCCTGTCGGAGGGCAGAGAGGAGGTTGGTGCCATTGTCGCAAACCACCATTCCTGCCTTAAGTTGGCGTGGCGTCAACCACCTCTGAACCTGCCCCTGCAGAGCTGACAGAACCTCTGCCCCAGTGTGGCTCCTGTCCCCCAAGCACACCAGCTCAAGCACCGCATGGCATCTTTTGGCCTGCGTACTTGCGTAGCCCCTTGAACGCCTACGGAGCACCGCTGGTTCCGAGGAAGAGGCCATGGAGGAAGAAGAAGAGGAGGGGGTGGAGGAGAGAGGTGTGTCACAATCAGCATTTTGGAGGCGTGGTGGCGGAACAACCTCCAACACTACTGCACCTTGTCCTGCATCCTTCCCAGCTGCCAGCAGAGTCACCCAATGCGCCGTGAAACTTAAGTAACGTCCCTGTCCATGCCTGCTGGACCATGAGTCAGCGGTAATATGCACCTTACCGCTGACCGCCCTGTCCAGCGAGGCATGGACATTGCCTTCCACATGCCGGTAGAGAGCTGGAATCGCCTTCCGTGAGAAAAAGTGGCGTTTGGGTACCTGCCACTGAGGAACCGCACATTCCACAAACTCACGGAAGGGGGCAGAGTTTACCAACTGAAAAGGCAGCAGTTGAAGTGCTAGCAATTTTGCCAAGCTAGCATTCAACCGCTGGGCATGTGGATGGCTGGGAGCAAACTTCTTTCGGCGGTGCAGCAGCTGGGGCAGGGAAATTTGCCTGGTACAATCTGGCGTCGGTGTACCAAAAGCAGATTGCCCACAAGTACTTGGCTGTGACACACCTAATTCTACACCTTCATTCCTCTCACTGCAGGTCTCAGAGAGGACTGAAGGTCTAGTGGGGTTGGAAATCTCAGCTGATGAGGAGCAAGGAGAGATCCTCTTTGTTCTTTGGTGTGGGTCTTTTAGATACGCTTGCCAACGAACTGCATGGCAGGTCAACATATGTCTGGTCAAGCATGTGGTACCCAAGCGGGAGATGTTTTGGCCACGCGAGATACGCTTGAGACATATGTTGCAAATAGCAGCGGTGCGATCTGATGCACTCGTCTCAAAAAAGGCCCACACCAAAGAACTTTTTGAATAACGCGCAGAGACTGCAGCGCCCTGCACATGTGGAGCTTTGGGGTGTGATGCAGTCAATGTGCTGCCCTTAGGCTGGCCCCTGGAGGGCATCCTGCCTCGTTGGTGATGTGCCGCCTCCTCCTCCTCCTCCTCCTCCTCCTCTCTCCTATCAGGCACCCACGTTGAGTCAGTGACCTCATCATCCCCTCCCTCCTCATCACTGGAGCAAACCTGGCAGTATGCTGCAGCAGGGGGAGCATGACTGCCAGATTGCTGTCCTTCTTGGGCACCCCCTCTGTCCGTGCTCATGTTACTGCCTTCATCGAGCTCAGTATCATCATCAGAGCCTTCCAAACGCTGGGCATCCTCCTGGAGCATGTACCCAACACTGTGGTCAAACAGTTCGAGGGAATCCTCATGAGGACATGGTGGAGCTAGGGAAGGAGTCACTGATGACATTGAGCTGAGGGAAGAGGCCGCTGCTTTGCCAGACAAAGCACCCTGGGCATGGGTGAGAGAGGATGAGGAGGATGAGGACGGCTTGGTCATCCACTCGACCAAGTTTTCCGCATGTTGCGGCTCAACACGGCCAGCTGCCGAAAAAAAGGCCAAGCGTGTCCCATGGCCACGTGCTGATGAGGATGCACCGTCTCCACGACCAGCACTAGACACAGAGCCTGCTTGCCCTCTCTTATTGGCTTGTGACTGTCTGCCTCTCCTTCTTGGCCTTCCAGACATACTAATGGCCTGTAGCTGCACTAAGCTGGGATAGAACACCTGTAATTTTCTTCAGGTAGCTTTATATACTGTAACCAGACAAGCCTGCCTGTCAGTAGGAAGATAACAGGAACGGATCTAGCTGAACACTGTGAGCAGGACACACTGTACTAAATGTAAATAGTCTAGCTGCCTGACCGTGGTACTAATAGGATCAAATAGAACACCTGTAATTTTCTTCAGGTAGCTTTATATACTGTAACCAGACAAGCCTGCCTGTCAGTAGGAAGATAACAGGAACGGATCTAGCTGAACACTGTGAGCAGGACGCACTGCACTAAATGTAAATAGTCTAGCTGCCTGACCGTGGTACTAATAGGATCAAATAGAACACCTGTAATTTTCTTAAGGTAGCTTTATATACTGTAACCAGA
The DNA here is from genome assembly GCA_037952835.1 of Lithobates septentrionalis. Taxonomy (NCBI): domain Eukaryota; kingdom Metazoa; phylum Chordata; class Amphibia; order Anura; family Ranidae; genus Lithobates; species Lithobates septentrionalis. The sequence goes on from JBBDGP010000386.1 coordinate 1,936,715, forward strand.
CAAGCCTGCCTGTCAGTAGGAAGATAACAGGAACGGATCTAGCTGAACACTGTGAGCAGGACACACTGTACTAAATGTAAATAGTCTAGCTGCCTGACCGTGGTACTAATAGGATCAAAAAGAACACCTGTAATTTTCTTAAGGTAGCTATATATACTGTAACCAGACAAGCCTGCCTGTCAGTAGGAAGATAACAGGAACGGATCTAGCTGAACACTGTGAGCAGGACACACTGTACTAAATGTAAATAGTCTAGCTGCCTGACCGTGGTACTAATAGGATCAAAAAGAACACCTGTAATTTTCTTAAGGTAGCTATATATACTGTAACCAGAAAAGCCTGCCTGTCAGTAGGAAGATAACAGGAACGGATCTAGCTGAACACTGTGAGCAGGACACACTGTACTAAATGTAAATAGTCTAGCTGCCTGACCGTGGTACTAATAGGATCAAAAAGAACACCTGTAATTTTCTTAAGGTAGCTATATATACTGTAACCAGACAAGCCTGCCTGTCAGTAGGAAGATAACAGGAACGGATCTAGCTGAACACTGTGAGCAGGACACACTGTACTAAATGTAAATAGTCTAGCTGCCTGACCGTGGTACTAATAGGATCAAATAGAACACCTGTAATTTTCTTCAGGTAGCTTTATATACTGTAACCAGACAAGCCTGCCTGTCAGTAGGAAGATAACAGGAACGGATCTAGCTGAACACTGTGAGCAGGACGCACTGCACTAAATGTAAATAGTCTAGCTGCCTGACCGTGGTACTAATAGGATCAAATAGAACACCTGTAATTTTCTTAAGGTAGCTATATATACTGTAACCAGACAAGCCTGCCTGTCAGTAGGAAGATAACAGGAACGGATCTAGCTGAACACTGTGAGCAGGACGTACTGCACTAAATGTATATAGCAGGAACGGATCTAGCTGAACACTGTGAGCAGGACGCACTGCACTGAATGTAAATAGCAGGAACGGATCTAGCTGAACACTGTGAGCAGGACGCACTGCACTGAATGTAAATAGCAGGAACGGATCTAGCTGAACACTGTGAGCAGGACGCACTGCACTAAATGTAAATACCAGGAACGGATCTAGCTGAACACTGTGAGCAGGACGCACTGCACTGAATGTAAATAGCAGGAACGGATCTAGCTGAACACTGTGAGCAGGACGCACTGCACTAAATGTAAATACCAGGAACGGATCTAGCTGAACACTGTGAGCAGGACGCACTGCACTGAATGTAAATAGCAGGAACGGATCTAGCTGAACACTGTGAGCAGGACGCACTGCACTAAATGTAAATAGCAGGAACGGATCTAGCTGAACACTGTGAGCAGGACGCACTGCACTAAATGTAAATAGCAGGAACGGATCTAGCTGAACACTGTGAGCAGGACGCACTGCATTAAATGTAAATAGTCTAGATAGAAGATAACAGGAACGGATCTAGCTAAACTGAATACAGTGTATATATATATATGCAACACCTGGGATGCATATATATACACAATACACTGTAAGTGCAGCTAACTGACTGACTGTTCTGCCTAATCTATCTAACTCAAATCAAATGACACTGTCTCTCTCTCTCTCTATCTCTCAGCACACCGGAACACACACTACACAGGGCCGCCGTGCAGGCGGCCTTATATAGTGTGGGGTGTGTACTAAATCCCCTGAGCCATAATTGGCCAAAGCCACCCTGGCTTTGGCCAATTACAGCTCTCTCTACTGACGGCGCTGTGATTGGCCAAGCATGCGGGTCATAGTGCATGCTTGGCCAATAATCAGCCAGCAATGCACTGCGATGCCGCAGTGAATTATGGGCCGTGACGCGCCACACGAATTTGGCGCGAACGGCCCATATCGTTCGCAATTCGGCGAACGACCGAACAGCCGATGTTCGAGTCGAACATGGGTTCGACTCGAACACGAAGCTCATCCCTACTCATAACTAAGATCCTCCAGACCCTTTATTAGCTTTGTTGCCCTTCTTTGTACTCGCTCCATTTCTAGTACATCCTTCCTGAGGACTGGTGCCCAGAACTGGACAGAAAACTCCAGGTGCGGCCGGACCAGAGTCTTGTAAAGCGGGAGAATTATCGTTTTATCTCTGGAGTTGATCCCCCTTTTAATGTATGCCAATATTCTGTTTGCTTTGTTAGCAGCAGCTTGGCATTGCATGCCATTGCTGAGCCTATCATCTATTAGGACCCCCAGGTCCTTTTCCATCCTAGATTCCCCCAGAGGTTCTCCCCCCAGTGTATAGATTGCATTCATATTTTTGCCACCCAAATGCATTATTTTACATTTTTCTACATTGAACCTCATTTGCCATGTAGTCGCCCACCCCATTAATTTGTTCAGGTCTTTTTGCAAGGTTTCCACATCCTGCGGAGAAGTTATTGCCCTGCTTAGCTTAGTATTGTCTGCAAATACAGCGATTGAACTGTTTACCCCATCCTCCAGGTCGTTTATGAACAAATTAAATAGGATTGGTCCCAGCACAGAATCCTGGGGGACCCCACTACCCACCCCTGACCATTCCGAGTACTCCCCATTTATCACCACCCTCTGAACTCGCCCTTGTAGCCAGTTTTCAATCCATGTACTCACCCTATGGTCCATGCCAACGGACCTTATCTTGTACAGTAAACGTTTATGGGGAACTGTGTCAAATGCTTTTGCAAAATCCAGATACACCACGTCTACGGGCCTTCCTTTATCTAGATGGCAACTAACCTCCTCATAGAAGGTTAATAGATTGGCTTGGCAAGAACGATTCTTCATTAATCCATGCTGATTACTGCTAATGATACTGTTCTTATTACTAAAATCTTGTATATAGTCCCTTATCATCCCCTCCAAGAGTTTACATACTATTGATGTTAGGCTAACTAGTCTGTAATTCCCAGGGATGTATTTTGGGCCCTTTTTAAATATTGGTGCTACATTGGCTTTTCTCCAATCAGCTGGTACCATTCCAGTCTGTAGACTATCTGTAAAAATTAGGAACAACGGTCTGGCAATCACTTGACTGAGTTCCCTAAGTACCCTCGGATGCAAGCCATCTGGTCCCGGTGATTTATTAATGTTAAGTTTCTCAAGTCTAATTTTAATTCAGTCCTCTGTTAACCATGGAGGTGCTTCCTTTGTTATGTTATGAGGATAAACACTGCAGTTTTGGTTACTGAAGCCCTCCGATTCACTCGTGAAGACTGAGGAGAAGAATAAATTCAATACCTTCGCCATCTCCCCATCCTTTGTAACCAGATGTCCTTCCTCATTCTTTATGGGGCCAATATGGTCTGTCCTCCCTTTTTTACTGTTTACATACTTAATGAATTTCTTGGGATTTTTTTTTATCTCCTCCGCTATGTGTCTTTCATGTTCTATCTTAGCTGTCCTAATTGCACCCTTACATTTCCTGTTGCATTATTTATAAAGTCTGAATGCTGATGATGATCCCTCAACCTTGTATTTTTTGAAGGCTTTCTCCTTTGCTTTTATATGCATTTTTACATTGGAGTTAAGCCATCCAGGACTTTTGTTCGCTCTTTTAAATTTATTACCCAATGGGATACATTGGCTAATGCCCTTATTTAATATGCTCTTAAAGCAAACCCATCTCTCCTCCGTATTCTTTGTTCCAAATATTTTATCCCAATTTATGCATTTTAGCAAGGTTTGTAGTTTAGGGAAGTTGGCTCTTTTGAAATTCAGTGTCTTTGTATTCCCTTTATGTTTCCTATTTGTGTGATTTGTACTGAAACTAATTGACCAGTGATCGCTGTTACCTAAATTGCCCCGTATTTCCACATCCGTGATCAGGTCTGTATTGTTGGTAATCAGTAGATCCAGTAATGTTTTATTTCTAGTTGGTGCGTCTACCATCTGACCCATAACATTTTTCCTGCAAGACATTAAGGAACTGGCGAGCCTTAAATGAATGCGCGGTTCCCTCTGCCCAGTCTATGTCTGGATAATTAAAATCCCCCATTATGATAACACTTCCCATCCTTGCTGCTAATCCAATTTGTGATAGGAGATCCGTCTCCACTTCCTCCCTCAGGTTAGGGGGCCTATAGCATACTCCCAGTATTATTTTCCCCTTAGCTTCACCCCTTTGGAGCTCTACCCATAAGGATTCCACCTCCTCTCTAGCTCCCTCAGTGATGTCATCTCTCACATTCACTTGTACATTATTCTTGATATATAGGCATACCCCTCCCCCTTTTTTACCCTCTCTATCCTTGCGGTATAGGGTATACCCTTGAATGTTTGCCAGCCAATCATGAGAGCTGTTGAACCAGGTCTCTGAAATTCCCACAAAATCCAAATCCTCCTCGTACAACAGTATCTCTAGTTCACCCATCTTGTCCGCCATGCTCCTGGCATTGGTGAACATGCCACATAGTTTAGACCGGTCGCATATTGTCCTCCTACTGGGTGTTTCGAGATTGCAACAAGGACTTGCTACTATACTCACCTTGTGTTTTTGTGCTTTGGTTAACCTACCACTAATGCCCCCAATACTACCCTCTGGAATATCTTCCGCACTGGCTATCTCTGCCTCTGGACCCTCCCCTCTTTACATCAGAGTCCCCAACAAGGTCCAACCTTTAATCAGAATCCCCCTTACATTAGAGCCCCCATCCAAGTCTGACCTTTAATAAGAGTCCCCCTTACATCAGAATCCCCATCCAAGTCCGACCTTAAATAAAAGTCCCCCTTACATCAGAGACCCCATCCAAGTCTGACCTTAAATAAGAGTCCCTGTTACATCAGAGACCCCATCCAAGTCCGACCTTAAATAAGAGTTCCCCTTACATCAGAGACTCCATCTAAGTCCAACCTTAAATAAAAGTCCCCCTTACATCAGAGACCCCATTCAAGTCCAACCTTAAATAAGAGTCCACCTTACATCAGAGTCCTCATCCAAGTCCGACCTTAAATAACAGTTCCCCTTACATCAGAGACTCCATCAAAGTCCGACCTTAAATAAGAGTCCCTCTTACATCAGAGTCCTCATCCAAGTCCGACCTTAAATAACAGTTCCCCTTACATCAGAGACTCCATCAAAGTCCGACCTTAATTAAGAGTCCCTCTTACATCAGAGTCCTCATCCAAGTCCGACCTTAAATAAAGCCCCCCTTACATCAGAGACCCCATCCAAGTCCAACCTTAAATAAGAGTCCCCCTTACATCAGAGTCCTCATCCAAGTCCGACCTTAAATAAGAATTCCCCTTACATCAGAGACTCCATCCAAGTCCGACCTTAAATAAAAGTCCCCCTTACATCAGAGACCCCATCCAAGTCCAACCTTAAATAAGAGTCCCTCTTACATCAGATACCCCATCCAAGTCCGACCTTTAATCAGAGTCCCCCTTACATTAGAGACCCCATCCAAGTCTGACCTTAAATAAGAGTCCCCCTTACATCAGTCCCTATCAGAATCAAGCCTTCAATCAGATTCTCCCTTATATCAGGGTCCCTTATAGTGTCCCCTTTTACATCAGGGTTCCTATCAGAATCAAGCCTTAGGCTGGGTTCACACTGCCGCATAGAGCAGCTCAAAGTAAGGGTCCGATGCGCCCCCGTTCACCGGTTCAGGTCCGATTTCAGTCCAAATTTTTGGGCTAAATTCAGACCTGAAATGGACCAGAAGACGCACAAGACTCCTGTGCAATTCGCACCGGAGATGCTCCCGGGATGTGTGAACCGGCTCCATAGAGAACCTGTCACAATTTTCTGATATTCGCAATAGTGTATTAAACCCAAAACCAAATCTTTAATATATTGCAGCTTACCAATCACTAGATGTTGTGGCTGCATTCGTTTTCTTGTTTTAGGCTTTTTTTCCCTCTGTTTTCCCCTGGTGATGTGGCCAATAACACACCTGGCGTGCCCCCACTCTGGATGAAGGAGCACAGGGGGAGTGTTAGATGTACTAGCAGATTTATATACACTGACAAACTGAAGCCAAACTCCAGCTTTAGGCTCGATGCACATCTATGCATGTTGCTTTTGATCGTTTCTGCAGTGCTTTTTGCGGTGCTTGCCGCGGTTTTGGACATGCGATTTTACCGCGATTTTGCAGCGATTTGTTTTTTTAAAAATGTTTACACTGTACATAGCTGGTTGCTAGGGAGGGGGCCGGGAAGCCGGCCCCCATGTCCTTAACAACCGATGAGTCATCAGTTGTCAGCGGGCTTCCCACTGAATGTAGAAAAAAAAAGAATTGCCAGCTAAAAAAAAAAAATTAAGAGAAAAAACAGCGTGGGGTCCCCCCCAGATCCATACCAGGCCCTTGGGTCTTGTATGGATTCGGAGGGGACCTCCAATGTCAATTTAAAAAAGAAATGGCGTGGGGGTCCTCCCAAAATCCATACCAGACGCTTACCCGAGCATGCAGCCCGGCAGGTCAGGAAGGGGAGGGGACAAGCGAGCGCCCCCCCCCCCCTCCTGAACCATACCAAGCTGCATGCATCAACCATGTTGATGGGGACAAGGGCCTCTTCCCGACAATCCTTGCCTGGTGGTTGTCGGGGTCTGCTGGCAGGGGGCTTAACGCAATCTGGAAGCCCTCTTTAACAAGATCCCGGCCCTGCCCCCTATGTGAATGAGTACAGGGTACATTGTACCCCCACCCATTCATTAAAAACAAGTAGTGTAGTGTTTAAAAATTATGTAGACAGTTTTTGACAAGTCTTTTATTAAAAATCTTTTTCTCCGCTTCTTCCTCCGGTCTTCCAGGTGGTGACTTCACAAGGGGGCGTGGCCTGCAAATGACGTAATCCGATTGACGTGCCCCCTTTGTTATTTAAGAAATGCAGGACATCGGCGCCAACAGATCAGCGGTACAATATGGCAAAAGAAATGGGGAATCCGCGCAATGGAGTTGATTGGAAAAACTGAGTAGGAGGTATATTAATTAGATAATTAATAGATAGACTGCTGCCCTCACATACGCTGACTCCACCAAAATGGAATAAGCGGAAAATAGTGGAAGGAAAAATGTGTGAGTGTGGCGCTGTCCAAAAATTTTTTTGGTAAAGGCAGTGAGTGTGGAAAATAGTGTTTAAAATTATGTCCAAAGTGTCTTGTGCTATATTCTCTCAGCAGAAATAAGTTGGTATATACATCAACTCATCCACTGCTAAAAGTGACTTATGCCTTAACCTTTAAAAACACAATAAATACAATAAAATACATCACACGTGACATGCAAAATTAGCCAAAGCTGTCTTGTGCTAAAAATTAAAGCAACATAATAAATAAATCAATCAGCTCTTCAAATATAAATATATATAGTTGTTCACACGTGTCATGCAAATAATTAGAATAAACCATATATGGCCTTTAGAGTATTAATATAAATAAACAGTCCAGATCAGCGGTACGCAGCATCAGAGGAGGGTCGTCGGCGGGAGCGGCGGCAGAGGAAGAAGGACACCGGGCAAAGAAGACAGAAGAAGAGTGGAAGAAGAAGCAGGGGGAGAAGAAGAAGACCGGAGGATGAAGATGCGGGAGAAGATGGAGGAAGACCGGAGGAAGAAGTGGAGAAGAAGATTTTTAATAAAAGACTTGTCAAAAACTGTATTTTTTAACACTACACTACTTTTTTTTAGTGAATGGGTAGGGGTACAATGTACTCCATACTCTTTTACATGGGGGGGCCGGGGGCCCCCTTGTTAAAGGGGGCTTGCAGATTCTGATAAGCCCCCCGCCCGCAGACCCCGACAACCACTGGGCAAGGGCTGTCGGGAAGAGGCCCCTTTCCCCATCAACATGGGGGCAAGGTGCTTTGGGGTGGGGAGGGTGCAGAGCCCCCCCACCCCAAACCACCCATCCCCCCATGTTGAAGGCAAGCAGCCTGGTATGGTTCAGGAGGGGGGGCACTTGCTCGTCCCCTCCCTTTCCTGACCTGCCGGGTTACATGCTCGGATAAGAGTCTGGTATGGATTTTGGGGGGACCCCCACGCCATTTAAAAAAATAAATTTTAGTGTGTGGGGTTCCCCTCCAAATCCATACTAGACCCAAGGGCCTGGTATAGACCTGGGGGGGGACCCCGCGCTGTTTTTTTTCGTGATTTTTTTTTTTTAGCCGGCATTTTTTTTTTTTACATTGAGCTGGAAGCCAGCTGACAGCTGATGACTCATCGGTTGTTAAGGACGCGGCGGCCGGCTTCCCGCCCCCCTCCTTATCAACGAGCTATATACAGTGTAAAAAAAAAATGCAAATCGCGGCAAAATCACGTCAAAATCGCGATACTTGCGTTTTGGATGCTGGTCCATTGAATTCTATTACATACAAAACGCTGCATTTTGCTGGAAAAAGAGTCCCCGACCCTTTCCAAAAACGCAGAGGCACAAAAATGCATTGATGTGAACATGTTCCATAGGAACCCATGTTAAAAAATTTCCCGGCATTTATGCAAAATGCATAAAAAAACGCATTAGTGTGAATCGAGCTTTATAATCAATTACAGCAAACTGTTTTTTTTCCCTTTTGGGATAAAGATCTTATATAAAGGAATAAAGCTGATCATTGTAAGCACCTTGTCAGTGTTGAATGGTTTGTCTTATCTCTGTAACTTGATACATCTGCAAAAGAGCTTGTTTTGTTGAAAAACACATTTACTGATCACCAGGTGAAAAAAAAAGGAGAGAAAGCCTAACAAGAAAGCTAAGGCAGCCATCACATCTATGAATTGATAAGTTGCAATATAGTAAATGTTTGCTTTGGGGTTTAATTCTGTTTAAAATCAGAGTTCCCCCCACTAGAATCCCCCCTTACATCAGGGTCCCTATCAGAGTCCCCTCTTACATTGAGGGCCCCATGAGAGCCCCCTTACATTAGAGTCTGCCTTTTGAGTCCCCCCCTTACATAAAGGTCCCCATCAAAGCCTCCCCTATCCTTTGGGGTCCCCATCAGTGTTCCGCACCAGAAGCAGAGATCATAGGCAGCCCCTGCTGACCTCAATCCTCAGTCTGTGCACATTGAGGATATATCACTGATCCTAGCGGAGGGCCAGATAAAACCTTGTAGAAGTGACGGTCAGGTGTCCACAAGGTTAATATTTGCTTGGAAATGAACTTGAAGGTGACCTTCAGGTATGCTTTTTTTTTTTGCACGGTTATGTTGGTCCAGTTTACATCAGTATAAGTTTTCATATTGCATACTGTACCTTTCCAGTCCCGGTGAAAGCAGAGAATCAATGCAGTAGCCGTTGTTACTAAAGTGATCCTCGCTGTCTTCCAAGAAACGTGCGGAGGGCCTGCCCTGCTACATACTGAACACAGGAGGTCACTTGCTCGACATGGGCACCATTCAGAGAATGCTTGTTATTTTTTTATTTTTTTCAATGAATACAAGACGCTCTCTGATTGGACTAGGTGGAGATTGTGGCATCACTGCTCTGCTTCTCCACCTCGTCCAATCAGAGAATGCTTTACATTCATTGAGAAAAATATAAAATACGGTACACGCCGTTGTGTGATTCTTCATTTACACAGGGATCAGCTAGGTGTGGAACATGTATATACTATATACTAATGTAACTATGCAAAAAAAAAAAACAATGCAGCCTTAAGGCTGGGTTCACACTATTGCGTATTGGATGTGGGTTTCACCGCATCCAATTTGCATGTCAGGAGATTGTGACTGGCTCTCTATGGAGCACACATCTCTGGAGTGGCTCGCTCAGCCACAGACAGACAGAGCAGACCGAGCGGGCGAATGGAGGACGGCCGCTCTGTCTGTGGCTGAGTGACAGACGGATGCAAGGTGCTGCGAGCTGAGGCAGAGGGGGGGATGGAAAGCCCATACTGCTGTCCCCAGCCTGCTTTGGCTGCTGCATGGGTACTTTTTTTGGGGTCAGTCCGGCTGATTCAGCAGGGAAGTTTTTTTTTTTCTTTTAATTGCTACAGCCTGAAGATCACAGTCTTCTCTCTGCCTCCGCCAACCCCCCTTCCTCCCTGCTGAATCAGCCGGACCGACCCCAAAAAAGTACCCATGCAGCAGCCAAAGCAGGCTGGGGACAGTAGTATGGGTTGTCCCCCCTCTGCCTAAGACCACCCCTTCCTTCTGGGAAATACTCTGACTGGGATGGCTCACCAGCCCCATTGCAGCCGGACCCCAGGACCAGCAGCCCAGCTCCAGCAGCCAGACCCCAGGACCAGCAGCCAGACTCCAGCAGCCAGACCCCAGGACCAGCAGCCCAGCTCCAGCAGCCAGACCCCAGGACCAGCAGCCAGACTCCAGCAGCCAGACCCCTGGCCCCAGCAGCCAGACTCCAGGACCAGCAGCCCAGCTGCAGCAGCCAGACCCCAGGACCAGCAGCCAGACTCCAGCAGCCAGACCCCTGGCCCCAGCAGCCAGACTCCAGGACCAGCAGCCCAGCTGCAGCAGCCAGAACCTTGGCCCCAGCAGCCAGGCCCTAGCAGCCAGACCCCAGGGCCAGTAGCCCAGCCCTAGCAGCTGTGTGATCAGGCTGCATTTCATTGGGCACTGGTATAGCTGCATTTGATTGGCACTGATCAGGCTGCATTTAATTGGCACTGGTAAGGCTGCATTTTATTGGGGGGGTCAGCGTCACCTCCCTGAAATGAGTTTTTGCAGGTTGGGATGTCTGCCTTCTGGGAGAAAACAATGGCTCGGAGGGAGGAAACTGTGTTGATGAGGGGAATCAAGCAATTTTGTTTTCTGCAACCCGTGGTTGCAGGAAAGAAACTTGCTCCGTGTATGGCTTGCTTTATTTAGTCTCTGTGACTTCCAGAAACCTTGATTATGTGATAAAAAGGAAATAACAGGTGCAGCAGTACTTTTCTTCTGACGTATTGCTGAAAATGAAGCTCCCTGTAAATGTTTTATCTGCATCAATAAATTCTATAGAAAGAAAACAGCCGTGTCCGTTCTCTCCTACAAAACAAGACGCTGAAAACTTTCATTGGCAATATAAAATGGAAAATGATACGTTACCTATAACAGGAGTGCATGAAAAACTCACAAAAACATGTTTACCGAAAATTCACATGACCGGGGACTGCTGATGTGAAATGCTAATCTCTGTGATTGATTGAGGTGTGCAGAATTACCAAAACATTCCAGGCAGGTAGATAGATTGTGAACACCATAAAGGGCGGAGGAATTTATAGCCTTTTATTTTTTTTATTTTTTTCATAAGGAGTACATACAGGTTCTAAGCTTGAAGTATCATTTTTTTGTTTTATATTTGCATTATGTCATGTAAGTGTAGCGCTACCCCTGCAGGAGCCGCTGGTTACTGGTTCCTCTTATTCCTGCACAGCCAGGCAACACGCATTTCTAAATTGCATCCAGACACAAGAAATCAGTCCATGGGATTGTTTTTGTTGTTTTATTGGGGAAACAACTTGGATAGGGTATAGCAGGGGTAGCCAACCCTAACCACTTCAGCCCCGGAAGGATTTACCCCCTTAATGACCAGGCCATTTTTTTGCGATACGGCACTGCGTTACTTTAACCGACAATTGCGCGGACGTGCAACGTTGTACCCAAACAAAATTGATGTCCTTTTTTTCCCACAAATAGAGATTTCTTTTGGTGGTATTTGATCACCTCGGCGGTTTTTGTTTTTTTCGCTATAAACAAAAAAAAGAGCAACAATTTAAAAAAAAAAAAAAAAATTCACTTTTTGCTATAATACATATCCAATTAAAAAATAAAAAATAAATATTTTTTTTTCATTAGTTTAGGTCAATATGTATTCTTCTACATATTTTTGGTAAAAAAAAAAATCCCAATAAGCGTATATTGATTGGTTTGCGCACAAGTTATAGCGTTTACAAAATAGGGGAAAGATTTAGGGACTTTTTTAAAATATTATTTTACTAGTAATGGCAGCGATCTGCGTTTTTTAGCAGGACTGCGACATTGCGGCGGACAAATCCGACCCTAACTGACACTTTCACTGCACTGATCACTGTATAAATGGCACTGGCAGAGAAGGGGTTAATGCCAGGGGCGATCAAAGGGTTAAGTGTTCTCTAGGGAGGTGCTTTCTAACTGTCAGGGGGGTGGGACCAATTGGGAGTAGAGAGAGATCGCTGTACTTGATTACTAGTAACAGCTGATCTCTCTCTCCTCCCCTGTCAGAACGGGGATCTGCCTTGTGTACATAGGCAGATCCCCATTGTGCCTCTGTGAGGAGCGATCGCGGGTGGCCGGCGGACATCGCGACCGCTGGCCATGCGCATCAGCTCTGGTGCCGCTTGCGCCGTGTGCGACCTGTATCAATTACACAAAACGACATACAGGTACGCCGTTTTGCGCAATGGAGCCGACCTGCCGCAGTATATATACTGTGGCTGGTCGGCAAGTGGTTAAACAGGTGGAGATCTACCTGAACAGCATGGGAGAAATCAAAGATCACCGGCACAGTGTCCCCTCCTCACACCTGATTTAAACCTCCAATTGCCGTACTACCGTGTCACAATCATGTACATTGCACGGCAATCATTGGTTTAAATCAGGTGGTGAGGAGGCGATATGTTGCCTCCTCCCCACCTGAGGAGGCAGACGATCAGACCAGGAGACCACCTGTCAAACACACTCAGATCGTTTTTCACAGGAGCAGTCATGCCTGCTGCACTTGTGAATGAGCCCATAGCGGCACCTTTAGGGCTCGATCACACTTAAAGTTGGGGGGTGGTAAAACTCTGTAGTTGAGTTTATCACCCTGCCCCCCCATCCCTACCCACTTTAGCAGCCAAAGGTGTACTCAGGAATTCAACCTCCTATTGCTTTTGGTGGGTGCCAAACATGACCCATTCAAGTAAATGGGGCCAGTCTGCAAGCGCCCCACAACTGCATGCTTCTGCGGGGTCCAAGGGGTTAAAGCAGCTGGTGAGAAAGCAACACAACGCTGCCTGCTTTAACCCCTTGTTTGCTGTACTGCACAAGGTTGCAGGACACTTGTAGAGTGGCCTCATTCACTTAAATGGGTCATGCTTGGCAGGTGCTACACCCACCCACCATGACTGGGTCTGCATTCAGGAGTTTTGCTGTGCTTTCAGAAGGTACACCAAACTTGCAGGATATAATAGAAGTCTATGGCAAAGCGAAGCAAACCCGTAGAAAAGATGCAGGTACACCGCACTGCACCCCTGATGTGGGTAAACCACAGCACATCAGTGTGAAAGCAGCCCTATACTATTATGCCCAGTGTATTGCTTCACACTGACCTGAAGATCTCTTCTTTCCTGCTGCTGGCACCACTCTGGAGACCGCTAGCCGGGATAAGAGGTGGAGTGCAGTTGGTATCACTCCGCATGGGACAGGAGCCGGCACTACAGAAAGGGGCATCGGCTTATGCAGCTTTTGCTTCCTACTACACCTCCAACTTTACAAGTAGTCCCTCTGCATTGCACTCTGTTTGATGCTGTGGGATGGCGGGTCAGCAAGGCCAGACCGCGATCTACCAGTCACCTGCATGCTATCTACTGGTAGATCACGATCTACAGTTTGCTGACCCCTGGGGTATAGGAATGATGGGATGCCCAACTTGACTTAAAGAGCAACAAATGGGGACAAACTTCCATCTCTATGTACTAAAAGAGATGAAGATCCTGGACTGTCTGGATGGATCAGTGGCAAAGTTCTTAACGAACTAGGAGCTCTCAGTCCCTTTTAATAAAATAGCACAAAGTCACAAACTGTATGCAGGAGTATAGTGTCTCCTTAGTAGAACATCACACAGTCCTGATGCTTGTAAATACAACCAACCATCCTGGCTGCTTGACTACTAGCCCACTTGGCTGATTCTGAAGAACACCCCAGGACAAGGGATTGGGATTTAGCACAACGCTGTCCCTGGAAAGTATGCTACATCTGGCAATCTCTCCCCTAGGGAGTGCTGAAGCACTCACTCTGTCCTTTTGGTCCCTGTTGCACTGGGTAAGACTTCTTTTCAGACCTCCTGCTGTCCAGATCTTCCCATGCCAGCCCGGATGTCTTCTGCACAAGACCGAAAGGCAATGGAGATCCTTCTCTTAGGCTTCCTCTCCTTCCTTTCCTCAGCTCCTGCCTGGAGGCAGAGCCCACAAACCAGGGGTTCCCCTCCCAGGGCCACACGAGAGCAACCTCAGCACTCCATCTTCCACCCCCGACTCCCCTGCTGGTCAGGCTTTACCATATTTAAGAGCTGACCCAGCCACCCTGCCAGTGCCTTCTGCCTGAGGATTGGCCAGATTCCCTCGAGTATGCAGGTCAGGACCTCCTGACCACCGCCCACTAATTTCTAGAAGCTTCTCCAAGCTTCTAGATTCAGGGGGAGGTACCAGAGACCTGCCCTGTAGAGCCATCCAGCCTGACCTGCAGAACCCAACCTAATTACAGACTCACACAACTATCATGAAATCACAATGTAAATGTACCTACACTAGTTGCACACTAGAGGGTGCTACATAGGTATAACATGTTTATTTATTTATTTTTTAAAGTTGGTTAACAATAACTTTTAACTATGTGGTCTATCCCCACATGTGCGCAGATATGCCAAAGTTCTCTGCCAGGTCCTAAAGGCGGGGCAGGATCCTTTAGCATAGCTTCACATGTGTTCCTCCATCTCCTCTGTGGGAATCTGTCCTTGCTGGTTACTGCTGTCCCGGGCTCCCCAGAGAAAAGAGAGAGCCAGGGAAACCACCCCAGGAGGGTGGCAACATTCCTGTAAGAGAGATTTATATAGGTACATTGGCCAGCAAGTGGCTAACGTACAGCTGGAAAAAGTTATGCATGCTGGAACTTTTTACAGCAGAAGGCCTTGGGGTGGTGGCTAGACATGTGCAATTCGTTGCGTTCCGAATTCGTTTTTTGACTAATTTCGACAAATTTGTTAATTCGGAAATCTCAAAATTAACGAATGTTTTCGCATATTCGGAAATTTGAAAATTTGGAAATTTGAAAATCTGAAAATAAGAATGAAAATTCGAAAATTCAAAAGAACAAAAATCCGAAAATAAGAACAAAAATTTGAAAACCGGAAAGTTCAAAAATCTGAATTAATAACTAATAATAACTTAACTATTACTAAACTATTAGATTATAGGTATTGGAATTTCCTTTCAAATTTGGCTGTTAGAGAACGTAACAAAAACATATTTATCCAAGATAATGAATGCCGTATCTAAACAAATGGAACGTAATGAATTACTTATTATTATTATTATTAATAATTATTATTATTAATTCCATTTGTTTAGATGCGGCATTCGTTATTTCGGACAATTCATAACTTCAGATAAACTCGTATTCATTACGTTCACGAACAGTCAAATTTTAAAGGACATTCCAATACCTATAATTTAAAAGTTAATTATTATTTTGAATTTTCAGATTTTCTTTCTTATTTCCCAAATTTGGCTGTTGGAGAATGTAACGAAAACATATTTATCCGAGATAATGAATGTCGTATCTAAACAAATGGAACGTAATGAATTACTGAATTTTCAGATTTTCTTTCTTATTTTCCAATTTTCAAATTTTCGGATTTCCGCATTTTCGATTTTTGGATTTTCGAATTTCCGAATTTTCGAATTCCTGAATTTTCGAATTTACGAATTTCCAATTTTCGAAATTACAAATTCTGAATTTTCGAAAACAAAAAAAAGGAATGAAATGAAAATGAATACATTTTTCGGCAGTGCACATGTCTGGTGGGGGCTTGAGAAGTGTTTGGGCTTGAACCTTTTTCTTTGCCCTCCACAGGTTCACTTTAGAGTCCCCTCTTAGCATTCTGCACTCTAGGAAGTCTTGTTCTCAGGAAACTTTCCTGTTTGCTCCCAGAATCCTTCATGGTGTTGTTCTTCTCCAGCAGTCATCCAGCTATAACATTGCTGTTGGAGTCAGTTGAAGGAATGGACTGGAATGTGTCTAACAGACTCATTAATGAATAAAAATATATAATATAATCTGGGCCAGACATAGAGGCTTTGGATCCAGCTTTTAAAGATCAAAACTGATATTTTACCATTTATTTTTAAGGGCTATATTCCTCTACTCATTTTCACTGTATATATATATTGTTTTCACTTGTAATTTTAAGAGTAACTCCACTTTTGTTGAGAAAAAAACATTCCTCCCGGGTGATCTATGTACATTGCAGGGATTTTACCAACCTTTGTTGCAGATTTCTACCTTTTGTTATTCTGAAGAAATCCGTGTTTGTTCCTCTATCTCCCTGTGCTGAGTGGGCCTAATAGAAGTGGTGTCATAATTATTAACCAGCTGCTGCACCTGCAGGGCACTAATGAGGAAAGCTACTGGGCCTGCATCCCTTTAGAGGTGTTCCTATTGGGATTATCTCACCAAAAAGGACATTTCTGTTGCAGGGGAAGCCTGAAATCTGACTTGTATCTTAGTGCAGACTTCTGAGAAAATCAGAGAGCCAATCACACAAGCAGGAAATTATGTTTCTGGGGGGGAGGCGTTCTGTATACATTCTGTGTACAGAACACCTCCAGGTAACCATATTGTATTGCATTTTCCAAAAATTACAGAGGCTGCAGATTGAAAAGAAAAGGTAATTTTTAATAACATCCAATTAGAATATGACTTGTGTCGCAATTGTATACACTATATTATTTTTTCTTTATTTGCTACTTTTTTTTCCCTATGAAAGTGGAGTTACCCTTTAACCAGTTCAGCTCTCCTACATGTACAAACCTTATGGACCAGAGCAAATTTTACATTTCCACTGTGAACCTGTTTATTTGGCGATAATTTTGTTATTACTTAAAGTGGAACTTCACCCGAAAAGTACCACTGATTTTCTCCCTCCCCCAGCCTGTAATTGAATTGCAGTTTTTTTTTTTTTTTTAACTAGGCTCCCTTTGACAATATTGTTTTGCAAAAGATGTTTTATTTTCCACTGAATTTATAAACAATAAAATGTTAAAAAAATATAAAAATGTTTTGTTTTTTTTTTTGCCCCTGTTTTTCGGTTAGGTAGTTTTACTGCGGATAAAAAGTATATATTTAGTTATTATTTCTTAAAAAAAAAAAAATTGGAAGAAGAGAAACTTGAGGGGGCAAGTATATGGGACTTTAATGGCCCTGGGGTTGTCAGAGAGGTAACATAGACATCAACTATTGTGTAAAGAATACAATTACAGCTTTATTGTACAACTGATAAAAACAGTAAATTGGTAAGTTGACCATTGAGATTTATCTTTCAGCGCCGACGCACTTTGAATGACAATTGCGCGGTCATGCTACACTGTACTCAAATTAAATTTTTATAATTTTTTTCACACAAATGGAGATTTCTTTTGGTGGTATTTAAAGTGGGGTTCCACCCAAAAAACAAAACTACCTGTAAAAATTCTAAAAAAAAAAACAAAAAAAATTTGGATATTTTTTTTTTCACTTACCTCTAAATGCCTGTTGCTAGGTGGTCCCTCGTAGTCTGCCTGTCCCTTAGCCTGGGCTGGTGACATCACTTCCTCCTCGGCACAGGAAGGGCTCCGCTCTGCTCCCTCCCTCCTGTCAATCATCTGGGACCCATTACAGGTCCCAGGTGATTGAGCGGCCAATCACGGCGCACGGCGCCGCTCGTGCATGCGCAGTGGGTGCCAGGCTGTGAAGCCACAGCCCGGCGCCCACAGTTGAAATGCCGGCGCCGACGAGCGGAGGGGGGAGACGAGCGGGGCTTCGATCCCCCGCATCGCTGGACCCAGGGACAGGTGAGTGTCCAATTAAAAGTCAGCAGCTGCAGTATTTGTAGCTGCTGACTTTTAATTTTTTTTTTTTTTTGGACGGCCCCCCTGGGTGGAACTCCTCTTTAACCACTTGAGCCCCGGACCTTTATGCTGCCTAAGGACCAGAGGTCTTTTTCCAATTTGGCACTGCGTCGCTTTAACTGCTAATTGCGTGGTCATGCAATGCTGTACCCAAACGAAATTTGCGTCCTTTTCTTCCCACAAATAGAGCTTTCTTTTGATGGTATTTGATCACCTCTGCGGTTTTTATTTTTTGCGCTATAAACGGAAAAAGACCGAAAATTTTGAAAAAAAATGATATTTTCTACTTTTTGTTCTAAAAAAAATCCAATAAACTAAATTTTAGTCATACATTTAGGCCAAAATGTATTCGGCCACATGTCTTTGGTAAAAAAAATGTCAATAAGCGTATATTTATTGGTTTGCGCAAAAGTTATAGCGTCTACAAACTAGGGTACATTTTCTGGAATTTACACAGCTTTTAGTTTATGACTGCCTATGTCATTTCTTGAGGTGCTAAAATGGCAGGGCAGTACAAAAGCCCCCCAAATGACCCCATTTTGGAAAGTAGACACCCCAAGGAAATTGCTGAGAGGCATGTTGAACCCATTGAATATTTATTTTTTTTGTCCCAAGTGATTGAAAAATGACAAAAAAAAAAAAAAAAAAAATATTTACAAAAAGTGGTCACTAAATGATATATTGCTCACACAGGCCATGGGCCTATGTGGAATTGCACCCCAAAATACATTTAGCTGCTTCTCCTGAGTACGGGGATACCACATGTGTGGGACTTTTTGGGAGCCTAGCCGCGTACGGGGCCCCGAAAACCAATCACCGCCTTCAGGATTTCTAAGGGTGTAAATTTTTGCTTTCACTCTTCACTGCCTATCACAGTTTCGGAGGCCATGGAATGCCAAGATGGCACAAAACCCCCCAAAATGACCCCATTTTGGAAAGTAGACACCCCAAGCTATTTGCTGAGAGGCATATTGAGTCCATGGAATATTTTATATTTTGACACAAGTTGCGGGAAAGTGACACTTTTATTTTTTTTTTTTTTTTTTTTTCATAAAGTTGTCACTAAATGATATATTGCTCACACAGGCCATGGGCATATGTGGAATTGCACCCCAAAATACATTTAGCTGCTTCTCCTGAGTATGGGGATACCACATGTGTGGGACTTTTTGGGAGCCTAGCCGCGTACTGGACCCCGAAAACCAATCACCGCCTTCAGGATTTCTAAGGGTGAAAATTTTTGATTTCACTCTTTACTGCCTATCACAGTTTCGGAGGCCATGGAATGCCCAGGTGGCACAAAACCCCCCCAAATGACCCCATTTTGGAAAGTAGACACCCCAAGCTATTTGCTGAGAGGCATGGTGAGTATTTTGCAGCTCTCATTTGTTTTTGAAAATGAAGAAAGACAAGAAAAAACATTTTTTTTTTTCTTTTTTCAATTTTCAAAACTTTGTGACAAAAAGTGAGGTCTGCAAAATACTCACTATACCTCTCAGCAAATAGCTTGGGGTGTCTACTTTCCAAAATGGGGTCATTTGGGGGGGTTTTGTGCCATCTGGGCATTCCATGGCCTCCGAAACTGTGATAGGCAGTGAAGAGTGAAATCAAAAATTCACGCCCTTAGAAAGCCTGAAGGCGGTGCTTGGTTTTCGGGGTCCCGTACGCGGCTAGGCTCCCAAAAAGTCTCACGCATGTGGTATCCCCGTACTCAGGAGAAGCAGCAGAATGTATTTTGGGGTGTAATTTCACATATTTCCATGGCATGTTTGAGCAATATATCATTTAGTGACAACTTTGTGCAAAAAAAAAAAAAAATAAAAATAAATTTGTCTCTTTCCCGCAACTTGTGTCGCAATATAAAATATTCCATGGACTCGACATGCCTCTCAGCAAATAGCTTGGGGTGTCTACTTTCCAAAATGGGGTCATTTGGGGGGGTTTTGAACTGTCCTGGCATTTTATGCACAACATTTAGAAGCTTATGTCACACATCACCCACTCTTCTAACCACTTGAAGACAAAGCCCTTTCTGACACTTATTGTTTACATGAAAAAGTTTTTTTTTTTTGCAAAAAAATTACTTTGAACCCCCAAACATTATATATTTTTTTAAAGCAAATGCCCTACAGATTAAAATGGTGGGTGTTTCATTTTTTTTTTTCACACAGTAATTGCGCAGCGATTTTTCAAACGCATTTTTTGGGGAAAAAACACACTTTTTTTAATTTTAATGCACTAAAACACGCTATATTGCCCAAATGTTTGATGAAATAAAAAAGATGATCTTAGGCCGAGTACATGGATACCAAACATGACATGCTTTAAAATTGCGCACAAACATGCAGTGGCAACAAAATAAATACATGTTTAAAAGCCTTCAAAAGCCTTTACAGGTTACCACTTTAGATTTACAGAGGAGGTCTACTGGAAAAATTACTGCACTCGATCTGGCCTTCGCGGTGATACCTCACATGCATGGTGCAATTGCTGTTTACGTTTGACGACAGACCGCCGCTTGCGTTCGCCTTAGCGCGAGAGCAGGGGGCGACAGGGGTGTTTTTTTTTTTTGTTTTTTTTTCTTTATTATTTTTTTGCTTTTTTAATCTTACTTTTAAACTGTTCCTTTCATATTTTTTTTTTTAATCATTTTTATTGTTATCTCGGGGAATGTAAATATCCCCTATGATAGCAATAGGTAGTGACAGGTACTCTTTTTTGAAAAAATTGTGGTCTATTAGACCCTAGATCTCTCCTCTGCCCTCAAAGCATCTGACCACACCAAGATCGGTGTGATAAAATGCTTCCCCAATTTCCCAATGGCGCTATTTACATCCGGCGAAATCTAAGTCATGAAATACTCGTAGCTTCCGGTTTCTTAGGCCATAGAGATGTTTGGAGCCACTCTGGTCTCTGATCAGCTCTATGGTCAGCTGGCTGAATCACCGGCTGCATTCTCAGGTTCCCTGTTGAGACAGGAGAGCCAGAGAAAAACACAGAAGACGGTGGGGGGGGGGGCATTCCCTCCCACGGCTTGTAAAAGCAGTCTAGAGGCTAATTAGCCGCTAGGATTGCTTTTACATGAAAGCCGACCGCTGGCTGAAAAGAATGATACCAAGATGATACCTAAACCTGCAGGCATCATTCTGGTATAACCACTCAAAGTCGTGAATGGCGTACCTGAAGACAAAAAAATGGTTAACAATGGTTAACAATAAAGCACAGTAAAGTGTAAATAATTACACACCTGAAAAACAAACATGATAAAACATAATAACAATAACAATAAAACATTGCAGAATAGAATACAGTAAAAAAGAGCAGAACAATAGAGAGAGAGAATAGAGAGAGAGAGAACAATAAAACAACTATTTTTTTTTATTTCATATTTTTTTTTTTTTTACACTTTTTTTGTAACTAACTTTTATAACGGTACCCGGTTCCAGGTTCGGGTCTCTCAAAATGCGATGGCATTTTGGGAGACCCTGTGAAAGTGCGCCTAGTCTGTGCAATGCTGTACCCTACGCTAATACTCAACTAGTGAATGGTAGCGTTCAAAACATTCACCAATGCAAAGACCAGGATTGTCAGGACAGGAGGGACAATAATAGCGGGTGTCACGCCTATATCCGCGCTTGCTGCAGACACGACATCTTTTTTGGGGGGGTTCGCTGGGTAGGGGTACTCGGGAGGACATAAAAATGCCTCTCATGCAGCCGACTGCATTTGGTTGGGGATGTGAATGGGGGAAGTACGGGCGCTGCAGAAGCGGTGGGTTCCCAATTAGGATTGGCGAATGCAGCAGGAAGGGCATTATGGGCACGACGGGCCTGTGTTTGTCTTTCTGGTGGCAGCGGGACACTACTTGTGCTTGCCATCTCGCCAGCTTGAACTGCACTTATGGGACTCGCCACGTCACCACGTGTTACTGCAGTGCTGGTTTGACTACGACCGGGGTGTACTAGGCCGCTGGCGCTTGCCAGTTCACCAAAACGCTACCAAAAAACTGTTAGCGATCGCAGGGATCAGGCCTGACTCTGCGAACGCTGCAGTTATGCTTTTAGTGTTTTGTAAGTGACAGTGATCGATCGATACTGCACTTGGGTGGGCTGGGCCGGGCGGAGGGGCAAAACGCAGGTGCTAGCAGGTATCTGGGCTGATCCCGCTAACACTGCGTTTTTGGGAACCCTAAACTGCTGGTGACGCTAGTATAGATCTGATCGGATCAGATATTGATGCGATCAGATACTATACCACTAAGGGAGGCGTATGCTGCGTGCGTGGGTGTTAGCGGTACTGGCGCTAATCTGACGCTGCCTGGGGCTGGTGCTTGCCAGTTCACCAAAATACTACCAAAAAAACTGTTAGCGATCGCAGGGATCAGGCATGACTCTGTGAACGCTGCAGTTATGCGTTTAGTGTTTTGTAAGTGTCAGTGATCGATCGATACTGCACTTGGGTGGGCTGGGCCGGGCGGAGGCGCAAAACGCAGGTGCTAGCAGGTATCTGGGCTGATCCCGCTAACACTGCGTTTTTGGGAACCCTAAACTGCTGGGGACGCTAGTATAGATCTGATCGGATCAGATATTGATCCGTTCAGATACTATACCACTAAGGGAGGCGTATGCTGCGTGCGTGGGTGTTAGCGGTACTGGCGCTAACCTGACGCCTGGGGCTGGTGCTTGCCAGTTCACCAAAATGCTACCAAAAAAACTGTTAGCGATCGCAGGGATCAGGCCTGACTCTGTGAACGCTGCAGTTATGCGTTTAGTGTTTTGTAAGTGACAGTGATCGATCGATACTGCACTTGGGTGGGCTGGGCGGAGGCGCAAAACGCAGGTGCTAGCAGGTATCTGGGCTGATCCCGCTAACACTGCGTTTTTGGGAACCCTAAACTGCTGGGGACGCTAGTATAGTATCTGATCGGATCAGATATTGATCCGATCAGATACTATACCACTAAGGGAGGCGCATGCTGCGTGCGTGGGTGTTAGCGGTACTGGCGCTAATCTGACGCTGCCTGGGGCGACGCATATCACCGCCGGGCGATCGGGGGGCTAAACCTTTATTCGGTAATAAACGGCGGGTGCCCTGACACTATAAAAAATAAACAAACTAACCAGCGTCAACCGTAACGGTTATACGGTGATCAGTGGTGAAAGGGTTAACTAGGGGGCAATCAAGGGGTTAAAACATTTATCAGATAGTATAGGGGGGTCCCTGACGCTATAAAACGCTGACGGCGAACCTAAATATTTACCTCACTAACTAGCGTCACCAGCGACACTAATACAGCGATCAGAAAAATGATCGCTTAGTGACACTGGTGAGGGGGGGTGATCAAGGGGTTAAAACTTTATTAGGGGGGGTTAGGGGGGTACCCTAGACCTACAGGGGGGTAACAGTATCTGTCCCAACACTAACTGTCACAAACTGACACCATGCAGTAATCAGAAAAAAAAAAAAAAAAAAAAAAAAAAAAAAACTGCTGGTGTCAGTTTGTGACAGGGGGGGGGGGGGGTGATTGGGGGGGGATCGGGGGGCGATCGGGGGGGGGATCGGGGGTGTTTTGTGTGCCTGGCATGTTCTACTGTGTGTGTGTGTGTTGGTGCACTCACATTGATGTCTTCTCTCCTCGGGCCGGAACGGAAAATACCGACCCGAGGGGAGATGACATCATTTCCTTTGCTGCTGTTTAGCATACAGCAGCAAAGGAAGATTCTCATTGGCCGGCGGCGATCGCGAGGGGGGGGCCACGAACGGATGGTCTCCCCCTCATCACCGATCGCCGCTGGACAAAAGACGACCGCCTCGGGCACCGGGGGGGGGTCCGATCGGACCCCCCACCCGCGGAAGGCAAATCACGTACACTGTACGTGATTTTGCCTGTCCGTGCCACTTTGCCGACGTACATCGGCGTGAGGCGGTCGTCAAGTGGTTAATCACCACTTGGGTTTTTATTTTTTGCTAAACAAACAAAAAAAGACAGAAATTTTTGAAAAGAAAAAAACTTTTCATAGTTTGTTATAAAATTATTTTTCTCCTTCATTGATATTTACTGATGAGGCTGCACTGATGGGCACTGATGGGCTGCACTGATAGGCACACATAAGGCGACACTGATGGGCACTGATAAGATGACACTGATGGGACCTGATGGGTGGCACTGATAAGACGGCACTGATGGGCAGAGGCGGCTCTCTAATTAGGCAAATTAGGCGGTCGCTTAAGGCCTCGCACTCACAGGGGCCTCGCGGCCGCCTATTTTACCTGTTCTCAATCACTGAAGTTGTGCCGGCGGCTCCGCCTACCCCCATTGGGACTCTGTGGCCCAGGAGCTGAGGGGCAAATCGGATACTGCCTGCAGCCTGAGGAATAGCGGCCTCATCACGGAGCGTCCCAGTCCGTGGGGCCTCATTTGTAAGTTTTGCCTAAGGCCTCACAAAGCCTAGAGCCACCCCTGCTGATGGGCACTGATAAGACGGCATTGATGGGCACTGATAAGATGACACTGATGGGCACTAATAAGATGACACTGATGGGTGGCACTGATGGGCACTGGTAGGTGGCAGTGATGGACACTAGTAGGTGGTACTGATGGGCACTGGTAGGTGGTATTGATAGGCAGCACTGGTGATGAGGAACTGATTGGTGACATTTATAGGTGGCACTGTGGGCACTAATAGGTAACACTGTGTGGGCACTGATAGGTGACACTGTGGGCACTGATAGGTGACACTGTGGGCACTGATGGGTGGTACTGTGGGCACTGGTAGGTGGCGCTGGTGGGAACTGGTAGGCGGCACTGTTGTGCACTGGTAGGTGGCACAGGTGGGCACAGAAGCCTCTGCAGAGGCTCTCCATGATCGGGATTGATGTCCCTCTCACAGCCGCCGGTGATCGTTTTTTTTTTCGCATGAAAAAATAGCCGATTACCGTCTCTGTTTGCATCACATGATCAACTGTCATTGGCTGACAGCTGATCACGTGGTAAGGGGCCGGGATCGACCCCTTACTCCGATCTGTGATCAGCCGATTCTCATAGACTTGCTGATCACAGAGTGCGCTGTGCTGGCCCTGCAGGGGGTGCGCAGACTGCTTGAGCACAGGAGGACGTCTATGGACGCTCCCTCCCGGCAAAGTAGGTCCGCGCTGCAGCCGTCTTTCGGCTATAGCGCGGACGGGAAGAGGTGTCTTAAATCTGCCATACAGATTAAAGACACGTGAGTCAATGAAAAGTTTCATACAAGTGAAAGATAATCAGTGACCATGCAGATTCTTGTTAAAAACATTCCAATAGTGGTAAAACATCCATCATGTTGAACGGCTTAGCAAAATTGGTATTCATAATTCCATATAGTCTGTTCCAACACGTTTCGTGCGTAATATCTGCTTCCTCAGGGAACCTCTCTGTGTATATCACCAGTGCACGTGATTAGATAGATTTTTGCTTGCTGCAGTTCAAACAAAAAGAGAAGGCCACATTCACAAACCACCTAGCCCCCAGCTAACGCACAAGGGGCGGTCAACCGGGCATTGGACCACCCAGAGGGAAGCAGCAGCAATCCCAAATTGACCCACCGCAACAGCTAACCTCCAGGAGTAGGGATGAGCCGAACACCCCCCGGTTCGGTTCGCACCAGAACCTGCGAACGGACCGAAAGTTCGCACGAACGTTAGAACCCCATTGACGTCTATGGGACTCGAACGCTCGAAATCAAAAGTGCTCATTTTAAAGGCTAATTTGCATGGTATTGTCCTAAAAAGGGTTTGGGGACCCGGGTCCTACCCCAGGGGACATGTATCAATGCAAAAAAAACTTTTAAAAACGGCCGTTTTTTCGGGAGTAGTGATTTTAATGATGCTTAAAGTAAAAAAAAAAAGTGAAATATTCCTTTAAATATCGTACCTGGGGGGTGTCTATAGTATGCCTGTAAAGTGACGCGTGTTTCCCGTGTTTAGAACAGTCCCTGCACCAAATGTCATTTTTAAAGGAAAAAATCTCATTTAAAACTGCTTGCGGGTTTAATGTCATGTCGGGTCATGGCAATATGGATGAAAATCAGTGAGACAAACGGCATGGGTACCCCCCAGTCCATTACCAGGCCCTTTGGGTCTTGTATGGATATTAAGGGGAACCCCGCACCCAAATTAAAATAAGGAAAGGCCCTATATACTCTGAACAGCAGTATACAGGCGGTGCAAACAAGACAGGGACTGTAGGTTTGTTGTTAAGTAGAATCTCTTTGTAATTTTGAACGGGTACATTTTTAACGTGTTTAGCTCCAGCCAAAAAATCTTTTTTAAGCTTTTTGGAAAACATAGGGAAGGGTTATCACCCCTGTGACATTTGTTTTGCTGTCTTTCCTCCTCTTCAGAAGATTTCACCTCACTTTTTGTCCCAATGAAAAATGTTTTTTGAAAATTTGGGTTTTTTTGTGGAACAAGGATTGGAAAGCATCAGTGGAAAGGAGAAATTGTTTTCCCATATTAACTCTTACAGGAGAGAATTTCCCTTCCTAGGGGTAGATTTCATCTCACTTCCTGTTGTCTCCTTCCGTTTGCAAGTAGGAGTCGTTTGTAAGTTAGATGTTTGAAAGTAGGGTCCTGCCCTATATACTCAGCAGAAATTTGGGCCTTAGGTGTTGCTGTGGCCACAACACTGTAAGCCCTCACAGGGCCCTGCTGTGAAATATTAGATCAAGAATTGTAATTACATGCCCCTGTTGAAAATTAGGCCTTAGGCACTGGTGCTGGTGCCACAACACTGCAACCCCTCACAGACACTCTAGTTGGAACGCAGGAACGAGCCCTGCTGCAAAGTATTGCATCAAAAATTGTAATTACACGCCCCTGTTAGACAGGGGCAGAAAAATTGGGCCTTAGGCACTGGTGCTGGTGCCACAACACTGCAACCCCTCACAGACACTCTAGTTGGAATGCAGGAACGAGCCCTGCTGCAAAGTATTGCATCAAAAATTGTAATTACACGCCCCTGTTAGACAGGGGCAGAAAAATTGGGCCTTAGGCACTGGTGCTGGTGCCACAACACTGCAACCCCTCACAGACACTCTAGTTGGAATGCAGGAACGAGCCCTGCTGCAAAGTATTACATCAAAAATTGTAATTACACGCCCCTGTTAAACAGGGGCTGAAAAATTGTGCCTTAGGCACTGGTGGTGGCGCCCAGAACCAAAAATGTTCTTACAAGCTATCAGCGTGATGATTGAGGAGGAAGAGGATAATTACTCAGGGATAGTCACTCAGCATCAGCATAGGCAGTCTTTGAAGGGATCTGAGATTTCAAAAAAAATTATTCGGTTACATCAGCATCAGGTGCTTGGTAGCTGGTGGTGATCCAAGACTGATTCATTTTTATGAAGGTCAGCCGATCGACCGAGTCGGTGGACAGACGCACCCTGTGATCGGTTACCACGCCTCCAGCAGCACTGAATGTGCGTTCCGAAAGAACGCTGGATGCAGGACAGGCCAGTAGCTCAATTGCATACTGTGCAAGCTCTGGCCAGTGATCCATCCTCAAG
This sequence comes from Lithobates septentrionalis, assembly GCA_037952835.1. Classification (NCBI taxonomy): domain Eukaryota; kingdom Metazoa; phylum Chordata; class Amphibia; order Anura; family Ranidae; genus Lithobates; species Lithobates septentrionalis. The sequence goes on from JBBDGP010000386.1 coordinate 1,964,052, forward strand.
ACCCAGTAACCCAGAGGATTTTCGGTGGGAAAGGTGTCCAAGTCTGATCTTGCCCCTAGGTATTCCTGCACCATGTAAAACAGACGCTGGCGATGGTTGCTGGAACCGATCATACCTTGGGGCTGCGGACCAAAAAATTGTCTGAACGCATCGGTCAGACGGCCACCTTCTCCACCGCTCCTTCTTTGACTGACCGAAGCCTCAGCAACACGTTGTCCAGAAACAGGAGTTTGTAACCTCCCAGTCTCTGGGAACGCATTGCACAGACCTTTCTGCAAGGCCTCCCGAAGATGTTTCATCCTATGCTCCCTCTGCGATGGCAAGATAAGGTCCGCAACCTTACACTTGTAACGTGGATCAAGGAGGGTTGCCAGCCAGTATTGGTCCTTCTCCTTGATACCACGAATACGAGGATCCTTACGCAGGCTTTGCAGGATCAGGGAGGCCATGCAGCGTAGGTTTGCTGAGGCATTCGGTCCGGAGTCCTCTGGGTCACTAAGGACGACAACGTCCGCAGCCACCTCCTCCCAGCCACGTACAAGTCCATGTGTTTCTTGGGACTGATCCCTTAAAGACTGCTGCTGATGCTGAGTGCCAGGCTCCACCTCCATACTGACACAATCTTCCTCCTCCTCCTCCTCCTCCTCGTCCTCTTCCTGTGTGATCGGCGGGCACGCAGGAACACTGTCTGGATAAAGGGGGCCTTGAGAGCTAAGGAAGTCCTCCTCTTCCTGCCTCTGTTCTGCCTCAAGTGCCCTGTCCATTATTCCACGCAGCGTGTGCTCCAACAGGTGGACAAGGGGGACAGTGTCACTGATGCATGCACTGTCACTGCTCACCATCCTCGTGGCCTCCTCGAATGGTGACAGGACAGTGCATGCATCCCTGATCATGGCCCACTGGCGTGGGGAAAAAAAACCAAGCTCCCCTGACCCTGTCCTGGTGCCATAGTCGCACAGGTACTCATTGATGGCCCTCTGCTGCGTGTGCAGCCGCTGCAGCATGGCCAACGTTGAGTTCCACCTGGTGGGCATGTCACAGATTAGGCGGTTCTTGGGCAGGTTAAACTCCTATTGGAGGTCCATCAGCCGAGCACTGGCATTATATGACCGGCGGAAATGCACACAGACTTTCCTGGCCTGCCTCAGGACATCCTGTAAGCCCGGGTACCTGCCCAAGAACCGCTGCACCACCAAGTTAAGGACGTGAGCCAAACAGGGCACATGGGTCATTTGTCCCTGTTGGAGGGCAGAGAGGAGGTTGGTGCCATTGTCGCAAACCACCATTCCTGCCTTAAGTTGGCGTGGCGTCAACCACCTCTGAACCTGCCCCTGCAGAGCTGACAGAACCTCTGCCCCAGTGTGGCTCCTGTCCCCCAAGCACACCAGCTCAAGCACCGCATGGCATCTTTTGGCCTGCGTACTTGCGTAGCCCCTTGAACGACTACGGAGCACCGCTGGTTCCGAGGAAGAGGCCATGGAGGAAGAAGAAGAGGAGGGGGTGGAGGAGAGAGGTGTGTCACAATCATTAGCATTTTGGAGGCGTGGTGGCGGAACAACCTCCAACACTACTGCACCTTGTCCTGCATCCTTCCCAGCTGCCAGCAGAGTCACCCAATGCGCCGTGAAACTTAGGTAACGTCCCTGTCCATGCCTGCTGGACCATGAGTCAGCGGTAATATGCACCTTACCGCTGACCGCCCTGTCCAGCGAGGCATGGACATTGCCTTCCACATGCGGGTAGAGAGCCGGAATCGCCTTCCGTGAGAAAAAGTGGCGTTTGGGTACCTGCCACTGAGGAACCGCACATTCCACAAACTCACGGAAGGGGGCAGAGTCTACCAACTGAAAAGGCAGCAGTTGAAGTGCTAGCAATTTTGACAAACTAGCATTCAACCGCTGGGCATGTGGATGGCTGGGAGCAAACTTTTTTCAGCGGTGCAGCAGCTGGGGCAGGGAAATTTGCCTGGTACAATCTGACGTCGGTGTACCAAAAGCAGATTGCCCACAAGTACTTGGCTGTGACACACCTAATTCTACACCTTCATTCCTCTCACTGCAGGTCTCAGAGAGGACTGGAGGTCTAGTGGGGTTGGAAATCTCAGCTGATGAGGAGCAAGGAGAGATCCTCTTTGTTCTTTGGTGTGGGTCTTTTAGATACGCTTGCCAACGAACTGCATGGCAGGTCAACATATGTCTGGTCAAGCATGTGGTACCCAAGCGGGAGATGTTTTGGCCACGTGAGATACGCTTGAGACATATGTTGCAAATAGCAGCGGTGCGATCTGATGCACTCGTCTCAAAAAAGGCCCACACCAAAGAACTTTTTGAATAACGCGCAGAGACTGCAGCGCCCTGCACATGTGGAGCTTTGGGGTGTGATGCAGTCAATGTGCTGCCCTTAGGCTGGCCCCTGGAGGGCATCCTGCCTCGTTGGTGATGTGCCGCCTCCTCCTCCTCCTCCTCCTCCTCCTCTCTCCTATCAGGCACCCACGTTGAGTCAGTGACCTCATCATCCCCTCCCTCCTCATCACTGGAGCAAACCTGGCAGTATGCTGCAGCAGGGGGAGCATGACTGCCAGATTGCTGTCCTTCTTGGGCACCCCCTCTGTCCGTGCTCATGTTACTGCCTTCATCGAGCTCAGTATCATCATCAGAGCCTTCCAAACGCTGGGCATCCTCCTGGAGCATGTACCCAACACTGTGGTCAAACAGTTCGAGGGACTCCTCAGGAGGACATGGTGGAGCTAGGGAAGGAGTCACTGATGACATTGAGCTGAGGGAAGAGGCCGCTGCTTTGCCAGACAAAGCACCCTGGGCATGGGTGAGAGAGGATGAGGAGGATGAGGACGGCTTGGTCATCCACTCGACCAAGTCTTCCGCATGTTGCGGCTCAACACGGCCAGCTGCCGAAAAAAAGGCCAAGCGTGTCCCATGGCCACGTGCTGATGAGGATGCACCGTCTCCACGACCAGCACTAGACACAGAGCCTGCTTGCCCTCTCTTATTGGCTTGTGACTGTCTGCCTCTCCTTCTTGGCCTTCCAGACATACTAATGGCCTGTAGCTGCACTAATCTGGGATATATATATATATATATATATATATATATATATATATATATATGTACTGATACTGCAGCTAGCAAAATCAACTGCTTGCCTGTAGTATGAGAACACCACCAACCTTCTACAGGTAGCTTTAGCTGAACACTGTGAGGTGGACGCACCCCACTAACTTGTAGGTTTAGCTGAACACTGTGAGCAGGACGCACTGCACTAACTGTAAATAGTCTAGCTGCCTGACCGTGGTACTAATAGGATCAAAAGAACACCAGTAATTTTCTTCAGGTAGCTTTATATACTGTAACCAGACAAGCCTGCCTGTCAGTAGGAAGATAACAGGAACGGATCTAGCTGAACACTGTGAGCAGGACGCACTGCACTAAATGTAAATAGTCTAGAAGATAACAGGAACGGATCTAGCTAAACTGAATACAGTGTATATATATATATATGCAACACCTGGGATGCATATATATACACAATACACTGTAAGTGCAGCTAACTGACTGACTGTTCTGCCTAATCTATCTAACTCAAATCAAATGACACTGTCTCTCTCTCTCTCTCTCTCTATCTATGAACGCCGGAACACACACTACACAGGGCCGCCGTGCAGCCGGCCTTATATAGTGTGGGGCGTGTACTAAATCCCCTGAGCCATAATTGACCAAAGCCTCCTTGGCTTTGGCCAATTACGGCTCTCTGTTCAGGCGGCGCTGTGATTGGCCAAGCATGCGGGTCATAGTGCATGCTTGGCCAATCATCAGCAAGCAATGCACTGCGATGCCGCAGTGAATTATGGGCCGTGACGCGCCACACGAATTTGGCGCGAACGGCCCATATCGTTCGCAATTCGGCGAACGGGCGAACAGCCGATGTTCGAGTCGAACATGGGTTCGACTCGAACACGAAGCTCATCCCTATCCAGGAGACACCGACTTCTCTGCTCCAGCGATGTCTGGTCTCTGGTACAAAGCATGGCAAAGGATGTTTGCAAATGAAAACAAGGTATGTTTTTCAATTTTGCACATGTTCTTGTTATGCAACACTGGAAAATGTAACAAACCAAACAAATTAAAAAAACTGAAAATAGTAGAAATAGTAACTAAAATGTAACAACACATTGATTGGTTGTTGGGCCCCTGATAAGGCAGTACAGCCAGCTCTCCTTTATTAGGCCCGGGCCCCATCGGTTCAGAAGGGGGGCCCGGGCACTTACTGTCTTATTGCAGGCACCGATCCTCTTCTGCCTCCCCCTGCAGCGCTGCCAGCTTCTCCTCTTCTTTCCCCCTCCGGATTGGTTCTTGCACATGCATCCCTTCCATCTGCTGTTCGCCCCCCCCCCCCTCCACCCCGTGTGCCCGCATCAACTGCCGACAGGAGAGGAGAGGAGGGAAGCCTAAACCTGCTGCGGGCACACAGAGGGATGTTACAAGATGGAGAGCGGAGAAGGGGTCGGTAAATATACTGGTCATTTACCGGCCCCTTCCTTTTCTGAAGGAACACAGTAAGCGATCGGCACCAGTCACTCCTGTGCCCATTCATTACTGAAGCATAGTAAACTGTATTTATTATGCTTCTGTTTGTGAATGAGCAGGAAGCTTTGGGCACTTCCTATTCATACATCTGTACAGCTGAGGCTACAGAGCAAGGGACTGATAAATCTATGTCCTCAGTCACTTGGGGACGGGGCAAAGGGGCCCTGTCTGGTAAGCTGTATGGGGCCCTGCGATTTCTAACAGCAGCCCTGATTGGTTGTATTAACTCAGTGACACTTGAAGACTATCTGGAAATATAATTTTACACAGAAGCGGCTGCATTTTGACAGCCAGTAATTGCCAGTAATAGCAGTGAAGGGGGAGCGGCAGCAGGGGAAGTATTTTAGGATGTATCTATATACTCAAAAGTGCTTAAAATCAGGTGTGAAAAATCCAAAATAAGATTTGTAGACTGACCAGCAAATTTATAAACCTTAAAGCAGCGTTAAACCCAAAAGCAAACATTTATTATATTACAGCTTACCAATTTTTAGATGTGTTGGCTGCATTCGTTTTCTTTCAGCTGTTTTTCAAAAGAACAAGCTCTCCAGCAGAATGTATCAGTTTGCAGGGATTGGACAAACCATTTACCACTGATGGGTGCTTATAATGATCAGCTTGTATTTATTTGTGTAAAACCTTTATTCCAAATACCTGCTTGCTGTAAGTGATTATAAAGTGTGAGCTTCAATTTGTTAGTGTATCCAAATCTACTCGTCCATCTAACACTCCCCATCCCCCAGACTGACCAAAGCTGCTGTCTGCTGTACAGCCTGTACTTCTTCATCAAGAATGGGGGGCGCTCTAATACAGGAGGTGTGTTACTGGTCAGATCACCAGGTGCAAACAGAGGGGAAAAGGCCTAAGAAAAGAAAACTAATGCAGCCACCACAACTAATGATTGGTAAGCTGCAATATATTACATTTTTGGTTTTGGGTTTAATACCGATTTAAAGCTGAACGCTAGGCAGATATAAAACACAGATCAATGCATCTCTATGTTCATTAAAGTGATATTAAAGTCTTGTTTTTTCTTTTTTTGGTTTAAAAATAACAAACATGTTATACTTCCCTCCTCTGTGCAGTTGGTTTTGCACAGAGCAGCCCGGATCCTCCTCTTCCCGGGTCCCTCACCGGCCCTCCTGGCCCCTCCCTCCTGAAGAGTGCCCCCACAGCAAGCAGCTTGCTATGGGGGCACCCGAGCCGAGCGGCTGCTCTGTGTATCCATTCAGACACAGAGCCGCAGCTTGGCCCCACCCCTCTCTCTCTTCATTGGCTCACTGACTTTGATTGACAGCAGCAGGAGCCAATGGCGCCCGCTGCTGTCTCAGCCAATGAGGAGGTAGAGTCCCAGACAGCCGGTGCGCTCATGCAACATCGCTGGATCGAGATGGGGCTCAGATATGTATTAGGGGGGTTGCTACACACAGAAGTTTTATCCTTATTCATAGAATGCATTAAGATTAAAAAAGAGAAAAAAAGAAAACTTCTGCCTTTAGAACCACTTTATTACATCAATAACTGTATTCCATAAGGTAAGAAATGTAAGAGCCTGAGTTATACCCTCCGTGCGCACGCGCAGAAGCAAACGCATACATAAGTCGTGCGCACAAATGTAAACAGTATTCGCACCACACATGTGAGGTTTCGCAACGAACGTTAGAGCGCGAGCAATAATTCCAGTTCTAGACCTCCTGTGTACGGTGTACCTCCAAACATGTAACCTGTAAAGGGGTGTAAAGCGTCGCCCATGGAGATTTTTAAGCAGTGTAGTTTGTCGCCATTCCACGAGCGAGGGCAATTTTAAAGCGTGACATGTTAGGTATCTATTTACTCGGCGTAATATCATCTTTCACATTATATTTAAAAAAAATGGGGTATATAGCGGGCCTTTTAATTCTTTAAGGCCGGGTTCACACATACGCGCATTTCACATGACAGGAGAGTCCGGGGCTGGCCCACTATCTGCATTTAAAAAGGGTCCTGTGTGTCTTTGTTTCCGATTCAGGTGCAAATTCAGGCAAAAATTCGAGCCTGATTTGCACCTTAACCGCTTCAGCCCCAGAAGAATTTACCCCCTTCCTGACCAGAGCACTTTTTGCGATTCGGCACTGCGTCGCTTTAACTGACAATTGCGCGGTCATGCGACGTTACACCCAAACAAAATTAAGGTCCTTCTTTCCCCACAAATAAAGCTTTCTTTTGGTGGTATTTGATCACCTCTGTGGTTTTTATTTTTTGCGCTATAAACAAATAAAGAGCGACAATTTTGAAAAAAACGCAATGTTTTTTACTTTTTGCTATAATAAATATCCCCCAAAAATATATAAAAAACTATTTTTTTCCACAGTTTAGGCCGAAATGTATTCTTCTACATATTTTCAGTAAAAAAAAAACGTAATAAGCGAATATTAATTGGTTTGCGCAAAATGTATAGATTCTACAAAATAGGGGATAGTTTTATGGCATATTTATTATTATTATTTTTCTATTAGTAAAGGCAGCAATCTGCGATTTTTATCGTGACTGCGACATTATGGCGGACAGATCGGACACATTTGACACTATTTTGGGACCATTGTCATTTATACAGCGATCAGTGCTATAAAAATTCCCTGATTACGGTATAAATGACACTGGCAGGGAAGGGGGGTTAAACACTAGGGGGGCGATCAAGGGGTTAAATGTGTCCTAGGGAGTGATTCTAACTGTTGGGGGGATGGGCTACCACTGACATGACAGCGATCACTGCTCCCGATGACAGGGAGGAGTGATCTCTGTTATGTCACCAGGCAGAACGGGGAAATGCCTTGTTTACATAGGAATCTCCCCGTTCTTCCACTCTGTGACACGATCCTGGGCACCCGGCGGACATCGAGCCCGCGGGACCCGCAATGCCGCATCCTAAAGAGGACATACCTGTACGCTACTCTGGTTTCTCTTCAGATCGAATAAATCTTTCGCCTTTTACTAAAGATTTCCGTGGAGGGGAACAACCATGAGTTTCAGCTGTTAATTACCATTAGTGATTTTGTTATTATTTTCTTGTATGATATATGTTTGTTTGTTTTTGTGATCAAAAAATTTTTTTTTTTTAAATTTTGTACTTTAAATAAATTCTATTTTTAACGTATTTTTCTATTAAGAAATTCCTTCAATCTCTTCCTCAATTGCATTTAAAATCCCATCACTGAGGTTCCGTCTTTTTCTACATATTCAGGGATGTTGTCAATTTTTTTGCATCATTATTTGGGAGTCACTCTTTCTTTATACCTGTACGCCCCTTTTGCCCAGCCGTGCCATTCTGCCGACGTATATCGGCGTGCGGCGGTCGTGAAGGGGTTAATTGGTGAACAGGGACGCACCGGACCCCCATGCAGTGAACCCGACCGAAAGTGTATTTTTTTTTCTAAAAAATTGCGTTTGCAAAACCACTGCTCAAATATGACATAAAAAATTGCAACGATCGCCATTTTATTCCCTAGGGTCTCTGCTAAAAAAAAAAAATGTATAATGTTTGGGGATCTTAGTGATATTCTAGCTAAAAATACTGAATACAGAAAAAGCCTGGTCTACAAGTGGTTAGAATGAATAGAACTCCAGCTATTGTTCAGTCTACAATGTAACACGTGCTGTGTGTGAGATTCCTCAATGTCTCCACTGACTCAGTTTATTGTCAGTCAGGAGTCACGGTGTGAAAGGTGGGGACGTGCTGGGAGTCACAGAGCAGAGGATGGGCCCCGATCTCCATATATGGTCCACCTCGATCTTCATTCACCAGATTCTGCAGGGAAAACAGTCATCCCCGAGAGAAACCTGAGACGTCTATGATGATTAATGGTGTGTGAGGAGCCGCACGTCAACAGCACCTGCATGACAGGCTACCTGCCAGAGACATCCAGGGGGATCCCAGCTCATTATTGCAGATGTGATGAAATACAACCAAATGCCTTGCAATGGGACTTTCTATGGAAGATGAAGGCAGCGTTGAGGTCTGAGTCAGCGGGCTGCATGAATAGACTCAGAGATTGCACAATGTGAATGTACAGGGCTGCACAAAGCACAATGTGTGTACCTAATGCCGCGTACACACGAGCGGACTTTACGGCAGACTTTGCCCGGCGGACGGGATTGTGTCGGACAATTCGATCGTGTGTGGGCTCCAGCGGACTTTGTTTGCTCAACAGTTGGACGGACTTAGATTTGAAACATGTTTTAAATCTATCCGTCGAACTCGAGTCCGGTCGAAAAGTCCGCTCGTCTGTATGCTAGTTCGACGGACAAAAAGCCACGCTAGGGCAGCTATTGGCTACTGGCTATCAACTTCCTTGTTTTAGTCCGGTCACGTAGGAATTCAACGGACTTTGGTGGATTGAATGTAGGCAAGTCCGTTCATTCAGAAAGTCCGTCATAAAGTCCGGCGTAAAGTCCGCCGGGCAAAGTCTGCCGTAAAGTCCGCTCGTGTGTACGTGGCATTAGACTCTTGTACAGTAAAACCTTGGATTGTGAGCATAATTCGTTCCAGAAACATGCTTGTAATCCAAAGCACTTGTATATCAAAGCGAATTTCCCCATAAGAAATAATGGAAACTCCAATGATTCGTTCCACAACCATTTATTCATAAGTCCTTCCGTTTTTAGTCCATATAAAAAGATTATAGCAATGTGATTGGGTTGCAATGTGATTGGGTTGAAATGTGATTGGGTTGCAATGTGATTGGGTTGGGTAACCATAAATTGTCCATCCACAAATGGAAGCCTCCACAAGGGGATTAGAAGCAAAATCCATCAGGAGCTCCAGAGTATAAAAGAAAAGAGATAGGGGGCGCCTCTAAGTGTAGTAATATGGTTACATTTAATGAAGGTACAATGTTTAGCAACTCACATGGTTGATGATTAAAAGAGGCACATCCAATGCCGCGTACACACGAGCGGACTTTTCGACCGGACTGGTCCGACGGACTGTATCTGGCGGACAATCCAACCATGTGTGGGCTTCATCGGACCTTCAGCGGACTGTTTCTGTCAAAAATCTGACGGACTTTAGATTTGGAACATGTTTCAAATCTTTACGTCGGAACACCCGGTTCCTAACGAGAAATCCGCTCACCTGTATGCTAGGACGATGGACAAAAACCCACGCTAGGGCAGCTATTGGCTACTGGCTATCAACTTCCTTATTTTAATTCGGTGTACGTCATCACGTACGAATCCATCGGACTTTGGTGTGATCGTGTGTAGGCAAGTCCGTTCGTTCAAAAGTCCATCGGAAGTCCATCGGAAAGACTGTCGGACCTTTGTTGCCGAAAAGTCCGCCCGTGTGTACACGGCATGAGTATGCAGGCATCTGGGGTAAAGCTGTCTGCAATTTTGACCGGGAAGACTACCCTGCAGTAGAGCAATATGAAAGCGAGGCTTAAACCGCTCGTGGAGCGCAGCTGCAGACAGCTTTACCCCAGATGCCTGCATACTCATGCCGTGTACACACGGGCGGATCATCATTACATTTTCATACCTCCCAACATTTTGAGATGGGAATGAGGGACACCTACTAGCAAACATATGTCGGCATAGGACACGCCCCCTGCCACACCCCCTTGAAGGAGAATTAACCCCAAAAAAATGTAATTAAATCCACAAGGGCTATCCACAATTTATAAATGCTGGAAATTTTGAATTTGGATGAAAGGTTTAGCACTGGGAAACACTTTTTGATAGATAAAAAGTGCATTTTGTATACAACTATATAGATCAGACCAAAATGAGGGACAAATGAGGAGGAATGAGGGACAGAGGGACATTGCTCCAAATCAGGGACAGTCCCTAGAAATCGGGGACAGTTTGGAGCTGCGCATTTTGATATTCAGTGCCCTAATTATCAAGGATAACTTGCCACAAATTTGTGACAGTGTTGAATTGTAAGTCTGGTAACTTGCTGCACATTTTCACTGGTAAGTTGTACACTTGCAGAGCACCTGAAGCACAAGTTCTAGTTGACACTTTTCCAAATTGTCGCATATTGGCGTGGCAAGTCTCTAGCAAAAGCAAAGTTGCAGTAGTGAGTCTACAGCATGGAAATTCAGCCACAGCGCCCCCTGTGGTGGGATGACTGCTGAACAACATAACTGAACCAGAACTAGTTGCAGAATGTTTGCAAAGAAAGTTGATCTGGAGTCATGCAATGCGGACTTGCTGCAATTGTGCAACAAACTTGTGAAGCCCGGCAAGTCTAGCGATAGCTTAGCAAGTCATTTTCAAACTTGCAGCACAATTGCGTGCTATCTGGGTTATTAATACCCATTAGCGCCACCTCAATAGTGCCCATCAGTGCATCTTCATTAGTGCCAGTCAGTACCCATCAGTGCTGCCTATCAGTGCCACCTTATTAGTGCACACCAGTGCAGCCTTATCAGCGCATATCAGTGAAGAAGACTGATTTGCAAAATGTTATAACAGGAATGAAGAAAAAGGGTTTTTTTTTTTTTTTTTTAAAAATTGGTCTTTTTTAGTTTATTTAGCAAAGAATAATGAACCCAGTGGTGATTAAATACCACCTAAAGAAAGCTTGATTTGTCTAAAAAAAAATGAAAAATGAAAACATTTCATTTGGGTACAGTGTTTCATGACCGCAAAATTGTCAAAATGCGACAGCACTGGAAGCAAAAAATTGGCCTGGGCAGGAAGGGAGTGAAAGTGCCTGAAATTGAAGTGGTTAAATCCCAACTCCAAGCAAAAAAAAAAGTTTTCCCATGCAGTTGAGCTGTTCCCACACCACACGTGTCAACTGTTCGCCTTTGTCTAGGAGATTGGAGAATGGAGATATACTTATTTAATCCTTCAATCCTCCCTCCTTTTTATTAAAAAATGAATATCAAAGCATCACAGGACTAACTGCACAGCTGCTGACGCGTTTCACACTCGATATGGTGCTTAGTCATAGCTAGAGTGCTAAAGATACATACAGATATATATATATATATATATACATATATATATATATATATATATATATATATATATATATATATATATACCAAACAAAATTATTAAACATCATGTGTGTCATTAGATCCCAATGAGAAATGCACCTGTGGCTACCTAAAGTTCAGTAATTAACCATTGGGTGGAGAGGAGAGAAGAAAATCCCCCTCCCTTCACCCAGCAAAAATACCACAAAAAGAAAGTAATAGCAATGGTAAATATCTAATGTGAAAAGAAAGAAAAGGAGACCACAAGTGCAATGTAGAATAAAAATTATATAGTAAAGTATAACGACAGCGGCTGGTCGGCAAGTGGTTAAAAGCTCATATATTTTACGTTCTCTATATTGATATTTTGGAGGTCGTTTGAGACATGAGATTGGGATTTAGAATGTATACTTTGTAAGAGTTATGTTTTGTTTTGTTGTTTTGGTGTAATGTTGGTTTGTTGTATAATTGTAAATAAAACGTAAATAAAAACAAATAAGATAAAATAAAAATAAACATAGATTGGGCTACGCGTTTCGCAGGATCGCCTGCCTACACTGATTATCAATGTAAGAGAACAATTTCAACAATTTGAGGTAATAAGGTTGAGAAAGGCTGGTTTATACGGACTTGGTGGTTAATGGTTTACATGGTTTAAAGAATGATGTCAAACATGTTTTTTTTTTTTTTTTACAAATAACATTGATTGTGTTATATTTTAGGTATATTTCGTTTTTCTGGTGTTTTTCTTCCTGTGGGCAGCCCTGTCCTACACCTGTGAGAGAAGCTCTTGTCTGCTTCATCAAACACGGCACGTAACTCATGGCTGGAGAGACATTGAGACACAGCTTGAAATGACAGGCACCTGAGTAATTGTGCTGGGGTGGATTCAAGTATTTCTCACCAGATCATTAAGAAAGAACTGTTTGTTGAACTAAACTGGTGAAGACAGGTTGGGTTCAAAAGGGGACTGAGCTGTCTGGAATAAATACTTAAAAAAAAAAAAAAAAGGGGGGGGGACCTTTAAGCTTTTTGTCCCGTTAACAAGTGTCTGGCCTTCTGTATTTGTAAGCCCCGGGCTGCATTCCTGTCCTTTGATTTCCTATTACCTTACTGTGTATCAAAGACTCATCAAACCTTCACCTGACCAAACTAACACCTTGACATTAGACTTATGCCGCATACACACGAGCTGATTTTCCGTCGGAAAAAACTTGGATGGTTTTTTTCTGACGGAATTCCGCTCAAGCTTGGCTTACAAACACACAAGTCATACAAAAGTTCTCTGAACTTTCGACCGCCAAGAACGCGGTGACGTACAACACTACGACTAACCGAGAGAATAAAGTTCAATGCTTACAAGCATGCGTCGAATTGTTTCCGAGCGTAGGAATTTTGCGCGTCAGAATTTGTACAGACGATCGGAATTTCCGATCGGAACTTTTTCCGACCGAAAAATTGAGAACATGCTCTCAATCTTTTGCTAGCTGAAATTCCACCAGCAAAAGCCCGATGGAGCGTACACACGGCCACATTTTCCGACCAAAAGCTCTCATCGGACTTTTGCTGGGCGAATTTCCGATCGTGTGTACGGGGCATTAGGGGCTCATCCACATCACACAGCGTGAGTTAACGTGCGCAAACAGCGCGATCTGGTGTGCACTGCAATACAATGTTGAAATGATTCACAGCGATTACTTTTTTCATTTTTTTCCCAACTTGTATATAACTCTTAGACCCCTTTCACACTGGGGCGGTTTGCAGGCGTTATTGCGCTAAAAATAGCGCCTGCAAACCGACCCTAAACAGCCGCTGCTGTTTGTTCAGTGTGAAAGCCCGAGGGCTTTCACGCTGAAGCGGTGCGGTGACAGGAAAAGAAAAAATCTCCTGCAAGTCGCATCTTTGGAGCGGTGAAAGAGCGGTGTATTCACCGCTCCTAAACCGCTCCTGCCCATTGAAATCAATGGGACAGCGCGGCTATAGCCGCGCTATACGAGTGGTTTTAAACCTTTTTCGGCCGCCAGCGGGGGGTTAAAACCGCACCGCTAGCGGCCGAACACCGCGATAAAAGAGCGCTAAAAATATCGCTGTTTTACCGCCGACACCCCCTACCGCCCCAGTGTGAAAGCAGCCTTATGCATAGCAGTTTAATATCATTATTAGGAATGCACCGATACCATCTTTTTTACGAGTACCAATACTTTTTTTTTAGTATTCGCCTATACCAATTACCGATACCTACCGCAACTGTTTTTTTTTGTTTTTTGCTTCAGCTGTCAGCAATGGTATAAAGCATTGATAAGTTATTTACAAATAAAATAAATTGATTTTTGTTTTTAATTTTGCGCTTTTTCAATATGAAATGTGTAAATATATGTTAATATATATGTGCAAAAATATTCACTAACAAAGCAAATAAAAAAAGTTTTAATTGTTTATCATTTATAAAATAGACGTGAACAAAAAAACACACAAAAAAAAAAAAAAAAAAACAGGAAAATAATAATTCAATGGAGGAGAATAGGGAGTTAATTAAGGCTGATTAGAGTAAATTAAGGGTTTTTAAGGGGTTAAACAGAGGAGGAACACTTGTTTATCCCTTTGATCTGCAGATGAAGAAACAGAAAGATACATGCATGAGTACCGATACTTGTGCAAATACTCGGTATCGGCACCAATACTAGTATTGGTGCAATCCTAATTATTATTATTATTATTATACAGGATTTATATAGCTCCAATAGTTTGCGCAACGCTTTACAACAGTAGGGCAGACAGTACAATTACAATACAATGCATTACAGGAGGAATCAGAGGGCCCCACTCCTTACAATCTAGGAGGGAGGGTCAAGTGATACAAAAGGGTAATAACTGTGGGGAATGAGCTGATGAAGAAAATAAAAGTACAGTTGCTAGGTGGAGGCAGGATAGGCTTCTCTGAAGAGAAAAGGTTTCAGGGATCGTCTAAAAGTAGATAGATTTGGAGATCGTCGGACAGATTGGGGTAGGGAATTCCAGAGGATGGGAGAGGCTCGGGAGAAGTCCTGGAGGCGAGTATGGGAGGAGGTGATGAGGGAGCTAGAGAGCAGGAGGTCTTGAGAAGAATGAAGAGGGCGATTAGGTTTGTATTTTGAGACTAGGCTAGTGAGTAGCTGGGGGCAGAGTTATGGATGGCTTTGTAATTTATTGTTAGTATTTTGAATTTAATTAGTTGGGTGAGCGGAAGCCAATGGAGGGATTGGCAGAGAGGGGTAACAGACACTGAACGGTTTGTAAGGTGGATGAGTCTGGCAGGAGTATTCCTGATGGACTAAAGGGGGGATAGAGTATGTAGAGTATGTAGAGTATGTAGAGTATGTAGAGTAGAGTATGTAGAGTATGTAGAGGTAAGCCAATGAGGAGGGAGTTGCAGTAGTCGAGGCGAGAGATAACCAGGGAGTGAATCAGGAGCTTTGTGGTTTCATTGGTTAGGAAGGGACGTAGTTTGGAGATGTTGCGGAGGTTGAGGCGGCAAGCTTTGGAAAGTAATTGGATGTGGGGCCAAAAGGAGAGTTCAGAGTCCAGGATAACACCGAGCACCCTGGCATGTGGGGATGGGTGGATGGTTGTGCCATTGCTCTTGACAGAGAAGTCAGTGGAAGAGGCACGTGGGGGAGGAAATATTATAAGCTCGGTTTTGGACAAGTTGAGTTTGAGGAAGTGGTCTGACATCCAGGCTGATATGTCTGTTAGTAAGTTAGTGATGCGTGAGGAGACTGATGGAGTGAGTTGAGGGGTGGAGAGGTAGATTTGGGTGTCGTCAGCATAGAAATGATATTGAAAGCCGATATTGAAAGCCATGAGAGGCAATCAGCTGACCCAGCTGCTGCCATAACAACGATATTCCTCTTCAAATTTAGGACGTAGATCGGCGTGCGGCGGTCCGGAAGTGGTTAAAGCGGAGTTCCAGTAGGGAATCGGCCATGAAGCCGCAAGGCAAGGACTTTTAATTTCTCCATGGTGGGGGGTGGGGGGGTGGGGGTGCTGGAGCTTGGCTTTAACCAGTGTAGCTCTTTGGACATACGTAGTACATCTAGAGAGTAAAGGGGCTAAATCGTAACTCCACTTTTGTTGAGAAAAAAACATTCCCCTCTGGGTGATCTATGTACATTGCAGGGATTTTAACAAACTGTGTTGATTCCTACCTTTTGTTTTTCTAAAGAAATAGCGGTTTGTTTGTCTGTGTCCATGTAATGACTGTGAATAGGAGTGATTTTATCAATTCCAGCCGGCTGCTGCACTTTCAGGGCTCTAATGAGGAAAGCGGTAGGGTCTGCGTCCCTTTAGATGTGATTTCCCTTTGGGAGTATCTCACTAAAAATGCAGTTTTTGTTGCAGGGGATACACAAAACCTACATGAAGTACATCCAAACTTCTCCACTAGGGCGGGAGGGCGGGACGTTCCACCACCGACTTTCCACCTGCAACTGATGCCTCCTCCTTCCTCCCTTCACTAATTATCCAGCTCCTCCCTATCCTGCACTAAACTCCTCCAATCGGGTAAGAGCCAGTATATAACAGCCCCATCCCCTCTTTAACCTATTGCAGTCTGGTAGTTCCTTCCACCCCGTCATGTATGCCCTGCGCTTACATTTCTTTTCAGCTCTGTACATGTCTTTCTAGGGTTAGTGTTCCAGATTCCAAATTAGTGTTAGGGTCAGGGGAAGGATCAGTGTTACAAGGGAAATTAGTGTTGGGGTTACAGAGAGGATCCGTTTTAGGGTTACAGAGAGTCAGTGTTAGGGTTACAGGGAAGATTAGTGTGAGGGTTACAGGGAAGGTCAGTGTTAGGATTACAGACAGTCAGTGTTAGGGTTACAGACAGTCAGTGTTAGGGTTACAGGGTAGATTAGTGTTGTGGTTACAAGGCAGACTAGTGTCAGAGATACAGGGAGGGTCAATGTTAGGGATACAGGGAAGATTAGTGTTGTGGCTACAGGGAAGTTTAGTGTTAGGGTTACAGGAAGGGTCACTGTTAGGGTTACAGGGAGGGTCAGTGTTGGGATTGCAGAGAGTGTCAGTGCTAGGATTACAGGGAATGTCAGTGTTAGAGTTACAGGGAAGATCATAGTTAGGTTTTCAGGGAGAGTTGGTGTTGTTCTTGACTGATTCATGATTATTCAGTGTTTTGTTTTATTTTTATGTCTCAACAACCTAGTGATCACACTAATGTACCATAAGCTACAGGTGAAAAAAATGCCTGACCGTCTTATAAATACATAAATTGACCAAGTACCTTGAACTCCCTGATAAAAAAAAAAATAAAAGAGCCCCAAAACCCAACATGTTTCACCTTAAAAAGAAAGGCTTCATCAGCAGAAGTTTTTTGTTCAAGTGGGTTGTTTATGTTTTCATTTACAAGGTGCAATGTCAAATCCCAACCATTACACTATCTTTTTTTTTGTAAATTACTTTTTGTTAGGTTTTTTGACATACAAACAAACAACAGCCCGCTGAAAGTGGGAACAACCACTGGTTACAGAGTAAAAACATCCCAGTGTAGAACAAAATCAAAGCATAGAAAAGCAACAAAAGGGAAAAAAAAGGTTCAACCAAGTGCAACAAGCATACTTAAATAGACAGTGGGATTGAAATAGAGGTGACCAATCTAATACATTGCGTTGTAGCTTGCCAGTATGTTTTAATATGAGGGCAGTCCCAAAATATGTGCATAAAGTTTGCCATAGGCGTTGAGCATCTCTAACATAAAGACTGTTGTTTCCCAAACATTTTCGCTAATCTAGCCCAGTGAGGTATATTCTATGTAGGAATTTGTAGTGAATTAAACGATCTCTGGTAGAGACTAAGTATTGAAATGCGGTCCCCCATATGTCATCCCAGTCATCCTTGTCTAGCCCCGGGGCCGCCGCCTCCCAGGCAAGTCTGCAAGGTTCCATTAATCTAACCGTTTCCTGGAAAAGGTCCTTATATAGGCTAGAGACTGGTTTAACTAAGGAGTCATTGCGCGTCAGTAGTTCTAAGTCACTAGGGTCAAGGTTCAGCGGTTCCCTGCTAAATTGAGAGTAAAAAGCATGTCGCAGTTGGATGTATCTGAAGAAGTGTGAGTTGGGTAGAGTGAGACGCTCCTTGAGTTCATTAAATTACATTAGGATGCCGTTTAGTACAATATGCTGTAAAGTTTTGACCCCATATTTAGTCCAGACAACGGGGTCTGGGTAATCATAAAAGTGTACCAAATTGGGATTTCTCCACAATGGTAAATTGGGGGAGAACCTGTTCGCACTAGACGACCGCAATCCCTGAGTCACATTCCATGCCCTTATCACAGAGCGCATGGAGGGAGTCAGGGAATATGGGGACTTCAAACCTCTGTAGACCAAGTGTGAGAGCGCCTCATAGGAGCCCACACAGGCCGCCTCCAGGGACACCGAGGCGTCATCTGTGGGGGGAGAAGTCAGCCAGCGGTGAGCTACTGTCAGTTGGCCAGCTATGAAATGTTTATAAAAGCTAGGTACCGCAAGACCCCCTTCCATCCATGGCTGCTGAAGTATGGTCAGTTTCAGGCGGGGAGTTCCTCACTGGCACAGAAAGGAGGAGAGCATAGTATCTATCGATTTGAAAAGAGATTTTGAGATCCATACTGGGGAATTTCTAAGGGCATACAGTAGCAAGGGTAAAATTTTCATTTTGATCAGGTTTATCTTCCCTATGAGGGACAGTGGAAGGTGTTTCCAGGCGTTGAACTTTTTAGTTAGAATACCATGTAAAGGAGAGACATTGAGGTTAATGAAATCGGTCATCGATTTTGTGATTAGAAGCCCCAGATATTTAATCTGGCTCACCCATTATATGGGATTATCGGGATCGGATTGTCCGGGTACAGGATGGGACCGTAAGGGGAGTATTTTAGACTTGGTCCAGTTAACTTTAATGCCGCGTACACACGGTCGGACTTTTTGGCTACAAAAGTCCGACAGCCTGTCCGACAGACTTTCGACTGACTTTTGGCGGACTTTTGGCGGACTTGCGGCAGACTTTCTTACGAACGGACTTGCCTACATACGATCACACAAAAGTCCGACGGATTCGTACGTGATGACGTACACCGGACTAAAATAAGGAAGTTGATAGCCAGTAGCCAATAGCTGCCCTAGCGTGGGTTTTTGCCCGTCGGACTAGCACACAGACGAGCGGATTTCTGGGTCCGGCGTAGTTACGACGTAAAGATTTGAAGCATGTTTCAAATCTAAAGTCCGTCAGATTTGCGGCTGGAAAAGTCCGCTGAAAGTCCGCTGAAAGTCCGGGGAAGCCCACACACGATCGGATTGTCCGCCAGCTTTAGTCCGTCGGCGTCCGTCGGACTTTTGTAGACGAAAAGTCCGACCGTGTGTACGCGGCATAAGGCCAGAGACCCCTGAGAATTTGCCTAGTAGCGACAGCGCTGCCTGTAGAGACGGTCCAGTATCTTTGATAAACAACACTAGGTCGTCTGCATAAAGGGCCGTAATTTCAATCAGGGTGTCAACTGTAATACCCTGTATCTGTGGGGAAGAACGCAGCGCGATCGCAAGAGGTTCCATAACCAATGCAAAAAGTCCCGGTGAGAGCGGGCACCCCTGTCTGGTGCCCCTGGACACCGGAAAGGCATCTGACACCCCGCCATTAAGACCGGATGGTCGTACAGCAGCGACATCCACTGAAGGAAAGTGGGGCCTAACCCCATGCGGTGCAACCATTACACTATCTGCCTGGAGTTTGCATGTTCTCCCCGTGCCTGTGTGGGTTTCCTCCGGGTACTCCGGTTTCTTCCCACACTCCAAAGACATGCTGGTAGGTTAATTGGCTCCTGTCTAAATTGGCCCTAGTATGTGTGTGTATGAATGTGAGTTAGCGATCTTACATTGTAAGCTCCTTGAGGGCAGGGGCTGTGAACGTACAAATTTCCTGTATATGTAAAGCACTGTGTAAATTGTTGATGCTATAAAAGTACCTGTAATAAATAAATAAACTATTCACACTCCTTAAAGTAACGCAAACAAACACTTGTGCTATAGTGCACTCTCTCATGTACTCAGCGTTTGGCAGGCTGCTATGATAACACAGATTTATCTCAATGACTCCCTATGTGAGTACAGAGCGGACCAAGCTGGCCATCATTTGTTTATCATTGGCAGAATGCACTTTGATCATTGGATATCAATTTCCATTACTGAAACATGCAATGTTCTGTTCTATGCTTCCATATCAAGGCTTTGATAAGGAGGATATCTAGCCTTAGCCTGTTCTATAGCCACGTACAAAACAACATGCACCCATACAATATTATTCCTATAGCATACAGAGAATATGTGTTTGGACTTTGTTTGTTCTTTTTTCTATATATGGCAAAGCAAATTCTGCTGCCTTTTACACACCATAATGCTCTTCATATAATATTACACGCTCTCTTCCCATTGTGTATGTGTATATATATATATATATATATATATAGATATATATATATATATCTATATATATATATATATATATATACACACATACAGTATATATATAGTAAATATACAGTTGTGCTCAAAACTTTGCACACCCTTGGAGAATTGATAATATACAGTATGCACCATTTTTAAAGAAAACATGAGTGAGCAGGCAAAACACATTTCTTTTATTTCTTATGGGATTCCTATTCTGTAACTGTAGGTGATAACAGAATGGCACTATCATGAAACAAAACATGGCAACAAGTGAACCAATGAAATGCCCCCTGTTCAAAAGTCTGCATACCCCTAGTTCTTAATACTGTGTATTGCCCTCTTTATCATCAATGACAGCGTGCAGTCTTCTGTAATAGTTGTCTTTGAAGCTCTGAACTCTTGCAGGTGGTATAGCTGCCCATTTGTCTTGGCAAAATATCTTCAGGTCATGCAAAGTCTTTGGTCGTCTTGCACGAACTGCACGTTTGAGATCTCCCCAGATTGTCTCGATGGTATTAGGGTCAGGCGACTGTGATGGCCTCTCTAGAACCTTCCCCTTTTTCTGCTGTACCCACTGGCCTTGTGCTGGAAAATCCAAGAGCGTCCCATGCGCAGCTTTAGTGTAGAAGAATGCAAATGGTGTGCCAGTATTTTCTGATAACATGCTGCATTTAAGTTTCCATCAATTTTGAAAAGATTCCCTGTGCCTTTAGAGCTTACACACCCCAAAAACATCAGTGAGCTACCACCATGCTTCACAGTGGGGATGGTATTCTTTTCACTATAGGCTTTGTTGACCCCTCTCCAAATATAGCCCTTATGGTTGTGACCAAAAAAGCTCTATTTTGGTCTTCAGATTACAGTGTACCAAAAGCTGTGAGGTGTGTCAAGGTGTTGTCAGGTATAATGTAACCAGGCTTTTTTGTGGCATTGGCGCAATAAAGGCTTCTTTCTGGCAACTCAACCATGCAGCTTATTTTTGTTCAAGTATCATCGTATTGTGCTCCTTTACACAACCACGCCATCTTTTTTCAGAGCAGCCTCTATTTCTCCTGAGGTTACCTGTGAGTTTTTCTTTGTATGCCGAACAATAATACTGGCAGTTGTGGCTGCAATCTTTCTTGGTCTACTTGACCTTGGCTGGGTATCAAGAGATCCCCAAATGTTCCACTTCTTAATAAGTGATTGAACAGTACTGATTGGCATATTCAAGGCTTTTGATATCTTTTTATATCCTTTTCCATCTTTATAAAGTTCCATTACCTTGTTACACAGGTCTTTTGACAGTTCTTTTCTGCCTAGAGGCCTTTTCTGTCATAAACTTCCCCCCGCCTGTCAGCAGGTAATGTGATCTGAGCTGCTGTCCCACACCTGGCTGGAGGCTGAAGTGACTAGAGGTGTTTTCCTTGCGGTTGAGTGCAGAGTACCCCTGAAGGTGGTGTCAGAGGGTGCTAAACCCACAGATGCATTGGTTGCCGGAAGGTGAAGCTGCCTGATGGTTCCATATGTGAGGAAACCTAAGAGCAGAGCAGTAGTCATAGCAGATGATTCTCTGGAGGTGTTGGTGGATCTTGACAGATGGGTAAAGCAGGAAGCATGGGCAGAAGCCAGGCCAGGGGTGGCCAATAGCGTGGTTGAGATCAAGCCAGGGTCAAACACAAGATGTCAATCAGGAACAAAGGCAGAAGCAGGTCCATGGAGCAAGCCGGATTCAGAGCCAGCAGAGAAGCCACAAACAGGTCAGGGGTAAGCAGGGTCAGTAACTTGTAATCAAGCAGAAGGACAAGGCACAGGAACACAGGATAGAAGACCGACGATAGTCCAGCAATTTAGGAGAGGAACTGCTGTCCTTACAGTGGCCGGTGGATGCTGGCAATTACCGTGCTTTGCACGTGCCGTTGCGCCGTCCCACACGCAGATTTGCCATTGCGTGCCGTTCGTTAATGCGCAAATAAGCGTGGGGCCATACTGGACATTGGCATATTTGCCAAATCTTCTCGGAATTCTTCCCTGACAGCCGCACATGCACAGCTCAGACCACATTTACGGTACGCTCTGCATGCTGTGGGGATGTGACTCCCATGCTCATGCATGGGAGTGACGCCACCGCTGCGCCACCATTCAAGCACCAGGAAGCTGTGACAGCGCAGCACTGCGGGGGCTCCTTTTTTAGGTAATCTGTCATAATGTACTAGTATGCAGTGCATACTATCAAATTATGACTTAAACCTGCACAGGGACACCTTTAACTGCTTCAGCCCCGGACCATTTGGCTGGCCAAAGACCAGAGCACTTTTTGCGATTCGGCACTGCGTCGCTTTAACTGACAATTGCGCGGTCGTGCGACGTGGCTCCCAAACAAAACTGAGGTCCTTTTTTTCCCACAAATAGAGCTTTCTTTTGGTGGTATTTGATCACCTCTGCGTTTTTTATTTTTTGCGCGATAAACAAAAAAAGAGCGACAATTTTGAAAAAAAACGCATTATTTTTTACTTTTTGCTATAAACAATATCCCCCAAAAATATATAAAACAACATTTTTTTTTCTCAGTTTAGGCCGATACGTATTCTTCTACATATTTTTGGTAAAAAAAAAAATCGCAATAAGCTTATATTGATTGGTTTGCGCAAAAGTTATACAAAATAGGGGATAGTTTTATGGCATTTTTATTAATTTTTTTTTTGTTACTAGTAATGGCGGCGATCTGTGATTTTTATCGTGACTGCGACAATTATGGCAGACACATCGGACAATTTTGACACATTTTTGGGACCATTGGCATTAATACAGCGATCAGTGCGATTAAAAATGCATTGATTACTGTAAAAATGTCACTGGCAGTGAAGGGGTTAACACTAGGGGCAGTGAAGGGGTTAATGTGTGTCCTAGTTTGTGTTCTAACTGAAGGGGGGAGGGGACTGTGCAGGGAAACTAACAGATCGCTGATCATACTCTGTATGAACAGATGATCTGTCAGTTCTCTGCTCAGAGAACCGGAAACTGTGTTTACTCACACAGTTCCCAGTTCTCCGTGTGCCCAGAGTGATCACGGGAGCCCAGCGGTGATCGAGACCACAGGGCACTCGCATCGGCTCAGGGAGCGAGCGGGGGCGCACGCCCCCTATTGGCCACAGGGCGAAGCGATGTTACATAACGTTGTTTCACCTAGCTGTGCCATTCTGCCGCAGTACAACTGCGGCGGCTGGTCGGCATGTGGTTAAAGTGGTTGTAAACCCAAGAAAAAAAAACCTGCAAGACAAAGGCATAATGAGCTAGTATGCATAGCATACTAGCTCATTTTGAATTACTTAACTGAGATCGAAGTCCCCGAAGCCATCCTCGTACACTACTCCGGCGGCCGACATCACCCCCAGAGTTACTTCTGGGTATCGTGGGCTTAGGCGCTGTGATCGGCCAGAGCCGCGATGTGCCGGTAGCGGCACACTCACTGAAGCAACGGCACGTACGTGTCAGCACATGCAAATACAGGGGGTATCTCCTAAACCGTTCAAGTTTAGGAGATATCCAGGGTAGCTACAGGTAAGCCTTATTATAGGCTTACCTGTACCAAAAAGTGTGTTGTAAGGTTTTACAACCACTTTAATGGTTTACTACCAGAACTTTACTACTGCTTTAATTGCCGATTTAACCTGTGTGTGTCACCTTGTGTGTCTGTACCAAGGCCAAACAATCCCGGATATGTGAACTTTTGATCAGGGCCATTTGGGTGATTTCTGTTATAATTATGATTTCTATCCTTAACCACTTAAGGACCGGAAGGATTTACCCCAGGCAATTTTTTGCCATACATCATTGCATTACTTTAACTGATAATTGCACGGGTGTGCGACGCTGTACCTTTTTTTTACGACAAATAGAGCTTTCTTTTGGTGGTATTTGAACACCTCTGCGGTTTTTATTTTTTACGCTATAAACAAAAAAAGAGCGACAACTTTGAAAAAAAAAACAACATTTTTTATTTTCTGCTATAAAACATACCCAATAAAGAAATGTAAAAAATCTAATTTCTTTGATTTTTTACATTTCCACTCAGACATTCCAAGTCTCCCGCGAGTCACGGGAGTCTCCCGTACTTGGCTGCGGGCTCCCGGACACTTGCGAGCACCGGCGATCCCGCAGCTGGGCCTGTCACTCAGCCACAGACAGAAGACAGAGCAGCCTGAGCGGCCGAATAGAGTACGGCTGCTCTGTATTCTGTCTGTGGACAGGGGAGGGGGCAGGACAGACCCAGGAGCTCTCCGCTGGTGGACACTGATGAGGTGGCACTGAAGGTCACTGATGGGCTACACTGGTAGGCACTGATGAGGTGGCACTGAGGGACACTGATGGGTTGCACTGATGGACACTGAGGGGCTGCACTGATGGACACTGATAGGTTGCACTGATGGACACTGATGGGCTGCACTGGTAGGCACTGATGAGGTGGCACTGAGGGACACTGATGGGTTGCACTGATAGACACTGAGGGGCTGCCCTGGTGGGCACTGATGAGGTGGCACTGATGGGCACTGATAGGCTGCACTGTTGCACACTAATAGGCTGCACTGGTGGGCCCTAAGGAGGTGGCTCTGATGAACACTGTTAGGCTGCACTGATGGACACTGATAGGCTGCACTGGTGGGCACTGATGAGGTGGCATGAATGGACACTGATGGTCACTGATAGGCTGCACTGATGGACATTGTTGGGCTGCGCTGGTAGACACTGATGAGGTGACATGGATGTACACTGATAGGCTGCATTTAATTGGCACTGGTAAGGCTTCATTTAATAGGGGGGAGGGGGGTTGGCGCCGGTGTGAAGCTTCACCTCCCTGAAATGAGTTTTTGCAGGTTGGGATGTCTGTATACTCACCTATGTGGATGCAGCATTGGGTTTGATGCTGCATTTATACCCCGCCATCTCTAAGACCGATAATTGAGCCATCACTCAGCTCTTGGTCTTCAGGCTGCAGAGAGCTAGTGGCTGTCAGTCACCGGCCCTCTGTTCTGCCTTTCCAGCACTCACTGGAGCACCGGGCTGTGGAGGGGGCGGGAGGGGCAGGCTCTCGGCGGCTCGCTGAGAGGCTGAGCCAGCTGCCGGTCCAGGTATCTGGGCGGATCCCGGTCGGGATCTTTTCAGAGCCTGAAACGACTCTCTGACCTCAGCTGAAGGCTGAAAACTGGTCCCAGGAGTACAGAACTGACTGCTCTCCTGTGATCCATAGAAGTACAGCCAAAAAAATTTGCCTAACATACATTTTTTGCTTTAATACAATACAATTACTGTGTTTCTACTTCCCCATTGAGCAAGGTGCTGCGGATGTAACCCTGGCCTTACAGATGCATCCTGGGAAGGCTACATCACCAGTATCTTCCCCCTCAGATGATGTGTACTGTCACATATGCCAGGAGGCAGACCCAGAGCGCCAGGAAGTAAAAAGGCGATGGATTTATCTGCCCTTAGTGAAAATGGCCACTGTAATGCCCCGTACACACGGTCGGACTTTGTTCGGACATTCAGACAACAAAATCCTAGAATTTTTTCCGACGGATGTTGGCTCAAACTTGTTTTGCGTACACACGGTCGCACAAAGTTGTCGGGAATTTCCGATCGCCAACCACGCGGTCACGTACACCACGTACGACGAGACTAGAAAAGGCCAGTTCAGAACCAAGCGCGGCACCCTTTGGGCTCCTTTTGCTAATCTCGTGTTAGTAAAAGTTTGATGAGAGACGATTCGCGCTTTTTCAGACTCGTGGCCTTCAGATCGTTCTCTGCCGTTCAGTTTGTGCTTGTGGGTTTGTATCTGCTCTTCCGACTTTAATTAGTCATTGTATTCTTGTTCGTTCGTTACTGTTTTTCAGGTCGCTCTTCACAGGCCTTGCTGTTCTTCAGTGCGTTCTGTTACCTCGTTCTGAGCAGCCGACCGTTTTCTAGCCATGTTGCGTATGCGTACTCCTCGTAGAGTTCGTGCTGTGCGGGGGCTTGATGTTGGGGTCCTGACCTTGACACAAGTCCAGTCCATGAACAGGGTGGGGAGGAGTTCATGGACCAAGAATTGGTTGCTTCAGCGTGACCAGTTCTCTCATATGCCTTTGCTCCGTGAGATCCGTGAGAATAATCCTGATGATTTCAGGAACTTTCTCAGGATGACGGACCCTGTGTTTCACCGTTTGTTGGCTTCGCTGACCCCCTATATCAGCAGGCAGGATACCTGCATGAGGCAAGCCATCACTCCGGAGCAGAGGTTGGTCGCAGGGAGAAGCCTGCAGGACCTCAAGTTCTCGACAGGCATCTCCCCCCAGGCTCTGGGGATCATTATCCCAGAGACCTGTTCTGCCATCATACAGGTCCTGCAGAAGGAGTATATGAAGGTAAGATTTTTATCCTTTAATATCACATTTTATTGTATTGAATGTTTGATAATATATTGTATTTCTTTCCTCATTCCCTAATTACCATGATTGTAATATGCTGTGAATGTCCCCTTTGTCCTCATGCATGCTGGATTTTTATGTAATTATTATTTTAGGTCCTTCATACATATTTGCCCTTCAATAACCTCCCCAGCATGGTGTCTCCTGGCCCTATATTCACCTCATGTAGTCACTTAACAATGTATTTTATCAGCTCCATAGTAGTGCTTTACCCCAAACACCCCCTAAAATGTTTTGAAATTTTATTTTTGCTTTAAATTCAGGCAGAGGCTTTTTTTTGTGGTGTCCCCAAATCATTTTTAGTAACCCTCCCAACCCCCAACTGCTAAGTCAGCTGATCCCAATTCTCTATCCTCAATCATCTATCTGCTGACTTTGACAAACCCATACACACTATACCCATCTCTTTTGTGCTCTGATTTATGGATGAATTCCCCAAAGCATGTAGTGCAAGGGCCTGCCTGTATACTTTCAAATGGTACTGTTTAAAGTTTTTGTATCCTATTATTATCTTGACAGGTAATAGCAGAATATCCAAATGTGCTCAAATGTGTACAGTGTGTATTTCTATCTTTGTATTATGACACTTCTTACCTGTCCAGTGGGCTGCCAATAGTGTAACTAAGGAGGGGCTGTTCCAAGTAATACCCTGTATTTAGGCATTCATCTCTCAATGAAGTGAAGAGGGTTACCTGTCCAAGATTTCCACACACCCCATAATGTTAGAAATGGCCCATGATAGGGGGGGGGGGGGGGATATGATAGGTGTACCTTATACTTTGGCATTGTTAAATTCCCCTTAATAAATACTATCTGGAGGTTGCCCCATAATGTTTGTGCCTAATCTGCTTGCCATGTTTCTGAGCAAAAATAGTAATTATTTTTTTTTTCCTCAACAGTTTCCTTCTACGCCACAGGAATGGCAGACTGTGGCCTCCCACTTTGCCCAGTGGTGGGACTTTCCTAACTGCGGAGGGGCAATTGATGGGAAACACTTCCACATTGTCCCACCACCCGACTCGGGGTCGTACTATTTCAACTATAAGGGGTTCAATAGTATTGTGATGTTGGCGGTGGTGTCAGCTACTTACGACTTCCTGTATGTGGACGTGGGGAAGAATGGCCGGATGTCCGATGGTGGAGTCATCGCCCAGACGGAGTTTTACAGGCATCTCCAGAATGGCAGCTTGGACTTGCCAGCTCCAGAGGACAATGTGGAAGGACTCCCATTCGTGTTCGTTGCTGATGAAGCGTTTGCGCTGGGGGACCACCTGATGCGGCCATTCCCGATGAGGACCCTCACCCCAGAACAGAGGGTTTTTAATTACCGGCTGGCCAGAGCCCGAAGAGTGGTGGAGAACACATTTGGAATCCTGGCCAGCCGGTTCCGCCTATTTCTGACACCCATCCATATGGCGGACTATAAACTGAACCATATTATACTGGCGTGCTGTATTCTCCATAACTTTTTAAGGAAACATTCGGCCAACTATGCTGGCTCAGTTGGGCCTGAGGCCGGAATGATACATGAAACCACACTGACGGCGCTTGAAAGTGGCCGTCCTGGCTTGCCCTCCCTGAGTGCCCGTGATGTCCGGTTACGCTACCTGGAGTTCTTTGCGGGTAGGGGGGCTATCAATATGCCAGCAAATATGTGAAGCCTTTTTCTAATAAAAAAAAAAAAAAATACATTCTTTGTGGACATTTACTGCTTGTGTTTGTTTTAGCTGACCCTGACAGAAATGTGTGGAGTCCAGAAAATGGCGTAATTGTGTAACCTTATACAAAACACTGTTGGCTGTTATTTACTAAATGCAAAAACACATTTCACTACAAGTGCAGTTGCAACTGCACTGAAACTGCACTTGTAGTGCCAAGAGAATTTGCCCTTAGTAAATAACCCCCATTTTCTCTGAAAACACCAATGACATCACCCCAAAAGTGTTGTAGCGTTGAGACAATAAACCACACATTCTTGCTTAACAAACTTTTTTATACCTGCACAATCACATGTGCATTTACCAAAGGTTTTTCAAATAAACCAACATGTTTGTTGTATAACAATTTTTGTGGTGGCATTATCACAAATAGAAATGTCCATTCAAGATAAAACAGGCCTGTGTAAAACCAACAATAAAGACACAAATCTTGAACTTACAAACGTCACATTTGAAGGCAATATCATACATGAGTATTTAGGAACTGTGTTTGATATTGCGTTCAGATGGGGTCAAATCACCCCAGGAAAAGCCAAATTTGGAAGATGCACAGCAATTTACCAATGTCAACATGTGCTACCTGCCATCACGGGGGATCAAGGGACGTGTTTTGGGGAAGCAAGCCCTTCCTCACCGCTACTTTATTATTGAGGAAGGGGTTGCACCCCCAAAACGCGTCCATTGATCTCCCGTGATGGCAGATAGCACATGTTGACACACTGTGTGCATCCTCCAAATTTGGCTTTGTGAAAAATCACAAAAACATTTTGCACATTGTAGCACAACAAAAAACAAAGGGTTTTGGAGGGGCTTTAAACTCGCCCCAAAACATCATTGATGTTTTTATTTTTTGGAATAACATCATTGATGTTTTTTTTGATGTTTTCCAATTGTAAATTACACCCCATGATCTCCCCGATCAGGATCTGGGCACTTTCGGATGTGAAAGGATCTGGATCCACAACCTCACGATCACCTAAAAAGAGAGGAACCCCCAAAAAAAATTAGGTCTCAAAAATATGCCGGCATCCATCTCTTACCTGAGCCTGTGGTCGCAGACACTCACCTGTTGTGGTGCCAATTTCCACCACGTCTTCTTCCTCCTGCTCTTCTTGTGTTGGGGGGGATTTCCCCTTCTTCCAGAGGGGGGGGCTCTGGTCTCCTCGGATGAGGGGTGTCCTCCAAGTCTTTTCTCCCCTATGTAAAACAAAAATGGTATAATTAGCACACAGATATTTGATGGCAGAACTAGAAATAGGAAACATTGCTTGGAAGTGGGGTACAATTGTCTATTTTAGCACAGTTCAAAAATGTTGCATTTTCAGTGTCCTTTGTCAATCTTCAATACTTTACCTGTTTGGTACAAGCTTCACAGATGTAGCCCCCCCTATAGTATACACTGGAGCACCTGTGTGGCCCCCTAATAAAAATGGTGTTCTTGTGTCCCACATTAGTGCTCCAGTGTCCAGATGTGAAAACAGCTGCTCAGTGTCCTCTCCTTACACAGAATCTAGTTTGCATTTCATTCTAGTAACAAAGCCATCTACACAACCCAATTCTTTGAAGACAAGTATAGGGCGTAAAAATGGTGGCCAAATGCATATGGCCTAAACAATGGTATTTTATAGTCTGAAAGAAAAATGTTTGATACGAACGAATAATGTGCCCATGAACATGAAAGTTGCCATTTTAAACTGTACAACAGTTCCTAAAAGCACATGGAGCAGCACGAACGTAATAAACATAAAGAATAGGAACACAGCACAACTACTTACTTTTTTGCAGCACTCTCTGGATCTTTCTGTACTGCTCATGTTCTCGTAATTTGAGGTCCGACCACCGCTTCCTGAGCTGATCTTTCGATCGTCGTACCCCGAAATTCCGGTGCAGACTCCTGACCACTTTCGCCATGATCTTGGCCTTTCTGACATTGGGGTTGGGGTAAGGTCCATACTTTCCATCATAGTTGGCCCTCTTCAGGATGTCCACCATCTCCAACATCTCCCCAAAGGACATATTTGAGTCCTTAAATCTCCTTCTGGATCGGGACGTGTCCGGATCCGGGCTCTCCTCCTCCTCCTCCTCGTTGCTACAATTAGCACGATCCTGCTGTGTCTCCGCCATGTGCTCTTCCCCCACTGCGCCGAACGAAAAGGGGCGGGGAAAAGACTAGAAAGAACGTCAGGGGCGGGCGGAGTTACACGCATGCGCAGTGTGTATAAAGCGTAACACGCGTGCGTCTTACGTACGATCTGTGAGCGGAGGAAGGAGCATCGGACACGCCGATCGTGCTAACGAAGGTAAGATCTAAACTTGGGCCTATACTGCTTCGAAATGGAAGCCTATATTGTAACAAGATTAGGGGAGTTTGGCCTGACATTAGGGTTTGTCTTGTGTTGTGTCTTGCAGAGAAAATGGATGGGTTCAACGACCACAATTTCCTCCCCCTGTTCATAGACAAGTACAGGGAGCTGCCCTGTCTGTGGCAAGTGAGACATCCTCATTGCAACCATAAACAAAAGAGGCAGGCAGCGCTGGAGAAACTGCTGGAGTTGGTGAAGCCGGAGGTCCCCACAGCAACCATCCCCTATTTAAAAGCCAAAATTGGTGGCCTGAGGAGCACATATCTGAGGGAGTGCAAGAAGGTCACAGATTCCCAGAGATCCGGAGCTGCAGCAGATGACGTTTATGTCCCCAGGCTGTGGTACTATGAGAGACTGTGATTTCTGTCAGACCACACTGAGGTCAGGGAATCCCTCTCCACTCTTCCTTCCACGCTTCCTTCCATCCCAGCTGAGGCTTCCGATGTCCAACCTGGGCCTTCCAGCCAGGAAGAAGTGGAGGAGCCCAGCTGGAGCCAGGTATAGCATTCTTCTACAGATTTCTGGTCAATAAAGAAATGATGTTTATTAGATGTTATTATTGATCACTAATTGCTGATTGAAAAAAGTGTTTTACATATCAATAGACAGTAGTGGGCACCCAAATTTGGGACAAGAATGAAAAATGCTGGGCTCAGAATGATAGTCTGTTATATTTGTTAACATTCATTTTGCAACAGTCAGGAGGTGAAAATTGTGTGTGATTGATGAAGAAAATACTAAAACTATTTCCCTTTTTCATACACAGGAAGACCTCAGCCAGGAGGAGGCTGTGGAATGTGGCAGCCAGGAGGAGGCGGTGATTAGTGGCAGCCAGGAGGAGGCGGGGCTAAGTGTCAGCCAGGAGAAGCCTGGGACCAGTCGCAGCCTGACTGAGTCTCAGGTTCCTCCCCTCCGCCTTCCATATAAAAGAGCCAGGAAGATGACTCTGAGTCCCTTGCAGGATTCAGCGTTCAGGCTGATTCAGGAGGCTTCGGCGTCCCTACGAGCCTTCCCCAGTCCTGAAGAGGCCTTTGCCTGCATGGCTGCCATCAAACTATAAGGCATGCAGGAGGGCCAACGCAGGCTCTGTGAGGACCTTCTGTATAAAGAACTACCTAAGGGGGTGAGTGGGGAACTAACACCCAAGACCGACGTCATTGAGTTGGACCATCCTCCTCCTCCTGCTGCCACAACTCCACCACCAGAGCCACCGCATGGAAGGAAGCGTGGAAAGAAGACCTGAGAGTGATGACCTGGGTTCAGTCTGGTCTGACAGAAGATGCAGTCTCTCGTATGACCACAGCCTGGGGACACAGATGTCATCTGCTGCTTTCCGGATCTCTGGGACTTCTGGACCAGACTGCACTCCCTAAGATATGGACTCCTCAGGCCACCAATTTTGATTAAAAATTATTGATGTGTGCCCTGGGGGTCCAAGGCTTCGCCCACTTCTGCAGTTTCTCCAGCGTTGCCTCCCTCTTTATTTAGTTGTGAGCCCTTAATAAAAAAATTTTGGGGAAATTCTACTCCCCTGTGTGTGTTTTCATCCAAAAAGGACAGTTTGTTGGTGACGATTCAGGTACATTTCTAACATAAAATGTGAAATTAACAAGGGACAACAACACCAAACAATCTCCTACAGATTAAATAGAACAACATATCAATGGTGTTGTGGGAACTTGTCACAAAAAACACACACAAACATTTTCGGGAGTACAAATAAAAATCCCCCCAAAAAAATAACACCCTTCCAAAAAATACAAACACAAAAAAAGAATATACATTAAAGTTAAAAAAAACCCAAAAAATACAACAAAAAAATGTTGTCAGATGTGAGAAATCAAAATATATTGAGGGAATCCAGATAAATAGTAACAAAATTCGTTTGTGAGAAGTGTGTGTGAATATGAGCAGCAAAACTACTATATTCTTGTCACATTATAAAGAAGAAGAGAGTGCGCTGTATTAAACCATTTTTAAGATTGCAGCGTGACGAAAGTGCTGTATCCATTGCGAACGCTAAGTTTACCAGAACGAGCTGTTCCGTGTCGGAATTTCTTCTGAGCATGCGTGGCACTTTGTGCGTCGGAACAGGCCACACACGGTCGGAATTGACGCGATCGGATTTTGTTGTCGGAAAATTTTATCTCCTGCTCTCCAACTTTGTGTGTCGGAAAATCCGATGGAAAATTTCCGATGGAGCCCACACACGGTCGGAATTTCCGACAACACGCTCCGATCGGACATTTTCCATCGGAAAATCCGACCGTGTGTACGGGGCATAAGATGAATGGGGAGGAAAAGAAAAAAATGGCATGCAAAGAATAAAAAGACTTCAACAAAAAAAAAAAGACTTCAATTTTGTAAGGTATCTTAACACTTCTAAAGGTGCCTTTGTTATATTTACAGCTTAAAGTGTTACTAAACCCAGGAGCCTTCCATCCTCTATCCCCCCCCGCCCTACACTTCCATAACAGTAATCTTCCAGTCCTGCGGGGGTTAATACAGCCTCTGCACCTGGCATAGGCACCGACTATACCCGCCCTTTTCCACCTCTGTCCTCCGTTAATAGAAGCTGTACTATAACCTCCATCAATGAAAAGCAATCTATGAATGGAGGAGGAGGAAGACCTTTCATCATTCATCTGCCCATCCTCCATTCTATTGCCGCGTACACACGGTCGGACTTTCTGACGGGAAATGTTCGATGTTGTCGGAAAATCTGATTGTGTGTACGCGGAATAAGAGTGCTTTTCCTTGATAGATGCTATTTTTCAATTTCTATGAATGGAAGAGGGAGAAGAAGGGGTGGGCAAAGTTGGTAATCTTGACCAGTGTATGTGACAGCAGTTGTATTAACCCCCGCAGAACCAGAAGATTACCACCGTGGGGAAACAGAGGACAGAAGATCTGAACTAGGATAGCTGGCACCAGCACAAGGGGCACTTCTCTTTAACCAGTTAAGGACCTGCCGCCGCAGTTTTACTGCGGCAGGTTGGCTCTGCTGGGCGAATCGCCATAGCTGTACGTCGGCCGCTTTAAAAACTCTAGGGGGCGCACGGCGCGATGACGGAGCCGATGCACGTGCCCGGCGGCCGCAATGTCCGCGGGGCAACCACGATCACTCCTGAGAGAGACAGAACCAGAACGGAGCTCTGTCAATGTAAACAGACAGATCTCCGTTCTGTCAGGAGAGAGGAGACAGATCTGCTGTTCCTACTGATTATGAACAGCGATCAGTCTCCTCCTCCAGGCAGTCCCCTCCCCCCCACAGTTAGAAACACCTCCCTAGGACACACATTTAACCCCTTGATCCCCCAATAGCGTTAACCCCTTCCATGCCAATGACATTTATACAGTAATTAGTGGCTATTTTTATCTCTGATCGTTCTATAAATGTCAATGGTCCCAAAAAAGTGTCAAAAGTGTCCGATCTGTCCGCCGCAATGTCACAGTCCCAATAAAAATCGCAGATCTCCGCCATTACTAGTAAAAAAAAAAATGAATAATACAAATGCCATAAATCTATCCCCTATTTTGTAGAAGCTATAACTTTTGTGCAAACCAATCAATATACGCTTATTGCGATTTTTTTACCAAAAATATGTAGAAGAAAACATATCGGCCTAAACTGAGGAAGAAATATGTTTATTTTTATTTTTTGGGGGATATTTATTATAGAAAAAAGAAAAAATATTGTTTTTCTTTTCAAAATTGTCGGTCTTTTTTTGTTTATAGCGCAAAAAATTAAAACCGCAGAGGTGATCAAACACCAGCAAAAGAAAGCTCTATTTGTGGGGAAAAAAAGGACGCAAATTTCGTTTGGGTACAGTGTCGCACGATCGCGCAACTGTCAGTTAAAGCGACGCAGTGCCGTATCACAAAAAACGGTCTGGTCATTAAGGGGGTAAATCCATCCGGTCCTTAAGTGGTTGAAGGTTAGTACTGTCCCTTGTGCTGATTGCCAATACTTGTAAATACGTGTAAATAAAACAAAAAAATCTGTTGCGCTAAAAGATGTACAATAAATAAGAAAAAAAGAAAAAAAGCTGCTAACACTATATTGCTGGACACAATAACAGAAAATAAAGAAGAGAGTGTAGCGCTAAAATAAAAAATAAACTAAAAAGTCCATCAATAAAAAACTGAGAAGTCGTTCGAATCCGAATCTTCATCCAACAATCAGGAAGAGCGGATAGAATAGCCACCATCAACACCCGATTCAACTGACCCTTACCGTCAGTGTGTAGGGTACACACAAAATAACCAATGATATATGGCCTTAGCAATCTCTCTGCTGGATCGATCCACTCAGCTAGCAGTTAAGCAATTCCTCTTTAAATGTTTGGATTATTTAAAAATTCCTTCGGACAGCTCAGACATCCACATAGGTATATAAGAAAATAAAAATGCTCATCGCGCAGACATCCGAATTTAAAATTTATTACAAGTAAAATGAGGCTGGTAAATTCACAATATGAAGAGACAACCAAGCATGTGGAAACATAGCGGTGTTTCCAACCGAAAAGATGGCCGCCGCATCTCCACCCAGCGTCACACGTTCTAGGCTCCTCCCGACGTTTCGACATGCGTCACACCCCTGATGACACATCTTTATGTCGAAACGTCGGGTGGAGCCTAGGACGTGTGACGCGTAGCGCTGAGTGGAGACGCGGCGGCCATCTTTTTGGTTGGAAACACTGTTATGTTTCCACATGCTTGGTTGTTTCTTAATATTGTGCGTTTACCAGCCTCATTTTACTTGTGTAAACAGCCAAACTTAGGCTTAAAGTTGTTCTAAAGACAGTTTTTTTTTTTATCTTAATGCATTAAGATAAAAAAAACTTCTGTGTTAAGCAGCCCCCCTCATACTTACCTGAGCCCCATCTCGATCCAGGGATGTTGCACAAGAGACTCAGCTGTCCTGGACTCTCCCTCCTTAATGGCTGAGACACACAGTGGGCGCCATTGGCTCCCACTGCTGTCAATCAAAGTCAGTGAGCCAATGAGGAGAAAGAGGGGAGGGGCCGAGCCGTGGCTCCGTGTCTGAATGGACACACAGAGCAGTGGTTCGGCTTGGGTGCCCCCATAGTAAGCTGCTTGCTGTGGGGGGCAGGAGAAAGGGGCCAGGAGTGCCGGCGAGGGACCTGAGAAGAGGAGAAATTGTGATGCTCTGTGCAAAACCACTGCACAAAGCAGGTAAGTATGAAATGCTTGGTATTTTTTTTTTTAAAACAAAAGAAAACAAGACTTTAGCATCACTTTAAAGATCAGGGTGAAGTTCCTCTTTAATTATTCACCCTCAATTTCCTTCGGAAGTCAAATACTGGCCTCAGAATTTGTTTAAGAGTGTATCTAACAAACACCATGAAGACCAAGGAGCTTTGAAAACAAGTCTGGAGTGAAGTTCTAAATTAGCACCAATCAGGGTTGAGTTATAAAAACATTTTAAACTTTAAACATACCTTCGAAACATAATCCATCTTAAAAGAAAATGGCACAGTTGTGGCTAAGTATAGAGGAGGTTGTACACTAAAATTTTAATAACCAGGTAATTAGAGAAGCAACAAAAAAAGTAAATGTGAGCTTTTGAAGGAGCTCAAGAGAACCACAGGATAAGAAGGAGTCCAATAGAATTTGTTCCTTCAGCCCTATTCAAAGCAACAAGTTAATGCGTTTCAGTTACCTGGCTGTACCCGCTTCATCAGGGCTTCTACCATCTACTGTATGTTGTTTTAAGCCCCGATGAAGGAGCTGCAGCCAAGAACCAAAAAATGCTGTCTTTTCATTTAGGATGCATTTGACAGAATAAGTATTTTGGCTCCAGATTCTTATGCCCCGTACACACGGTCGGACTTTGTTCGGACATTCCGACAACAAAATCCTAGGATTTTTTCCGACGGATGTTGGCTCAAACTTGTCTTGCATACACACGGTCACACAAAGTTGTCGGAAAATCCGATCATTCTGAACGCGGTGACGTAAAACACGTACGTCGGGACTATAAACGGGGCAGTGGCCAATAGCTTTCATCTCTTTATTTATTCTGAGCATGCGTGGCACTTTGTCCGTCGGATTTGTGTACACACGATCGGAATTTCCGCCAACGGATTTTGTTGTCGGAAAATTTTATATCCTGCTCTCAAACTTTGTGTGTCGGAAAATCCGATGGAAAATGTGTGATGGAGCCCACACACGGTCGGAATTTCCAACAACAAGGTCCTATCACACATTTTCCGTCGGAAAATCCGACCGTGTGTACGGGGCATAAGATGTGGCACTCCTATTTTTCCTGGAGGCAAATGCATAAAAAAATTTGGAATCCAGAGTTTTTAAAGCTGAAAACTTCTCTCTGTTTCTGCTTTGTCTCCCAATTCTCTCTCTGGACTGCGTAACACCTGCCTACTGTGTTATAGTGATGGAAAGAGATGCCTGGGTGTTCCGTATTCCTGTCCTTGGATGACTATTCTGCTCCTCAATAGATACAGTATGGAAAGTGAGTGTTGTCACCAGAGCCATGCACCCCCATCGATTCCCGCACCTCGCTGTTGGTTCCTAGGACACCAATGACTAGCCTGCACAGCGCCATTGGTTGCTAGGAAATACGCGATCAACTTAAGTGCATCTTCGGCCCTGTGTATGTTCAGGCCCCCGGGACTGCAGAGCATCATTGGCTGTTATAGCACATCATAACAACCAATGATGCTGAGTAACAGGGGCCGTCTGCATCCTAGTTGGGTTGCTAGGATGCAGGCGGCTGGGCGGCACATTGGCCATTCTGGTGGACTATAACAATCAATGGCGCTTTGCGGCAGGGGGATTGAACTTACACAGGGCTAAAGATGCACTCAGGTCAGTCTCCGGTATGGACACTCCAACCTCAATGCCAACCCCCCACTGCATGCGATGTGGCAACATCCTCATTGGCATCACAACCCTGGCTGTGATGGGCATGATCAGCAGACGAAAATAAGGGAAAAATAGCCTTAAAATAGAAGACACTGCAACGACTAAGGACTGCTAAGGAGGTTATAAAATCAAATCATTTCTTTCTGTTAATGATAAACAAAAGTGTAGCGCTAAATATATCAATGGAACACCATGTCTAAGGTGAACCAAACATATATGAAATGGTACAGAAACGTGAAATCAAAACATGTGCTGTACACAAAAATGTAAACTTTTAACATATAAACACAATGATATCCCGTGAAGGTGAGACAAGCAAAACATAATGTCTGAACAGTAACAAAAATGTGCCTAAATACCAAAAAAAGAAGTGTTTATAAACTTCATGAAACATATGTCCAATCAGATGACTGTTAAAAAATCTTCGGTGACAAGTGATGTGACAATACAAACAAGGAACTGGCTGTATAGCATGTTCAAAACAGGACGAACATTCTTCTAATGGAAAGTTGTAGATAAATACTTCTTACCAGACAAAGTGGACCCACTTGCCATACGGCAATGGGTGGGTCAATCGAGCTTTTATCGGCCAGAAGCCTGATGGTCAACGATGGTACAAACTTGGATACGATTGAAACATGTAAAAGGGTCACTCCAAATGCGAATGATCAATCAATCGACAGGAATGAATCCAGGGAGTATGACACAGCCAAGTATCCAGGATTCAGGCAATTCTTCAGACCAAATATGGATTGGACCTCGATGGAGGGTCGGTACCAAGAACCAATAGTAGATGGAATGCTTTCACATTCGGACCGGGATGTAAAAAAAATAATGCCCCAGTTGAAGTCCGTTGAGACGAAACGCGTCGGACCTGCTTCCCACATTGCTACTACTACTTTTATTTGTGATCACATTTTTATGCATTCATCTGGAATCGATGTTTGTATTTTTTAAATAAGTTTAAAAATCTCCTTTTTTTTGACCTGCACCATATGGAGCCTTTTTTCTTTTTTTACATCCCAGTCCGAATGTGAAAGCATTCCATCTAATATTGGTTCTTGGTACAGACCCTCTATCGAGGTCCAATCCATATTTGGTCTGAAGAATTAACTGAACCCTGGATACTTGGCTATGTCATACTCCCAGGATTCATTCCTGTCGATTGATTGATCGTTCGCATTCGGAGTGACCCTTTTACATGTTCCAATCGTATCCGAGTTGGTACCATCGTTGACCATCAGGCTTCGGGCCGATAAAAGCTCGATTGACCCACTGCCGTATGGCAAGTGGGTCCACCTTGTCTGGTAAGAAGTACTTATCTACAACTTTCCATTAGAAGAATTTTTGTCCCGTTTGGAACGTGCTATACAGCTAGTTCCTTGTTTGTATTGTCACATCACTTGTCACCGAAGATTTTTTATCAGTCATCTGATTGGACATATGTTTCATGAAGTTTATAAACACTTCTTTTTTTTGGTGTTTAGGCACATGTTTGTTACTGTTCGGACATAATTTTTGCTCTTCTCACCTTCACGGGATATTTGATCATGATATGTTAAAAGTTTATATTTTTGTGTACAGCACATGTCTTGATTGCACGTTTTTGTACCATTTCATATATGTTTGGTTCACCATAGACATGGCGTTCCACCGATATATTTAGCGCTACACTTTTGTTTATCATACTCACCTGAACTTCGTTTGTTTTAATGTCAGCAGCTTCACATAGAGCGGTTCAGCGCAGCAATTTCCCTCTTCTTCTTCACTTCATGTTAATGCATTCTCTGCATTAAAAAAAAATGCCCTGCTACTTGTTCCTACCTCCCCTTCCCCAAGTACTTACCTGAGCCCTCACTCAATCCAGCGCTGTGCCCATCTGCAGCATCACTGGTCGGTGTTCCTTTTTTCACAGGACACAGAGAGCCGTTGGCTCCTACTGCTGTCAGTCAAATCTTGTGAAAAGGAAGTGTGGGGGGGGCAGGGCTGAGCCGGGCTGTGTGTGTCTATGGACACCTGCAGGTGCACCACCTTAGCTAGCAGTATCCTATTGGGGGCACATGCAAGATAGGAAGAGCGGAGTTGCACTGGTGCGGGACCCCAGAAGAGGAGGTAAGAGACACGTTTTCTTTAAATGTACACAGGGATCTGTTGAAAACAGAGCTCTGAGCCTGGGAATGGGATACATTTAATGACTGAATGAGATAAGATTTGTGCACGCCAAACACATTTTTCTTGTCGAGCGAGATTCCAGCCGCAAGCGGTGCTGACAAATTGTATAACAATATTTGTTGCAAAAATGTCTTTTATGTTTCCCTACAAAGAGAATGTGTTCCCATGGGCCGGCGTGGCACAGCGTCCTCTTGTTGTGTAGACAGTGCACAATGCATAGCTCTAGGGTCCCGTCAATAATTTCTGGAGAGGAGTGGGTGAACATGGTCACAAGACGTCTTCTTTGGCTCAATGTCTGAAGATTTTATGTGCCCAATATAAAGGGGTTTTATAGTTCACATAGACAACTTGCATTCTGTTCCTGAAGTAAATATTTGTCTTATTTCCTCAGGGGGGACTGAAGGATATGCTTGTGGCTTCATTAGGTACAACTTTTTTTTTCCCTTTATCTTTTATTAGTCATCATTACTGCTCCCTTTTGTTGAGCAAATGATGTAAAAAAAAAAGGCCAGTTACCAAATTGATATTGGTTATAGAGTATGCCAGTATACCCATCAAACAGGAGTCCAATGTTGGGTTCTTTGCCCCCCTGGGTGATTTCCAGATCGAATGAGGAGCCTGTTGACAAAACAGCAAAAAATCAGACAAGACACCAACCACTTATCTAGACACTTTACCCATGTTCACCATTGCAAGGAGACATTTCACCAATGACCACCAATAAGAGGTATTCCATCACTGTCCACCAATGTAAGGGGGTATTTATTCGTTGTCCACCATTGTAAGAAGGCATTCCAACACTGACCACCAATGTAAGAGCCATTCCATCACTGTCCACCAATGTAAGAGGGTATTTATTTGTTGTCCACCAATGTCAGGGGACATTTCACCACTGACCACCAATAGGAGGCTTTCCATCACTGTCCACCAATGTAAGGGGGGATTTATTTATTCTCCACCATTGTGAGAAGACATTCCACCACTGACCACCAATGTAAGAGCCATTCCATCACTGTCCACCAATGTAAGGGGGTATTTATTCATTGTCCACCATTGTAAGAAGACATTTCACCACTGACCACCAATGTGAGATCCATTACATCACCACTGTAAAAGGAGATTTAATCATTGCCCACCAATATAGGGGGGGGTATTCATTCATTGTCCACCATTCTAAGAAGACTTTTCGCCTGACCACCGATGTAAGAGGCATTCCATCACTGTTGAACAGTGTAAGGGGATATTTAATCATTGTCCACCGAAGTAAGGGAACATTTCATCACTATTCACTATTGTAAGGAGACATGCCATTGACTGCTAATATAAGGGAACACTACACTGACCATCAATGTAAGGGGGTACTACACTGACAACCAATGTAGGGAACATTTTGGCATTGATCACCATTGTAAGGAGACATTTCACCACTGACCATCAATGTAAGAGGCTTTTCACCACTGTCCACTAATGTAAGGGGACATTACACTGACCATCAATGTAAGGGGATATTTCACCACTGACCACCATTGTAAGGGACATGTCATCACTGTCCGGTGTCCACCATCAGTGTAAGAGGCTTTTCATCACTATCCACTAAGGTAAAGGACATTTTATTACTTTCCACTAATATAAAGGGAAATTACATTGAGCACCAATGTAAGAGAACACTGTACTGGTCACTAATGTAAGGGGGCATTTCACCAATGATCACCAATGTAAGACAGCACTTCACTACTGACCAGTGACCACCAATATAAGATGGCACCACACCACTGACCACCAATGTAAGGGGGCATTTCTACACTGACCACCTATAGATATAGGCACTTTATCATTGATCACCCATGTAAAAGGCACTTCCCCACTGACCACCCATGTAAGGGGACATTTTACCACTGTCCACTATTACAAAATGGCTCTTTACCACTAACCACCAATATAAAATGGGTCTTCACCAGTGACCATCAACGTGAGGAGATATTTCTACACTTACCATCAATGTAAGTCAACACTTTACCACTGTCCACCAATGCTAAGGGGTGCTGCACTGACTTACCAATGGGCGAGGGGCATAATACCACTGACCACCAATATAAGGCAGCACAACACCACTGACCACCAATGTAAGTAAGAAAGTACTTTACCAATGGACACCAATGGGAGAGGGGGGGGCATTATACCACTTCATACTTCATCGTCCACCAATGTAAGGAGGCACTTCTACACTGACTACCAATAAAAGGGGGTACGTTTCCATTGGCATTCAATGAAAGGGTGTGTGTCTCCACTGACCACCAGTGTATAGGTGGGTGTCTTTTTTGACCACAAGTGCAGCAGAGTGTGTCTCCATTGACCACGAATGTAAGGGTGGGTCTCCGTTGACTACAAATGTATAAATGGTTGTCTCCCTTGATCACCAATGTAAGAGGACAGGTCTTCACTAACCAGCAATTTAAGGGGGTGTATCTCTATCCATTACCAATGAAAGGGGGATACAGAAAGTTCCAGAGCATTCAACTTAGAAAACAAAATGCAAACTCCTACATTTCATTCTGCATAAATAAACTTTAATCCAGCCTATCCTCACAAGAGTTCCTTTTTTAGATTCTTTAGTGAGTGAGCAGTTTCTCATAGAGCTAGTCTTGACCTTTGAGCGTAATCTTGTAGTTATCAGTCATGCTGTTCCTTTTCCTAGGCTTTGAAAACAGCCCTGTATGATCCAGGTTAACAGATGCTATTTATTGATCCAACCTGATTGTTTCACTGCGTACATTTCTACTTGTCTCGTCTTCAACGTACTCCTCCCATCATGGGCATGAATACAAACTTTATTCTAGGTCATCAATGTCTCCTATTCATTCACCTACACCATTGTCTACCTAAATAAATATAACTAACAAGGGCACTGAAATGAGTGTAGACAAATTGGCCACACACCCCAAAATTGCAAAAAAACTATACGAGAACCCCCTAACGGGGCTTTAAAGCAGCCAGAAAAGTACAATGTTCATAGTTGAAAAAATTCCAGTTTTATTAATGCAAAAAATATCCAAATAGCATATTGTAAAAAGATCACTGGGAATAGATACTGACTAATCGAGTCATGACATGATCTGAGTGTGGCATACCATTTTAATGGACAAAGCATATAATTGAACCAAACACTAGGCACAATGCATAAAATGGCGCCCAAAATTGACTTTAAAGTGAATTCTTAAAAACAATAGCAACACATATTGCCTGTGATGCCATGCATGTGTGTGGGGTAACAGAAGTTGTATACGTTAAATCCTGACGCGTTTCGATCCTTCCCGGGTCCTCTTCAGAGGATAGTTGCCCCCTAAGAAAAAGGTCAACATGTGTCAGACATAGCATCAAGACCAATAGCACCAGACTTATGCACTTGCACCATCATATTAGAGTTGTCAAAATCATATAGTTACCTATTGTGGAAATTGTGACATTTTCACATGCAGTTTAGGTATTGTAGATTGTTATGTTTTTAGGTGGTGCAATTTCTCTTTGGCTCCCCCGTCTCCCCTGCATCAAAGTAGTTCCCAGGAAAACTGGCGGTGGACCAAGTGTGTCTTACGAGGGATCACATCTAATGACCCCCGTGCAGGACGGGGAAGTTAGGGGAAGGAGGGGCAGCGAACAACCCGAAGGGTACCTAAAAGGGGAATATAGGTTATTACCAAAAAATGAAAATAAAAAAAATAAAATTAAAATAAAAGGGATTTAAAGTGTTAAATGCTGAAAAGCAAAAATTCACTAAATTGCTCTACATGGGTTGAGAGGTATCCCAGCTTTCAAAATTAATAAAGATGTTGAATGGTAATTCCAAGGGTGTGCAGAGGGCATAGCTAGATGAAAAGGGAAAAGGGAAGAAAAAACGTAGAAAGAAATGGGGAATCAGACAGTACAAAAAAAAAAAAAATAGATGAGAAAGGCAGTGAAAAAGAAGTGAGAAAAAAGAGAGATGACCCAAACCGTGTAAATGTAAAAGTAGAATTAGGTGGAGACTAGCAGATGCCCGACTGCCAATAAATTCCCATGTACCATAGTGGGTGTATGCCAAAAACGATAGGTAAAAGCACCAACAGAACCTCCAGAGTATGGATAAGGAGGAATGGAGAGGAGGGGGGGAGGGGTGGGGGGAGAGGGACCGCAGTGGAGTGGTGGAGAGTGAATGAAATGAATGATGTGGGAAAAGAAAAGGAATGGGGGAAAAGGAAAAGAAAAAAGGGGGTGAGAAGATGATGTGCAAACAGAGTGGGGGGCAGAAGGAGCTAGAGAATGGAGGGAAACGGGGGGGAGGGGGGGGAAGGCGAAATGGAGGAAAGTGCGGGTGGGGTGGAAGGAAAGAGGTGAAGCATGGGTAAAAGGGGAGAGGAGGGAAGGAAAAAAAAAAAAAAAAAGGGGGGGGGGGGAGAGGAAAAGGGGAAGGGAAGGGGTGTGGGGAGAGGGGGAAGGGGGGAAAAGGGGAGACACATAAGTGGAAACAGGGGTGAGTGGGCTTGGTGAAACAAAGGTGCAAAAAATGTGCAAAAACATGTGCAGGAAGACAGTGAACTGAAAAGACCAAACAATGGGAGTGACGTGCAGTGTGGTGGAGTACACTGGAGGTGTGGGAACTATTTACCTAGTTAGGCTGAACTGAATGGAAAATTCTGGATGCTGAAAAAATTAAATTAATTGGAAATATAAATAAAATATGAATCAATCTGACAAAGTCAACAATGATTCAAAAGGAACCAAGTCATTGGAAAAATATCACATTCATTATTGTTAGTGCTTACCAGTATTTGCTGTCAGTTTGTGTGACCTGTCTTCAATTTGAAAAACGTCCAATGAATATCACCTAGTGGTTCCCATATTTTATAGGGAGTGCCGATTGGCTAACTCCCTTCAGGTGTTGATATGTCCAACATCCCTCCCCTTCCCCGTCCATTAAGGGAAGGAGCAACACAGCGGTGCTCCTCAGTGTGATCCCCCCGGCGTTCCGGAGAGGACCCGGGAAGGGTCGAAACGCGTCAGGATTTAACGTATACAACT
Organism: Lithobates septentrionalis; assembly: GCA_037952835.1. Taxonomy (NCBI): domain Eukaryota; kingdom Metazoa; phylum Chordata; class Amphibia; order Anura; family Ranidae; genus Lithobates; species Lithobates septentrionalis. Next base: position 2,008,749 of record JBBDGP010000386.1, read on the forward strand.
TCTGTTACCCCACACACATGCATGGCATCACAGGCAATATGTGTTGCTATTGTTTTTAAGAATTCACTTTAAAGTCAATTTTGGTCGCCATTTTATGCATTGTGCCTAGTGTGTGGTTCAATTATATGCTTTGTCCATTAAAATGGTATGCCACACTCAGATCATGTCATGACTCGATTAGTCAGTATCTATTCCCAGTGATCTTTTTACAATATGCTATTTGGATATTTTTTGCATTAATAAAACTGGAATTTTTTCAACTATGAACATTGTACTTTTCTGGCTGCTTTAAAGCCCCGTTAGGGGGTTCTCGTATAGTTTTTTTGTCTACCTAAATAAATATTGACATAGATGTCAGGCACAGTGGTCAAGAGGAGTACCGTTTTTCCATTGTACTGTTGAAAGAAAGCATTCCTCTTTTTGAAGTTTATGAACTTATGGACACACAGAGAGGTCCGCTGTGGACAAAGCCGGTTTTAATGGCAGTGAAATGCACTCTAAATACATGCGCTCCATTGGGAGAAAGCACATGCTTGAGCGCATTTGTTTGAGCAGATCCACGCTTGAAAGGTGAATTGCCAATTCATCATGATGATGAGAGGAACGCCAATGGAACATTTTTTTCTACTAAAGACCTTGCTGACATGCTGAAGATTTCTTGGTAATTTGGACTTTGAATGGCATCAACTGTTCTCTCTCTACAAATGCTCACTAGTGAAATGACGTCAAAGTACCCACCACTATTTGCATATATATCCCCCACCTAGGCCACTTATAGGGTGGTAGAGCTGGGCCTTCTTGTAATGGGCCCTCACCCTTTTAGTCCAGTAGGGGCCCCAGAAAGAGGGGAATTTTTATTGTCCATTAGGTGCAGGGCCATGGCTCCCAGCATTTATAGTAGAGATTCTTGCCCCCCCCCCCTTAGTTAAGCAGAGGGGCCTGGGTCAGAGAAGGGACTTTTTTTTGGCTTTTCGGAGCAGGTGACGTAATATCAAGTGATTCAGCTCGCGGCAGTCATTCCTGACCCCTGCACTCTGTATGTTACAAACTCCTGACCCCTGCACTCTGTACATTACATACCACTGACATCTGCACTCTGTGTGTTACATACTCCTGACCCTTCACTCTGTACATTACATACCACTGACATCTGCACTCTGTGTTAAATACTCCTGACCCTGCACTCTGTACATTACATACCACTGACATCTGCACTCTGTGTGTTACATACTCCTGACCCTGCACTCTGTACATTACATACCACTGACATCTGCACTCTGTGTGTTACATACTCCTGACCCTGCACTCCGTATCTAGGCTACATTTTATAAGCCCTTCCCAGTGCTAGCACAATTTTGCAACAGCCACAATTCAACACAGTGTGCTCAGTGTGCTGCCTCATTAATTGTCCTCTGGATGTTCAAGGAGGGGTCTTGTCAGGTAGGCTGTACAGGGTCTCATGATTTCTAATGGGGGCCCTGTCCTCCACATCAAAATTGATATCAAATATTTTGTGACAGTGAAACCAAAATTCAGTAGGCAGCGAATCAATGGGACCACACACCCTAATGACATCATATACTGTATATATAATGTGAATTGTCCATCAATAAAAATACATAGTGAAAATAAAAAAAACTGATGCTTTAATTTTGTGTCTTCAATATGGCAAAGCACCAAAGTGATTCATTCAACATGCCATCTCTCTTCCAACTCATCACCTTTACTATGCTAAAGTGCTCAAATCCAGAGCACTCACCACATTTCAATGCCCACTTATTGCTAAGTAGTTCTCACTGCCGAAAAATCCACCTTAGCTCCAGAAAGTGGACAAATTCCTTATTCTGTCAATAGTGTACCAATTGTGTCTCTGTAGACACGTTCCATATTATGTCATAATGGTACCAATTGTTTTTCTCTGGACACGTCCTTATTATATCATTATGGTGTCAGCTGTGTTTCTGTGGAAATGTTCTTTATCACGTCATTATGGTATTGATTGAGTTCTGTGGACACCAGTCCTCAGGAAGGATGTACTGGAAATGGAGCGAGTACAAAGAAGGGCAACAAAGCTAATAAAGGGTCTGGAGGATATTAGTTGTGAGGAAAGGCTGCGAGCACTGAACTTATTCTCTCTGGAGAAGAGACGCTTGAGAGGGGATATGATTTCAATATACAAATACCATACTGGTGACCCCACAATAGGGATAAAACTTTTTCGCGGAAGGGAGTTTAACAAGACACGTGGCCACTCAATAAAATTAGAAGAAAAGAGGTTTAACCTTAAACTATGTAGAGGGTTCTTTACTGTAAGAGTGGCAAGGATGTGGAATTCTCTTCCACAGGCGGTGGTCTCAGCGGGGGGAACATCGATAGTTTCAAAGAACTATTAGATAAGCACCTGAACGACCACAACATACAGGGATATACAATGTAATACTGACATATAATCACACACATGGGTTGGACTTGATGGACTTGTGTCTATTTTCAAACTCACCTACTATGTAACTATGTAACTATGTACTTATGTAACATTCTTATTTTTTCACTATGGTACCAACTGTGTCTCTGCGGACATGTTTCTGGTGGTGTCACTGTCTCTGCGGGCACAAATCTGTTGTTTCATCACTGTACTGGTTGTGTCTCTCCAGATATGTTTGTGTATATTTGTACCATTATTAGTATAATGATATTTTATGTAATACATGTTTAAAATCTCGGAACAGTGCATGTCTTCTGTGTGTGTGTTGGCGGGTGAGATAGAAGTATAAATGATGCCCTCCATCTGATGTCAATGTTTCTGAATATCTCCACTGATTCTCACCCTATCAGGGTGATGTGTGCCCACTTACTGTCCTGGTGCCACCTTGCATGTCAACTGGGACTAGATTCCTGCATAGCCAACATAGGCTGTGGTCAAGCCTGCCAGGGCTGTCAGCCCACAGTCACCCACAGATCATGTTGATGACTGTTGGTAACAGATTCCTATATATAATATAATTCATACTATTTCCCTGCCTGCTAGTACAGTCTGTTGGGGTCCACAATCCGGGCATTTTTGTTGGAATACTGTATTGTGAACTTACACTTACCCAATCTGAGTCTCTAATGCCGCGTACACACGAGCGGAATGTCCGACAGAAAAAGTCCCACGGGAGCTTTTCATTGTATATTCCGATCGTGTGTATGCCCCATCGGCCTTTTTACGTCAAAAATTCTGACAGACCTAGAAAGAGAACATGTTCTAAATATTTCTGACGGACCCAATTCCTATCGGGAAAACCGCTCGTCTGTATGCTGTTCCGATGGACCAAAAACGTCGCATGCTCTGAAGCAAGTACGAGACGGAAGCTATTGGCTACTGGCTATTGAACTTCTGTTTTCTAGTCCCGTCGTACGTGTTGTACGTCACCGCGTTCTGGACGGTCGGAATTTGGTGTGACTGTGTGTAGGGAAGACAGCTTGATCGGAATTCCGACGGAACTCCGTCGGAAAAATCTTCAGAGTTTATTCCAACGGGAAAAACGGTCATGTGTACAGGGCATTAGAACTGAGTCCTAGAAGAGTAAAGAGTCCTTCTCTCTCTACTCTTGTAACAGTTCAGTTCCCAGAGTGGGCAGGGCTCCCAACTGTTCCTGATTTCGAGGGACTGTCCCTGATTTGTAACAATGTCCCTCTGTCCTTCTTTCCTCCTCATTTGTCCCTCATTTTGGTCTGATCCATACTGCTGTATATAAAATGCAATATTTATCTTTCAAAAAGTGTTTTACAGTGCCAAACCTTTCATCCAATTTCTAAATTGCTGCATTTGTTAATTTGCAAAGCCAGTATAAAGGAATAGTAGTGGTTAAAAAAAGAACTTGCGGGTTTAACTAATCTTTTTTTTAGGTATAATTCTCCTTTACCGCTTGCCGACCAGAGCACGACGATGTACGTCGGCACAATGGCATGGCTGCGCAAATGGGCGTACCTGTACGTCCCCTTTAAATTGCGGGCTAGTGGGTGCGCGCCCACCCCACGTGAGCATACCCGCGTGTACTGCGGACTCGATGTCCGCTGGTGGCCCGCGATCGTGAGACGGAGAGGCAGAATGGGGAGATGCCCATGTAAACAAGGCATTTCCCTGTTCTGCCTAGCAACATGACAGAAATCTACTGCTCCCTGTCATCGGGAGCTGTGATCTCTGTCATGTTCTATTGAGCCCATCCCCCGTACAGTTAGAACACAGTGAGGGAACACAGTTAGCCCCTTGATCGCCCCCTAGTGTTTAACCCCTTCCTTGCCAGTGTCATTTACACAGTAATCAGTGCATTTTTATAGCACTGATCGCTGTATAAATGACAATGGTCCCAAAATAGTGTCAAAAGTGTCCGATGTGTCCGCCGCAATGTCGCAGTCACGATAAAAATCGCAGATCGCTGCCATTACTACTAAAAAAAAAAAATAATAATAATAAAAATCTATCACCTATTTTGTAGACGCTATAACTTTTGCGCAAACCAAACAATATACGCTTATTGCGATTTTTTTTTTTTTTTTTTTACCAAAAATATGTAGAAGAATACATATCGGCCTAAACTGAGGAAGAAATGTTTTTTATATATATTTTTTGGGGGATATTTATTATAGCAAAAAGTAAAAAATATTGCTTTTTTTCAAAATTGTCGCTCTTTTTTTGTTTATAGCGCAAAAAATAAAAACCGCAGAGGTGATCAAATACCATCAAAGGAAAGCTCTATTTGTGGAGAAAAAAGGATGTCAATATTGTTTGGGTGCAACGTCGCACGACCGCTCAATCGTAAGTTAAAGCGACGCAGTGCCATATCCCAAAAAGTGCTCTGGTCAGGAAGGGGGTAAATCCTTCCGGGGCTGAAGTGGTTAAGAGGGTGTGGCAAGAGGTGTGTCTTATGCCTACATACTTTTGCTAATAGGTGTCCCTCGTTCCCATCTCAAAAAGTTGGGAGGTATGGAGTGGGGGTGGGGTGCAAGCACATAAAACACTGTACCAATACTACTGTGTAAGCTCTGAGCTGCTCTAGTCAGAGCTTACACAGGGCTAAGGACTTTCCCTGCTCTCATGTGATGGGCTAATCACCTAGAACCAAACTCATGGGAGAAAGGAGAATGAGCAGTGCAGGATTACCAAATAGTCAGAGTCCGCATTGGCCTATGGGCTCCACATCATTTAAGGGCCCTGCAACAACGGATCAAAATAATATTGATTTGATCTTGAAAGAAAATTACAATGAAGCGTCCCCAAATTTTTTACAAAAGATAGGAAGAAACTTTTCATAAAATACTCTATAGAGAAAATCCTTTATCGATGTAAAAAAAAAAGTTTTGCCCATAGGTCTACTTTAAGCACTTGCTGACCACTCCCGGCAATTATACTGTGGCAAGGTGGCTCGGCTGCGCGAAACGACATACTGGTACGTCGTTTCGTGCACTAGCTTCTGTGGGCGCGAGCGTGCTGCTTGGCCAGCGGGGGAGCCAATTGGCGGGTCCTGGAGACTCGATGTCCGCCGGTCACCCGCGATCTTTCCCTGCAGAGACAGAACAGGGATCTGCCGAAGTAAGCAAGGCAGATCTCTGTTCTGACAGGAGATTACATTGATATCTTGTCTTTCTGCTATGCAGGAAGACAGATCTCTATGTTATCCCAGGCAGCCCATCCCCCATACAGTTAGTAAACACACCCAGGGAACACATTTAACCTCTTTGATCGCGCCTGATGCTAACCCCTTCCCTGCCAGTGTCGTTAGTACAATGTCAGTGCATATTTTTAGCTCAGATTACTGTAATAATGTCTCTGGTTCCCAAAAAAGTGTCAAAAATGTCAGATGTCCGATATATCCGCCGCAATGTCGCAGTCCCGGTAAAAATCGCTGATTGCCGCCATTACTAGTAAAAAAATGTATAAGTAATAAAAATGCCATAAATCTATCCCCTATTTTGTAAACGCTATAACTTTTGCGCAAACCAATCAACATACGCTTATTGGGGGTTTGCACTGATGGGCACTGATAAGGCACCACTGATAGGCACCAATAGGTGGCAGTGATGAGGCGGCACTGATGGGCACTGAGAGGTGGCACTGATGGTTGGCACTCATGAGCAGCACTGAAGGGCATTGATAGGTGGCACTAAAGGGCACTGATAGGTGGCACTGATGAGCGGCACTGATAGGTTGCACTGATGGGCATTGATGGGTGGCACTGATGGGCACTGGTAGGTGACACTGATAGGCAGCACTGATTGGTGGCACTGATGATGAGGCACCGATGGGCATTGATTAGCAGCACTGGTGGGTATTGATAAGTGGCACTGTGGGCAGTGGTAGGTGGCACTGGTGGGCACAGATGAGGCAACCGCGGCTCTATGTGTGAGGGACCGATGTCACTCTGACAGAAGCTGGTGATCGGTAAAAAAAGATACAGATAACCGATCTTCTGTTTACATCACGTGATCAGCTGTCATTGGCTGACAGCTGATCATGTGGTAAGGGGCCAGCCTGTGAAGAGCCGAGTCTCATAGACTCGCCAATCACAGGGCGCTGCGTGTGCCTTTTTCGGCTATAGCGCAGGCGGGAAGAAGTTAAAGCTCATCTTCTTTCAGCTGTCAGTTTGTGAAAAATGTGGTGCAACTTACGTACTGTATGTGTAATGTACAGTAGTGATGGCCATCTCCATCTAGCGGCCGACGCATATACTACTGGGTTCATTGCCATCCCACTAGAACACACGCACAAAAAACCTCCAGGGGGGCCCCAAGGTTTTCGACTGCCTAGGGGCCTCCACAGTTTAATCTAGCCACTTCAGCCCCGGACCATTTGGCTGGCCAAAGACCAGAGCACTTTTTGCGATTCGGCACTGCGTCGCTTTAACTGACAATTGCGCGGTCGTGCGATGTGGCTCCAAAACAAATTTAACGTCCTTTTTCTCCTACAAATAGAGCTTTCTTTTGGTGGTATTTGATCACCTCTGCACTTTTTATTTTTTGCGCTATAAACAAAAATAGAGCAACAATTTTGAAAAAAATGCATTATTTTTTACTTTTTGCTATAATAAATATCCCCAAAAAATATATAAAAAAACATTTTTTTTCCCTCAGTTTAGGCCTACATATTTTTGGCAAAAAAAAATTGCAATAAGTGTTTATTGATTGGTTAGGAAGGGGTTAAGTGTGTCCTAGGGAGTGATTCTAACTGTTAGGGGGCGTGGCTACGAGTGACATCCCGATCCCGATCACAGGGAGCGGTGATCAGCGACAGTGTCACTAGGCAGAACGGGGAGATGCTTGTTTACATCAGCATTTCCCCGTTCTTCCTCTCCGTGAGGCGATCGCGGGTATCCCCGCAGACATTGAGTCAGTGGGACCCGCGATCACACTCACGGAGCTCGCGGCAGGGTCAGACACAATTCTCTTCTTCTTTAATGGGATAATAATGAAGCTGCTTTGCTGGTGATACTGATGGAGTTATTGCAAACACATTTTCAAAGGCTTTTTTTTTCTAGTGATATCAAGAATAATATTATTATGCTAGTTAGCTATTTTTTATTTTTTGGGGCAAGTTACCACAACACCATTATCCCGTAGTTTTTAAGATCAAAGATACAACTATGTTGGTGTCCCTTGTCCATTTTACATTGTATTTTATAAAATGTAACTGCTACTCCCAAACTGTCATTTGAAGTAAAACACATAGCCAAGTATTATTCTCCACATTTTTTTTTATTGTGCATTAAAAAAAGAAAACAAATAAACTTAGACATGTTATCTGCCAATAGAACTTAACCAAAAAGTACATTCTATCCATCCAAAAATATAGAAAATATTCCAAATCAAATCATTATTCAACCAAAAAATAATGTCAAAGCAATAACTCCAAGGCCAATAATAAATAACACGTTATCTCCTCCGATTCCACAACATGGCTGGTTGATGAACGGCTGTTCAGAAACGAACTGAAAAGTGCGAAATGAAAAGTGAGAAATGAAAAGTGAGAAATGAAAAGTGAGAAATGAAAAGCGCGAATCAACACTCGCCAAACTTCTACTAACACGAAATTAAAAGGTGGCGCTAAAGAGCTAAAAACAAAACGATAGGTAATATTTCACACAATTAACATATTATCATAAATAAAATAAAGCTTAACGTGCAAATATAGCAATATAGTCCAAAGGTCAATATGTATTGCCAATCACTGTGTCCATAAAAAGAGAACTTGAGTGACCATCTCTTCCTTAAATTCAATGGGCTCCACCACATGCAAATAAATGATGTACTCACCATACTAAATTGTGCTAAGTCCTGAGTGTTCAGTGTGTTCCCAGTGTGTCACTACGTTCGTGATTGTTGGCCAACAATTGAGTGGCCGTGTGTAGGCAAGACAAGTTTGGGCCAACGCCCTTTGGACAAAATTTCCACAGTTTTGTTGGCCAACAATCCGATCGTGTGTCCGAGGCTTAAAGTGGAGTTCCACCCACTTTTACAACTCTTCAGCATCCCTCACTAAACTGTGCACTGTAAACGAATTGGATTTTTTTTTTTTTTTCTCAGCACCTACTGTATATCTGCTGTATTCATTTTTCACTTCCTCCTCCCTGGCTGTGGCCCATCGCATCATTTCCTGTTTGCAATGCCTTCTGGGAAGGGGCGACAACATCCTCTGACACTGCCGTTGCTATGGAAACCTGACCTGAAACCTATTACACTGCTTGTGCTGCACTGAGCATGTGCGAGATCTGCAAGGATGCGATCCAGGAAGAAATACAGTCTGGCTTCAGATGCCCACACTTAAGATGGCCACGGCCTGCTGTAAGTTTATAAAATAACAAACTACTGCTATAAACTAACAAAACAGACCTTAGTTTACAGACTAACTTTAGTAGAATACATTAAGCTTGTGTATTATAGGGGTATTTTTATTTAAAAAGTATAATTTCGGCCGGAACACCACTTTAAGTGATCTTTCCTACTGATCATTTTAAGCACTGTCATTTTCACCATTTTGCGGGCACATGCAGTTTTTTCAGGCTTGACTTATTTGGTATCAATTTACTCGACAAAACGTCATCTGTTATTTTATACCAGAACATCGGGGATTAAATTGTGTTTACGTGCATTCAATTTCATTTTAGTGTATTTACTCATGAAAATATAGATTTGATCAACAGTTCCTCAACTTTAAAAAAAAAAAAGTAACTGTCATCTTGTTATTCTGATGAATAGGCAGGGGAAGCAGAATATTTTTCTGATTTCTATCGGTTCAGTTTTTATGTTATGGTCAAAGAAAAGGCGTAGTCGGTGAGAATATTTTTTTCTTTCTTCTTGTTGATCAATGGAAAAATACAGGACGGCGTTGTGGTTTTTACAAGGTTCCAGTCTCCTCTATCGTCTCGTCACACAAGTATTATAAAATTGCTGTTAAACTGCAGGTAGTGTCTGTTTACAACAGAGCAGATGACAGCAGGAGCTCACAAATACAATCGCGTGCCAGGAACGAGCCTGTTAACCCTTCAGAGCGAGAGACCTGGGCGCTGAACTAGGAGAGCTACTGGATCAGTTGGGCAAGAGCTACTTATACAAGTGAGGGAAAAAAGTATTTGATCCCCCTGCTGATTTTGTACGTTTGCCCACTAACAGAAAAAAAGATCAGTCTATAATTTTAATGGTCGGTTTATTTTAACAGTGAGAGACAGAATAACAACAAAAATATCTAGAAAAATGCATTTCAAAAAAGTTATAAATTGATTTGCATTTTAATGAGTGAAATAAGTATTTGATCTCCTAGCAATTAGCAAGATTCCTGGCTCCCAGGTGTCTTCTATACAGGTAACGAGCTGAGATTATTAGCACTCTCTTAAAGGGAGTGCTCCTAATCTCAGCTTGTTACCTGCATAAAAGACACCTGTCCACCGAAGCAATCAATCAATCAAGTTCCAATATCTCCACCATGGCCAAGACGAAAGAGCTGTCCAAGGATGTCGGGGACAAGATTGTAGACCTACACAAGGCTGGAATGGGCTACAAGACCATCACCAAGCAGCTTTGTGAGATGATGACAACAGTTGGTGCGATTAATTATTCGCAAATGGAAAAAACACAAAATAACTGTCAATCTCCCTTGGTCTGGGGCTCCATGCAAGGTCAAGGCAACAAAGGAGTGGCTCAAGTAGAAGCACATTAAGGTCCTGGAGTGGCCAGTCTCCAGACCTTAATCCCATCAAAAATATGTGGAGGGAGCTGAAGGTTCGAGTTACCAAAGGTCAGCCTCAAAACCTTAATGACTTGGAGAAGATCTGCAAAGAGGAGTGGGACAAAATCCCTCTTGAGATGTGTGCAAACCTGGTGGCCAACTACAAGAAACATCTGACCTCTGTGATTGCCAACCAGGGTTTTGCCACCAAGTATTAAGTCATGTTTTTCGAAGGGGTCAAATACTTAATACACTCAATAAAATGCAAATCAATTTATAACTTTTTTTTAAATAAGTTTTTCTGGATATTTTTGTTGTTAGTCTCTCACTGTTATAATAAACCTACCATTAAAATTATAGACTGATAATTTCTTTGTCAGTGGGCAAACGTACAAAATCAGCTGAGGATTAAATACTTTTTTCCCCTCACTGTATTTATAATTCAATTACTCGGCTAAAATCAATAGTGAATGGGGTGCATTGTGGTAACGGGTGTTTTTTCGTGCTTTAGGCCTTATGCACATTGGGGGTTTAGGTGTGGGTGGATGGTACGGTGCACTGTCAAGCCCCATTGCAAGCAGCTGGAAAAAATCTAATGCCATGTACACACGGGCGGACTTTTCGACCGGACTGGTCCGACGGGACGAATCTGTCAGACAATCCGACCGTGTGTGGGCTTCATCGGACCTGCAGCGGACTTTTTCGGTCGTAAATCTGACGGACTTTAGATCTGGAACATGTTTAAAATCTTTCCAACGGACTCAAGTCCGGTCGAAAAGTCCGCTCGTCTGTATGCTAGTCCGACGGACGAAAACCAACGCTAGGGCAGCTATTGGCTACTGGCTATCAACTTCCTTATTTTAATTCGGTCGTACGTCATCATTTACGAATCCGTCGGACTTTGGTGTGATCATGTGTAGGCAAGTCCGTTCGTTCAAAAGTCCGCTGGAAGTCTGTCGGAAAGACCGTCGGACCTTTGATGCTGAAAAGTCCGTCCGTGTGTACACGGCATAAGATATTAATGCAAACTCAACAAAGATAGGCACTAGCCTTGTAAAATTGAAATGTCAATCTTGATAGGTAATAATTCACACAATTAACATATTATCATAAATAAAATAAAGCCAAAAATGCAAATATAGCAATAGCATAGCAATAGTCCAAAGGTCAATATGTATTGCCAATCACCGTGTCCATAAAAAGAGAACTTGAGTGACCATCTCTTCCTTAAACTCAATGGGCTCCACCACATGCAAATACATTATGCACTCACCATACTAAATTGTGCAATGTGCTGGGTGTTCAGTGTGCTCCTGCGCCTTTAAGGAGGGTTGGGCTTCCACCAGTCATCTGCCCTTCATCTATCCATTAGAATACATGTGCTCCCACTGTGGAAACTCTTCAAAGTTAGAGGTAGGGTCTGCAGGTTGCAGGGTGCCTTGCCAGGGCCTGCAGCTTACGCATGTATTTGCAAATGCGTGCAACTAAACCCCTGTTTTTAACGCATACCGGTGATCGGTGAATGATTCCATTGGGGTCTAGGGCTGCTACCTTTCTGATAACGACAATGGAGCTGTTACCGCAGGGAACACTTAGGTGATTGGAGAGAAGCGCCCGGTGTCCAGAAAAAGTCTAACTTACAGATTTTTATAATCAATTCTTGAAGATAAGAGTATACATGTAGAGCTAATGCGTTTGGTTAATTGCCTCCTCCTTCTACGGGGCTGTTTTTCTTGAAGAATGGTTAGGCTTTGAGAGGGTTAAACTTGCTCAATCAGTGGCTCTGCGGCATGGCGGAGTGTTACGGAGCATGATAGGCCAACAGCTGCTTAATTTTAGTTCAGTATGCGCCCAGGGATGAATGCTCAGAATGCAAGCAGTCTGTGTTCCAGGTGTACTTTTGCATGCTGCACTAAACATTAATACTGCTTGGTGCTCTCCCCAGCCTTGTCCAGCCACACCAGCTGTAATAGAGTTTGACAGGCTGCCAGGAGCAAGGATGGATGGTCCACTTGCACCATCCACCTGAACCTAAACACTGAAGCCTCATGAATTGGATCTAAATGCTTTCATGTTCATGAGGCCTTACAGGATATGTAAAGGTTCCTTTAAGGCCTCCCATGTCATTGGGTTTGATTGAAAGCAGCAGGAGCCAATGGCTGCGCTGCTATCAATCTATCCAATCAGGACCCAAGACACCGGCTGCAGCTGGTGTGCTCGTTCGCGTAGCTGGAAAATCTGGGTTTAGGTAAGTATAATGCCCTGTACACGCGACCGGTTTTCCCGTCGGAATAAACTCTGAAGGTTTTTCCTACGGAGTTCCGACGGTATTCCGACGGAATTCTGCTCAAGCTGTCTTGCATACACACGTTCACACCAAATTCCAACCGTCCAGAATGCGGTGACGTACAACACGTACGACGGGACTAGAAAACTGAAGTTCAATAGCCAGTAGCCAAGAGCTTCCGTCTCGTACTTGCTTCAGAGCATGCGTCGTTTTTGGTACGTCGGAACAGCATACAGACGAGAGGTTTTCCCGATAGGAATTAGTTCCGTCGGAAAAATTTAGAACATGTTCTCTATCTAAGTCCATCTGAATTTTCGACGGAAAAAGTCAGACGGGGCATACACACGGTCGGAATATACAATGAAAAGCTCCCATCGGACTTTTTCTGACAGACATTCCGCTCGTGTGTACGCGGCACAAGAGGGGCTCTGGGAGGCTGCTGAGTCACAGGAGGTTTTTCACCTTAATGCATAGAATTTTATTTAAGGAGAATTTTATTTAAGGAGATTGTGTTGAAGCATGTATTAAAGTGGTTGTAAACCATGCGCAGGAGAGCGGTCACGCGGCTCCGGCGAATCACAGATCCGGAGTCCGCGGCCCGGAAGGAAGAGGGGCCAGAAGATGGACGCAGCCTACACAGGGGACATCGCTAGATTCTTTTGTAGGTAAGTGGCACATAATGGGCTAGTATGCGTTGCATACTAGCCCATTATGCTTTTCATTTGCAGGCTTTGCAGCGAGCAAAAGAGGAAATAAAACCCATCAGGGTTTACTTCCTCTTTAATTCAAGTATTAAAATGCAGATGGCACATTAAACCATTGGAACACATATACAGTATCTCACAAAAGTGAGTACACCCCTCACATTTTTGTAAATATTTTATTCTATCTTTTCATGTGACAACACTGAAGAAATGACACTTTGCTACAATGTAAAGTAGTGAGTGTACAGCTTGTATAACAGTGAAAATTTGCTGTCCCCTCAAAATAACTCAACACACAGCCATTAATGTCTAAACCGCTGACAACAAAAGTGAGTACACCCCTAAGTGTAAATGTCTAAATTGGGCCCAAAGTGTCAATATTTTGTGTGGCCGCCATTATTTTCCAGCACTGCCTTAACCCTCTTAGGCATGGAGTTCACCAGAGCTTCACAGGTTGTCACTGGAGTCCTCTTCCACTCCTCCATGACGACATCACAGAGCTGGTGGATGTTAGAGACCTTGCGCTCCTCCACCTTCCATTTGAGGATGCCCCACAAATGCTCAATATGGTTTAGGTCTGGAGACATGCTTGGCCAGTCCTTTACCCTCAGCTGCTTTAGCAAGGCAGTGGTCGTCTTGGAGGTGTGTTTGGGGTCGTTATCATGTTGGAATACTGCCCTGCGGCCTAGTCTCTGAAGGGAGGGGATCATGCTCTGCTTCAGTATGTCACAGTACATGTTGGCATTCATGGTTCCCTCAATGATCTGTAGCTCCCCAGTGCCGGCAGCACTCATGCAGCCCCAGACCATGACACTCCCACCACCATGCTTGACTGTTGGGAAAACACACTTGTCTTTGTACTCCTCACCTGGTTGCCGCCACACACACATGACACCATCTGAACCAAATAAGTTTATCTTGGTCTCATCAGACCACAGGACATGGTTCCAGTAATCCATGTCCTTAGTCTGCTTGTCTTTAGTAAACTGTTTGTGGGCTTTCTTGTACATCATCTTTAGAAGAGGCTTCCTTCTGGGACGACAGCCATGCAGACCAATTTGATGCAGTGTGCGGCGTATGGTCTGAGCACTGACAGCCTGACCCCCCACCCCTTCAACCTCTGCAGCAATGCTGGCAGCACTCATACATCTATTTCCCAAAGACAACCTCTGGATATGACGCTGAGCACGTGCACTCAAGGTTTGATTTAGGTCAGTGCCAGGTTTAGTGTTTGGTCAAGGTCAGGATTAAAGGTCAAGGTTAGAGTCATAGGTCAGGGTCAGTATTTTTTGGGGGCAGGATTTTTTTTAATTAGTATCAGTGGGCCCGAGTGTGTATATCTTCAGTGTTTATCATTATGGTCTCTTATAATCTGCGTGAAGAAACTGAATACTGAATACATGTCATGTCACCTGGCGTGCAACCAACGTACATTATTTGTTGTCTATGTGCCAATTGAATTTTTGCACCTTTGCTGAAATTTCAATAAAGATTATTGGAAAGAAAAAAAAAAATCAGGAGATACTATTTACCCCCAAATGAAAGCCCAGTTTATCCTGGAAAAAAAAAAGCGGTATAATCCATATGGCTGCACAAAGTAGTTGTGATGATATGTACAGTTTTACTAACACATGTCAAAATTGCAAAATTGTGCTTAAGCATTAACATTTGTTTTACCCTTAGGCGGGAAGGGGTTAATAGCGTGCAAAAGATATTGATATCAATTGTATACAAGATTTTTTTAATATTACTCACATAGTAATCGCAGAGCAAAGGTTGTTGCGCGGCACTTTCAGTGGATGTGGGAAGCACATTACAGTGTGGGCAGCAACAGCAAAACAAGGGAAGTCTGACTATATTAACACGTGGAAATAGATGAAATATTAACCACTTAAGGACCGAGCCTCTTTCTGAGATTTGTTGTTTACAAGTTAAAAACAGGTTTTTTTTGCTAGAAAATTACTTAGAACCCCCAAACAATATACTTTTTTTTTCCTAACACCCTAGAGAATAAAATTGCGGTCATTGTATTACTTTCTGTCACATCATATTTGCGCACCGGTCTTACAAGCACACTTTTTTTGGAAAAAGTACACATTTTTTAATTAAAAAATAAGACAACAGTAAAGTTAGCCCATTTTTTTTTTTATATTATAAAAGATAATGTTACGCCGAGTAAATTGATACCCAACATGTCATGCTTCAAAATTGCGCCCGCTCGTGGAATGGCCACAAACATTTACCCTTAAAAATCTCCATAGGCGACGTTTAAAAAATTCTACAGGTTGCATGTTTGGAGTTGCAGAGGAGGTCCAGGGCTAGAATTATTGCTCTCGCTCTAACGCTCGCGGTAATACCTCACATGTGTGGTTTGAACACTGTTTTCATACGCGGGCGCTACTCACGTATGCGTTCACTTCTGCGCGCGAGCTCGGCAGAACAGGGCGTGTTTAAAAAATGTTTTTTTCTTATTTCTTTTACCTTTTTATTTTTACACTGTTTTTTTTTTTTTTTTTTAATTGTGTCACTTTTATTCCTATTACAAGGAATGTAAACATCCCTTGTAATAGAAAAAAAGCATGACAGGTCCTCTTAAATATGAGATCTGGGGTCAAAAAGACCTCAGATCTCATATTTACACTAAAATGCAATAAAAAAAAAAATGGCCCTTTAAGTTCTATGGGCAGAAGTGACGTTTTGACGTCGCTTCCGCCCTGCAATGGTATGGAGACGGGTAGGGGCCATCTTCCCCTCACTCGTCTCCATGCCACTGACGTGAGAGGATCCGATCGCCTCCGCCGCTGCCGACAGCTCCAGTAAGTGGAGCGCGATGGGAGGGTGGGGGGGCCTCTCCCGCCGCTGATAAAAGTGATCTTGCGGTGATTCCACAGCAGAGACCACTCTTATCGGAAACCGGACCGCCGGCCGAAAAAGAGGATACCGGGGTTATGGCAGCTAGCTGCTGGCATAACAAAAATATTCCTCTTCAAAGTTAGGTCGTATATCGGCGTGCGGCGGTCCGGAAGTGGCTAAGAGTTGGTGGTGCCACTCTCATCATATGGCACCTAAAGTAGGGAGGACATTTCTAAACATCCATTATTCCACCGTATAAGGTGTAGGTATGCATACCCTGTACTGCTGCAATCGAAAAATAGGGGGGGGCAGTACACCCCAGAAAAATGAAGGTATAAACGTGACCCGGCTATTTTTATACCTTCTTTTTCTGGGGGTACTGTTCCCCTTATTTTCAATTGCGGAAGTAGGGGAACATTTAGCTATTTGTCTGGAGTTCGGCTTTAATGCCGTGTACACACGAGCGGACTTTACGGCAGACTTTGCCCGACGGACTTTACAACGGACTTTCTGAATGAACGGACTTGCCTACACACAATCCACCAAAGTCCGTCGAATTCGTACGTGATGACGTACGACCGGACTAAAACAAGGAAGTTCATAGCCAGTAGCCAATAGCTGCCCTAGCGTGGCTTTTTGTCCGTCGAACTAACATACAGACGGCGGACTTTTCGACCGGACTCGATTTCGACGGATTGATTTAAAACATGTTTCAAATCTAAGTCTGTCCAACTTTTGAGAAAACAAAGTCCGCTGGAGCCCACACACGATCGAATTGTCCGACGAAATCCCGTCTGCCGGGCAAAGTCTGCCGTAAAGTCCGCTCGTGTGTACACGGCATAAGAATGCGTTGGTGGTTTGCAAACTGTTCTTTTTTTTTTTATTTTTTATAATTGTATTTTTATTGGTTTTCAAAAATTAAGTGCAAAGTTGTAACAAACGAGCATTACATTATCAATGTATGTGCATTATACAGCAATCATAATAGAAAAAAGGAAAACAAAGTATAAAGTAAAAAATATAGGTAACAAAAAGTGTTCACAGTAACAAAACACATAAATATAGTAGATCAATTCCCTATGGTGTGTATAATAAGCGTAATATTGGAGGGAGTCTGGACCCTTGAGATCAGTTCAGGACATATACACAGGTAGTATAGGGTTGAATTAAGATTAGGGAGAACCTGGCGACATGGGGGTCCCGTACTCCGAAAGATCCCACGGTTCCCATATTTCAGTAAATTTGGAGACACAATCGTGTACCGAGGCTGTCAAAAACTCCATTGTCCGAATCTCAGCCACCAAATGTAGTAATCTGGACCGTGGAGGAGGTGCAAACTGTTCTTGTTGCAGCTGAATACTCGGGATTTACAGGCACAGCTCCGGCTGCTAAATGCAGAACTTCCAACTTTCTGAGATGGGAACGAGGGACACCCATTATCAAAAGTATGCAGGCATAGGACACACCCCCTGCCACGCCGCCTTAAGAGAGAATTGTACAAAAAAAAAAAAAAAGATTGGATAAACCCACAAGTGCTTTTTTTTACCACTACTATTCCTTTATATTGGCTTTTGTCATTTACAAATGCAGCAATTTAGAAATTGGATGAAAGGTTTAGCACTGGGAAACAGTTTTTAATAAATAAGTGGAGCATTTTACACACAACTTTATAGATCAGACAAAAACGAGGGACAAATGAGGAGGAAAGAGGGACAGAGGGACATTGCTCCAAATCAAGGACAGTCCCTCGAAATCTGGGACAGTTTGGAGCTATGCTAAACATATGGTGAGAAAGCAGAGATGCCTAGTAATGTATAGCAGGTCACATTTATATATAGAATCAGTCACATTCCTGGAGCTCAGAAGAACATTGTGTACAACAGAGACATTTCTAAGTGCAAAACATGTTTGTTCTTAAAAAAAGGGAAACTCCTCTTCTGTAAAGAAATTTTATAACATACAGTATAGAATAATACATAAATTATAGGTGCTGCGCTAGCCCGGTAGAGTGAAGAAATGTGGTAACATATAGCAGTGTAAATCCAATGAGTGGGACGGATAACGGGTAATGAGCTCTCATGCACAGTATCTGGTAACAAAATCCAAAAGTGTATGGTGAATAGATACCTAACCCGTATCAAATAAACCCTGTGCAAGGACTGTAACAGCACAGTGTGTGCAGGGAACCAGCAGAAATAGTCCTCATACACACATACTGCTATTGTGACATGTGCAAAATAAAGCCTAAAGTGCTAATGTGCCACTGTGCAGCCCATAAAAACCTATAAATAGAATATGGTCATAAATATGTGTACAAAAAACAACAGTATCATAGCAAGAACCAGACAGTAAATGCCATATGCATATATGATACTACCCTGTTTCCCCCAAAATAAGACCTAGCGTGATTGTCAGTGATGGCTGTAATATAAGCCCTACCCCCCAAATAAGCCCTACCCTGTTTCCCCGAAAAAAAGCCCTACCCTGAAAATAAGACCTACAAGGACTTTAACTAGGGCTTATTTGGGGGGAAGGGCTTATATTGCAGCCATCACCGACAATCACGCTAGGTCTTATTTTCGGGGAAACAGGGTAAAATGACATCTGCAAAAATATAGTGCAAATGGGCAAGAAAGTGCAAACCAAGCAGAATAAATATATTAGAAATTATGCAAAAAGAACGCATCAGTGCAAATAGGTGTGTGGCATATATCCATAAATCACATCTCGAATGGTCTTGCCAAAAACAACAAAAAGTATTATAGTGTAAAGTCCAAACAGAGTCTTTAAACACATCAAACGTGTGTGCCAGTGAAAACTCGAAAAATGAAATATTCAGTGATAGTAATCCTTTAAAAATCCATTGTGCAACAAATAACCAGTGGGGTGCCGAAAGAGAGAGGGTGTATATCCATGTTTTGCACTGCCCACGGGCCCTATTTGATCCCATTCGGTGTTTGCAGCTGTCCACGTGTACCATTCTTTTCCAAGGTAGCACAGGAATAACTTATATTAGATAGAATAATGCTACACGCCATGTAGTAACTTTAAAGTCATCGGATCAACTGTGGGTATAGGATTGGGTATATGGGATTGTATGATATTTTTTATTTTATTTATTTATTTATTTATTTTAATTTATTTGTTTAGTTCATTTATTTATTTTTTTATTTATTTTTATTTTTTTTTATGGTTGAACTAAATGGACTTGTGTCTTTTTTTCAACCTGACTAATTATTTAACTATGTAAAGTGATTGTAAAGTCAATTTTTTTTTTAATTAAAAATAACAAACACTTACCTCCTCTGTTGCAATGGATTTGCACAGAACAGCCCGGATCCTCCTCTTCTCGGGTCCCCTCTTCTGTGCTCCTGCCTCCTCCCTCCTGTTGGGTGCCCCCACAGCAAGTAGCTTGTTATGGGGGCACCTGAGCCGAGTCACAGCTCCATGTGTCCACTCAGACACGAAGCTGCGGTCCAGCCACGCCCCCCTTTCTATTGTCATTGGCTGACTGATTTTGATTGACAGCAGCGGGAGCAAACGGCACTGTGCTGCTGTCTCAGCCAATGAGGAGGGGGGAGTCGTTCGACAGCCGAGACATTCCTACAACATCGCTGGAGCTAGAGGGACCTCAGGTAAGTATTAGGGGGGCTGAGGGGGGCTCCTGCATGCAGAAGGCTTTTGATCTTAATGCATAGAATGTATTAAAGTGGTGTTCCGGCCAAAATTATACTTTTTAAATAAAATTACCCCTATAATACACAAGCTTAATGTATTCTAGTAAAGTTAGTCTGTAAACTAAGGTCTGTTTTGTTAGTTTATAGCAGTAGTTTGTTATTTTATAAACTTACAGCAGGCCGTGGCCATCTTAAGTCTGGGCATCTGAAGCCAGACTGTATTTCTTCCTGGATCTCATCCTTGCAGATCTCGCACATGCTCAGTGCAGCACAAGCAGTGTAATAGGTTTCAGGTCAGGTTTCCATAGCAATGGCAGTGTCAGAGGAAGTTGCCGCCCCTTCCCAGAAGGCATTGCAAACAGGAAATGATGCGATGAGCCGCGGCTAGGGAGGAGGAAGTGAAGAATGAATACAGCAGATATACAGTAGGTGCTGAGAATTTTTTTTTAAAAATATCCAATTCGTTTGCAGTGCACAGTTTAGTGAGGGATGCTGAAGAGTTGTAAAAGTGGGTGGAACTCCACTTTAAGATCAAAAAAACCTTCTGACTTTACAACCACTTTTAGTAGAGATAAATCAAATCACTAAATTGACAAGTTTTAAAATGATTTTGTCATCACTAATGTAACTTTTTTTTAAAATCTGCAGCTTTATTTAAAATAACAATAAGTTCTTCTTCAGGTACTTCCTATTATAATATGACAACTCTCTGTCATCACCTACACATATTACACAGGCATGGCCCATTGTTGTCACTATCAGGAAAGCCACCTTCTGAAATGCCATGTAGCCATCACTGGAGTTACAAAGTTACATAGTCAGGTTGGGAAAAGTCCATCTAGTTCAACCAATAAATGGAAAAAAATATATCCAAAATAAAGAAAAAAAAAATCATACAATCTTATATACACAATCCCCACAGCTGATTCAGTGAAAGGCAAAAAACCCCAGGATATAGGAGATATTTACCTCGCATACAGCCACTGACGTCAGCGGCGCATTGCGCAGTGAAGGTCCGGCGTATCGTGCCGGAACCTGCCGAAATGGAGCTTCATCATTGCGGCTCTGGCCACTCACAGCGCCGGAGCTGCGAACCCGGGAGAAGCACCAAGGGAATATGTCAGCTCCCTCAGCGGTGACCGGGGCGGCCCTTTGGGAGCTTCATTCTAATTCCCCCGTACACATGATCAGACTTTGTTCGGACATTCCGACATCAAAATCCTAGGATTTTTTCCGACGGATGTTGGCTTAAACTTGTCTTGCATACACACGGTCACACAAAGTTGTCGGAAAATCCGATCGTTCTGAACGCGGTGACGTAAAACACGAACGTCGAGACTATAAACGTGGCAGTGGCCAATAGCTTTCATCCCTATATTTATTC
This sequence comes from Lithobates septentrionalis, assembly GCA_037952835.1. Lineage (NCBI taxonomy): Eukaryota > Metazoa > Chordata > Amphibia > Anura > Ranidae > Lithobates > Lithobates septentrionalis. The sequence continues at coordinate 2,029,855 of JBBDGP010000386.1, forward strand.
TGAGCATGCGTGGCACTTTGTCCGTCGGATTTGTGTACACACGATCGGAATTTCCGACAACGGATTTTGTTGTCGAAAAATTTTATATCCTGCTCTCAAACTTTGTGTGTCGGAAAATCCGATGGAAAATGTGTGATGGAGCCCACACACGGTCGGAATTTCCGACAACAAGGTCCTATCACACATTTTCTGTCGGAATAATCGACCGTGTGTACGGGGCAATAGGTAAGTATTTCATAAAGAGCTAGTATGCAGTGCATACTAGCTCATTATGCCTTTGCCTTACAGGTTTTTTGGGCATACAACTGCTTTATTCCATTTATTTCCTATGATCATCAGCTCCATCTGATGGCCTTTATGTGATATGTTTCCTGATTGAGTTATCTTAGGAAACTACTGCATTATTGCACTAGATGGAGCTGATGATCCAAAATACAGTGAGAAATTGTGATGACCGGGCAAATGCTTGCGACTTTCATCAAGCATTTTTTTTTTTTTTGCCTCTATGCAAATTTATAAAAAAAGGCCCCCATGCAAACTTCTTTCATCCCCTTCATGAGCACAGCACGGATTCAATTTATTTATTCAGTATTTCTGCTGAATTTACACCTAATGCATTTTTCCCCCGATGCATAATTTAAATTGCATTTTAACTAATGGAAGCGCATCAAAACACGTCAGCGTGCTTTGTTATGCATTTGGAATTTGCATTACAATGCATGTTATTCGATTTACATCATGATGCATTTACACACGCTACGATGCTACCATTGTGCCTGAGTTGACGGTTGTCTTAATCCATGCACCGAAATGTGTTTCTATTCATTTAAATGGAGAATGCATTAGAGCCCTTGCACACTGGGGCGGTTTGCAGGCGCTATTGCGCTAATAATAGCGCCTGCAAACCGCCCCAAAAGTGCCGCTGCTTTCATTCCAGTGTGAAAGCCCCGAGGGCTTGCACACTGGAGCGATGCGCTGGCAGGACGGTAAAAAAAGTCCTGCCAGCAGCATCTTCGGAGCGGTGAAGGAGCGGTGTGTATACCGCTCCTTTACCACTCCTGCCCATTGAAATCAATGGGACGGCGCGGCTATACCGCCGGCAAACCCCCCCGCAGAGGCGCTTTGCGGTGGTATTTAACCCTTTCTCGGCCGCTAGCGGGGGTAAAACCGCCCCGCTAGCGGCCGCATACCGACGGTAAAACGCCGCTAATAATAGCTGCGTTTTACCGCCGACGCCGCCCTCCGCCCCTGTTATGATAATCTTCCGAAGCCATTCAGACCCGATGTGTCTTGGTATTAAGTAGACAAACAAGATATTTGGGGGGCACACCCTAAAAGATGCATTAAGACCCCTTTCACACTGCCAGCGTTTTTCAGGCGCTACAGCGCTAAAAATTGCGCCTGTATAGCGCCTGAAAAAAGCTTCCTCCACCGCTGCTCCCCATTGAAATCAATGGGGCAGCACTGCGATACCCCTGGCAAAACACCGCTGCGGATTTAACCGCTAGTGGCCAAATAGCGCCGCTAAAACGACGGTAATGTGGCGCTAAAAATAGCACCGCTTTACTGCCGACCCCCCCGCGGCTCGGTGTGAAAGGGCTCGAAAGATGGTGCAGCCATAAGACCATACAACAGAACAAAATATTGCTCCAGATGTAACTAGCTATACCACCATAAATGACATTATCCGGTGATAAACCCGTTCTCTGAAGAAAATGTAAGTGTAAGTGTACAACAGGTGAACAATAAGCAATGATGCTTATTGTTCACCTGTTGTACACTTACACTTACATTTTCTTCAGAGAACGGGTTTATCACCGGATAATGTCATTTATGGTGGTATAGCTAGTTACATCTGGAGCAATTTTTGAGCGCCTGCTAATTTATCCTAGGTGTCGGTGTTTGTTTATATTTCACCGATATTTGGGATTAAATTTATTGATTATTTTGTGGTTTTGATTTAAGTGGGCAGCTCTACATCTCTTATGTACTAGATTATAATATATTTAGTACAACTTTATATATATTTATTTTTTGTCAGCACTTTCACTAGTGTTTACTTTATCTCCCATAATTTTAAAGGGAACTTTGGCGCGGTGGAGGTGTCCCTCGTGCAGAGGGTGAGAGCATTTAGGACACTTGGTTGTTACAGAACAAAATATTACAGCGCACACATGCAAAAAGGACATTTTTGATAATTTTTTTTAAAAATGTCTAGGTGTTTTTTTAAATAAGCCTTGCAGGAGGTAAATGTCTTTTTTTTCATGTGTGCGCTGTAATATTTGGTTCTGGGTTTTTTTTCTGGTATTAAGTAGCACTCGACGCGTTTCATGGCGTTACAGACACTCATCAGGAGTGTAATAGGATAGTATACTGTAAAGAAATATCAATTATTAATAGTGCCCTCTGAAAAAAGAATTTTCCCAAAAATCGGTAACAGGTCAGTAATTTACAACTCTGTCTCATGGCCGGGCCCAACCTCTGCCCGGAAATTTGTGGGGATCTCAGGTACGGTGTCTCCCCCCCCCCGGGGTTGAGATGGGAAACCCCCCCCCCCCCAAGGACCTAGGAAGGCAGACAAAGGAGGCCCGGATGGCCACAACACAGTCCAGGTGTAAAATGTGTGCACTTATCATGTGTTGTGTGCTACAAGGGGTGTGAAGAAAAAAAGAAAATGAATGAATGGTAGTAAGTAATGTGAAGGGTCAACTAAGTGTTCCCTCAAGGGGACTACGTATGGAGTGATGATAAGTGTAGATGTGCACACTGAACAGATTGGGTACTAGCCCACAAATACTGAAACTCACCCAAATTAAATGTGGAAAGAGTGATGATATAACCCCACAAATTTCCGGGCAGAGGTTGGGCCCGGCCATGGGACAGAGTTGTAAGTTACTGACCTGTTAACAATTTTTGGGAAAATTCTTTTTTCAGAGGGCACTATTAATAATTGATATTTCTTTACAGTATACTATCCTATACTATCCTATTACACTCATGATGAATAGCTGTAACGCCATGAAACGCGTCGAGTGCTACTTAATACGTTTGATTTTATTATGTGTATATGCATATATTTTCCATGTATCCATTTTACTATTTATTTCCATGATGTCAACTCAATAATTGTATCTTTTGCTATGAGCAGTATAATTTAAGTGTAAGTCATGTGACTACCAAATTATTTGATACAATTCATTTTTAAGAGTTTGAATGCATTTTAGATTGTAACCATTAAATAAATTAATCTATATATATACATGTATGTACTTATAGTCATTTTATTTGATATGGCCTCATTTAAAGTCCGAGCTCCTCTTCTGTACTGCAATTGCTAATAAACTCTTTTGCACACATAAACATGCAGTCTAAGTATAGTGAGCGCTCAGTAAGTGGCGCCTCTAGTGGTGCAGCGCACCGTGCACAGACACACAGCGAACAATGGGAGCTGTCGGAATGTTACAAGCAAGGTGTATTTATTTTTGTCACAGTCCAGTTATTTATTAAAAGCTGATAAACCCGGAGCAATTATAGAGAGGCATGTGGGAAGACATTGTTAAAGAAGAATATAGCAGAGGCAGGAGGTTAATGATTAAACAGCGACCGACTTCAATAACCTGTTCACAACCCTAAAAAACAATCCGCCCCATCCAAATTTTTCTTATTAAAAAAATCTGTCATTTTAGACCATTAAAACGTTGGCATGGCATGGGTTTTGTTTATGGCTTTTACTGCATTGTGTGCTCCGCATCCTTGGAATGTCTAAAAACGTGCAAAGTGGGTTTAAACAGTCAAAGAACAACTCAAAGCACATATCAAAGAAACAAATGAATGCAAACTTAAGATCCAGGCCTTTTCTGGCACTGTTTATTTAAGTAAAAATCTGCATTTTTTGCTAGAAAAATTACTTAGAACTCCCCAGACATGATATATTTATTTTTTTAGCAGAGACCCTAGAGAATATAATGGAGATTCTTGCAATGTTTTATGTCACACGGTATTTGCGCAGTGGTTTTTCCAAAGCAATTTTTTGGGGAAAAAATACACTTTAATGAATTTTAATGTAAAAAAAAAAAGCACAAATGTATAACCTGATTTTTTTGTGAAAATATGTAAGATGATGTTACGCCGAGTAAATAGATGCCTAACATGTCACACTTTAAAACTGCGCACACTTGTGGAATGGCGACAAACTGCAATACTTAAAAATCTCCATAGGTGACGCTTTAGAAAATGTTTACAGCTACAGAGGAGGTTTAGTGCTAGAATTATTGCTTGCTATCAGTGTTTCTTTTGGTGGGGTGGCACCTCAAACCCCCCAGCCCCGCCCACTCTCTGTCTTACCCCCATCTAGGCGGCGGGTGGCAGGTATCGGTCAATGGGATCGGGCATTGGAAGCGGGATCGGGCATTGTAAGCGGGATCAGGCGTTAGCATTGGCAGCAAGCATCGGCAGCGGGATTGGCATCGGCAGCGTGATCGGGCATTGGCATCGGCAGCAGGATCAGGCATCAGCAGCGGTAACGGCATTAACTTCGGCAGCGGGATCAGGCATCGGCAGTGAGCATTGGCAGCGGGATCGGCCATTGGCAGTGGGATTGGGCATTGGCATCGGCAGAGGGATCAAGCATCGGCAGCGGGCATCTCCTCCATCTCGGTGACCGTGCGTATCCTTCCCTCCTCCTAGGCGCCCAATAAGATCGCCTGTCCTTTCAGCCCACCAGGAGATGGGTCTCAGGACTCGCTTTCTGATTGGCGGGGAGGAGGATCAGTGTTTCCATAGCGAATATTCATTTGCTATTGTAACACACATGGGTGGGCTCCATTTGCATTTTCTGCGCCCGAAGCCCACCCTATTTTGAAGCCTATTAGAGCCTCTGGCTCTAATCGGGTGCTTCAAAAAAACACCCACACCCCCCATTGGAATCCATGCATCTGGCGTCCTGAAAGGGGCCAGATGCATGGAAAGGGGGGGCGGCGCCCATGCGCCCTTAATGGACAGGCCGCCCCTGCTTGCTATAACGTTCGAGGCGATATCTCACATGTGTGATGGCCTTGTGTGCCTAGTTTTATTAAACCCTTAGGCAGTTGTAAGGAATGACTGTAGAAACAGTGTTCTGGTACCACCTGAGCAACAGTGTTCATTAAATGTGGTTCTGCATTTTCTTGTTTAACCCCTTTCCTTACAGAGCCTTGCTTGGCTTTAATAAATCCCATTGAAACTGTACAAGGTGTCCAAGGACGGATCATTACTGATGCAGGGCAGAAAGGAACTCAAACAACCCAGTGGCTCCTAGGGGGAGTGGCACTACAGTTGCATTTTTGATAATCTTTTCAGTTCTGCTATTTCTTTTTTTATAATAAGGTGACCGGATTTTTAAAATAAAAACCGGGGACACCCTACTGACCAAGACCACTTGTATAAGAGTGAGACGGAATAGAACAGGGGATAATAGTAACATTTGAAGCACGCCACGCCAATTATGCTATCAGTGGGAGGGGCTTAAAGGTAAGGTTTAATAACAGCTCAAAATAATAACAAAAAGGTGCGCTTAGCCTCAAAAAATATTAATTCAGAAACTGCTGCAATCAAAAAAAAACTCCTTGAATAATGAGGGGGAGTAAGTAAGCATATCTATAAGATGTGCAGATGTTATAAGATGATATAAGATGTTAAAGTGGAGTTCCACCTACTTTTACAACTCTTCAGCATCCCTCACTAAACTGTGCACTGTAAACAAATTGGATATTTTTAAAAAAAAAATTCTCAGCACCTACTATATATCTGCTGTATTCATTCTTCACTTCCTCCTCCCTGGCCGTGGCCCATCGCATCATTTCCTGTTTGCAATGCCTTCTGGGAAGGGGCGGCAGTTTCCTCTGACACTGCCGTTGCTATGGAAACCTGACCTGAAACCTATTACACTGCTTGTGCTGCACTGAGCATGTGCGAGATCTGCAAGGATGAGATCCAGGAAGAAATACAGTCTGGCTGCAGATGCCCACACTTAAGATGGCCACGGCCTGCTGTAAGTTTCTAAAATAACAAACTACTGCTATAAACGAACAAAAAAGACCTTAGTTTACAGACTAACTTTACTAGAATACATTAAGCTTGTGTATTATAGGGGTATTTTTATTTAAAAAGTATCATTTCGGCCGGAACACCACTTTAAGATATAACAGCTCAGCCTATTTTGCTATGTATGTGACATCATCAATAACCCCTGGCGGAGACACACCTCTCCCCTCTCCCTGCCAATCACAGTAATGTTGCCAAGTTGCGGCAGCTTCCCGGGCTGGGGACACCATTATTAAAGCTGGACAAAAATCAAGGACACATTGTTAACCAGGGATGAAATAGGGGACATTTTTTTTCCCGGGGACTAAAATCAAGGACGGTCTCCAGAACCAGGGATGTCCAGTCAACCTATTTATAATGATATTCCAAATCATGTGTCAGAGATTTACTGCCCCCCCCATTCTCTCTTCTGTCCACTTTATTTCAAAAACATACCTACACAAAATAAAAATGAAAAAGTTTACATGAAAAACATTCCTTTTCCCAAATGACCCCCCTATGAACAACCTGTACGGAACGTCTGATAGCTTTTAATAAAACGTACAAAATGGCCTTTGCAGTGCAGGTATTTAAAGAGGAACTGCAGTCTGCTCACATCATTTGTAATAAAAACATCTTTGCCCTTCTGAAGCTTCCCTCCAACCACTTTGCATATTATTTTATATATACTTTGATTCTGTACTTGCCAAATATGCTGCAGAAATCTACCTCCTACTAAGTCTGGCTGCAACCATTTTAACTGTGGGCAGCTGAAGCTGCTGTCTGTTCACTTCCTGGATTTACACAGACACACAGAGGCACACCTCCAGCTCTGCAGCTCTCATTGGCCCTTTTATGACTCTTCCCCCTCCCTTCCTGGCAAACTCTCACAAGAGTGAGAGAGAGAGAGCTGTGCATGATGTCATAAGCCTAGGCTAATGACCAGACAAGAAACAGGAAGTGGTCTGTATAAGGGATTTACTGACAGAAAAAAAAATGTTTTACTATCCAAAGTTAACCACCTCAGCCCCGGAAGATTTGGCTGCTGAATGACCGGGCCAATTTTTGCGATTCGGCACTGCTTCGTTTTAACTGACAATTGTGCCGTTGTGCGACGTTGCACCCAAACAAAATTGACGTCCTTTTATCCCCACAAATAGAGCTTTCTTTTGGTGGTATTTGATCACCTCTGCGGTTTTTATTTTTTGTGCTATAAACAAAAAAAGAGCGACAAGTTTGTAATATGTAATATTTTTGCTATAATAAATATCCCCATTTTTTTTAAAAAAAAAGCTAATTTTTTTCTCAGTTTAGTATGTATTCTTCTACATATTGTTGGTAAAAAAAAAATCGCAATAAGCGTATATTGATTGGTTTGCGCAAAAGTTATAGCGTCTACAAAATAGGGGATAGATTAATAGCATTTGTATTATTATTATTTTTTCTACTAGTAATGGCGGCGATCTGCGTTTTTTATTGGGACTGCGACTTTATGGCGGACACATCTGCCACATTTTTGGGACCATTGTCATTTATACAGCGATCGGTGCTATAAAAATGCACTGATTACTGTGTAAATGTCACTGGCAGGGAAGGGGTTAACACTAGGGGGCGATCAAGGGGTTAACTGTGTTCCCTGTGTTTGTTTCTAACTGTAGGGGGAGCGGACTGACTAGAGGAAGTGACGGATCGTGGTTCCTAGCTATTAGGAACTCACGATCGGTCTCTCCTCACAGAACAGAACAAGGATTTGTTTGTTTACACACACACATGTCTCTGTTCTGCCTCTCGTGCCCGCGATCGCTTGTGGCCGGCGGTCATCGCGACCGTCGACGGCTACCCACTTTTACACCCACTTTTACAACTCTTCAGCATCCCTCACTAAACTGTGCACTGTAAACGAATTGGATATTTTTTTAAAAAAATTCTCAGCACCTACTGTATATCTGCTGTATTCATTTTTCACTTCCTCCTCCCTGGCTGTGGCCCATCGCATCATTTCCTGTTTGCAATGCCTTCTGGGAAGGGGCGGCAACTTCCTCTGACACTGCCGTTGCTATGGAAACCTGACCTGAAACCTATTACACCGCTTGTGCTGCACTGAGCATGTGCGAGATCTGCAAGGATGAGATCCAGGAAGAAATACAGTCTGGCTTCAGATGCCCACACTTAAGATGGCCACGGCCTGCTGTAAGTTTATAAAGTAACAAACTACTGCTATGAAACTAACAACACAGACATTAGTTTACAGACTAACTTTACTAGAATACATTAAGCTTGTGTATTATAGGGGTATTTTTATTTAAAAAGTATAATTTTGGCCGGAACACCACTTTAAGGTGTACAAATAAAACTAAGCTCCTGGAACCATCATTTTATGAGCTTAGAATGGCTTAGTAACTGTTTACCATTTGGTAACTCAATGCTTGCTTTCTTTTTACAGCTCCAAGAAGATATAAAATACACAAATCAGTGCAGCTCTGTATTCAATAACATGTATTTTTTAATATTTTATATTATATAAAATAAATGATTTATTTGTATTTTATAAGTACCTTTGTGTGTCAGCCTCTTGCAGTTTCCTAGTTCAGCAGAACCCAAACTAGACCAAGGGGCAGCACTAAGAGCCAATCAGTTATGCTGAAGTGCTCATGTGCTAACTAGGGAGTTCTGATAGGAGGAGAGAGCAGAGTGGTGGAAAAATGAGCTCATTGGCATGTAGCTTTGCCTTCACCAGTCACAGGGTGGGGGGAAGGGACAATACCTGCAAGTGTAACTTAAAGTGGTTGTAAACCCTTTTGTCTTACTCTTACCTATATAGGTAAGCCTAGAATAAGGCTTACCTATAGGTAATGGAAGTATCTCCTAAACGTGCGCCGTTTAGGAGATATTTCACTTGTAGTGCGCTGATGTCGTCATCGGCGCATGCACTGTGAAGAAACGGACCACCGTGCCGTTTCCTCCCCATCATGTGCCGCAGTGGCGTTGTTAGGGGGTGGCTTTTGGGGCTATAGCCCTAAATCTGGGGCCCATAGCCCGAGTCTCTTCAGGGGTCCCCAAGGGGAGGGGAGGCTCTCTGGGGACCCTGATGTAAGTAAGGGGCCCTCTGGGGACCCTGATGCAAGGGGAAGAGGTCTATTCTTGGGTTGTGTTTCTGACTACATCCAGGAAGGGTTTCAGTTTTTGGCAAGAACGGAAGACGTAGTGGGGTGCCTGGTCAGCCTGCCCATGCCTAGAGTTCAGCTTTAACATAACAAACTGAAGTCATTTCTTGCAAGCCGCCCTCCCTTCTCCTCCAGTGACCCAGATCCCTTCTAATCTAATTCAGACTTTGTTAGCTCCAAATTAATGTAAACAGCTTTGTTTGCCAAGCAGACCATGGAGGTGAACTTAATTATACTGGAGCTGTGTGCATTGTAGAATCAGAGAGGAAATGGCCTTATCACCTCCCCCAATTACAGATAAGGGCTTGACTTAGGTAGGACAGATGTCCCCATTCCTAATAAGATTACCTGCTATGCCATCCCAAACCAAATCTATACCCACCAATAACCAGACCACACAAAAGTTTGGATACAAATTGGCCATAGCAGCCTTTTATTAACATGTAACAATAGAAACAAAAACAATTCCATTAAAACAGAAATATATGTATTAAGGTAGCTGACCTTTGGAGGCGCTACACCTAAAACTGGTTAATTTTTATCTGTGGAAACAATAGGCCCCCAGCCGCAACACACCAGCTGACAATAACCAAACTATCCGCAGAGACCTCTATGTCCCCAGTTAACCCATGGTTAACTAGAATGCAACCGAGTACGTCATACCACAGATGGGTCTGCAACCATTACCCGAAGACGCCATACCACAGATGGGTCCCCAACCATTACCCGAAGACGCCATACCACAGATGGGTCCCCAACCATTACCCGAAGACGCCATACCACAGATGGGTCCCCAACCCTCACCCGAAGACTCCATACCACAGATGGGTCCCCAACCATTACCCGAGGACGCCATACCACAGATGGGTCCCCAACCATTACCCGAGGACGCCATACCACAGATTCCCCAACCATTACTCGAGGACGCCATACCACAGATGGGTCCCCAACCATTACCCGAAGACGCCATATGACAGATGGGTCCCTGTGTGTAATTTAATCTCAATATAAATACAGCTGTTCTGTCAAGCCCTCAGAGGTTTGTTAGAGAACCTTAGTGAACAAACAGCATCATGAAGGTCGAGAAACACACCAGACAGGTCAGGGATAAAGTTGTGGAGAAGTTTAAAGCAGGGTTAGGTTATAAAAAAATATCCCAAGCTTTGAACATCTCACAGAGCACTGTTCAATCCATCATCCAAAAATGGAAAGAGTATGGCACAACTGCAAACCTACCAAGACATGGCCGTCCACCTAAACTGACTGGCCGGGCAAGGAGAGCATTCATCAGAGAAGCAGCCAAGAGGCCCATGGTAACTCTGGAGGAGCTGCAGAGATCCACAGCTCAGGTGGGAGAATCTGTCCACAGGACAACTATTAGTCGTGCTCTCCACAAATCTGACCTTTATGGAAGAGTGGCAAGAAGAAAGACATTGTTGAAAGAAAGTCATAAGAAGTCCCGTTTGCAGTTTGCGTGAAGTCATGTGTAGGACACAGCAAACATGTGGAAGAAGGTGCTCTGGTCAGATGAGCCCAAAATTTTACTTTTTGGCCTTAAAACAAAACGCTATGTGTGGGGGAAAACTAACACTGCATATCACCCTGAACCAGGGGCGGACTGACCATTGAGCGATTAGGGCACTGCCCGAGGGCCCTGGGCCACTAGGGGGCCCCATCAGGGTTGCCAGCCTCAGTAAAACCAGGCACAGTATGTATAAATCTGTGTTTTTTTTACATCTGTCTGTGTATATTGTGTGTACATGTATGTGTATACTGTGTGATTGTATACTGTGTGTGTGTATACTGTGTGGCCCCATAATCTCTGATTGCCTGGGGGCCCCAAAATCTCCTATTGCCCGGGGGCCCCATAATCTCCTATTGCCCGGGGGGCCCCATGAGTTATCAGTCCGCCCCTGCCCTGAACACACCATCCCCACCGTGAAACATGGTGGTGGCAGCATCATGTTGTGGGGACGCTTTTCTTCAGCAGGGACAGGGAAGCTGGTCAGAGTTGATAGGAAGATGGATGGAGCCAAATACAGGGCAATCTTAGAAGAAAACCTGTTAGAGTCTGCAAAAGACTTGAGACTGGGGCAGAGGTCCACCTTCCAGAAGGACAACGACCCTAAACATACAGCCAGAGCTACAATGGAATTGTTTAGATCAAAGCATATTCATGTGTTAGAATGGCCCAATCAAAGTCCAGACCTAAATCCAATTGAGAATCTGTGGCAAGACTTGAAAATTGCTGTTCACAGACGCTCTCCATCCAGACAGAGCTTGCGCTATTTTGTAAAGAAGAATGGGCAAAAATGTCCCTCTCTAGATGTGCAAAGCTGGTAGAGACATCCCCCAAAAGACTTACAGCTGTAATTGCAGAGAAAGGTGGTTCTACAAAGTATTGACTCAGGGGGCTGAGTACAAATGTACCCCACACTTTTCACATATTTATTTGTAAAGAATTTGGACAACCATTTATAGTTTTCCTTCCACTTCACAATTATGTGCCACTTTGTGTTGGTCTATCACATAAAATCCCAATAAAATTATTTTACATAGTTACATAGTAGGTGAGCTTGAAAAAAGACGCAAGTCCATCAAGTCCAACCTATGTGTGTGATTATGTGTCAGTATTACCTTACATATCCCTGTATGTTGCGGTCATTCAGGTGATTATCTAATAGTTTCTTGAAGCTATCAATGCTCCCCACTGAGACCACCGCCTGTGGAAGGGAATTCCACATCCTTGCCGCTCTTACAGTAAAGAACCCTCTACGTAGTTTAAGGTTAAACCTCTTTTCTTCTAATTGTAATGAGTGGCCACGAGTCTTATTAAACTCTCTTCTGCGAAAAAGTTTTATCCCTATTGTGGGGTCACCAGTACAGTATTTGTAAATTGAAATCATATCCCCTCTCAAGTGTCTCTTCTCCAGAGAGAATAAGTTCAGTGCTCGCAACCTTTCCTCATAACTAAGATCCTCCAGACCATTTATTAGCTTTGTTGCCCTTCTTTGTACTCGCTCCATTTCCAGTACATCCCTCCTGAGGACTGGTGCCCAGAACTGGACAGCATACTCCAGGTGCGGCCGGACCAGAGTCTTGTAGAGCGGGAGAATTATCGTTTTATCTCTGGAGTTGATCCCCCTTTTAATGCATGCCAATATTCTGTTTGCTTTATTAGCAGCAGCTTGGCATTGCATGCCATTGCTGAGCCTATCATCTACTAGGACCCCCAGGTCCTTTTCCATCCTAGATTCCCCCAGAGGTTCTCCCCCCAGTGTATAGATTGCATTCATATTTTTGCCACCCAAATGCATTATTTTGCATTTTTCTACATTGAACCTCATTTGCCATGTAGTCGCCCACCCCATTAATTTGTTCAGGTCTTTTTGCAAGATTTCCACATCCTGCGGAGAAGTTATTGCCCTGCTTAGCTTAGTATCGTCTGCAAATACAGAGATTGAACTGTTTATCCCATGCTCCAGGTCGTTTATGAACAAATTAAATAGGGTTGGTCCCAGCACAGAACCCTGGGGAACCCCACTACCCACCCCTGACCATTCTGAGTACTCCCCATTTATCACCACCCTCTGAACACGCCCTTGTAGCCAGTTTTCAATCCATGTACTCACCCTATGGTCCATGCCAACGCACCTTATTTTGTACAGTAAACGTTTATGGGGAACTGTGTCAAATGCTTTTGCAAAATCCAGATACACCACGTCTACGGGCCTTCCTTTATCTAGATGGCAACTCACCTCCTCATAGAAGGTTAATAGATTGGTTTGGCAAGAACGATTCTTCATGAATCCATGCTGATTACTGCTAATGATATCATTCTTATTACTAAAATCTTGTATATAGTCCCTTATCATCCCCTCCAAGAGTTTACATACTATTGATGTTAGGCTAACTGGTCTGTAATTCCCAGGAATGTTTTTTGGCCCCTTTTTAAATATTGTTGCTACATTGGCTTTTCTCCAATCAGCTGGTACCATTCCAGTCAATAGACTGTCTGTAAAAATTAGGAACAATGGTCTGGCAATCACCTGACTGAGTTCCCTAAGTACCCTCGGATGCAAGCCATCTGGTCCCGGTGATTTATTAATGTTAAGTTTCTCAAGTCTAATTTTAATTCCGTCCTCTGTTAACCATGTATGTGCTTCCTGTGTTGTGTCATGAGGATAAACACTGCAGTTTTGGTTACTGAAGCCCCCCGATTCACTCGTGAAGACTGAGGAGAAGAATAAATTCAATACCTTTGCCATCTCCCCATCCTTTGTAACCAGATGTCCTTCCTCATTCTTTATGGGGCCAATATGGTCTGTCCTCCCTTTTTTACTGTTTACATACTTAAAGAATTTCTTGGGATTTTTTTTGCTCTCCTCCGCTATGTGTCTTTCATGTTCTATCTTAGCCGTCCTAATTGCACCCTTACATTTCTTATTGCATTCTTTATAAAGTCTGAATGCTGAGGATGATCCCTCAACCTTGTATTTTTTGAAGGCCTTCTCCTTTGCTTTTATATGCATTTTTACATTGGAGTTAGCCATCCAGGATTTTTGTTTGCTCTTTTAAATTTATTACCCAATGGGATACATTGGCTAATGCACTTATTTAATATGCTCTTAAAGCAAACCCATCTCTCCTCCGTATTCTTTGTTCCTAATATTTTATCCCAATTTATGCCTTTTAGCAAGGTTTGTAGTTTAGGGAAGTTGGCTCTTTTGAAATTCAGTGTCTTTGTATTCCCTTTATGTTTCCTATTTGTGTGATTTATACTGAAACTAATTGACCTGTGATCACTGTTACCTAAATTGCCCCGTATTTCCACATCTGTGATCAGGTCTGTATTGTTGGTAATCAGTAGATCCAGTAATGTTTTATTTCTAGTTGGTGCGTCTACCATCTGACCCATAAAATTGTCCTGCAAGACATTAAGGAACTGGCGAGCCTTAAATGAATGCGCGGTTCCCTCCGCCCAGTCTATGTCTGGATAATTAAAATCCCCCATTATGATAACACTTCCCATCCTTGCTGCTAATCCAATTTGTGATAGGAGATCCGTCTCCACTTCCTCCCTCAGGTTAGGGGGCCTATAGCATACTCCCAGTATTATTTTCCCCTTAGCTTCATCCCTTTGGAGCTCTACCCATAAAGATTCCACCTCCTCCCTAGCTCCCTCAGTGATGTCATCTCTCACATTCACTTGTACATTATTCTTGATATATAGGCATACCCCTCCCCCTTATTTACCCTCTCTATCCTTGCGGTATAGGGTATACCCTTGAATGTTTGCCAGCCAATCATGAGAGCTGTTGAACCAGGTCTCTGAAATTCCCACAAAATCCAAATCCTCCTTGTACAACAGTATCTCTAGTTCACCCATCTTGTCCGCCATGCTCCTGGCATTAGTGAACATGCCACATAGTTTAGACCGGTCGCATATTGTCCTCGTATTGGGTGTTTCAAGATTGCAACTAGGACTTGCTACTATACTCACCGTGTGTTTTTGTGCTTTGGTTAACCTACCACTAATGCCCCCAATAATACCCTCTGGAATATCTTCAGCGCTGGCTATCACTGTCTCTGGACCCCCCCCCCATCGCCTAGTTTAAAAACCCCTCTAACTTTTTGGCCATCTTCATTCCCAGCAGATCTGCACCCTCCTCATTTAGGTGCAGTCCGTCCCTTCTATAGTACCGGTTACCGACTGAGAAGTCGGCCCAGTCCTCCAGGAACCCAAACCCCTCCTTACTACACCAGCTCTTCAGCCACTTGTTTACTTCCCTAATCTCCCTCTGCCTTTCTGGTGTGGCTCAATGTACCGGTAGTATTCCTGAGAACACTACCTTGGAGGTCCTTTTCCTCAATTTAGCACCCAAATCCCTAAAATCGTTCTTTAGGACACTCCATCTGCCTCTGACTTTGTCATTGGTGCCAACGTGCACCATGACAGCCGGGTCTTCCCCAGCCCCTTCCAGTAATCTGTCCACAAGATCCGTGATGTGCCGAACCCGAGCGCCCGGTAGACAACATACTGTTCGACGCTTCAGGTCTTGGTTACAGATTGCCCTCTCTGTCCTTCTAAGAATTGAGTCCCCTACCACCAAAATCTGTCTTTCCTTTCCCTTTGCTGCACCCCCACTCTCACAGGAGGAGTTCTTCCCCTGGCAGCTAGGAGAGTCCCTCATCTCCAGCAGTGCTGGTCCCTTACATTTTTGGTTGTAACATGACAAAATGTGGAAAATTTCAAGGGGTATGAATACTTTGTCAAGGCACTGTACATCCTACGTGGCCTCAAATGACCGTGTCCATGGGGCTTTTGGGTACAAGGACCCATGTTAGTCGGTATGGACCAGCCTTTCTCAACCTTTCCAACGCAGAGAAAGCCATGAAATTACTTTTCCGGTCTCGAGGAACCCCTGAAAATGACTATGTCTACAACTCATGATACATTAGTATGATGGTCAGTGGGAAGAATTCTCCTTACACTTGTAGTTATTGAAAAGAATTTCCCCCTTACAGATAGCTAATAAGATCATTTGGGATCTTATCTGAGAGGCAGAAATTGCTCGTTGCTCAAGGAACTCGCAAGCAACCTCTGGAGGAACCCTAGAGTTCCCTAGTTGTAAAACCGTGGTGTACAAGTTTTAAGCCCCTTCTTCTGTTAGCGCAGTTTTACCAGACCTTCACAACTTTGCCTTATTGTTCCTCTCTGGGTCCCAAGGTTGACCCCCCCCCCCCCCCCCCCCCCCCACAAGAAAAAATTATCTATGGCCCTAATGGACCTAATGGATCATTTCCTGTCTTTTTTTTGCCTGACTAGCAATGTCACTCTATTAGTTGCTTTAACAACGGATGCTTTTTGTTCAATCACGAAGTGAACGGCCCGAGGCTACCAGAATGCTGCCAGATCCATACATAAAAGAGCCAAGTGCCAAACGCAGGTTAATTGCATTAAGAAGACAAATGCAGAATGTACCCAGAAGTACACAATCTGCAAAAAAAAAAAAAAAAAGTCATTGACTTATTAATGAAGCTAAATTGGGAACAAGGGATTTCTTATTTAAAAAGATCACTGAGCAGAGCCAATCTGAATGAAATGCTGCCGAGGGCTATGTTTTCTGTGTACCCCCCCCCCAGTTACATGCACCTTGTAAAAGACAAATAAGTGTAATTCCATGTCATTAAACATTAAGGGCCTGCTTACATGTTTGTGGTTCATCAACGCACGTGTGTTAGGTCACACATTGACATGCATTTCATTAAGGCAGCCCATTGAAATCAATAGGCTTCCAATGTATAAAAAAGAAAAAAATAAATAAATCAGACATGTCACAAAACATAAACATTTGCTGCAACACATTATAGTTAAATGCCATGAGCCGCATCCAGACTGTCCGGACTCTTTACACAGTTTTATTGATAACGTTGTCATTGTACGTGGTGGGTGGAGGTGATTATTTTGCATACCTCCCAACATTTTGAGATGGGAATGAGGGACACCTATCAGCAAAAGTATGTAGGCATAGGACACACCCCTTGCCACGCCCCCTTAAAGGAGAATTGTACAAAAAAACAAGATTGGTTAAACCCACAAGTGCTTTTTTTTTTACCACTACTATTCCTTTATATTGGCTTTTGGAATTTACAAATGCAGCAATTTAGAAATCAGATGACAGGTTTAGCACTGGGAAACACTTTAAGATAGATAAAAAGGGCATTTTATATACATGTATATGGATCAGACCAAAATGAGGGACAGATAAGGAGGGAAGAGGGACATTGCTCTAAATCAGGGACAGGCCTTCCAAATCAGGGACAGTTGGGAGGTATGTATTTCGTTTTTGCTAACCATTTGTGGTCCCCAATAAAGATTTATTTTTTAGAACACATTAAAGTCTAAGGTCACATTCAGTACCCGCTTTTCTCTTCCGGGGATCTAATCCCCCCCCCCCCCCATTCAGGCCTGGACCTTAGGCTAGGTTCACACCTATGCAGGCTGCAGTTGCTACTTTCCCCCCAGTGCAGTTTGCATTTTTTCACATGCGTTTTTTGGAGGTGTCTGTTATGTGGGAGAAACCAGCAAAAACACAGCAAAAGTGCATCAAAAATGCAAGCGCTGCATTTTTTATGTGCTTTTTTTATGCATTTCCACTGTGTTTCTATTAGGGGCGCCCTGGCTCCGCCCCCTCTCTCCACGCCACCCCTCCCCCCTATATGCAATGGATAGATTCATGCATAGCTCCCAACTGTTTCTGATTTTGAGGGACTGTCCCTGATTTGGAGCAATGTCCCTCTGTCCCTCATTCCCCCTCATTTGTCCCTCATTTTGGTCTGATCTATATAGTATATGAAATGCATTTTTTATCTATCAAAAAGTGTTTTCCAGCGCTCAACCTTTCATCTGATTTCTAAATTGCTGCATTTGTAAATCCCAAAAGCCAATATAAAGGAATAGTAGTGGTAAAAAAAAAGCACTTGTGGGTTTAACTAATCTTGTTTTTTTGTACAATTCTCCTTTAAGGGGGCGTGGCAAGGGGTGTGTCCTATGCCTGCATATTTTTGCTGATAGGTGTTCCTCATTCCCAACTCAAAAAGTTGGGAGGTATGATTCATGCATAGCATGAATCTATCCATGGCCGCCGCAGCCACCCCCTATTCATGCTTCCGGCCCCTTTCAGGGCACCGGGCGCATGAATTAAAGCAGCGGGGTTTTTTTTTTTTTAAAAACACCTGATTAGAGCCAGCGGCCACACCTCCCAACATTTCGAGATGGGAATGAGGGACACCTACTAGCAAATGTATGTAGGCATAGGACACGCCCACTGCCACACCCCCTTAAAGGAGAAATAACCCCCCAAAAAAAGGTTAATTAAATCCACAAGTGCTTTTTTTTACCACTACTATTCCTTTATATTGGCTTTTAAAATGTACAAATGCGGGAAATTAGAAATTGGATGAAAGGTTTAGCACTGGGAAACACTTTTTAAAAGATAAAAAAGTGCATTTTATATACAACTATATAGATCAGACCAAAATGAGGGACAAATGAGGAGGAATGAGGGACAGAGGGACATTGCTCCAAATCAGGGACAGTCCCTCCAAATCAGGGACAGTTGGCAGGTATGCCAGAGGCTCTAATAGGCTTCAAAATAGGGTGGGCTCGGGTTGCTGAGAATGCGAACAGAGCCCACCCAGGTATGTTACAATTGAATATTCGCTGTTGAAACACTGATCCTCAATCCGGCTGAGCAGAAGCGGGTATGAGACCCATTTTCCAATTGGCCGAAAAGAGAAGACTTCTGATTGGCTGCCGAGGAGGAAGGGAGGAAACAGAAGCCACCCCCACCGTCACCGCAATGACCCGTGGAGAGCAGGAGAACGGGAGGCCGAGCATGGGAAGCTGCCAGTGACGGGGCAAGTGCTACCGACCGACCGGGGAGGTGGGGGGGGGGGGGTGGTTTCATACTGTTTGCCACCCCTCCCCCCCCAAAAAAAACCCATTTCCACCAGCTGCCACTGAGAGACGGCTTTGCATTTCCGCAATGGCAGCAAAATGTTTTCTGATTGGACAAGGCGGTGATGGTATACAAAGTATTCCCCCGAATGGTGCCTGTGCCAAGCGAGCGACTTCCTGTTTTCAAAATTCAGTAGGCCGTCTGCTCAGCATGGGACCTGGAAGATAGCGGTGATCGCGGGAGTTTCCTAGACCATGATTTCCAGCTTCAAGTGCGATCCCACAGGTATGATTTATGTATTTATGGCTTTCTAATTAAATATTCTTGTTGTGTTTAATAGGAGTTATAGGATTTTAAACTTTAGTATAAAGTAAAAGCATTGATGTGCACATAGGGGGGATTTACTAACACTGTAGAACTCAGAATCTGGTACAGCTGTACATGGTAGCCAATCAGCTTCTAACTTCAGCTTGTTTAATCAAATAAAACCCGGAAGCTGATTGGTTTCTATGCAGAGCTGCACCACATTTTGCACTCTCCAGTTTCAGTAAATAACCCCCATAGTGTTGGCAGATATTGTCTCACGTTATGGTAACGCGTCGCCATCTAGTGGTCAAAATGCATCTGTTTGACTCGAGGCATTGTGCATATAGGGAATAGGAGCGCCGTCATTGAAGAACTGCATAGTATGTCTCTTCTGCATTAAAAAATCCTGCCTGTTCACAAATATTTATCTATTGGGTTAAGAGGACTGTCATAAGAAGGATTTATGGACATTTATGTCATTTAAAAGTCACTCAAAGAGATATTGAGGCTAATTTACTAAAACTGGAGAGTGCAAAATCTGGTGTAGATGCGCATGGTAGGCATTGGTAGCCAATCAGCTTCCACTGTAAGATCAGCTTGTAAGCTGATTGGTTACTACGCAGAGCTGCACCAAATTTTGCACTCTTCGATTATAGGCTGGCCATTCATTATACAATTTTCACACAATTTCCACTGACACTAATGATTGGGCACTATTACTACCACTGACACCAATGATGGGGCACTATTCCTTCCACTGACACCAAAGATGGGGCACTATTCCTCCCACTGACACCAATGATGGGGCACTATTCTTCCTATTGATACCAATGATGGGGCACTATTCCTCCCACTGACACCAATGATGGGGCACTATTCCTTCCACTGACACCAATGATGGGGCACTATTCCTCCCACTGATACCAATGATGGGGCACTATTCCTTCCACTGACACCAATGATGGGGCACTATTCCTTCCACTGACACCAAAGATGGGGCACTATTCTTCCTATTGATACCAATGATGGGGCACTATTCCTCCCACTGACACCAATGATGGGGCACTATTCCTTCCACTGACACCAAAGATGGGGCACTATTCTTCCTATTGATACCAATGATGGGGCACTATTCCTCCCACTGACACCAATGATGGGACACTATTCCTCCTATTGATACCAATGATGGTACACTATTAATGCTATTGATACCAACAATGGGGCACTATTATTGCTACCACTGGTACCAATAATGGGGCACTATAACTTCCACTGATACTAATGATGTGGCATCATTTCTACCATTGATATCAATAATGGGGCACTATCCCTGCCCTTGCTACCATGGATGGGACACTATTACTACCACTGACACCAATTATGGAACACTATTCCTCCCACTGATACCAATGATGGGGCACTATTTCTACCATTGATACCAATGATGGGGCACTATTCCGCCCACTGACACCAATGATGGGGCACTATTCCTCCAATGACACCAGGGATGTGTCACTATTCCTCCACCTAATACCAATCATGGGGAATGGGTTGTATCCATTTACACTGGAAATTCTGAAGGGAAAAAAAAAAATCTCTGTTTTTTTCCAGAAAAATGGAAATTTTGGAAAAAAAAATAACAAAAAAACCAGTGTGGAGTTTTTCAAATTGAAATGAACTTTGTTACACCAGGAAGGTGAAATGCAGTGTATATAAAAGTATTATGCTTGGAATAAAAGTACAGCTTATTCAGTAAATAAACTAAACTTGCTATTTTGGATTGATTTTTTTATTACAAATAGAATACAAGGACTGTATATGATAAGAACATTACATTTATACGTGAGAACAGGTAACCCCCCCCCCCCCTCCTCCCCTTTCCATCATAATTTGACAGCTTCCTGCAAATATGGATTTTCAGATATTGACAATGCTGATCCAGAAACATACAGTGCAGTGAAAAAAATGTATTTGCCCCCTTCCTGATTTTTTTATCTTACTTCCAAATTTGTCACACTTAAATGATTCAGAACATCAAACACATTTTAATATTATAAAAAAGATAACCCGAGTAAATACAAAATGCAGTTTCTAAATGATGATTTAATTCATTAAAAGAAGAAAGCTGTCCAAACCTGGCCCTGTGTGAAAAAGTAATGCCCCCCCCCCCCTAAAACTTGAATGAACTGTGATTACCACATTCTTTTGGAAAACCGAGTTAAATTTCCCTTGTCACACCCAGGCCTGATTACTGCCAGACCTGTTGAATCAAGAAATCACCTAACTAGAAGCTGTCTGACAAAGTGAAGCATGCTAAAAGATCTCAAAAAGCCACACATCATGCCACAATTTAAATAAATTCAAGAAAAGATGAGAAACAAAGTAGTTGACATGTATCAGTCTATAAAGGGTTACAAAGCCATTTGTAAGGCTTTGGGACTCCAGGGAACCACAGGGAGAGCCATTATCCACAGAGGAGAAAACTTGGAACAGTGGTGAACCTTCCCAGGAGTGGCCGGCCTACAAAAATCACTCCAAGAGCACAACGAGGACTCATCCAGGAGGTCATAAAAGAACCCAGAACAACATCTAAAGAACTACAGACAGTGGCGGCTGGTGCTCCAGCTGGGGGGGGCAAACAAACCACCCGACCAACCGACCCCCCCCCCCCCCCATGGGTGGTAGACATGCAGTCGGGCTCTCAATTGGCATTGATGCAGAGCACTGAGAAATCGCTCTGGACAGCCATCTCCCTGTACATCCCCCCCCCTGCCCAGCCAATGCAATCGCTTCTTCTATTGGCCAATCGTGCTTCTCCCACTTTCTGATTGCCTGGGAGGAGAAGATGGAAGACAATAGTGAATATTAATTCACTACTGTCAAACAACTAGGTGGGCTCGGTGCACAGTGCTCGGCGCCCCCTGAGCCCATCCTTTTTTGAAGCCAATTAGAGTCTCAGGCTCTAATCATGTGCTTAAAAAAAAACCACTGGAATCTATGCATCCAGTGCCCTGCATGTAGATTAGGGGCCGGGCGCATGGATTAAGGAGGCAGCACCCCCCGCACCCTGTATAGAGCGGCCGCTACTGACTGCCTCAGATCAGTGTTCAGGATTCAACAATAAGAAAGAGACTGGGCAAAAATGGCATCCATGGGAGAATTCCAAAGCCAAAGCCACTGCTGACCAAAAAGAACACAAAGGATCATCTCACATTTCCCAAAAAACAACTTGATTATCCCCAAGACTTTTGGGCAAATATTCTGTGGACTGATGAGTCAAAAGTTGAACTTTTTGGAAGGTGTGCGTCCCGTTACATTTGGCGTAAAACGAATACAGCATTTTATAAAAAGAACATCACACCAGCAGTCACACATGGTGGTGGTAGCGTGATGGTCTGGGGCTGCTTTGCAGGTTCAGGACCTGGACAACTTACCATAATTGATGGAACCATGAATTCTCAGCTCTACCAGAAAATCCTGAAGGAGAATGTCCGGCCATCAGTTCATAGCCTCGAGCTCAAGCGCACTTAATAATACATTTGGGTGGCAAAAATATGAATGCAATCTATACACTGGGGGGGAGAACCTCTGGGGGAATCTAGGATGGAAAAGGACCTGGGGGTCCTAGTAGATGATAGGCTCAGCAATGGCATGCAATGCCAAGCTGCTGCTAATAAGGCAAACAGAATATTGGCATGTATTAAAAGGGGGATCAACTCCAGAGATAAAACGATAATTCTCCCGCTCTACAAGACTCTGGTCCGGCCGCACCTGGAGTATGCTGTCCAGTTCTGGGCACCAGTCCTCAGGAGGGATATACTGGAAATGGAGCGAGTACAAAGAAGGGCAACAAAGCTAATAAAGGGTCTGGAGGATCTTAGTTATGAGGAAAGGTTGCGAGCACTGAACTTATTCTCTCTGGAGAAGAGACGCTTGAGAGGGGATATGATTTCAATTTACAAATGCTGTACTGGTGACCCCACAATAGGGATAAAACTTTTTCGCAGAAGAGAGTTTAATAAGACTCGGGGCCACTCATTACAATTAGAAGAAAAGAGGTTTAACCTTAAACTACGTAGAGGGTTCTTTACTGTAAGAGCGGTAAGGATGTGGAATTCCCTTCCACAGGCGGTGGTCTCAGCGGGGAGCATTGATAGCTTCAAGAAACTATTAGATAAGCACCTGAATGACCGCAACATACAGGGATATGTAAGGTAATACTGACACATAATCACACTCATAGGTTGGACTTGATGGACTTGTGTCTTTTTTCAACCTCACCTACTATGTAACTATGTAACTTGATGTCTGAATGGCTCAAAAAAAATAAAAAATGAAGGTTTCGAAGTGGTCTAGTCAAAGTCCCGATTTAAATTGGATTGAGATGCTGTGCCGTGACGGTAAACAAGCCATTAATGCTGGAAAACCCTCCAATGTGGCTGAATTAAAACAATTCTGCAAAGAGTGGGCAAAACATTCCTCCACAGCGATGTGAAAGACTCATCACAAACGCTTGATTGCATTTATTGCTGCCGAGAGGGGCACAACCAGTTATTAGATTTAGGGGGCAATTATATTTTCCCACTGGACCAGGCAGGTTTAGACAGCTTTTTTTTCCATTAATAAATGAAATCATCATTTAAAAACTGCATTTTGTATTTGCTCGGGTATTTTTTGTGTAATATTAAAATTTGTTTGAGGATCTGAATCATTTAAGTGTGACAAATATGCAAAAAAAATAATAAAATCAGGAAGGGGGCAAATACAGTACTTTTATACAGCACTGTATATTGTTCTATGAAGAGCTTGATAAAAGTTCTCCTAATTTTCACGTGTCATTTTCCCTATAAATGAAGGGATTGTGTCTTTTTGGGAGGCCGTGGTTTGTAATGCCGCGTACACACGGTCGGACTTTTCAGCTACAAAAGTCCGACAGCCTGTCCGACAGACTTTCGACGGACTTTTGGCGGACTTTCGACGGACTTGCGGCGGACTTTCTAACGAACGGACTTGCCTACACACGATCACACAAAAGTCCGTCGAATTCTTACGTGATGACGTACACCGGACTAAAATAAGGAAGTTGATAGCCAGTAGCCAATAGCTGCCCTAGCGTGGGTTTTTGTCCGTCGGACTAGCATACAGACGAGCGGATTTTTCGACCGGACTCGAGTCCGTCGGAAAGATTTGAAGCATGTTTCAAATCTAAAGTACGTCGGATTTGAGGCTAAAAAAGTCAGTTGAAAGTCCGGAGAAGCCCACACACGATCGGATTACCAGCCAGCTTTAGTCCGTCAGCGTCCGTTGGACTTTTGTAGACGAAAAGTCCGACCGTGTGTACGCGGCATAACACTTTCTTACTTGAAGATGCTGCTGGTGAAAAAAAACTTTGTGATGATCCAGAAGCAGCAGAAAGAATGTTTCTGGAATGAGAACTCTGGAGGGAAAAGCTCCTCGCACTTTCATTCTGGTCCTCATTTCATTCCATAAAGTCTTTTTTACCAGGATGTGTTCTGTCCTCCTTGTAGCATTTGGAAAAGAATATTTCTTCTCACAATATTTGTAAATTGCAGCTTTTCTCTCAGCAGAAATTGCACCGTGGAAATGTTTCCAAACTCTAGATGTTGGTCTAGAAACAATTTACTGAGCAGACTATAGGGAAACATTATGGTGTGATGGTGAAGAACATTAATAGGAATCATTTAAAAGTTATAAAGATAAACTAATATGTCAGACCAATGTACCCTCTTACCTGTCAATTAAGGCCTGAGAGGATAGAAACTATCATCTACTGCAGGGATATGCAATTAGCAGACCTCCAGCTGTTGCAGAACTACAACTCCCATGAGGCATAGCAAGACTCTGACAGCCACAAGCATGACACCCAGAGGCAGAGGCATGATGGGACTTGTAGTTTTGCAACAGCTGGAGGTCCGCTAATTGCATATCCCTGATCTACTATATCCCAACAATGACCAAACTGTAGGAGGTACAAGATAGAGAAAACTAAACTGGAGCCTTTCCCCATGCAGTGCCCCCTAGTGGCAGAAATACATATTTCTCTTGTTTGAGAACTGCATTGAGAAGTACAGTGTTACTTGAATTGTATTCCAGGATTTGCTTGTTTTCAGCTGAGAAAACTTGCAATAATTTAAGACTTTACATAAAGCCCCAGAAATCTTTCATTAAGGTCTCCACGTTACATAGTTTGAATACCATGTCATAGATATATTTTTTATCATTATAAAAGAACATATTCCACACTTCTTTAATTTTTTTTTCCAATTCTTCCGGAACACCCCCCTTAAAATGGTTTTAAAAAAAAAATTGAAAAAAACCCAATTTTTTCCCCCCAATCTTTCAATTTTTTCAAAGGCATTCCCATCTCTAAACCAGCCTATCTCTGATCTAGTCTGGTAACAACAAATGGAAGGGGATCCATCATCTTCTGTGTTTAGGTCGAAGGTAGTGTAAACAGACAGCGGACCGTCCATCACACGGAGACAGTTATAGCTATATTTATATATACTGGAATTTTTATTTATTTATTTTTTATACTAGTAATGGTGGCAATCAGTGACTTATAATGAGACTGCAATAGTGCAGCGGACAATCTGACACTTAATGACTGACATTGACATCACCAGTGACACTAATACAATGATCAGTGATAATACTATACACTGTCACTGTACTAATGACACTGGCTGGAAAGGGGTTAACATCAAGGGGTTATATGTGTGCCTAACAAGTGTAATGTGTGTTGCTTTTACTAATCGATGTGTCAGCCACATCGCTGCACCGTGTACAGAGCCCTGTGTTGTTAATGAACACAGGGCTCTGCACTGTGATTCGCTAAGCCGATCAGCAGGTCACAGCCATAAATCATTGGACCTGTTGACTGACTTGTGCTCTACCGAATCACAGCAGAGATGGGGGGCAGCGGGTGTGCGCTCTACCCGGAAATGCAGGATCATGTACATGTCGGTGATCCGGCACAGAGCAGCCGCCCTGCCGCCATATATATCTACATGGGAGGGTCCGCTAGTGGTTAATAGATTGATATTTGAACAGCGCTGCTTTTTCCTAGTATTTATGTTTAACTCGTCTCATTTTATACTTTAAGGTAGCTGCTTTTATTTAGTCTTGAGAACAAGTTTGTGTGGTGCTGGTGTCGTTTAATTAAAATTAAAGCAGAACTACACTGTATGTGAGCACCACAAACCAAAGACGCTATTTAATTCATTTTTAATATCCAAAGTAAACTCCCCCATTCATCTAATGCCGCGTACACACGAGCGGACATTACGGCGGACTTTGCCCGGCGGACTTTTCGACGTACTTTCCGACGGACTTTGTGAATGAACGGACTTGCCTACACACAATCCACCAAAGTCCGTCGAATTCGTACGTGATGACGTACGACCGGACTAAAACAAGGAAGTTCATAGCCAGTAGCCAATAGCTGCCCTAGCGTGGCTTTTTGTCCGTCGAACTAGCATACAGACGGCGGACTTTTCGACCGGACTCGATTTCAACGGATAAATTTAAAACAAGTTTCAAATCTAATTCCGTCGAACTTTTGAGAAAACAAAGTCCGCTGGAGCCCACACACATCGAATTGTCCGACGAAATCCAGTCCGCCGGGCAAAGTCCGCCGTAATGTCCGCTCGTGTGTACACGGCATAAGTCTCCATGCTTTATTTTGATGAGAAAGAAATCTCTTTGAAAAATACCCCCTTATCATCCCTAGCTGCAGCCATCTTGAGAAATGGCAGATGATTTGTGTAGCATTTACCTGAAATCCATCTGCCCTTAGCTCAGGCATGCAGGTAGGAGAGTGTGCTTAGCTGAGAAAACTCCTCCTCCCCTCCTGGGATGTATGACATCATTGGCCTAGGCCAGAAACCAGGAAGCAACTAAGGAAATGTAAAAAAAAAAAAACAAGTAAATATAATATACCTTCTTATATATTTGCTAGCAGCATACGGATTAAAAATAGTCAATGTTGATTGAGAGAATGTAGTTTCAATTTAAGTTGATGGGAGGTTAGTCCTGCACTAAATTTCTTATACTGAAGTCTGATAAATATGCCAAGGCTTACATCAGGTTATTTAGCAATGAAGTAGGAATTTTCAATAAAGTTTGCAAAAAATCCCTACATCTGGGGGGGGGGGGGGGGGTGTCTATGCTGAAAACATTCGCTGTGTGGATATGACAAACATCAGCACGATCAGGACAAAAACTGTATATTTTCTCTATATTCCTATATCGTCAGCGCCATCTAGTGGGCATAATGCCAATTTCTTTCCCCAGTAATACCTTTAGATCCCTTTCACACTGAGGCGGTTTTCAGGCGTTTTAGCTCTAGAAATAATGGCTGTAAAGAGCCTGAAAACCACCTCCCATTAATTTCAGGGTGACTTTTCACATTGGGGCGGTGTGCTTGGGGGACGTTAGGAAAAGTCCTGCAAGCAGCATCATTGGGGCGGTTTGGGAGCACTGTATACAGCGCTCCCAAAATGCCCTGCCCATTGCAATGAACGGGCAGCGCTTCCAACGCGCCTGAAAAGCGCTCCGGAAGCGGCGCAACACGGGCACTTTTAACCCCTTCGGCCACTAGTAGGGGTTAAAAGCGCCCCGCCATCGGCCGAAAAGCGCCGCTGAAACGAGCGGCACTCTACCGCTGATGCTCAGGTGGCCCCAGTGTGAAAGGTGTCTAAAGTAGTACTAAAACGTTTTTTTCTCATTTTGAACAGAGTAAGAGAGGGTTATAACCTCTGTCAGATGATTATTATTATTATTTATGTATTTATTTTGCCGTCTGTGTTCCATTGTGGAGATTTCCCTTCACTTCCTGTCCGAAAATTAAAACAGGAAGTGAGAGAAAATCCTAAACTAGTGTCCCCACTGGAAGATTTCCCCTCTATTACTATTCTGGGGACAACCCAAAACATTTAATCTCATGTGTACAAAGGTCAATAAGGTAATGACATCAACCTATCTCAGAAACATCCCACTTGGACTGTCGGTATGGTTGACTAGGATTGGGTCGACGCGTTTTGTGGGACACCCCGCTTCCTCAGGACCTCTCAAAACCTTTTTCGTGTCCACATATGATAAAACTATGTGATTTAAAACTAAAGATAAACAAAGTAATGAATTATTAACAAATCATTGCGAACAATGACAATAGTAATATACAATTACAAAGGTAATCAGTTCAACGGGATACAAGGATAGAAAATGAGGGAAAAAAAACACAGCTCATCATCTTAGTACAAAAATTCGTATTACCTCGAGAAATTTCATCAAAAACATCCACATGGGATGGGAAAGTGCTGTATTCTACAATTAAGCCCTGGGCAGCCCGTGGTGGTGGTGGTGGGGGGTTGGCAGAAAATACGCTGACAGCTTCCAAACTCTCCTAAATGCCAGTGCCCAGCAGTTTTTTGTGGAGGCCGCGGGTGTCCTTAGCAACCAATGAATAGCTGGTTGTTAAGGAGGGGGCTGGCAAGTCGGCTGCCACGTCCTTATCAATGGATGAGTCATCAGCTGTCAGCGGGGTTCCCCACTGACAGCTGAATGCAAACAAAACAATTGCCGCCAATAAAAGATGGGGGGTCCCACTGCAATTCATACCAAACCTTTATCTGAGCATGCAGTTTGGCAGGCTAGGAAAGGTGGCGGGGACAAGCGAGAGCACCCCCCTCTCCTGAACCATACCAGGCCACGTGCCCTCAACATAGGGGGTGGTTTTGGGTAATGTGGGCTTCCCCCAAAAGTACCTTGTGCCCATGTTAATGAGGACAAGGGTCTCTTTTCCACAACCCTGGCCTGGTGGTTGTGGGGGTTGACTTATTGTAATTTGGAAGTCCCCTTTAACAATGGGGCCTCCAGATCCCTCCCCCCCATGTGAATTAATATGGGGTAAATTGTACCCCTACTCATTCCCCAAAAAAGTGTCAAAGAGTAAATAAAAAAAACACACAGTTCGTTATTTAAAAAAATAAATAAAAGCAATGTCCCCCAGAGTAGATCCATCGTCAATCACGATGAACACCGGCCGCTGACCCAAAATAGAGAAAGGTATGCACTTTTTTTGTGGCTCCGGACCGGAAGTGACGCGGAACCGGACACAACGTCAACCCGCTATTTTTTTTTTTCTCATGCTCTATCCTTGTATCCTGTTGAACTGATACCCTTTGTAGTTGTATATCACTCTTGTCATTGTTCACAGTGATTTGTTTATAATTCAAGATTTTGTTTCTCTTTAGTTTAACCCTTTCATGACTAAGCCTATTTTTGACATTTGGTGTTTACAAATTAAAATCCGTATTTTTTGCTAGAAAATTACTTAGAGCCCCCAACATTATATAGATTTTTTTAGCAGAGAATCTAGAGAAAAAAAATGACGATTGTTGCAATATTTTATGTCACACGGTATTTGTGCAGCTGTGTTTTAAACACAACTTTTTGGGAAAAGGGACACTTTCATGAATTAAAAAAAAAAACAAATAGTAAAGTTAGCCCAATTTTTTTGCATAATGTGAAAGATGATGTTACGCCGAGTAAATAGATACCAAACATGTCACGCTTTATAATTGCACGCACTCGTGGAATGGCGACAAACTATGGTACCTAAAAATTTCCATAGGCGATGCTTTAAATTTTTTTTATGGTTACCAGGTTGCATTTACAGAGGAGATCTAGTGATAGAATTATTGCTCTCACTCTGACGATCGCGGCGATACCTCACATGTGTGATTTATACACCGTTTACATATGCGGGCGCGACTTCCGTATGCGTTTTCTTTGTTGCGCGAGCTCGCGGGGACGGGGGCACTTTAAAAAAAAAAATGTTTTTCTTATTTATTTTATTTATTTTTATATTTATAAATTGTGTTTAAAAAAAAAAATGTTTTTGATCACTTTTACTGCTGTCACAAGGAATGTAAATATCCCTTGTGACAGTAATAGGTGGTGACAGGTACTCTTTATGGAGGGATGGGGGGTCTAAAAGACCCCAAACCCCTACTCTGCACTTCACGTTTTCGGCAATTCTGAATACTGTATAATTTTTTTAAACCGGTGCCATTGGCAGCCGAGTAAACGGGAAGTGACGTCGTGAGGCTGGAACAAAGCCGATTACGTTCCAGACTTTCAGTAGCCGCCGGAGGCGGCAGATTGGTGAACGGGCCTCCCGGTGGATCGGGAGGCCTGGTAAGAGCGGTGGGAGGCAGCGGGAGGGGGGGCGTCCCCTCCCGCTCCTCCAGTATAACAGCCAAGCGGCTTTTAGCCGCATCAGTTGTTATACTTGGAAAGCCGATCGCTGGCTCTGAAAAACAGTACCGGGATGAAGCCTGCAGCTGCGGGCATCATCCCGGTATAACCCCTGAAAGCCGAGTACACACATCTGCGTACGCTCGACGGGAAGGGGTTAAAATCACATACTTTTGTCATATGTGGACACAAAAGAGGCTTGTAAGTTCCTGAGGAAGCGGGGTGTGCCGCGAAACGTGTTGACCCTATCCTGGTCAACCATACTGACATTCCAAGTGGCATGTTTCTGAGATAGGTTGATGTTATTACTTATTGACCTTGTACACATGAGAGTGAATGTTTTTTTTTATGATGTGTATGTAACAAATATGATTTGAATTTTTGTACGCAATACAAATTGATGATATTTTAGTTAATGTGTATTTACTATTGGAGGTATATGTATAGTCCTATCTTTCTGGGGTTTTTTTGCTTTGATTTATTAGAAAAAATACAATTTCTGAAAAAATGTTCCTTATTGTAAAGCCATCGTCAATCACATTGTCCAGCAATGTAGATGCATGTCATTTACGATGCCCGGCTACCACTGGCAAATAAAAAAAAAAAAGCTGCCGCCAAGACACATCCCACGTGTTGCCTTGTCACCCACTGAATGATGAGTAGAAGCCCCAAACAGTATGGTCACCTGCTGACTTGGCACCA
Source organism: Lithobates septentrionalis (assembly GCA_037952835.1). Taxonomy (NCBI): domain Eukaryota; kingdom Metazoa; phylum Chordata; class Amphibia; order Anura; family Ranidae; genus Lithobates; species Lithobates septentrionalis. The sequence continues at coordinate 2,060,834 of JBBDGP010000386.1, forward strand.
TCCACAGGCAGCTGAACTCTTGAATAAGACACAGAAGTTGAATCTAACCCAATTTTACAGCTAATTGCATACAGAGAATGCTTTTCCAGGCCTTTGAAATGTAAGAAGGACTTTCCTAAGCCATGTCACTGTAAAGTACTGACAATGACTGAGGTGTCAAAAAAGAAACAGGGAGCATCTGGCTTAGGACTAAACTAACTAGCACTAAACAGGAGGGAAAGACGAAAGAAAAAAACAAAATTACAGTAAACAAGTTGTAGTGGCTCAAAAAAAATTGCAAACACATGTGGCCAAAAAATTGCAAACACATGTGGCAAACACATGTGGCCAAAAAAAGGGGAGGGGGGAAAACATACCGTCCAGAGCACTGTGCAGCATTACAGGCCTCCTCAGACCATTCAGAGCACTGTGCAGCATTACAGGCCTCCTCAGACCATCCAGAGCACTGTGCAGCATTACAGGCCTCCTCAGACCATCCAGTGCACTTTGCAGCATTACAGGCCTCCTCAGACCATCCAGAGCACTGTGCAGCATTACAGGCCTCCTCAGACCATCCAGAGCACTGTGCAGCATTACAGGCTCCTCAGACCATCCAGTGCACTGTGCAGCATTACAGGCCTCCTCAGACCATCCAGAGCACTGTGCAGCATTACAGGCCTCCTCAGACCATCCAGAGCATTGTGCAGCATTACAGGCTCCTCAGACCATCCAGTGCACTGTGCAGCATTACAGGCCTCCTCAGACCATCCAGAGCACTGTGCAGAATTACAGGCCTCCTCAGACCATCCAGAGCACTGTGCAGCATTACAGGCTTCCTCAGACCATCCAGAGCACTGTGCAGCATTACAGGCTCCTCAGACCATCCAGAGCACTGTGCAGCATTACAGGCCTTCTCAAACCATCCAGAGCGGCTAAATCTGTATGTGTGAGTTTGTTCAAACATATTAGATTTTTTTTCTCCAGGAGTATAAAATGCGTTTGGAAATTCTATAGAAATGCTTAAATAATGCATTACAATTAAACTAAACACATTAGATTTTTTTTGACTAAAATGATTTTATTTGAGTAAACTGTACTGGAGATTTTAGTTTATTAAAATACGACTAAAATTAAAACAATTGCAGATGACTCAAATGAGCCTAAAAGTAAAACGGCATTTTAGTCAAAAGACTAAGACTAAAGCTAAATCAAAATTTGATGCCAAAATGAAAGCAGAAAAAGTGGAACTTCCGCTGATCTGCTCCCCCCCCCCCTCTGGTGCCACATTTGGCACCTTTCAGGAGGGAGGGGGGAACGAGTACTTGTTTTTCACAGGTACCCTTCCCCACTTTCGGGAGATGGCGCTGCCCCTCGGAAGTTCGGCCCCCACCTTCCTCCTTCCCTGGCTTATGGAAAAATGCAGCGCATGTACAAATGAACATAGGTCTTTAGAATGGTGAAACAGTAAAGAAATCACTAATTGACCACAGGTGCCTTGAAACACAAACGTCCATAGATGGATGTGAATGTCCAACCGCACAGGAGGTGTAAGTACTCCAAGGGGTGGTGATGGTCTGGTGGTTGTCAGAAAACACCTGGCATCATGCAGCGACTTCCCAACCGAGAAACTGGGTCCCAATGGGTCATTCAGAGAAAGTACAAAAAAGCCTCTTACCAGATCCTGTGGATTCCCATGTCAGCGACAGGGAATCGCATGCGCAGTTTGTCACAAATGACGTGGAATGGGAGCTCAGGAATCGCCAATCGCTTGGATTGTGGTCTGTATGGATCTCGGCCAGCAACCGGATGGGTCCTCACAACGAACCGTCCTCACACCGAACCGTCCCAGCGTGCATCAGAAGTTTCACAAACGGTCCCCCGAAAGGAGCAGTTGGAAGGACTGGATCTCATGCGGTAAATGTGGAAACAAAAAGAATGTGCCTCCACATGGTGCAGATAAAAAAGGGTGTTTTTATTGACAAAAACGACCATACACAAATAAAAGCGTGATCACGATGGATAAAAACAAATGGGCAACAAAGAGAGTGGTGTATGTACCCGACGCGTTTCGACCTAGGGGTCTTCAACAGGGGCATAGACCACTCACTCCAAGTTGCCAAATATATATAATAAAATTATTTAGAGAAGGACCAATCACAAGGGCTGAAATACCAGGAGATTTGATTGGGTGAATACAATCACATGACTTGCTTGAATGTCTAGACATGAAGATCATACACAATTTCTATATAAATAAATGAATGACATTAAGGTGAAGCCCAGGAGACTGTATAAAGGTCTACCAGCAGAAAAATATATAACTATAACTAATCCACAGGATCTGGTAAGAGACTTTTTTGTACTTTCTCTGAATGACCCATTGGGACCCAGTTTCTCGGTTGGGAAGTCGCTGCATGATGCCAGGTGTTTTCTGACAACCACCAGACCATCACCACCCCTTGGAGTACTTACACCTCCTGTGCGGTTGGACATTCACATCCATCTATGGACGTTTGTGTTTCAAGGCACCTGTGGTCAATTAGTGATTTCTTTACTGTTTCACCATTCTAAAGACCTATGTTCATTTGTACATGCGCTGCATTTTTCCATATGCCTATTTTGTTGTTTTTGTCAAACTGTATGCAGCAGCTTTTATTCTACTGGTTAGCGCGGTGTTTTCTATATACCTCCTTCCCTGGCTGCCAGGCTAGAAAGCGCAGCGCACTTCGCGTATGTGCATAAGCAAACTGGCTGTGAAGCCGAAAGGCCGGTTCCCTTTAGGAACGAATGGCGGCGGCAGCACCTGACAGCCGATCCGAAAACCAGCTGGGGTGCCAAGATTGCGGGCTCCCTGGACAGGTAAGTGTCCTAATATTAAAAGTCAGCAGCTACAGTACTTGTAGCTGCTGACTTAAAAAAAAATTCCCAGGCGGAGCACCGCTTTAACACCGTAAAACAGTTCACTTACCATATGCCTATATGAAGTTCAACTGTGTATTTAGCGGCTTTCTCTGAGTTTAGCTTTAATTATTGAATCATTTCTAATCTAACCTATAATATGTTCTCTTTTTTTGCACCTTTTGGTTATTGTGAAATAAAATGTAAATTGGAATAATAATTAAAATGATAATTCATTTCTCTCTTCTGCAATTCTCTCCCCCACAGCAAGCTATCAATTAAGAGAGACGGGTAATGGTATCGCTAATGTTGGCAGCGAGTTCCCACTTTAATACACTTCTCCTCCATATCAATAAAGAGAACCTTTCAGTCATGATGGAACCCAACAGAGAGGAGAAGGAAATTTATGGATTGAATGAGAAAATCAAGAACGCATTAATAATCAATCAAATAGGAAAATGACAAATATTTGGCAGAAAATTGTTGAAAAAATAATAAATGGCCCTATAAATAGGCCCCCCGAGTTATTTGGCCGAACAGATAGTTGGGATTTTGAAATGGCACATGAGAAATATGAGCGGCTCATCTACAGTGTCCAGCAGAGATCTACAAAGTAAACCCGTTATGAGAGCTGATGTTTATTGGTGGCTGGGGAAATGGAATGTTCATTTTTTTTATTTTATTACTTATTTTTACACTGTTGCTTAAATTTTTTATTTGTATCACTTTTACTGCTGTCAAAAGAAATGTAAACATCCCTTATGACGGCAATAGGCACGTAACAGGTGCTACTTTATGGAGAGATCTGGGGTCTAGATGCCTCCTCTGCCCTTAAAAGCATTTGATCACACCAATATCGGAGTTCCTCATATTCTATTTATTTTTAAAAATGGCGCCGTTTACATCCGGGCAATTCGGAAGTGATGTGACGTCATCGTTTCGGGGTTACTATATCATAGAGGCCAACAAAGCCGATCTGGTCTTTGTTGGGCTTTATGATCAGCCAGCTGGTTGTTTGGGACTTCTGGTGGGATGGGAGATCCCGGTAGAGCTGCGGAAGATGGCAGGAAGAGATGGGGGGGTCTTGTAAAAGAAATACAGTGGCTAGTTAGTAGAGATGCACCGGCAGGCCAAACATATTGGCTGGAAATGGTGTTATCGACATTTTGACGACGAGAGAAAAATATGCCGATTATGGCACCGAAAATGCACGTGACTTTGGCGCGACTTTACCGCAACTTTTTTGCGACTTTACCGTGATTTTACTATGCTATGCTGTGTTTTTCATAGGTCATGTGACGTAACATAGGTGCGTTGTTAAAGCATTCTTGCTGCATTTTCAATGCATTTCAAAGGGTAGGTGGGTTTTTGGTGCTTTTTTTTTTTTTTACTGACCAGAAGTGCAGCAAGCAGGATTTTTAACACCACAACGGAAGCGCAATGGACCAGCGTGAGGACATACATTGAATTTAGGCTGGGTTCACAGTGGTGAGATGTGGGAAACCCTGCAAATTCTGTGCGGGTTCCCGCATATATGAATGTGAGTTGGGGACCTTGGATTGTGGGCTCCTTGAGGGTAGGGACCGATGTGAGTGTGCGATGTATGTGTGGAGCGCTGCGTAAATTGACAGGGCTATATGGGCACCTTAGCTAAATAGGGATAATTGTGGACACGCACCCACACTCACTCAGGTTGAACTGGATGGACTGGTGTCTTTATTCAACCTTATAAGCTATGTACCTATGCATCGCACCTGAATTGCAGACGGTTCACACTGACATCTGAAAACTGCTGCGGGGGTCAATGTAAAGTTAATGACACCCCCACATCGATTTGCAGATCGCAGTGCAAAGCGTGAAATGGTACAGGAATCAGATTGCATGGGTGTGAACACCCATGCGATCCGATTCCAATGCTGCCCCCCCAAAAAAGGCCCTGTATCATTTTACCAAAAATAAATAACCAAAGTGCCAAAGATGAATAATTGATAGCAATAATCCAGTTACCAGCTGCAATAAAAAAACTTGCTGTGCAGGAAAACGTGGAAAGAAAATGAGAATGTATTTCTTTTACACAATGTTGTCAATTTATAAGATTTCTGTTTCAATATATTTTATTTTTCAAAAGTGGATGAAAGGAATACAGCACATGTCATAGAAACAACGTGAGCCATTTGTCTTGGGGTGACCAACACGGTCCTATGGAAAACATAGTAATCAATGATATAATTACAAAGCATATCTGCATAAAACAAACATAACTTGTCAAGTGGATTGATCGGAATCCCCGGGTATCAAATATGGTCCCAGGAGCTTTATCCATTGAGAGGTGTGGAAGGGGGGAAAGCTCCGCCACCCCAACTGGGCACAAGCTGTGGCGAAGCTTCCTACTCCCTCAGCCTCCCCCATCATGGACAAGGAAGCTATTGATTTATCTTGTGTAAATAAAAAGAAAATGTAGAAGGTTAATAAAACTAGTTGTAGAACAGTAAATGTATAAACTAGTCCAAAGTTTCCTGGACAAGGGAACAATTTCGAGTCCTGTATAAGACTGCTCAGTAAATTACAAAAAGGGACACACCCATGGGATCACATGGTGAATATAAGAGGGATTTAGTACCGCAACATGTCCGTAAGAATCTAGTTTGTAGTCAAAGTTGGGATCGGGAGCAGGGTAAATCCTGACCCTGGCTCCGGTCACAACCAGTCAATCAATGGCTGAGATCCAAGACTGATCTAGAGAGGTAGGTGATAGAAAAGAATACGAGAGGAAAGAAAAGGTAAGAAAAAGAAAGAAGGGGTAAACGATAGAAGAGGTGATTACGAGTCGACTGGGGAGAAAGAGAGCCGGAAGGAGACATTCAGGAGGAGATAATTAGAGGGTGACCCCCACAAAGGTAGCCCAGGGTTCCCAAATTTGTTCAAATTTGGCTGAGCGATCCAGGATTACACTTGCCATCTTCTCTTGGTTCATAATCCAAGAGATCTTTCTTTTGGCTAGCAGTGATGAAACCAGTGGTTTTTTCCATGCGTGAGCCAGGGTGAGTTTGGCACCTAAAATGATAAAGAATATAAGGCGTTGAGTAATCCTGGAGGCTTCTTTCACTGGGAAGTTAAGGAGCGCTATGAGGGGGGACATTTGGATCGGTATGGAGGTTAGCTTGCCAATCCAAGAGAAGATCTTGTGCCAATATGGTCGGATTCTGGGGCAAGTCCACCATATATGGAGCATATCGCCTTTAAGACCGCATCCCCGAAAACATAGGGGAGATGCTGACGGGTACATGTGCGCCAGTTTTGAAGGGACCAGGTACCATCTAGTCAACACTTTTAAACTAGCTTCTATGAGGTTGGAGTTAAGGATACCTTTGTAGGATTGGAAAAAGTTCCTGTGCCACGTTTCCAATGTCCAGTGTTGGGAAAGATCAGATTCCCAAGCCTGCATGTAAGACGTCTTGGATTGCGCGGAGGACAGGGCTCTATAGATTACCGAGATGCCCCCCCTCTGCTCACTGGCCTGACCACACCATACTTCATAGGGAGTTATTTGGGGCCCATTCGGGAGTGTTTTACACCTTTTATGTAAGAAGTTTGAGATTTGAGAGAATCTGAAAGATTCAGAGATAGGCATGTCTAAGTTACTAACACAGAATGCTTTGGAGAGTGGGCCAAGAGGTCTAAGGAAGTGCCCTATTCTGTATAACCCTTTGTCGAGCCACCATTTAAATGCTGATATGTCAAGGCCCGGAGGGAAATCAGGATTTCGAAACAAGTGTTGTAATGGTTTTGTGGGGGAAGTCAGATGTTGGTTGCAACGTAGACTGTCCCAGAGTGCGAAGGAGTGTGACAGGGTTGGGGAAAGTATGGAGGGTCTGAGTTTTCTATGGCTCCAGAGAAGGTAGTCTAGGGTGTGGAGCGGGACTGCCTGTCTTTCTATGTGAATCCAGTCAGGTTGTTCCCAGCGTGAGTATACCGCCGAGATTTGAGCTAAATGAGCAGCTTGCAGGTACCACAGCAGATTTGGAAGTCCCATGCCCCCTTCAGTTCTAGTTCTGAACAGGACTGCTTTGGGGAATCTGTGTCCCCCTCTACCCCAAATGTATTTGACGATTTTAGCTTGGAGTAGTTGTAGGCGAGTTTTGTCTACAGGAATCGGGAGGGCTCTAAAATAGTAGAGAATGCGGGGGAGTAGAGTCATCTTAATTGTGTTGATTCTACCCAGCCATGACAATGATAGCCGGGACCACCGGGAGAGGTCTTCCTCCAGTTTCTTGTAGAGAGGTGGGTAGTTGGCTTGGTGTAGGAGTTCTATCCTGGGGGTCAGTTTGATCCCCAGGTATGAGATGGAGGAGTCGTTCCAGGAGAACTGGAAGCTCTCCCTGAGCCCAGTCAAGTGAGGTTCTGGGATGTTAATATTGAGTGCCTGTGATTTATCGTAATTAACTCTAAGGCCTGATGCCGCCCCGAATTCATCTAGGAGGCGACAGATGTTGGGGAGTGACGTTATTGGGGAGGAAACGAATAGTAAGATGTCATCCGCAAATAATGCGCATTTATGACACTTGGGGCCACTTTGAATGCCTTGAATATTCGGGTTGTTTCTGATGGCTATCGCCAAGGATTCAATTGCTATGGCAAAAATCAATGGGGATAGGGGGCAGCCCTGTCTGGTGCCTCTAGCTATGGGGAAGGATTCCGAGTAAAATCCCTGCAGACGCACCTGAGCTGAGGGGGTTGAGTAAAGGGCATGCATGACATTAAGAAAAGAATTCCCAAATCCCCATCTTTGAAGAGTGTTGAAGATATATGGCCATTGGACAGTATCAAAAGCTTTTTGGAGGTCTAGAGAGAGTAAACATCCCTGTCTGGGAGGGCCCCCATCCCAGTTAGAATTGAGAAGAGATATATCAATCGCTCGTCTAGTTTGATCAGGTCCCTGCCTCCCTGGGATGAAGCCCACTTGGTCTTTGTTAATGTATAGTCTAATGAAGGAGCCCAGGCGGTCTGCAAGGATCTTAGTCAGAATCTTTAAGTCATTATTAATGAGAGATATGGGTCTATAGTTGCTAACCGAGCTGGCATCTTTATCGGGTTTAGGGATGACCGTAATGTATGCCGTGTTCAGTGAGGCCTCTAGTGAAGTCCCCTGCCGTAGCGCGTTGAAGAATCGGGCCATATAAGGGGCAAGAATGGGAGAGAACGATTTGTAATATGGTATGGAGAAACCATCTGGGCCAGGCGCCGAGTGAGATTTCAAGTGTTTAATCACTGCACATACTTCCTCAGCGGAAATAGGTGAGTCTAGTGTCTGACGATGTCTTTCTTCTAATTTGGGGATTTGTATGTTGTCTAGGAAGTGGTCCACCGTCTCTGTAGTGGGACCGTTTTCACCACTATAGAGGGATTTGTAGAAGGTCAGGAATTCCCCCATTATTCGTTTAGGGTTCTGGGACAGAGTGCCGCCTTGGATTTTGATCTTGGGAAGGGCTGGGGATTTAAATTTCGGGGACAGCCTGCCTGCAAGCATAGGACCAATTCTATCACCTTGGCAATAGAATCGGGATCTATTCCACCGTAGCCATTTTTCGGCCCGTGTGGTCAGGGCGAGGTTCAATGCCGTGCGAGCTGCATCCAACTTGCTGGTGGGGACAGCTCTTGGGTCGGCCTTGTGTTTTTTATTTAAGGCTGTATAATCCTTATCTAACTTCTCTATGTCAGCTTTGTTGGCTTTATTAATCTGAGAGGCAATTTGGATCAGATGACCTCTAATTACAGCCTTATGTGCTGCCCAAAGACAAGAAGGGCTAGTTTCTGGTTGGTCGTTTGTGGCGAAGTAATTGCAAATATTGGTTTCGATTTCTTTGGTTCTAATCGGATCACTCAGGATGGACTCATTAAGTCTCCAACGCCTGCTGGGTTTAGGGCCCAGTGGGCGTTGAATGGAAAGGATCACCAGTGAGTGGTCCGACCAGACTACGTCTTTGATATAAGCCCTGTTCGTTAGGGGAATAGAAGCAGAAGCAATGAGGATATGATCGATTCTCGCGAAGGATCTATGGGGGTTAGAGAAGTGTGTGAAGTCTCGTAGGGTGGGATTTACTTCCCTTCATATATCAACGAGACCATGTTGAAAGATTAGTTTGGCTATACGTAGACTCTGTTTAGTGGGTCTGGTGAGGCGTTTACCTGGGGGGCGAGACTTGTCTAGGCCCTGGTCAAAGGCCGAATTAGAGTCGCCTCCAAATATCACTGTGCCCTCCAGCAGTGGTGTTAGTGTTGTAAACAGGCGTTGAAAGAAGGCTAGTTGGCCTCTGTTGGGGGCATAGTATGAAATCAAAGAATACAGTTGGTTGTCTAATTCCCCCACAATGAGGATATAGCGACCATCAGGGTCCCTGTGTTCAGATTTGAGAGTAAATTTGCATCGTTTAGAGATAAAAATGCCCACCCCCTTTGTTTTATCTTCCGCATTGGCTAGTGTAAAGAAGGGGAATTTGGAGTGTATAAAAGATGGATTGAAGCGTTTGGGGAAATGCGTTTCCTGGAGGAGAACTATGTCTGCTTTTTGTGCATGTAGGTATTGGAAGACTTTGCGCCTTTTTGTCGGTGAGTTTAGGCCTTGCGCATTATGTGATATTATTTTAAGTGGTGTATTTACCGGTGGGTCATCAGCCATCGAGCAGTAGAGGGGGCAGGGCTAGGAAATCTGCAGCTCTTACCATCTGACGTCCACGGATGCCAAGACATCCCGCATAGCGTGCGAAGACCGGTGAGATGTCCTGTTGTTGTCCGGATAGATCCCCCCAGCCGACTTCTACGGGGAAATATAAAATAAGACATTGTTGGGGAAGAAAAAAGAAAAAGCATGAAAGAAAGACGGGGGACAAGAGAGTCTCCCGTAGAGTGGAGGGGACAGAGTCCTCCATCGGAAAGTGTGTGTCACACTGAAGTCCCTCCCGAAGGCAGGGAATGGTCCTGTCCAGGGCAGGGTAATCTACCTGTGCCACTAGACAGGAGGGGGCGCATGAACACCACTTCAGCAGAGTGGCCGTTTAATATGTTTAGCGATTAACAGGATGAAGGCACTGGGGCCGGCATTAACCTAGCACTCCCTCTGCTAACATTGATGTATACTAAGGAAAATTTGGTGGTGGAAGTGCATCAGTAAACTGATGATGCTTGTAAAAATTAAACAGTTAACAAACAAATAAATGTGGACCTGGATATGTAATGTGAACTGTGAATATGGGCAAGGGGTACACAGGAGGGGGAAGCGAAAAGGACTGTTGGGGAAGGCGTACATTTGGTATGGCGCCCCAAAACCTTGTGGATTTAAACAAAAAAAAAAAAAAAAAAAAAGGGGAAAAAATTTCATCTGCATTAGATAGGCTCCATAAGTACTTCCCGCAACTCCCACCTAGAGGTAGTAATGGAGCATCCTAAAGGGGCCAAAAAAAAAGGGGGAAAAAGATTTCTTATTCAGTGTCCTCCCCAGTTTGAGAGGTACCCGACAGGCGAGAGATCATCTAGACAGTGAATAGAAAACCTGTCATGGGAAGTTCAAGTGGGGGGGGGCTCCGTCATCTCAGCCAGTAGCTGAGAAGAAAAGGAGACAGAAAAAAAAGGTGAGTCCTGGAGAATAAACGAGTCACGGAAGTCATGGAGGGATAGTTTCCTTGGACTTCTTGGATCTGGCCTTCTCCCAAACCGGATTCAGGGGACTGGTGGGCATATGTCTTTTCGCAGAGTTTGGGTGAGGTCCCAACTGACGGGCATTGGGGTCTTGGTTGATGAGGCCCAGTTGTAGAAACAGTCGTTCTCCTTCCTGCAGGGATCCAAAGGTATACGCCTTGCCTTTGAAGATTAGTTTAAGTTGGAATGGGAAGAGCCACCAGTATTTAATTTCTCTGTCCATCAGGATTTGAAGTAGTGGCTTTAGGGCCCTCCTTTTTTGGATAGTGAGGGGGGATAAATCAGCAAAGATTTGCAGCTGATGACCCTGGAACACTATTTTAGGCATGGATCTTGATTTCCTCATGACCTCCTCCTTGACGGAGAAGAAGTGCGGTTTCACCACCACATCACGGGGGAGTCCGTCCGCCCTAGGAGGTCTGAGAGCTCTATGAGCCCTATCCAGCTCCAGTCTGTGTTGAGGTGCATCAGGGAGTAATTCCTTAAGAAAGGATTGTATAGTTTCAGGAATATCCTTAAACGATTCAGGGAGCCCCCTGACTCTAAAATTGTACCTCCGATTTCGGTTTTCGAGGTCATCAAGTTTGGCATTGGCAGTCTTTAATTGCTCCTGGAGGGTCTGTATACAGGTAGTGTTCTGATTTGTTCTCAAAATGGTGGAATCTAGGTTGGACTCAACGAGGTCTATGCGGGTGCCTATCTGCTGTAGGTCTGCTTTAATATCATTTGTTATTTTCAGGGCTGTGTTGTGCAGGCCTCTGTCCAGTAGTTCAGCAAACTTGGCAAACATTTCTGCCACAGAGGTCGGTTGTAGTAGGCCTGAATCCCCGGGCTGTATTAGCTGGTGTGCCTGGGGAGGGCCTGCATCCATGGGGGAGTACTCCAGTTCTGTCAGGGAGTGTTCTAGGAGAGATGCGGTGGATGCTGGGGAAGCTGGTTCTAGGGGAGAGTTACCTGTGAAGGAGTTTTGTTGTAGCAGGGAGGGGGATGCTGTGAGCTGGGCACAGGGAGGACATGTAGCTGCAGAGCAGTGAGGAGCGGCCGCCATCTTAGCTGTCTCAGCGTGGGACAGAGCGGCTTCAAATGCGGGCTTTAAGTTCCTCTTAACTGCTCCCGAGTACGTCGGGAGAGTCCCTGGGTCCTCCGGTGTCCGTGGGGGGGTAATCCAGGCGCCGAACGCCGGTCCGAGTGCCGCTGCGGAGGCCCGGTCTGCTGAAGCGGGACGGAGCTCCCTGACTAAGCGTCCATGTCAGGAGCCGCCGCGCATGCACCCTTTTATAAGATTTCTAACACACAGCATGTACATACCAAAAATGACACCCCAAAATACATTCTGCTACTCCTCCTGAGTATAGAGATACCACATGTGTGAGATTTTTACACAGCTTGGCCACATACAGAGGCCCAACATCCAAGTAGCACCTCCAGGCTTTCTAGGAGCATAAATTCCACATATAATTTCATGACGACCTATCTCACTTTTGAAGGCCCTGGAGCACCAGGCCAATGGAAACGCTCACAAAATGACCCCATTTTGGAAAGCTAACACTCCAAGGTATAGTCTATGAGGCATTATGAGTCTTTTGAACATATCATTGTTTTCCAGAAGTTTTTGGAAAAAGGGGAAAGAAAATGAAAACTTTTTTTTTTTTACACAAAGTTGTAAACTTTTATGGTATTTCTAACACATAGCATGTGCATAGCAAAAATTAAACTCCAAAATACATTCTGCTACTCCTCCTGAGTATGGCGATACCACATGTGTGAGACTTTTACACAGCCTGGCCACATCCAGAGGACCAACATCCAAGTATCACCTCTAGGCGTTCTAGGAGCATTAATTACACATATAATTTTCTGACTACCGATCACATTTTTGAAGGCCGTTCATATTTCTAACACATAGCATGTACTTATTAACAAAAGATGACCTGTGGTTTTAGTAGTGCAGTGGTCCACAGAGAAGAGCATCGGTCCAGGCAGCAGGCAGGGATGTGGTCAGTGACAGCAAAAGCAATTGTGCAGGCAGCAGGCAGAAATACTGTCCATAGTTAGTACAGGCAGGGATACTATCAGCACAGCCAAAGCATTGGTCCAGGTAGCAGGCAGAGATGTGGTCAGCAGCAGCAAAAGGAAATGTCCATAGTCTGTCCATATACTGTCCATAGTCATTAGAGGCAGCAGGCAGAGATATGGTCAGCACAGCCGAAGTATTCGTCCAGGCAGCAGGAAGGGCCATCAAGCTTTTTTTTAAAAGCAAAAGATCAAAAAATGTTTTGCTTTTAAAGGTAAAGAAGAGATTTGGGGTCTTTTAAACTCCAGATCTCTCCATAAAGAGGACCTGTCATCCTTATTACTATTACAAGGGTAATTTACATTCATTGTAATAGTAATAAAAATGATCAATATATATATATATATATATATATATATATATATATATATATATATATATAATATATATATAAGGGACAGTGTAAAAATAAACAATAAAAAGTAAACTAAATAAGAAAAAAAATGGACGTGCCCCCATCCCTCTGTGCTCACGTGCAGAAGCAAATGCATACGTAAGTTACGCACACATATGTAAACGGTGTTCGCACCACACATGTGAGGTATCGCCACGAACGTTAGAGCGAGAGCAATAATTCTAGCGCTAGACCTCCTCAGTAACTCTAAACAGGTAACCTGTAACGGCGTTTAAAGCGCTGCCTATGGAGTACCATCGTTTTTCCCCATTCCACGAGCGTATGCAATTTTAAAGCATGACATGTTAGGTATCTAATTACTCGGCGTAACATTATCTTTAACATTAAACCATAAAATTGGGGCAAATATTATGTTTTGTTTTTTTTTATCTGTTAAAATGTATTTTTTTCCCAAAAAATTGCGTTTGCAAAACCGCTGCGCAAATAACGTGTGACATAAAAAACTATCAACGATCGCCATTTTATTCCCTAGGGTCTCTGATCAAAAAAAAATGTATAATGTTTGAGGGTTATAAGTTAATTTATAGCAAAAAATACTGATGTAAACAAAAAGTGCCAAAAAAAGCCCGGGTGGCAAGTGGTTAAACATCTGTAGCGATGATAATGCCGCATGATAAACAGGTACCACATATGTAGGAGGATTTGTTTCATCTCTGTTTATCACCTGAGGTCAGTCAATTCATTGGGTATATGTGAGGGTTTACAAACACCTTAAAGTGATTGTAAAGGTTTGTTTTTTATTTTTGTTTTGTTAAATAAGAAACTTGTTATACTTACCTGCTCTGTGTAAGGCTTTTGCACAGAGCGGCCCCGTTCCTCCTTTTCTGATGTCCCCTGGCAGCGCTCCTGGCTCCTCCTCTTCATCGAGTGCCCCCACAGAGAGCCGAATTCCAAAGGGACACTCGTGCGGGCGCGCTCCCGAGTCCTGCTTCTGCGTCCATTGACACAGACAGCAGGACTCGGCCCCACCCCCCTTGTCACTGGATTTGATTGACAGCAGCGGGAGCCGATGGCTCCCGCTGCTAGCAATCTGTCCAATGAGGACCCGAGACACCGGCTGGAGATGCTGGGCTTGAAACGATCGGTTTCAGGGAAGAAAAACAGGGGGGGGGGATCCCCTTAATGCATGGAAGGTGGAAAACCATGAGACTTTACAACTTCTTTAAGCTACAGGATTACCATGGCAGGCAAGATGGGGGTAATCAATGGCACCCCTCTAGGAATGCGGATCGTGTGCGATTTACGCGTGAACCAACCCCCCTTTTTTAACTTTCTTGCTGTCTTTTTGTTATACAGACCGCACATAAATCTAGTCCGCACTATTAATTTTTAGTATGAATGAACTAATTAGTAACCATCACAAGCTGTCTTTTATAAGTGTCTATTGTGCTGTAATTTTTCCCAGCATAACCAGCTGTTCAGGTAATAAAGCGTCGAGTTCGCCACCGCGCTGCAATAACATTATCGCTGCAAATAAAACTGATTTATTCCTGGAATAATAGCGGGAAGTTCTGAGTTTATCATCTGAATGTTAATTTGGAAGAAATGCATGCAGGAATATGGAAATAAAAAGTACATAAAAAAACTGAAATGTTGCTTACATAATATTAACTACTTGCGCTCCAGAAGGTTTTACCCCCTTCATGACCAGAACGTTTTTTTGCTATTCAGCACTGCGCTACTTTAACTAATAATTCAGCGGTCATGCAACACTGTACCCAAATTAAATTGATATTTTTTTTTTCCCCACACAAATAGAGCTTTTTGGTGGTATTTGATAGCCACTGGGTTTTTTTTATTTTTTATTATATAAAAGAAAAAATTCCGAACCTTTTGAAAAAATTATATTTGCTACTTTCAACATATCCAATAAAATCACATTTCTTCAAAAATTAAAGCAAAAATGTATTCTGCTACGTCTTAAAAGAAAGAAAAATCCCAATACGTGTATAATAATTGTTTTGCGTTAAAGTTATAGTGCCTACTATGGGGTACACAGTATGTTTCAAAATTGATCAATCCTGATGTACTGACATTTTGGGAGACCTTTAAAATGCCAGGACAGTATAAGTATCCCCCAAATGACCCCTATTTGGAAAGTAGACAATCCAAGGTATGTAGTAAGAGGCATGGCGATGTTTTTTAAGTTGTATTTTTTTTTTTTTACAATTTTTTTGGAAAATGAAGAAATGAAATACAATTTATTTTTCCCTTTTTTTTTCACATACTGTCACTAAAAAAAAAAAAAAGTAATACATTTTTACCTTTTTTAAAATATTTTTTTTACCCAACTTCATCAGAGTAGTTTTGTATCACCATAGTGACACTGTACTACTCTGAAAAAAGGAGAGGGGGGGGGGGGGGGGTTGGGGGTGAGCAAGGATTATTATTAATTTTTACGCTGTGATTACTGTAACAACAGTCGTTTGAACTGTCATGAATGAGTTTTCGGTGGACATATCCATCAAATCATTCCCCGCATCTATTACCTTTTGTACCACCACCCCCTCCCTTTAGAATGTAAGCTCTACGAGCCGGGCCCTCCTGTTCCTTCTGTATTGAACTGTGATTGTGCTGTCCCCTCTCTACATTGTAAAGCACTGCGTAAACTGTTGGTGCTATATAAATCGTGTATAATAATAATATATACGTTGTTGAGCCTGCATGTGCCGCCCATTCACAGTGAAAGTACTGTGGGAGGTCTTAAAGTGCATAAAAAAAAAAAAGAGAGAACCAGTACATGTATAATTGATCATTTTATCAATGGCAGGTAAATTGAATGTAAAGGCAAAAACTAATTTTCTTACTTTTGGATAGAGTGACGAAGTTTTAGAAATTCTCCTTTTTTTTCTCGCTATCTGCATCCTCATTAGGGAGATTCTTCCATGTTTTTGTATTGGGGGCTATTTTCATTAAAGAGGAACTGCAGTCTGCTCACATAATTTGTAATAAAAACATCTTTGCCATTCTGAAGCTTCCCTTCCAACCACTTTGCATATTATTTTATATATACTGTGATTCTGTACTTGCCAAATTGCTGCAGAAATCTCCCTCCACTGAGTCTGGCTGCAGCCATTTTTACTGTGGGCAGCTGAAGCTGCTGCCTGTTCACTTCCTGGATTTACACAGACACACAGAGGCACACCTCCAGCTCTGCAGCTCTCATTGGCCCTCTTATGACTCATCCCCCCTTCCTTCCTGGAAAACTCTCACAAGAGTGAGAGAGAGAGAGCTGTGCATGCTGTCATAAGCCCAGGCCAGTGTTTCTCTGCTCCAGATCTCAAGGCAACCCAACAGGTGATGTTTTCAGGATTTCTATTATTTTGCACAGGTGATTTGATAAGTTTCACTGCCTTAGTACTTATCACAGCTGTTTCATCTGAGGGAAATCCTGAAAACATGACCTGTTGGGGCGCCTTGAGAACTGGATTAGAGAAACACTGACCTAGGCTAATGACCAGACAAGAAACAGGAAGTGGGCTGTATAAGGTATTTACTGGAAGAAAAAAAATATTTTACTAACCAAAGTTAAAACAAAAACAAGGGCAGAAGATTTAATAGATGGGAAGTTGAAAAAAATGACTGAAGGTCCGCTTTAAGACAAAAAATGAAGAGAAATGCGGATTATTAGGGCTGTCACCAGAGCCAGGGGTAAAGAAGGTAAAGACACATCTTGCAATGGGGACATACAGTGTGCGCAGTTGACAGCTAAGGGGGGAATTCCCTTCACTTCGGAGAGACTTCCTCTCATTTCCTTAGGAGTCTTTAGGACAGGACATAAAGGGTAATCTCCCCAGTTGGACGTATGAACAAAAAAGGTGTTGCGCCAAAAACAATACTGTTGAAAGTATAGTGCAATTGAAAAAAAAATAAAAAATTTATATAATAAAAGTCCTTCATGATACAAAGCAAAAAACAATTGAAAGCAGTCCAGTGAGACAATGAAGACTCATTAGGATGTCCAATGGGATAAAGGAAAAACCAGTTCCAACACCAACTGAAGTGAAAAAGTGGTTTGAAATCAAGTGCTCAGAAGGCAGCCACCGCATCCCAGTCAAATGGACACTCACCAGATGGCTGCCATTACAGCAGACCGTATGCCTTGGTTTTATGTCTGTCATGTGAGAAATGTACAGTGCCCTGAAAAAGTATTCATTCTCCTTGAAATTTTCCACATTTTGTCATGTTACAACCAAAAATGTAAATGTATTTTATTGGGATTTTATGTGATAGACCAACACAAAGTGGCACATAATTGTGAAGTGGAAGGTAAATGATAAATGGTTTTTAGTCAATACTTTGTAGAACCATCTTTCTCTGCAATTACAGCTGCAAGTCTTTTTGGGGATGTCTCTACCAGCTTTGCACATCTAGAGAGGGACATTTTTGCCCATTCTTCTTAGCTCAAGCTCTGTTAGATTGGATGGAGAGCGTCTGTGAACAGCAATTTTCAAGTCTTGCCACAGATTCTCAATTGGATTTAGGTCTGGATTTTGACTGGGCCATTCTAACACATGAATATGCTTTGATCTAAACCATTCCATTGTAGCTCTGGCTGTATGTTTAGGGTCGTTGTCCTGATGGAAGGTGAACTTCCACCCCAATCTCAAGTCTTTTGCAGACTAAAACAGGTTTTCTTCTAAGATTGTCCTGTATTTGGCTTCATCCATCTTCCCATCAATTCTGACCAGCTTCCCTGTCCCTGCTGAAGAAAAGCATCCCCACAACATAGTTACATAGTAGGTGCTGTTGAAAAAAAGACACAAGTCCAACCCATGTGTGTGATCATATGTCAGCCACCATGTTTCACAGTGGGGATGGTGTGTTTAGGGTGATGTGCAGTGTTAGTTTCCATCACAGATAGCTTTTTAGTTTTAGGCCAACATTTTAAATTTTGGTCTCATCTGACCAGAGCACCTTCTTCCACATGTTTGCTGTGTCCCCCACATGGCTTCTCGCAAACTGCAAATGGGACTTCTTATGACTTTCTTTCAACAATGGTTTTCTTCTTGCCACTCTTCCATAAAGGGCAGATTTGTGGAGAGCACGACTAATAGTTGTCCTGTGGACAGATTCTCCCACCTGAGCTGTGGATCTCTGCAGCTCCTCCAGAGTTACCATGGACCTCTTGGCTGCTTCTCTGATGAATGTTCTCCTTGCCCGGCCTGTCAGTTTAGGTGGACGGCCATGTCTTGGTAGGTTTGCGGTTGTGCCATACTCTTTCCATTTTCAGATGATGGATTGAACAGAGCTCTGTGAGATGTTCAAAGTTTGGGATATTTTTTTATAATCTAACCCTGCTTTAAACTTCTCCACAACTTTATCCTTGACCTGTCTGATGTGTTTCTTGGCCTTCATGATGCTGTTTGTTCACTAAGGTTCTCTAACAAACCTCTGAGGGCTTCACAGAACAGCTGTATTTATACTGAGATTAAATTACACACAGGTGGCCTCTATTTACTAATTAGGTGACTTCTGAAGGCAATTGGTTCCACTAGATTTTAGTTAGGGGTATCAGAGAAAAGGGGGCTGAATACAAATGCACGCCACACTTTTCACAGATTTATTTGTAAAAAAAAATTGAAAACCATTTATCATTTACCTTCCATTTCACAATTATGTGCCACTTTGTGTTGGTCTATCACATAAAATCCCAATAAAACACATTTACATTTTTATTTGTAACATAATAATAATAATAAAAAACTTTATTTTAGACAGTGCCTGTAAAGGTGGCTTCTCAAAGCGCTTTACAAGGAAGACACAAGAAATACACAGGATAACATAACATAAGGGAAAAAGGGACAATTAAGTGAAAGCTTGTCTAAAAGAAAAATGTTTTTTTTTTTAGATTTGATTTGAATGAGTTTAGAGAAGATGACTCTCCGACATTCTTAGGAAGTGAATTCCAAGGCTTTGCAGGAGAAGGCGCTGTCTTCCATTGAGTGTAGGTGAGTAGATGGGGGACACACAGTAAAGGGGGGGAGTAAGTAGAAAAAAGTTCACAGAGATAATGGGGTGCCCAGCCATGAAGAACCTTGTAGGTGAGCAAGAGAATCTTAAAGTCTATGAAAAACCTGACGGGCAGCCAGTGCAAGGTCTCTAGGATAGGGGTAATATGATCACGTGTTCTGGGCCTAGTCAGGACTCTGGCTGCAGAATTTTGAACATATTGAAGTCGATTTATAGTGGATTTAGGTACACCAGCAAGTATAGAGCATTACAGTAGTCAAGTCGGGAGAACACAAATATATGGATCAGCTTTTCAGATACTGTGTATGATAGCCGATTCAGCCACAAAAGATTTTACCCCCTTCCTGACCAGAGCACATTTTGCGTTTCGGCACTGCGTCTCTTTCAATGACAATTGCGCGGTTGTGCGACGTTGCACCCAAACAAAATCGACGTCCTTTTTCCCCCCACAAATAGAGCTTTCTTTTGGTGGTATTTGATCACCTCTGCGGTTTTTATTTTTTGCGCTATAAACAAAAAAAAGAGCGAGAATGTTGAAAAAAAAAAAAACGCAATATTTTTAACTTTTTGCTATAATAAATATCCCCCAAAAATATATAAATTTTTTTCCCTCAGTTTAGGCCGATATGTATTTTACATATTTTTGGTAAAAAAAAAAAAAAAAAATTGCAATAAGTCTATATTGATTGGTTTGCGCAAAAGTTATAGCTTCTACAAAATAGGCAATAGTTTTATGGAATTTTTATGATTCATTTTTTTTTACTAGTAATAGTGGCGATCTGCGATTTTTATCGGGACTGCGACATTATGGCGGACACATCGGACACTTTTGACACTATTTTGGGACCATCTTCATTTATACAGCCATCAGTGCTATAAAAATGCACTGATTACTGTGTAAATGACACTGGCAGGGAAGGGGTTAACCACTAGGGGGCGATGAAGGGGTTAAGTGTGTCCTAGGGAGTGATTCTAACTGTGGAGGGGAGGGGCTTTCAGTCACATGACAGCGATCACTGCTCTCGATGACAGGGAGCGGTGATCTCTGTCATGACACTAGGCAGAACGGAGAAATGCCTTGTTCTGCAGCTCCGTGACACGATCCCCGGGTGACCGGCGGACATAGAGTCCACCGGTCCCGCGGGCACGGTCACGCTGTACGCAGCGGGCGCGTGCTATCCCCGCCTCCTAAAGGGGACATACAGGTACACCCATTTGCCTACCGCTGCCATTGTGCCGACGTATATTGCTGTGCAGAGGTCGGCAAGTGGATAGCATATGACGCAGCCAGTAATGTTTCTCAAGTGGAAAAAAGAGGTTCTGACAACATTTTGTACATGTGGTTCAAAGGTTAACTAGCATCAAATATCACCCCTAGATTTTTTTTAATTTAGACTGAAGCTCAAGTACAGTGCCATCCATAGATAAGCTATTAGGACTGGCCGTTAGACATGTGCGATTCGTTTCGTACGAATCGGAAATTCATACGACTTTCTGGAAATTTGTACATTCGCGAAGATCCGAAATACGAATTTTCATGCGTACGAATTTTTTACGAAATACGAAATTTTGTTTACGAACTTCTGATAAATTTATCACAATGAACTTTCGTTATCATTACGAAAAGTTTACGAAGCTGACGAAAATTGAATTTCGGACACAAATTACGAATTGATTCTAATACGGAACGAAACGAAACAAATTTATTGATGGCGCACATGTCTACTGGCCGTACGTAATTGATGAAGGGGGGGGGGGTGTGCCAATAAGCATGACTTCAGTCTTGTCGCAGTTTAATTGAAGGAAATTATGGGCCATCCAAGCTGTAATGTGACAAAATGTGTAAAATTTCAAGGGGTATGAAAACTTTCAAGGCACTTTACCCAGCAAGCCGATCCAGTGATAGCGATCATCGGAATTATGCTGTGATAAATAAAGCTCACCAGGAGCCAAAGGTAATCCTCATAGTGTAGTATTTATTGTTTTGGGGTCCTCCAGCATTAGATCATTTTCTTCTGTAGGCTGACTCTTATTGAGCCACAAATCGTTTTCCCTAATGTCCCCTTCCTCCTTCCCCTGCCGCCGGGCCCATTAGAAAGCGCAGCGCGCTTTGCGCATGCACTGGTTCCCTTACCAGGAACGGCGGTGGCAGCACTTGGGTGTCGATCCAAAGATCGGCTGGGGTGCCGTCATTGCGGGCTCCCTGGATAGGTAAGTGTCCTAATATTAAAAGTAAAAAGTAATATTAAAAGTAAACACACAGATCCCGGTTCTTTCAGGGGAGTAGAGACAGATTGTGTGTTCATATTAACTATGAACACCGATCTCCATCTCCTCCTAGACAGTCCCCTCCCCCCTACAGTTAGAACACACCCAGGGTACACAGTTAACCCCTTGATCGCCCCCTAGTGTTAACCTCCTTTCCCTACCAGTAACATTTATACAGTAATCAGTGCGTTTTTATAAAATTGATCGCTGTATAATTGCCAATGGTCCCAAAAATGTGTCAAAAGTGTCCTATTTTTCCGCCACAATATCGCAGTCCTGATAAAAATCGCAGATCGCCGCCATTACTAGTAAAAAAAATAATAATAAAAATGCCATAAAACTATTCCCTATTTTGTAGACGCTATAACTTTTACGCAAACCAATCAATATACGCTTATTGTAGAAAATATGTAGAAGAATATATATCGGCCTAAACTGAGGAAAAAATGTGGGGTTTTTTTTCATAGAAAATGTGGGATATTTATTATAGCAAAAAGTAAATGATAGTGTTTTTTTCAAAATTGTCGCTCTTCTTTTGTTTATAGAGCAAAAACTAAAAACCACAGAGATGACCAAGTACCACCAAAAGAAAGCTCTATTTATGGGGAAAAAAAGGACGTCAATTTTGTTTGGGTACAACGTCGCACAACCGCGCAATTGTCAGTTAAAGCGACGCAGTGCCGAATCACAAAAAGTGCTCTGGTCGGGAAGGGGGTAAAATCTTCCGGGGCTGAAGTGGTTAAACTGTCCATACATGGATCAAAACTTGGCCATTTCAGCAGGAACCAGCCGAATACCAGTCCATGTATGGTCACTGTGCTTGAACAGAAGTTAATATAGCAATCAACCAGCTGGTTGGAAATTTTCCGCCTGCAGCGCTGATCAATGTATTCTAGCGGGGAGGGGAAGTTTCCCCTGCTGTCAGAATACAAACACATGGCCGGGAGGATTCCCTCATCCAACTCGATTGTGTGGATTAGGAAATCAGGCCTTTTTTTTCATTCAGCCTGCTGCTTGAATGAAAAAAAATGTACTCATTTATGGGCTGCCCTAAAGTCTGCCTTTTTGTCGAGCGAAACACTAAACAAACACGGGTTTTTCAAAATGTGTAACAGCTTCTTGTCAGCAGTAAAGTGAACTCTCCATAGCGGTTCAGCAGCTGCTGTCAAGTTGTTCCTCCATGAAGAGGGTTCAATGCCGGTTCTTATTTACACTGTATTACCAAAAGTATTGAGACGCCTGCCTTTACAGGCACATGAAATTTAATGGCATCCCAGTCTTAGTCCGTAGGGTTCAATATTGAGTTGGCCCTCCCTTTACAACTATAACAGCTTCAACTCTTCTGGGAAGGCTGTCCACAAGGTTTAGGAGTGTGTCTAACTACATTTCCCATGATGCTCTGGCACTTTGCAGTGTAGTGGAGCATTATGGGAAATGTAGTTCCAAAACATCTGGGGTGCCAAGATTCGGCATCACTGGTCTATGGGAATGTTTGACTATTGGCTTTTTTGACTTCCAGAGGCCCATTTGTGAGGTCAGGCACTGATGTGGTCAAGAAGGCCTGGCTTTTAGTCTCTGCTCTAATTCATCCCAAAGGTGTTCTATTGGGTTGAGGCCAGGAGGTTGTGCAGGCCAGTCAAGTTCCTCCACCCCAAACACATTCATGTCTTTATGGACCTTGCTGGTCCAAATCATTTGGTGGAGGGGGGGATTATGGTGTGGGGTTGTTTTTCAGGGGTTGGGCTTGGCCTCTTAGTTCCAGTGAAGGGAACTCTTAGGGAGTCAGCCTACCAAGACATTTTGGACAATTTAATGTTCCCAGCTTTGTGGGAACAGTTTGGGGATGGCCCCTTCCTGTTCCAACATGACTGCACACCAGTGTACAAAGCAAGGTCCATAAAGACATGGATGAGCGAGTTTGTGGTGGAGGAACATGACTGGCCTGCACAGAGTCCTAACCTTCACCTTTGGGATGAATTAGAGCAGGGACTACGAGCCAGGCCTTCTCGCCAACATCAGTGCCTGACCTCACAAATGCACTTTTGGAAGAATGGTCAAACATTCCCATAGACACACTGCTAAACCTTGTGGACCATCTTCCCATAAGTGTTGAAGCTGTTATAGCTGCAAAGGCTGGGTACAATTAATATTGAACCCTACGGACTAATACTGGGATGCCTTTAAAGTTTATGTGCGTGTAAAGGCAGGTGTCCCAATACTTTTGGTAATATAGTGTATATCTGTGAAGTCATTATTTTCTCCATCCAATAATCTTTAATTATTTTTTACAATTTTAGCCTGTTGCTCCTTTATATATTGCTGTGTTCATGAGGATCTATGATACCAACAACTCTTCTCTTCACACACCACAATATTGTCTCTCTGAGCTCACCAGTTAATAGACAGGGCTGCAGGGGAAGTGTCTGCCTTTCAGAAAATAAACTCCTCTTTGCCCTGCCCCCAGGTTGACTCTCCATATATTTCTCCCATGCAGTTGCGGGGCAATGGTCAACTGAACTGGAACTGGTCACATAGGAATATATGGCAATAGACCCAGGAAAGGGTCTCCACATTCCGATGAATGCTCTAAGTTCTATACACCACTGTAAATGTAATATCTTGGAGAGTGAGAAACCACCTGGTGATCATGGAGTTCCCACCTTTATTTTTTGCCACCCACATAAGGGTGGCCGCCATGGTCTGACAGCAGTTTCAAGGGTTGGACAAGTAGTACCAGACTACCGGAGTGCCCCTAGGACCCAATTTATCGAAAAACACTTCCTTTCCAAGATAGTTCTTTCAGCAGAAACGAGATTCCAGCTTAAGTACACAAAAAGGGTGCTCTTCTCTCGCAATTAACTGGGACAAGATGGCACTCAAGTGGGGCAAGCTGGCAACTCAAGTTTTTAGGCATTGATTTGTACCAAAAACTCTTTCTAAAAGTTCGGGGCTACAAGAACTGGTTCCTGACACAAAGCCTGCTTATTTGGCACAATGGCACTCCAGTGAACGGCAGTGAAGGTTCTCGTCTTTGTGAGGTCTGTCAAAGGTGAGGCCTAACTGGCAAAGTTCAGTATAAATCTCCTAGAACACCCCACAATACAGAGAAAGGAGTTTACCTGTTTTTTGTGACAAGTCAGGGACCTTTTTGGATGGCTTCCACTTTGTTCAACAGGGTTTTGCTCATGGCTCTACCTATAATGTACCTATAATATTGAGCCTCCTCTAATCCAGTCCTGCTCTTTTCAAGGTTCACCTGGAATCCTGCCTTCTGCAGGGCACTTAGACCCCTTTCACACTGAGGGGCATTGAAAAGAATGGGGAAAGCTTCAAAAGCCCCCGAAAACTGCACAAAAAGTGTCTCAAAAGCACCTGAAAATAGTTTTTTTGAGTCACGCGACCTTAAAAAAAACAAAAAGCACTGCTGACGCGGCCTCAAAAGCACTTGGTAATGCACTGCAAGTGCACTTGGAAGTGCAGTAGTCACTGTAGATCTGAGGGGGACATATGCAAGGAACATAAAAAACAGCATTTTTGCTTGCACATGATTGGATGATAAAAATCAGCAGTGGCGACCCGTCCATTAGCGGCACCACCCCCTCTCTCCTTGCCACCTCCTATATGCATAATGGATAGATTCATGCACAGCATGAATCTATCCATGGCCGCCGCGGCCACCCTCTATTCATGCGTCAGGCCCCTTTCAGGGTACCGGGTGCATGAATTACAGCAGCCAGTAAGCAACAGATTAGAGCCAGTGGCTCTAATAGGCGTCATAATAGGGTGGGCTCAGGTCGCAGAGGATATTCGCTGTTGAAACACTGATTCTCAATCCGGCCAATCAGAAGCTGGTGTGGGACCTGTTTTCCGACTGGCCAAAAAGGAAGACTCCCAATTGGCCGCCAAGGCGGAGGGAGGAAACAGAAGCCACTGCCGCCGTGATGACCAGGAGAATGGGAGGCCGCCGCCTAGCAAGGGAAGCCACCGGTGATGGGGTAAGTGCTACCTACCGACCGAACGACGAGGGGTGGGGTGCTGGGATACTGTTTGCTGCTTCCCCCCCCCCAAAAAAATTTTCCACCGGCCGCCACTGGAAATCAGCAGAACTTTCCCCTCATTTTAGATCTTCCCCTCAGATCTACAGTGACTGCACTTCCAAGTGCACAGTGGATTTGCCTTTAGTAAATCAACCCCATTCTCTGCTTTAACAAATCATCCCAATTGGGTTGTAAATATTTCCTATTTATTTGATTCAAAGAAATAACGCTAATAAATTTGTATTTTTAAGTCCTGAACACCATAAAAATACAGAAAAGCATTACACCTTTTCTTCAAACCTTAATTTTCTTTTTACCATTTTTTTTTTTTTTGAATTATGTCAACTCCTATCATTTTCATAACAAATTAATATGTAGGAATTCACAGTCTATAATTTCTGAGGCCTTCACGTCGGCTTATCAAGTCCAATACATGGTAAAACCACAACCATTTAATAGCTCGTCAAGCTGCATGAAATAATCATTCCAACAAGGAGTCATTTTAAAATGTATTTATGGTTTAATTTCAAGTAAAATAAAATGTGTATAGCAATTTAGAATACAAAAACCAATAAAAAGCAAAAATCTCATGGAGAGGACCTTTGGTTTTCTACATATGATCTCTTTTTGCATTTTTATTATTATTTTTTTTTTTTACAAAAACAATTAATTTTACAAATACAAAAACATTACAGGTAAACATTTAAAAAAATGTTTTAAAATAAATTCAAAATTACATGCTTTTTTCATTTTAAAAGTCAGAATTTACAAAGAAACCACAATTAAAAAAAAAACAAAACAAAAAAACAATTTTAATATTTTATTTCTTAATATATCCCCTCTGAGTTATTATCAGGGTATGTGCACTTATGTAAATAGACTTAAGAAAGGTGTTTTCTTTATTTAAAGTGTAGCTGTGAACAAAACAATAAATTAACATGCATGAATCAGTGGGGCTTGATTTATCAAAATGGGAGCGTGCAAAATCTGAAAATCTAATAACCAATCAGCTTAGTTTTTCTTTTTTTTTTTTGTGTCAAAGCTTAATTGAACAAGCTGAAGTTACAGTAGAAGATTGGCTACCATGCAGAGCTGCACCAGATTTTGCACCAGTTTTAGCAAATCAACCCCACCATGACCTATTGAGGTGTTTGACCTACAGGAAGAGCAGGTTAAACACAACCTTTCCTTGTGAGCCCTAATGGTCATTGAGACAGGAGACCTTACTGCCTTTTTTTCCCGCACAGCCTGGCCTGATCTACTTTCAGGATCAACAGGTGATAGAACCGTGTTATAGGGAACTTTGATTTTGCCCATAGTTTCACTTTTAAATGCACCAGGCAAGGTCCATGCAATGTGGCCTCCCATCTTCCTTCCTTAAACACTGCATAAGGGCCCTTTCACACGGGGTGTCCACTCAGGTCCACCTGTTAGTTTTTCAGGGGGACCTGATCAGATCTTGCAGTCTCCCCTATGGAGCGGCGAAAGTCAACGGACACTTGTCCGCTGCTATCCGATCCTGCCCACAAAATCCAGACGGATGGTGGTCCTATTTTCCATCCGTCTGGTGGATCAGATCGGATGAAAACAGACAGGCGGTCCATTTCCATCCGATTTCCCCATAAAGGAGAACAGGACTGTGTCTGCTCTGTACGGCGGACAGGACCTGTCATCCACCTGCACAGCGGGGATCAGCGTAGCGATCCCCCGCTTAGCAAGCAGAATCTATTCCACGGAGACGCCCGTGTGAAAGGGGCCTAAAAATGCAAAAAAGAACCAATGAAGGAAAAAAAAAAACCCAACACACTCACCTTTCCACGATATCTGTAGCGCAGGGGGTGACGTCATCCTCCTGCCAACAAGATTCCTGGGAATGCTGAGTAACCCAAATGTAACAAGAATACACTGCAGTACAGTGCAGGATCGTATTCCCATGAGATTGGTGCTACTCAACATTGTCCGAGATCTGGTCCGAAGGAGGAGGAGGTCACCCTCACCTGGGGGGGGGAAGAAGTCGGTAAAAGTAAGTATATTATCTAACATTTTTCCTCCAAAAAGTTTCTTGTTATTTCTGTTGTTAGTTAGTTCTGTGTCTGTTTTGCATATTTCCAGCCTTCAATAACAATTGTTTACAGGAGAAAATTCAGCAAATAATTTATAGTCGGCAGAATTTTGATTCACCGCTACCCTAAATAGCAGTGGTCAACAAATAACTGACATTTGCCGAGTTACAGAAACAAACAGCCAATTATCTGATGCGTACATTTTTTTTTTCTCCTCCGAAGGACCAAATTATGTATCCAAGTTAACATATTTTGAAGCATCATTACCAGCAAATACTGTTTAATAATATTTTAACAAAACAATAAAAAAGTTAAAATACTATTTTAAGATTTTTTTAAAAGAGCATTTTACATAAACAGAACTAGTGGACTAATTTAATGTGATATACATTTTTCTTTTTTAATTATACTTATCATTTTGTATGTTAATGTACACTGTAGGTCTAGGATATCACAAGTACCCTATGACTAAAATATAGCCCTTGATTTTATTGGTTCATTTTAATTTAATTAAGTAATTCAATTTAATTAAAAAGTTAGTTTTAATTTAAGGTTAATTTTAATATTAAAAGGAGGCAAATAAGAAAAGTTAATTGTTAGGGTTTATTTCTGAATTGATCTTTTAGGGTTCTTTAGAGTGATTGTAAACCTCTGAAATGGGGGTTTACAACCACTTTAATTAGTCTGCAACCTTTAAAAGGCACATTGATTGGAAAGCTGCAACAACAGAGCAGCACGTTTCAAAGAAAAAATTATAATTTGACGTATTCAGTGAAACATAATAAACGAGTCCCCTTTTAAACCCGTTTGGATGACTGCTTGCACCCTTCAGCTCACCTTGCACAATGCAGTGCTTGGTGTCTGTGCCTCATGTGTAGGGGCTAGGCTTATGTGAATACCGACCTTCAGGAAGTTAGTATTTTGGATACCCCCGCCTACTGGGAACCATCCACAATTGATGGTGGAGCTGAACAGCAAGTAGCTGGGGAATACTACTTTAATACATCCTGATGGTCTTACAGCTTGAGCTTTGAGTTTTGTAACATTGTTGATTGTTTTTATAAATTATAAATTCTAAGTGATGAAATAAAAGATACCTTTTAATATATACAATTGTTTGAATTGCCCTAAAAATCCCAAACTTTAGGTAACAGTGTGATGACTAAAGCCTCGTACACATGATACGATTGTTGGCAGGGGATTGTCTGTTGACAGACTGTTGTCCTAAACTCTTATGCCCCGTACACACGAGCGGAAATTCTGCCAGCAAAAGTCAGATGTGAGCCTTTGGTCGGAAATTCCGACTGTGTGTATGCACCATCGGACTTTTGCTGGCGGAATTCCCGCCAGAAAAAGATTGAGAGCAGGTTCTCTATTTTTCGGTCGGAAAAAGTTCCGATCAGTAATTCGGATCGTCTGTACAAATTTGGACGGGCAAAATTCCTATGCATGCTCGGAAACAATTCGACGCATGCTCGGAAGGATTGAACTTAATTTTCTCGGCTCGCCGTAGTGTTGTACGTCACCGCGTTCTTGACGGTCGAAGGTTCAGAGAACTTTTGGGTGACCGTGTGTATGCAAGGCAAGCTTGAGTGGAATTCCATTGGAAAAACCATCCAAGATTTTTCCGACGGAAATACCGCTCGTGTGTACGGGGCATTACCGTTAGTACGCTCCTTTTGACAACTGTTGTCCAACTTTCGGCCAACAAATGTTGGATGACATGCTAGTAAATTTTCGGCAGACAACAGCTTGTCATCAGATTTTCTGATGGTCAGTACACAAATCAGTCACACAACATGAAATTAGCAGAAGGGGCCCAAAGCGTGGCGCTCAAGAGCTGAAATTCTAAGTTCGTGTTTGTGGCACGACAATTGTGTACCGTATGCAAAACAAGATCCTGGAACACACCCTTGTGACAAAAATGAAACGCTCGGTTGGCCCACAAACGTATCGCGTATACGAGGCTTTAGAAGGGATGATGGCAATTACACACGAGTTTTCCGATTTTCAGTATTTTGGATCTTATTGGGGGAATGGGATGGCAGATTTAGGAGCTAGAAAGATATATACTTGGAATAATGAACTGTTGTGTTTTTCAATGTTATATTTTGGATTCACTCTTCCTTTTTTTTTGGTTGCTCCAGAACCTTGCAATTTTGGGACCCTGTAGTCTATCAATGACCAGATTTTCTATACGGTGACCCACCCTTTCCCACTTTTCTAAGCTCCCTTTTGGTCAGTGAGGGCATTCGTGAAAGATTTGGCCAATGGATGGAGCTTGCTGATTGAAACGTCCTAAATTTTTAGCGTTTGCTAGAGCTAGACACCCAGGGCATTGTGATGAGCTTCTCCTCTCAAAAGTGCATTCACTGTATATTCCTATTGAGCAGCCATTCTTAACTAGGCTTCTGTGCAACCCTAGGGTTCCTCCAGAGGTTGCTAGGGGTCCCCTGACCTGTGGATGATTGACCTCCTATTTGATAGTGCCTGCAGAGGTCCATGGCCAATGCCACTTGGCCGAGCCAGCTGCGCGAACCTAAAACTGTCTAAGGTTAGCATTCTTCCAAATGGCTCCCAATGCAAGGGTTTTTTGCAAGGGTTACCTGAGAACTGAAAATTATTTCAAGGGTTCTATGAACAATGCTCTCCAAAGCAACTCCTGTTCAACTCATAGCTCCCTGGGCTTCCCCTAAACAAGAAGTGAAATCGCCACAAACAGGACAACAATAAAATCCTGACCGATGCTTTAACCGTATCCCACTCTTTTCAAGACTGAATACATTTGGAATGGATTTCCACTTTCACTTATGCTGGATGCAGACTATGAGGAATGTGCCATGGGTTATATTTGTAATCCCATTTTCCAGTAACACAGCTGTGTGAAGCCTTGGCAAGTCATGCACCCATCTGTGGAACTGTGAGAAAATGTCATATTTAACTGTCTCTTAAACTGCACGAGTAGAATGAACAACATAGGAAAGAATCTACAGACACCTAGCCAGGCCCTATATTCTTAAAAATATTTCACATAAAAGTTTTGTTTTTAAATGAAGGGATATTTGAAAGCCATGGGGCCAAATATAGAGTTCATTTCCAGTTTTTTAGTTGCTTGGATAAGGTACTGTGATTGCCTTGACTTGATGTATTTTGGGTAATTATTTAAGGATTTTTGTTAAATGTACTAAATTTATTAGAAATAAATTTGACATAAAGAAAAAAAAAAGCTGGTTAAAGGTTGGGGTGGTTGCCACTTTTGTTTTGTATGGTTGGTAAAAAATAAATTCCTGTCATTTAGATCCCTCAATGCTGCATTTTAAAAAGAATGCCTTTTCTTCGTAAGGACTGCATAAGTCCATGTTATAAATGATTTCATAGCAGTAGCAAACTTATTCGATTGAACATTGTAAGGAGCAAAGCACTGGCTTCAGTAGCTGTAGCAATTATTAATGGATAATAATTATATAAAATTATATGGCTGCGGAGAATTCAAGTCTGCAGTAAGAGTCCCAGTGAAATCTGCATTTTTTTTTTAAATACATTTTTTTTTAAATTGTAATATTTAATAATTTATTTTTTTCTTAAAATGGAATTTAGCTTTAAGGCACAGGTACTCTTAGCAATTTGCTCCTTGCAAAGTTTTTTTTGCAGAAAGGTGACCACAAAATACCAGATTCCTAGAAAGTGATGCTCCCGATTAGAAGCATGGTTTGCAACAATCAAGCCCTTTCTATGTTCCAAAGGACCACAATGCACTTTGGCAGTTCAAGAACCTCATTATCACACAAGGAGATTTTTCTGCTCAGATTGGAAGAATGAAGGATCAAAGCTACCAATAATTAACTGCTGTCAACATTGAAAGAGTATCTTGAGGTAGGAGCCATTGGTGGACAGGCAAGTATTCCTCATTTGTCAACTTGTCTGCCCATCTATGACCTGCTGAGCGCCAAAAGATTTTTCAGTAACAGTGATTTCAGTAGGTAGAGCAGAGGACTGCTCTTCCTAAATAGTTTTAAAGAGACCCTATCATTAACTTAAAAAAACTGCAAAAGCACAGAAAAATCAAGTAATTTAAATGCTTACTTGCAGCATTTGTCCTTTCCATAAACAATTGTTATTGACTTGCAATATGCCTCGGAACTTCCTAGCAAATGTAGCTACTTCAGGAAGAGTCAATTCCCTAGCACAGCCCTCCTTGTACAATGTAGCCCTCTCCTCTTTTGGCAGTATCTAGCTAGAAAGAGGACTGGGGTGCAAAGAAGCGGGGGGGGGGGGGGCTGTGAAGGGGACTGGGGTGCAGAAAGGAGGCTATGAAGAAGACTGGGAAAAGGATATACCCGTGCTCAAATACCAATAGCTTGTACATGTATTTAAACTATCAGGTGCTAAAGGGGTGTGACCACCTACTAACAATACAAACTCTGGATGGACCCGCTCATATACTGGAAAGGGTGTATAGCAGTGTGCAGAGGGTCCATCCAGAATTTGTAGTGAGGAGGACTGGGGTGCAAGTAAGTGAGGCTGTGAAGGTGACTGGGGTGCAAGTAAGGGGGCTGTAAAGGGGACTAGGTTGCAACAAAGGGGGGTTGTGAAGGGGTCTGGGGTGCAAGTAAGGAGGGGGCTGTGAAGGGGACTAGGATACAAGTAAGGGGGGCTGTAGGGGACTGGGGTGCAAGGACAGGGGACTGTGAGGGGGATTGGGATTCAAGTATGGAGGGGCTGTAAAGGGGACTGGGGTGCAAGGAAAGGGTGCTGTGATGTGAAGGGGTGACAGAGGACACATATGAAGGGGAGCGGGAGCTGTGATGTGAAGCGGGGGCAGAGGACATTGAAATAAATGAGGGGATGTGATGCAAAGGGGGCTGTTATGTAAAAGGAGGGTGCTGTGATGTAAAGGGGGGCATTGTTTTGTAAAGAGGGGTGCTGTGATGTAAAGAGGGTGCTCTAATGTAAAGGGGGGCTGTACTTTAAAAGGGGATTGCTTTGATGTAAAGGGGCACTGTTTCTTAATGGGGGCCTGTATTGCAAAGGGGGGTGCTGTGATGTAAAGAGGGGGTTTTGCAATGTAAAAGGGGGTGCAGTGGAGTACAGGGGGGGACTGACGTGAAGAGGGCTGTGAGGTAAAGGTAGGACTGATGACACTAATGCAAAGGGGAAATTGTAATGTAAGGTGGTGGGGCTGTGATTTGAAGAATCTGCGTCAGAGCACAAGCAAGAGACTTGGACCTCTGCTGGATGAGAATTTTAATGACCGGACCGGCGTGAGTTTTAATTCAATACCCCTGCTGGGGAGCGTCACTTGCGTGACGGCTCTGAAGATACACAAGCCCAAAATTGCAGCACCCAGCCGCATTCTCAGGGCTTTGGAATGTCTACAAAAAGAAGGCTTTTCCTGGTAAATAACATGTTAAATGCACATATCTTATGAGAAGATTTTTTTTCTAAAATCAATGCCCAAAAGAAAAAAATTCTACATTGGATAAAAGGTTTCTCTGACACAAATGTAGGCAATGGTGGCATTTTATGGTTTGTTTGCAGTGGTGACTCTAGCGAGATGTACACCATTATAATACACATTTCATGCAAGTATTTGGCACACATAAAAGAGTGGTTCAAAGACAGGAAAAATAAACTTAAGTGAATAATAGAGAGGTAGATGCTGTGTGATATTATCAAACATCTAGAAAGAATCTTCCAGTTTTTGCTAAAGGATGAAAAGGAAGGTGCATAGGTACAACGGTTTTCATTTGTAACCATCGCATTGAAAGGGTCATGATATTAAATTGAGATGCAAAAGGAGAGATCTATAGATGTATAAAATTTGTATTTATAATGTCAAATGTCAATTATTATATCAAAATGAAAAATAGAAATCTAAGGTCTAACTGCGGCTTTGGATGCACTGTCCTCGCAACCTAAGATCTGACCTGCTATGAGTAGACGAGCTCTGATCTAGGAGAAGATTGTTCTGTATAAAGATACTAATAGACATCAGATGATAGTGCAACCAGTTTTGGTAGGACTGGAATGGTTATTTTAGATCTACAGTATTTACATAAAATACAGTAAATATATGTATATAGGAGCTAAAATTGGCCTTCCTGGTCCTACCAAGATTGGTTCCACTATCATATGATTTCTTGTTGAGAAATTCATATAGAAACATGGACTTTTTAGGCTCTAACCACAATAGCATAAAAATAAAGAAATAAAAATAAATGTATTGATGCAAAATACATCTTCATAATTTGGCAGGATCATATAAAGAGGCACCTATGTTACACCCAAGCATAGCTTTTGGGGACCAATCTCTGTATGGTCTATCCACTTTATGGACATGCAATATGAAGATATATTGATGCAATATGAGGTTCCATAAGCCTGTACATGCCCCTGTCTGGGTGTGTAGTTGCTTTGTGATTTTAACAATCTATTCTGCACCCATGAGCTCCCGAAGAAGTGGTCTTAGGCAACACTTGATAAGCCAAGAATGAAGGGGTGGTGGCACATCCATTTATGAATATCACGCTGGAATGGTTGATTACCAATATGGTGTCCCTTCTGATTCTAAGGGGTGCAGTGTCAATAATGTCTATGGTTTAGCTTTTAACTGATTAAGATTATCAATAACATTTTGTCATATCTTTATACAATTGTAGTTAGCGCCTAAAAAGTTAATGTTTCTGTAGGAATTTCTCAACAACACTTTACAAATTAGGATGTACAATACTACCCGGTAGTTTCTCGTGTTTGCCCTTATACATCGCCTGATTGGTTCTTTACACAGACCAATCCTCCTCTAGATCAGGGCTCATCTACTCATAGCAGGTCAGATCTAGTGTGATGAGAGCACCTTACCTGAAGCTACAGTTAGACCTTTAATTGCCGATCCCCCCCCCCCCCCCCCAGTTTATTCTCTTATAAACAAAACAACTATAATGAAGGGTATACAGTATGAACTGTTATCCAGAATCCCTTAACTGATAATGGATCCAATATCCATTGGATAAGATTTTATGGATCCCTCCAACATTAAACCCAGCCAAAACCTTTTCACGAGTTACTCAGAGTGGAGAAAGGGTTTGATTCTTCGTTTGGTAATGCTTTAACTGATGCCCATGTCTAATTTGGGGAAATTCCTTTACTTCCTGTTCGAGTGACCATTGTGGGCATTGCTGGGTGCTGCATCCATATTTAAAACATACATTGCAGACCCAGAGATTCTGTCCTAGAGGACTTTTCAACTGACTATCAAGGGAAACAAGAAGTTGAGATCCAAGCAGTGCTCTGATGGTCATCTGGACAGGAGGTCAAGGAAATCTCCCCAGGGGAAAAAATCAAAACCTCAGTCAGGTGTCCTGAACACTAATGCAAAATCTCATAGGGGGGACACAGGCACCGAAAAAATGAATAACCTGAAGTATTCTAGTCTTTCCGGCTCCAGCCAAAACTAAGAAAAAAGTTTTGGCTGGAGCTCCACATGAACAAGGGCAAAAGAAAATTAATTTTCTAGTAATTTATACAAGCTTCTAAAAAAAAAAAAAAAAAAAAAAAAGAAACACCTACCCATAATTCAAAAATGTTCTTTAAATTAGAATTGTTTTTAACATTCAAAGTGTTTAGGTTTTTCACATGATGTACACAGCCCAAACATTTTTTGAAACAATCTTACAGATTTGTATACTGCATAGTGACATTGCATTCATCGATAAATTTGCAGGCTTCACAAAGTTCTATCTTATCGTAGGATGATATTTTCTTATAAAAAAAAAAAAAATGTAAAGCTTTTTTTAAAAGCACACAAACAAGGATACATATAAAGATAATACTGTGGCACATTCTTGGAGAACTAATAAAATACAATAATACTTTGATTTGCTAAACCGTGCAATACAATATGTGCTACCTAATTGTTGGATACAGTTTTTGCCACTTAAAGCGTAACTAAACCCATCGATTTCCCAAAACAAATATATTTAAGGCATGCCCGTGAATGATAACTGTCACAATTTCTTGTACCCTCAAACTGTCAAACCATCAAATGACTGGTGTTGTAACTGATCACATGTGCAGCACCATGGCAACTGCAGATTAGGATGGCAGCTTACTTGGCAGTAAAGGATAGGAGGGTTTAGTTCTGCTTTAATGGATATCTAAACCTTATTTAAAAAAATAAAATAAAACAAAAAAAAAACAAAAAAAACAACTTTTTTTAGTTTAAGATAGAGTAGCGGATGTTAAAAACCCTTGTATTTTTTTTTCTTTTGCTGTGCGTGTCCCATTAGGGAGATTTTCCTTAATTTCCTGTCTTGAGACACAACAGGAAACTAAAGGAGATCTTTTCAACGTTATGGAAGTTCGCTCATCTGAACAACTATGCTCATTGGAAGATGTGGCTTTTATTTCTGTTCTGGTGACAATTTTAGAAAATCTCTCACTATGGGCTCAATGGTAATGGGCCACCACAAATAGAGGGCAATGGTAATGGGCCACCACAAATAGAAGGCAATGGTATTGGGCCACCACAAATAGAAGGCAATGGTAATGGGCCATCACAAATAGAGGGCAATGATAATGGGCCACCACAAATAGAGGGCAATGGCAATGGGCCACCACAAATAGAAGGGTGGCCCAGTGGGAACACACAGAAAAAAACCCAAAAAACTGTCTGTCATTCTAACGCCACACCACTCTACCCAAAATGAAAATAAATTGATTTTAGATAAATTGTATTTGAAAAGCAATTTTTCATATCTACTAAATAAAAATAAAAACACAATATGCTGATTTAATACTATTAAACATTAACAGAACATTTCTGCAATTCAACCACATGAAAAATACCATTGGGAATATTTCAATAAAGTGTATCTAAAGGCAAAACTTTTTTTACGTTTTGGACAGAGTAGTGAGGGTTTGGAACCCCTGTCAGATTTTTATTACCGCTAGGGGGATAACACTGTCTGGGTGAGCATGTATACTGGACAAAAAGTGAGGGCAACTTTAACCCCCTCCTGGGCTACCTCCCAGCCCTTTAAGAGGTTCTAAATGGCGGGAGGCAGAGACGGGCATTACGATCATGTGACCGCTGTGATTGGCAGATTTTATCAAGAAACAAGGGTAATGGAGAAGGATCTCCTTTAATGTAACATTCACCCAAGGTAATGGTTTATAAGGCTAAAAATATAAAAGTAGCCCTTGTTTGATGATCAGCATAAATTACTGCGATTTGGACCTTGGATTTAACATTCAGCAAATATATAACAAAAAACTCAGACAAAATTGAAACATGAAAATAGAATTGCTTAAAACTAAACAGAAGATGAGAAAATCAAATAATATAGAGATGGTATATAACTGGTAATCGGTCTCAATAAAGGTTGTATTAAAAGGAGAAGTACGGCCAAAGTTCGTTTGGACTGGATAATGTTCTAGTAATGTCTATAATGTTTTAGATTTGGTAGTGTGCAGCTTCTTTTTAAATTTTATTTATGGGTTTTCCCTGTAGGCCTTTATATTTAGCATGAATTAAACTGGACTTGGACTGGTGGACAAACCTTCATTTTGAACTTAAATGGTTCTTTCCAAAAACCAAGGGTAAAAGGCTATGTGCACAATACAACAACTGACCCATATTTGCTATAGTAAGGTCAGAGTCTGATTCATTGCTATTAGATAATGACCTTTGTACTTAACTTAGCATTAATTTTACTGAGGTTTCAAGTGCTTTGTAGCACTGGATCAATTTAAACCTAACCATAGTTTCATGAAATCCTGCAGCTCCTCTGGAGTTTACTAAGGGTTCCTTGAGTTGTGGCTGACTGACCTCTTTTTTGATAATGCCTGCATAGTTTTGGGACCAACGGCGGAGCCAGTGGCATGACTCTAATGATCTTATTAGCTGTCTGCAAGGATGACATTCTGACCACCACTGTAAGGGAGCATTCATTCTACTGACCACCAATGAATAATACTTTTGTTTTAAGGCTTTTTCTAAGGCAATCCATAGACATGTTTTTTTTTTTCTGTTCAACCAGGGGGGTAAACAGAAACAAAAAAACAAAAACAAAAAAAGACTCGAATTCCCCCAACCACACACTAGCTGGTGGCGCTGATCGAATGAGGAAAATGCGACAAGGTAGTTCAATCAGTAGATCGACTTCTGTACAACCTTAATGCCAACATTCAACCTTCCTGCTGAAACGGCTGAATTTTTATCCATGTATGGCTGGCTTAAAAATGGTTGAGAAAGGCTGCTTCTAAAAATAAAAAAAATCTTATACAATTTGTAGCCAATTTAGTCACCTAGAACCCATAAAATAGAAGCTAGGACCTTACAAGGAGCTCTGACTTACACACTCACCTCTGCTCTTTACTGGGCTTAATTATCAGATGATGAAGATTTGGTTATCTCAGAGTCTCAAATTCTATTTATTTTTAAGCAATTCTGTGCAAAGGTTAAACTAAAAAAAAAGACAAACAAAAATGTACAGGGTATAAACTATCTGGTAGTGGTCACCGATTACAGGAAACAGTAATAATCTAGAAGACGACTCATCATAGAAACCACCAACACTGGACAACTTGTGGACCTCCTGTAGCTTATATTCTACTAGCTTAATATGTTCTACAAGATACAGATTAGCCTTGACAAAGTGAGGAAGATTTACCAAAGTTGTTGAGAAAGCTCACACAAAAAGATTCAAGTCAATTATCCAATCATGTGCAAATTAAATTAAATTACCAAGAATTTGCTTTTCACATATCTGGATAATTCATGTGAATTTTCATGTTTTTGTGTGAACATTCTGAAACCCTTTAGTAAATCGGCCTTGATATATGTTCCTCTTAGTAAAGCCTGGTCCACTATTACCATAATAACACCCAGCTTATCCTTTGGTGAATAATCAACAATTGCTAGACTAAGCTATCTTACTCTTCGTGATAGGGCTGCAAGAGGAACTGCGCTCCTCTACTCAAGTCATACAACCTCAAAGTTTGCATAAAGTAGGCCAGACACAGGATATTTTTTGCTTTGTAAATTGTATGACAATTAAACAGTAGTCTCTGTGTTAAATACACAAATTTGTGTGGGTGCTAAACAAACGGCCACTTTATTGTCCTTTAGGCTTTGGGGGGGCGGACTGTGGCCAGCGGAAGTGGAAATTTTCCTGACATCAGTGGAAGTAAATAATACCACATTTGGTATTAGGGGGAGGAATAGTGCCCCATTGTTGGTATCATTGGGAGGAATAGTGCCCCATTGTTGATATCATTGGGAGGACTAGTGCTCCATTGTTGGTGTCAATGGGGAAGCTGCACTGGCTTGGCGGCCACTCTATGGTTTGGCCAAACATGTTGAAGGCATCCAGGCAGCCAATGCCCCTCAAAAATATTCAGGGGAGTCATTTTTAAGGCAATCCCTTTTTATTTTTATTTTAAGGGTTTACTGCCCCCTGCCTATTGGCTCCCAGGGTGCACTGGCTGGCCCCTAAGTCCCTCATTTATCCAACACTGCTTCTAGAATTATCTGCTTGAGCTAATTAATTTAATTGGGTGCAGCGTTTGGAAAATAATCCACATACGGGCCCACTTTAGCCACTTATCTCAGTTCTGTTTAGAAGACAAACATCAATAACTTAAAAGAACAGTAAGGTGTATAAAAACATATCCTAAAAAAAGACATTCTAATACTTTGAAAGCATTATCAAGTTTTTTAAGACCCTAAAATAAATTATCAGCACCCTTCATTATCCCCTTAATGTTTCTAGAAAAATACTACACACCTCAGTGGTACCAAATAAGAATTAACTGTAATTCCCAACAATAAATAGGATTACGCTGAGCTAACAAAACTATGTAAAAGGTTTAAAGCAAAAATACCATCACTTTGTAGACTGACAACTTTTTCAGTACAGTCAGACCAATACTTTTATACACCAACAGGTCTATTTAACACCACAGTGTAACATTCTGAAGCCCACACTAACCAAACCAAAAACAGGATGAAGCAGCTTAGTGTAGCAAGACCATTGGTTACTGTGGGCTATTGCCCACCATTGTTCCCCACACAGTTACCAAATAGCCCCAAGCGCATAAAATAACTCTTAAAATGATCTATAAGCAAAACTTCAGATTCTTGATGTACCCAAAGAGATTTTGAGAGTTCCTTTGGTAATAGGAACCTGAAAAGGTTGATCATATGTTACCAATACAAAACAATGCAAGGTAGAAAATCACCATACAAATGAAATCAAAATTTGAACAGTTAAGTTCCTCATAAAAAAAAGTAGCCAAGCCCCATATTGTTCCGAGATCCAATTCAAAGAGTACAAAGTGATAGACTACAGCAAGAGATGACTTTTTGGTTTGTCCACTGAGGGCCCAGAAGTTGCCTACTCAAGAAAAAAAAAATCCATTGTGTGAATATTCCAGGTTTAGGACCTTTTGTCCCAAAATAACTTTTTTTTCTGATAATGAGCAAGGCCAAAGAACAACCAAGAGTATACAGTGAAACTGAACCCAAAAGTTGCTCATCAAGATCTAATCTTCTTTAGGTCTTCAAAAAGTGATCTTCAACCTCCAAGCACATGGATGTTGTCGAAATTCCCATTGACTGGTAGATTTTAGCTGTTATTGCCAAGAAACACAATGGATCTGCTGCACCAAAGATCAGTAAGCCAAATCATAATCCTGCTGTCATCACTCCAGGCAGGTAAGTAAGTTACCTTCTACCCCAGTGAACTGGTGAAGATGGAACCCAATTGAAGGGCGAAGTATATGTTCTGGTCTTCTAGCTAATGGTCTAATGTCCCATATGCCTGGAGCAGCAGTCTAGTGTCACTGGGGTCAAGCTTTCTTTTTATGTAAAATTATAAAAACAATGTAAAAATGTTAATGTTCTACTGTTCCAGCAACATGAAAGAGTCAGTTCCAGACTTGCTAACTGTTCTCAAGGGTGTACTGAACAATCTAAGTTTTGCTTTTTCGATAATAAAAAAATTATTGGGCGCCAAAACAAAAGGTCAAAAAAAAAAATTATCATATAGATAAAACCCTTCACAAATTATGAAACACTGCCACTTTTCGCCTTCTTTACCAATGTGATAAATACCATCTAAAATTACGTCCAACGTAGGTTGTTAGCCCAGTCTAACCTATTGCCATCATTATGAATCGAAATCCATCGGTCAAACCAAGTCCATCAGACCCATAACACGTGGTGATTTGGCCCAAGTGGCTGCAATAGTGTTGATGTTAATATCAAGGAACTATAGCTCTTCTTTTTTAACTTGAAGAAGTTCTGTATCCCGGAAGTGGTTCAAAAATCCAATGTATAAATTATCCATAGGCCTCCGAAAGAACACGCAGTCTCCCCCCGAAGAACATCACATTTAAATAGTAAAATTGTCAACCACAGTTTTCCATCCGTTTGGGGGTCATCTCCCCCTATATATGTTAATTTTTTTAATAGAAGTTAAATTGCTTATGATATCTGCCTCGAAATCGCCATCGTGGACCCCGGTTTGGCGGAAAGCTCCTGCAGATGGATTGTTCTCCCAGTAATGGTGCCAGTTTCCTTTGCTGTCTGCTCCAAATCCATACAAGTCCACCTGTTTGGATGGAAGGAACACGTCAACTCCAAATATTTTAAAGGGAATCTAACCCTACATATATCACTGTTTTATTGAACTAGTCTGGTATAAGTGTCAGTCTGGGCTGAACTAAATTTTTCAGTTTTAGTTAGATGTTGGCAAGCTAAATTAAAGTAGATGTAAAACCAATATGTGATTTCTGTTTAAATGGTTCCTCTCATCATTTTTTGAAAAGCATGAGGAAATAGCTGCTGATCCTGCTCTCCCGAGTAGCAGGTGACAATGCGATTTATTTGGTTTCTGATACATGTGGCAGTGTTGTTAGCTTCCTGTATATGCACCCATATTCTGACTGCTCGGTATCATGCCATGCATGGAATTTTTGATGTTACAGGGAGTTATGCCCCTTAGCCCATTCAAGGTCTTTGACTGATGGGGTGAGGGCTGTCGTCTTTGTGACATAGGATCACTGAACCTTATGGAGATGCATTATAATGCAATGGGGGGTTACGGTTCTAGAGGCTGTTCATCAGCAACTGTGGGGTCATGCTGAACCCACAGAGGAGTTTATTAAAGTTTTGAAAGGATGGGAGCGCCACACCAGCTTGTATATACCTTTTAATAGATTTTTATTTTTAAAGGCCAATGCGTTTTAGGGGCTCTGCACTACCCC